>CM071799.1:31078751-32285778 GCA_036559045.1 Platycarya longipes
ACAGGAGTCCTGGTCATAATGGCATGTCACTGTTTTTGTTATTTTAAGTTAGTGATGGTCCCCCCCTCATCCAGAGGTGGGTTCCAAGGCATTCTTATGTAATCGTGATATGCAAACCCTACTGTAAAGCATCATTGATTTCCTCTTGAATGGCCACTTGTCAAATAACAATTCTTGGCTGCCTAAAAAAAATAAATATAAACATTTCTAGGACATAATTTCTAATCTCCCCCAAAGGATGATTCTTTCAATAAAATGTTATTGGCTGAAGAAATGTATTTGTTGTCCTTACTTTACGTCAAAGAAACACAGCCTTACAGATATGTGCTAGCCCATTCAACTATCTTCCAATTGGTGCACATCACAATGATACTACTGAGACAAGCCTCATAATGGTAGAGGGCAACACTCATGAAACCTTGTGATGAAAATGTATCAGTGATAAAATGCCAGCAAATGTTGCACAATGAACACAAGAGAGGGATAGAAAGATCGGGTGGCTGAAGGTAGGCATGCATACCACTAATTAAAAACCATCGCAAGCAATGCACTTTGATTTTAGTGTAGGTTGCGGTTTAGCAATCCTTGAAATGATAGGTAAAGATCTTTGTTATCCATCCCAAATATCTCTTCTGCTTTCCTTAGGGTTTCCTGAAAGAAAAAAAAAATTACAAACCATATACTACTTGAGAATTAGATAAGTGCGAGCAGTTTTAAGAGAGAAGTAGCAAATAACTAGGCATTTTTAACAATCCATTACCTCTCGAGTTTGCTTCTGACTGTTTAATTCCTTAATATTAGCCAGAAATGCACTGAATTGCTCATATGATAACCGACTCCTGGATTACAGAAACATGTAAATCGCTGTTTAAAGAGCTCTACTACTACCCGAACAATCAGCTGATATATAATTCAATTGGACATATACAGACTCACCTGGCTTGACGAAAAAACTCCTTTCCATCTATTCGAGGAGTGCGCCCTACATATTTTTTTAATTACAAAAGAAAATTATTAATGGCAGACGGCAGACTGCAACAACATACAAGATGTGACCGAGTAGAGGTATAAGCTAATCTACAGACTGTCATAATCTATTATGGAATACAACAAAAAATACTGTGGAATGTTTTGCTAGCTGGAAGGGTAGGCTGTGAGCAGTTAGAACTCTTAGCCAAGCATGCACCCAATGAACACCGACAAGTAGTTATATGCTATACTAAATAAGGTGGAAAATGAGAAAAACTGCCCATTGAAACAGCAACTCATAAAAACCTGGCTGTTGTCGTCCACGAGGAGGAGAGTTTGCTGCAGATGACTGCTGGCTTGATGGGTACCATGAAGACAGCGCAGTCCTTCCTTCATAGGGCAGTCTTGTGGGAGATGTTGAACCAGAGTTTTTCCGGGGAGATCCAACAGCAGAATAACTAGTAGGGGACACGCTGGTAGAAATAATTTTTGGAGTTCCAGTTGGCGTAAGCTGTGGAGTGATATATGGAGTAATAGAAAATCTTTGCCTAGCATGCCTTGATGCTGCGGACAACAAAGTAGCTTAATTTCTTTTCATGAGAAGTAATAACAAATATAATTTCAAGATGCTTAGTTTCATGAATTCTAAATTTACAGCCTAACTATAATAACAACTTACGATGGCCAGCTATTGAAAGGGGAAAATCTAGCCACACAATCTAGGCTCAAAGAATAGCACAGACAAGTTTACATACCTTCATCAGATTGATGTCTCATGTAGCCATTTGCCCCCTCATCTGTAAGCATGAAACACAAGGTGCCCACGAGGTGGCAGGCAACATAAAAGTAAGAAATGTGAGAGCCTTGACAGAAAGCAACACATTTGTTCAAAAAAAAAAATATAAAACAATCATATTTATCAAAGATTAATGAAGCCAGATGAATGGTACCGTTGTCTGGATATGATTTGGGAATCGATTGGTCACATGTTCCAATATCAACAGTTTCAGCTGGCTGTTAAAAGGAGATTTAAAAAAAAAAATGGTATCTAATTAATTTTTAAGGTCCGCATAAATCATATGCAATGCCAATGTTGAGGAAAAGCATAAAAACTTAATAGAAAACCTGAACCAAGATTGGTTGGGTAAGAAAATCTTACTGATGAATTGTCATCATTTAGGGACTGCATGAGTTGCTTCTTAAATTGTTCCAACTGTTAATACAAAAAAAAAAGGGAAATATATGGGAGTACTTGTGTCAAAGAAGCTTGGATATCCACAGTAAAAATAATTAGCTAACACCATACAAGTGAGACAAACCAACTTGAAAGTAACAAAAGGAACTCAAAATGGTTATGAGCAAGAGACCAAAAGATGAGAGAGAGAACTGAAAAAAGTTGAAGCCCTACGTTGAAAAATGGTCTAGTACATGGTTACGGTAAAGGTAGAAGCACCATGAGTTCGTTAAGATATGATCAATATTAGATATGGATATAAATAAAAAAGCACCGCAACCATGAAGCATCCTATTTTCTCACATGCATCAAGGTAGTTGCAATGATGTACTAGGTATCAAAGGAAACTAGTTTTCTTTTGATACTAGGACCACAACTAAAGTGTGTGATAGTAAGCCAAGCACTTTATCCGCGTGAAGTTCGAGCTGTACAAGTTAATTTTAGCTACGGCAGCTATAATCAACTGGATTTTGCTTGAGCCTAGAATCCATATAGGCTACTCCTACCGTCCAGCCTTTAACTTGGGAGGAGTTTGAGCCAAAAAGAAAAGTACAAAACATATATTTGAACTTTTTCCACTAACTTACCCAAAGGAATCCATGTCAGTTGCATTTCTCCCTTTTTAACCTAAGGTACTATTGGCATTTTAGCCCAAGAGAAATGTTGCTGGGAATCATTCGCTGTTAGGGTCTCATAGGTTACTGTATATGAGGCAGCAAAATAAATGATTACTTCATTTCTTGAGTATCCTGATCAAAATCAGAAAGTAAAAATTCAATCCGAACTAACTATTTTACAGCTTCTTTTCATTGCTTTTTTTTTTTTTTTATTGGCACAAGGTGTCTGGAAAAACATTCCTACTAATTCCAAGAGTGCACAGACCCTCAACAAGGAGTTTCCCGCAAGTGCACCTCGGTTAATTCAAGGGGAAAATCTCTCAATCCGATAGCCTCTAGAGATTGTTTGCACTTAAGGGGATTTGAACCTTAAACCTAGAGGGAGTATACCCTAAGCCCAAGACCTTTACCACTTGAGTTAACCCTAGGGGTTAGCTTCTTTTCATTATTATCTGAGTCAAATAATTTATTAGACTTTCAAGTTTGACAAGGAATGAGTGAAGTGTTTCTTAGATGTTTAAGTTTGAATTAAACATCTAAGAAGCCCAATGCAAGGCATGTTTGTGGTAATCAAACATCAACCAAAAGGGCCCAACTAGAAGCCATAAGGCCATATCAGCTGGACTCAGTTACTCAGTTTGACGTACTTTTCCCGGCCACTTGAAGGATATTGTCTTACAATCAGACCTTTGCTGATAAGTAAAAGCAAATATATTATAAGCACAATGGGCATGCAACTCAAGTAGAAAAGCAGTATGCATAAGAACACCCAAAAAAGGGGCCGTTTAGAGACATCAAGATGAGCATTACATTCGAAGTGACTTAGAAAAACAAAGTAGTAAAGCCGAGCTCTTATTGAAACTTTAAGCATTTCCTTTTAATCCAAATGCCCTACATTAAACAATAAGGGATGGTATTCCAAAAGCATTAAGATTGTTCAACTAAAATCAAACTACCTGAGATTCTCATCAAATTGATGTTAACATCACAAAGCATAAACAAATTTGATTTAACTGCTTGAAAACAACTCCATTTGTTTTTGTCCAGATCTCTCTCCTCCAAATGAGCTGCTCCTACATTCTCGGAACAACCTTCCCTGCAGCTTCTTTTAGTGAAGTCTGACTACACCTGCTCGTCAACCACCACCCTAAACATCTCCCCCTCCTTTTTCTAAAAAGAGCCAAACATCCTCTTTGCTTTTTCTTCCCTGTTACCCCATCTCTCTCAACATTCCTTCTGCACCTTTCAACCAGAAGTACGCAGTTTACTCAAAACCTGTCCCACTATGGATATGGAGGAGTTAATCCACCAGATGGAAGCCCTTTCTTGGGAGGATTTAAAACTCACCCCTGCAAATGAGTCAGACATTGAAAACTCTGAACTGGCCTTCATTGGAAGAATAGTCGCAACCCGACCCCTAAACAGGATCTCACTACACACTTCTTTTCAGGCAGCCTGGAGTTTCATCCGCAAATTTCATATTGAAGATCTTGATACAAACCTTTTTCTTTTCACTTTCCAAAATGAGAGCTATAAGCAGCGGACTCTCAACCAAATACCATGGAACTTCTAAGGGCATCTCCTCATTCTCAAGCCTTGGCCTGCGGGAAGCACATGGCAAGGGATAAGTCTTAACACATCCATCTTTCATGTACAAATTCATGGCCTTACTAGAAACAACATGACAAAAAGAACAGCTTTAAAATAGGGCAAGCTCTCGGTACTTCTCTAGGAGTAGACGTCGATCCACATTTTGGTCTTGCATGCAAAAAATTTATTCTTATTAAGGTTGAGTTAGATGTTACCCTACCACCGAAACATGGGCTCTAGAAGCCAAGGAATTTCAACATAGAAACTTGGGTTTCCTTTAACTACGAACGCCTCTCAGACTTCTATTATGCATGCAGTCGAATTGACCACTCTTAAGTGTTTTGCATGCACCTAAAACTACTCCCTGATCATCTCCCCTTTGGTCCATGGCTTCGAGCAAAATCCCCAAACTTCATGTATGTGCTACCTCCACAGCAAGGCCAAGCAATTGTTCCCCGATAACCTATGGAAAACATAGCAGAAAATGAAGCTTATTATGTCAAAAGTCCACAAAACTCAATTTTTGATGAAAATACACTCTTTGGAAGCCCAACCCTAATTCTACCTACGCAATTACTCATTGATTCCCAAGGCGACCCAAGTGATAATTTGGCCATACGCACTTCTACAAAAGGAAAAGGGAAGGTTGATGAGGTCTCAACCATGCAAAAAAACATGTTCTTAGGTGATAATGTAAACAAACTCGTAGGTAATCTCCTTATTGGGAACGTAGACGACAAAAATTAGAAACTTCCCTTGAGGATTCACTTGTAAGCTACAAAATGGCTAATCTGCCAACCAAGGTAAATTCTCCTCGAGAACTACTATAAGCACAAATCCTCAAGATTACCAGTTACAATCCTAGCAGAACAAGAAAATAAAAAGGACTCCCAACCATTCCATTTGGCGCTCAAAAATTCAGAGGAATGTGGATACTCATGCAGTGGTTCCGCACACTATTTTTGACAGCCAATGTGGTGGTCGAGCCTCTCAAGATCTAACGATAGAGATGAAATCTACTATTGTAGATAGAGATGAAATCTACTATTGTAGATTACTGTAGCTCCTAGAGCATTAAAGGATCTCCACCAACTAGTTTCCCCTCATTCACTCCGAACATTTACTCATCCCCACCAAATATTTTCCCATCAGTCAATCAAAGTCGTCAAAGCTCCATACTGACAGCATATCAATTGTTTCTCAGTAACATGGTTGAATCAACAATGAAAAGCTTTAGTTATTTGACATCATTAAGTCAGGAGGAATGGTCTTCTCAGTGGATGAAAATCCAAGCTGCTATATCTTAAAGCTTTGAATTAACAACAGGCCAGACTATCCCATTTAGGCCCATTAACTGCAAGTCCTATATCTAGGCCTGAAGCTTTAGCCACGGTGATTAATACACCAAACAACTCGGGCCCTTAAGTTACTAAGGCCCCAAAGCCAAATGGAAGCATGGCCCTCCCTACAATCCTTTTAACCCTCTGCAAGCAAAGCCCAAGGACCTCAATCACGTTCCCAACATCTATTACAAGGCTATCCAGTTGATTCCATGTAAGTCAGGCCTCCTCCCAACTCCAATTCGTCCTGTCTCTCCCCTACAACAACAACACGAACCCACCATCCACTTTGTTCCCAAATATGCTCCAGCCCAATGGCAACATAAAGCAAAATTCTGGAATCTATTGGACTCAATCCACTATTCTTTTCCTGACCCATGGCTTTGTATTGGAGACTTCAACGACTTGTTAAGCCAACAAGATAAAATTGGAGGCCAACTAGTCACGTCTTCTTCTATTGGTGGTTTAAGAGGACAAATAACCACTCAAGGCCTCATTGATATTGGCTACTCCAAGCCTACTTTCACATGGACTAACAATTGTCATGGAAGCCCTTTGATTAGAGAACGACTCGACCATGGCTTAGCAAATTCACTTTTGCACCTTCTATTTTCGAATGCCTACATTCAAAATCTAATATCTAGGACCTCGGACCATGTTCCCCTTCTGCTCAACACTTTGAAGATAAGAAAGAACGCCTCTCATTTCAAATTTGAGGAATTCTGGACCCAAGAACCACTAAGCAGTATTATCATCAAAGAAGCATGGTACCAACATTTCAATGGGAATCCTACATTTATGCCATGTAGCAAGCTCTGAGAAGCAAAAAAGGCACTCAAGCACTGGAACAAAACCCACTTCGGGAGAATTCAGATTAACATTCAACAAATTTAGATGGGGCTTACTCTCCTTCAAAGCAATCCACCAAGCCATTGGAGTCTACAAAGAGAGAAGACCCTCCACCACAATCTGCAAGAACAACTTAAACATGAGGAAACTTAATGAAGGCAAAAATCAAGAGTCAACTGGCTTACCACGACATATTTGAATATAAAGTTCTACCATTTATCGACAACAATTCGTCGAAGAAGAAGCGGAATCGATGCAATCAAACTCAGTCCAGGTAATTGGACATCGGATCAAGATGCTATTGAAGCAATCTTTGTAAACCATTTCAAATCCATATATACCTCCACGGCTCCAACATTCCCAGAATCTTGAGAATATTTTTGAGAACCACATCTCTAGGGAGGATAATAATTTCCTGACTGCATTGCCTCTAGAAGACGAGATCTATGGAGTGTTCAAGCAAATTCCAAATCATAAAACTCCGGGACCGAATAGTATGACAGTTATTTTCTACAAGCAATATTGGCATATTATCAAAAAAGAGGTAGTTGCAGTGGTCCAAAATTTTTTTTTGAAGCAGAAAGCTCCTAAAACGGTTGAACCATACCCATATTGTACTTCTTCCAAAAATAGCAAACCCAAGCTCTCCCCATAACTATCGACCCATAAGCTTGATCAATTTGATTTACAAAATCATTACAAAAAGCCTGGCAAACAGATTGAAGCGAACACTTCCAGATATTATTTCCCCCTTTTAAATTGGCTTTTTATGCCTGGTCGAAATATCAAAGAAAATTCTATCATTGCACATGAGATGTTCCACTGTCTAAAATGCCATTAAGGAAGAAAGGGTCAGGTGGCTTTGAAGCTGGATATGGAAAAAGTTTTTGATATAATTGAATGAATTTTTCTGTTTATTGTTATGAAAGCTTTGGGTATCTCTATGACTACTTTCTCTATCCTCATTATTAGCTCGCTTTGAAGCAGCATGAAAACTAGAAGATAATAAAATAAGTAGAGATTGTCCTCCAATTTCACATTTTTTCTTTGCAGACGATCTCATTATTTTTTGGAAAGTAAAAGAAAAATCAATCAATGCCATCAACAAAGTGCTAGAAAAATATCAAGCCTAGTCTTCGTTTTTGCTTTCTTTTGTAATTAGCTTTTGCCTTTATTTCATTAATAAAACTTTACTTATCAGAAATAAAAATAATATCAAGCCTAGTCTAGACAACGAATCAACCAAAGTAAATCTTCCATCTTTATTACTCAACATACCAACAAAAAAAATAAGAGCAATCTTGGCCAAATTGCCATAAAAGGTCTCGACCTCACGAATGAAATATTTGAGGATTCAAACTACTTTCAGTCATTCCATTAAGGAGGATTACAAAAAAAATGTTGGAGACAATCAACAAAAGACTCGAAGGATGAAAATCCATAATGCTGTCACAAGCTGGTAGAACTACGCTTATCAAAACTGTTGCGAGCTCCATTTCAACATACCAAATGTCAACGCACATGCTTCCAAAGACAACTTGTAAGTCTTTGAACACCAGTTTCAAAAATTTCTAGTGGGATTTTTTTTTTTTTTTTTGACAAGTAAACAATCTATTGATGGCATTGCCCAAGTACACAAGATGTTATACAATATACAAGACATATCTAGGTCGTAGATGGATTGTTCAATACAAGAAGAGAAAACCTTAAGAGCCGGTCCAGCTTGTATCTATGTAAAGACAGCCCTCCAATAACATTACGCCACGTATGCTGCAGACAATCAAAGAAACACACCCGCGATGCACACGATTAAAGAAAATCCCCCTCCCCCTTACGTCTCTTTCTTCTCTCGAATCCCTTTTCCTCTCCAACAAGCAGACCCTCCCCCCTCTCACCCACCAACCGGTTCTGTGACGACGGCCCGAGAAACACAACAGTGGTGGTGATATGAGAGCCTTCTCTCGGCTCTTTGACCATTGAATCCTCTAGGGATTACACAGATCTCCCTATAACATAGAGAAATCACATAGTAAGGTATTTTTCTCATCTCCCATTCCATTTTCTTGGAGTATTCTTCTATTTTTATCACTTCACTATCACATATCATTTTCTCTTTTTTATCACAGAGCATCAATTCGCACAACAAGGTATTTTTTCACTCTCAACTCCCTATCGCTTCAATTCGCACAACAAGGTATTTTTTCACGAAGATAATGACGGAAAGAATAATTCCACTTTCACTCATCCCTAACGTACAAAACAGACACCTATAAAGATTAGAAAATCACAGAGAACAAATCAAATAACAAAGTGGGCATTGGAAATCACAGAGAGAAAAAATAAAACACCAAATGCAAATCAATTAAGACCAAATACAAAGAGAAAAATGAAAAATATTTTGAGAAATCTCTTAAATTGCTTCCATCCCAATGATTTGCCATGAGAAATCGCGCGATTTTAGAGATGGGAGGAATCTCTTGAATATTTTAGAGATTGGTCGGCATCGAAATTGTTCACCGAAATTGTTACTGGCGTGGAAATGTAGGGCGACGTCGGACTATTGCTAGATGTCGGAAGTTGCTGGGCAAGCTTGAATGGAAATGGGGGAAAGTTGAAAATGGGAATGGCCATTCGAGAAAATGGCAGAATTGGGGCAATGGAATATTGATAGGTTGTATGTGTGTATGGGTTAGTATAAATAAAAAGTGACGCGGAGACAAATAAGTGGCTAACTGTCTTCTTATGCTTACAAGCCAGACCGGCTGTAAGCGTCTCTCATACAAGAAATTATGGAAAACTATTTGCATACTAAAAAAAGATAGAGGATTGGGACTGATGGAAAACATGAATGAAGCTATACTAACCAAGACACTGGTATATGGCACAAGCTCTTATCTAGGAAATACCTTAACACTAACGCAATTGTTGATACTATCAAAAGGCTAAGTGACTCCAATCTTTGGAAATGAATCCTCAAAATTCAACCCCTTTTGAAAAAAAGTATGTGTTTCCAAATTGTAAATGGTCACTCTATAAGAGCTTGGCTAGACTCTTGGACATTTGGGAAATTTCAAGCCTTCCCCCCAAAATCCATTAGCAGATCCCTCACCTTCCCTAAAGGTTTCAGACCTGATTAATCCAACTAATGGCATTTGGGACCTCCCAAAATTACTATCCCTTTTCTAACCAGAAAGTATCATAGAAATTTTGAAAATTCCTTTACCCCAATCATTGCAAAGGCCAAATCACCTTATTTGGACCAAGTCACAAAATGGAAAAGTTTCTGTTAAATCAGCATACCAACTTGCATCCAACATAGCCAATGCTACCTAGTCGAACACACCAACTATCCCATGGGGGAAAATCTAGAAACTTAGAATCCATGACCCCCACAAGCTTCTCCTTTGGAAAATTCTTCGAAATATCCTCCCAACCAAAGATCGTTTAAAACGATTTATCCCAGTATTCCCTCACTAAATTACAATTTTATTGAGTGCCCAATCACTAGAATTCTACGAAGCCAGAGCAGATGGCCACTAAATCTCTCTTCCTTGATGGTAAACTCAATGAGTGACTAGTTTTCCTTTATCCTAAACCCCAAGCAAAAGCTTGGCCTTTGTGATGAGGAAGTACACTCCTTCCAAATCTTTGCAGCACTGATTCTTGATTTTATCTAGGGGCTACGAAATGATTGGGTCTACAATCATACGAAACTCTCTCCAATAAGAGCTTCCAAGTAGTTGAACCTCTCATATCAAGAAAATCTATGGGCATGGCAAGAGAAGACTTCCTCCAAAATTGAAAAAGCTAGGCAATTGCCACCTAACAATCATATAGGTATATCCTTTGATGTTGCAATCGGAAACTCTTTCTCAACTCTTTCAACAGTTAGCAAAAACTCATAAGGCGAAGTCTTCCAAATATGGACAGAGGAGCACTCCACAACAACTCTAGTTATTGCAAAAGCTCTAGCGACAAGGTTGGCCCTCAAAATGGCAAAGCACCTAAACTTCCCTTTCATATCATTAGAAAGTGACTCTCAATTGGTTATCTCTTCCATCTATGAAAAGGAAGATGTCTGGCAAATTTCCACCATTGTAGGAGACATTGCAAACATTTTGAAAGCTCATCGCGAATGGAGCTACAAAAAAAAATAGATCGATCTCAAAATTGATTCAAGCACTCAGTTGTGCAGTGGGCCGCTACAAACTATCTATTTGGTAGCATTCCTTTAGATATTATTCCTGAGTATATTTTGTATATTGATAGTGGCAAAGATCCATCTTAAACTTTGTATCCTTTATATTTCTATGATATGCAAGCTTGCTTAAAAAAAAAAAAAAACTGCTTAAAAACAAAATGAAGAATCATATAAATAGAAGAAGGGCCAACCCTAACGGGAACCAAGCATACTATGATCAACAAAGGCTAGCAGTTCTTTGATTACCCTAAAATCGTAGATCTACGAAATGAGCGTAGTGCTGAACTCTTTCGCACCCCTTCCGCATGCAATAATTACAATATGGTAACAGGCCCAAAACAGAAATATTCAAGACAACAATTAGTTGATGTCCAAAAACTTTCTGATATTTCACATTTACTTCTATTTCAAAGAAAACGGCATTCTATCTGTTCCATCATCACTATAATATATTCATCAAGCTTATGCCTTATATAATGATGGACTGAAAACCCAGGATATGATTAGCCCCAACTAAAGTTGCTTGATTTAATCTAGTGAATGTTAGTATCTTAAAGAAATTCTCACCATTTGGTGGGGAGGGATATGGGTGAACGAAAGGTTGCAATGGAAGGAATTACCAGAAGGAAAGAAAACCTGCTTCCCTTCTGTGTGGTTTACTGCATAAGGAAGAAAGGAGGGAAAAAGTAAATGTTGTGCTAGGTTCGAAGAAAAGAGAATCACTCCACTTTTGCAAGTTCAAGCCCATCAGAAAAAAATAGTAACCCTCATTTATTTCCGTTCCATTTCTCTCCAGACTGAACAAAATCATTTGACTATACTTTTCCTTAGCCCACTTTCCTTAGCTACAACACTCTTCCACCCAACTAAAAGGAGTACTTATTATGTGATCACCATATGCACACATATATATACTTGAGATACACAAAATATCTTTGGTGGAACCAAGATGAAATGAACATCCTTTGCTTTCTTCCTTTAATCCAATCAACAATGGCAACAACCATCTGACTATCTCCTTTCCTATACAAGCTTTCGTACCCTCTAATCTTTCCCCCCAACAAACTGAAGTATTTATTCTATTATCATTATAAGATCTAAAAATCTAAATTTTTAGTGAACGTGAAAAATATGGAATTATATCTCACATTGTATTAATTAAGATCAAAATTTTTAATAACACAATGGATATTGGTGGTTGGCTCAAGTGGTAAAGGCCTTGGTCTCGGTGGTATGCTCCCTCTAGGTCTAAAGTTCAAATCTTTGGGTGCAAACAATTTCAATGGACCATCAGACTAAGAGAACTTGCCCCTGAATTACTCAAAGTGCACTTACAGGGAACTTCTTGCTGCTAAGGGCTGTGCACTTCCAAGATTAGTCGGGACTTTGTTCTCGGACAACCGATGCCAATCAAAAAATGGATTAATAGAAAAATGGATATTCATTCAAAATGAAATTCAACTGCTTCAATTGAAATCCAATTTAAGAAAGTCACAACTCCCAACATATGCCGATGTTTACTAACCTTGGGCTGCAAAAACAACCATAAAGACATTTTAAAGCTCCATGCATCTTTAATAAAGTGTATGACCGATAGATTTTTTTCTGGCCATAGGCCTATTACCTTTTACATTCTTGCAGAAAGAAAAGCTGTACACCATGTAGCAAGCCATTGCTAAGCTTTACAGAAAATGAATGTTGCATGACAAATTATTGCTGATTATGACCAGAAATAGAATGTTTTCCTCTTTTGTATGTAATGGAATAAGTATATACATACATGTAAATACGAGACTACATTCTATTCTGGTGGCTCATTCTTAACAACAGTCCATTAACTAGCCATTGACATTAATTATGAAAGAATAGAAACCCAAAGGGCAGTCCAATTTACACTACACTCTTTGAAATGAAATATTTTTGTTCTCTAATCCCATAAGAAAGGGATGCAAAATAAATAGAGCACAAATTAGTATTATTTTTTTATAAGGAGTAGAACGCAAACTGAGTGAATGAACAATAAGATGACTACAGTTCAACCAGAGAAATAATAAGACCTCCCTCACCTTTGCCAAATCACGGCCTAGTTTTTTTGCTGTCATTGCCAACGAATCTCGTTCCCTTGATAGCCTCGTCTTCAATCAAAAAAGTACCCAAAAAAAAAAGAAAAAGTAAAGGATCAGAACAAAGAGTTTCAAATGCTTCAACTAGAAATTCAGATGCCTATTTCTATTCCAGAGAATTTAAAGTAAAAAAAAATGGACACTTTCAGATGTTATGCACTTTTGTTCTCTCTTTTCTTTTTCTTTTACTTTGTTTTCAATTTTAGGACTCAAGAAAACAACACCAAATATCTTTAGGTGATAAAAATATTGGATTTGAGTGATTTTAACATATTGAAAATATGGATCTCATAATCCAATCACAGCTTTTTTTGGTTAGTTCTGTAGGCAACCTAGGAAAGATTAAGGCCTAAATTGCTTTGAGAGACAAAATCAAAAACCCCAAACTCTTCTCAAACTCATCATTACACTTTTTTTAAATTCTTATACAAAACATAATAAAAAATTCAACTTTTTCAAATTCCAAAACTATTTTTTCAAATCCCAAAACAAAATATTAAAAAAATATATTACAACATTTTTTTTTAACTTTTATCTTATCTTATCTCATCTCATCTTTGAAAACAAACCAGACCTAAGTTCTCAAATTATATTTCCAAGAGTTTTCAAAAATGTTTTTCAACCTCAAACCAAACATCTTCCCATCTCAAAAAATTTACAATTTCAACTTTTCATCCAATCAGTCTAGATTAGAGTGAAAAGTCAAAAACACAACCAAAACAAATTTTACAAAAACCAAAACAAAAACATCCTAAAAATGTTATATAAAAACAAATTTACCCATTCACTTTCACAAATTCTAATACAGAACATATTTTAGAAAAAAAAAATCAAATTTTCCTTTTTAATTTCACAAAACCCAGTAAAAAATCTCAAAATTTCTCAAGAAAGATTTGTCAAAAATTCTTTTTTTTTTTTTTTTTTTGTTGATCAGTAAGAAAGAAACTTTATTAATGAGAATAGGCATAGTCCATGTACAAAATTCTCAAAAATTCTCAAAATATCATTAACAAAACATGGCTTAAGATGGCATAAAATGAAATCAATTTGCTGTCAACCACGGGATTAATGAAATACATTGGCTTATAAGGCTTCTCCCCTCAGCATTATCACCAAACTCCATCATTAGTTTCAGTCAACAGACGACACTATTAAACTTCAACTGAGCTTAATTCCTCATTATCTTTTAGTTGTAAAAATGATCAAATATAAAAACTCAAATAATTTTTCTTTTCTCTTCTTTTACACCCACATAATGCATCATTCTCTAAAATTCTGGTTGCATAGAATGACACCCAAGCCCATGAAACTCCTAAATCTGGAGTGGGCTTTTGAGTTTAGACCAATACAAAAACCAACAAAATTTAACTAATCCCTTCTAACCCACCCCCACCCCAGAACACAAACAAAACCGTCAAAATCAGACGCATTGAGTCATAACAACAATTTTCAAGTACAATTCAGCAACCTAACTAAAATACTGGAATCAATTATGCCAACTGCTGTTTTTTTTTTAACAGATCAAAAGAAAACACAGATTAATTCATATGAAGTAATTAAACGAATAGGGAAAAAGATAATAAGGGAGTACATTATCGTCGAGAGTGATTTTGAGTCTGGAGTCGGCCTCCCGGTAGGCGTAGTCGAGACGAGAGACCTTCTCCTCCAGGTCCAAGATGACGCGGTCCTTGTCTTGGAGCTTGTGGCGCATGCGGGCGACCTCAGACTCGAGGTTGGACACACGCGAGGCTATGGCCATGGAGGTGATCTTCCGGGCCAGATCGAGCTGATCGTAGGGATCAGTCGGAATCACAGTCAGGATCTCGTCCGGGAGGTCGAAATCCGGGCCCACGCTCCCAACATTGCTTAGCGCCATACCAACCTGTTTTCCTCTATCCCTCTCTCGCTTGTATCAGCGTGAGAATTATACGAATATACGAGGGTTTGATAAGGTGGATGTGATTGGCTTGGTGTGGCTGCAGAGGAAATATGACAACAAACAACCTCAACCTAATTCCATGAAATGACGCACGCTCACTCTGTCGCTTTTTGGACACAACGAATTTGATCCCTTGTCTAATTTTTTTTTTTTTTTTTTTTTTTTTTTTTTAAGTTTGTTGTCTTTTGCTTTCAAAAGGGTGTTTATTTAAATAAAATTTGGTGCGGCACTTTCTTGTTTGGAGTTTGAAATTTAGGAGGTTTCCCTCCAAATAGACATATCATAATCCGACTGATTTGATTTTGAAATATCTTTCCCAGACATATGTAAACGGTAAGGGTGAAACAATATTAATACTCAGGCCTCATTTATGTTCGCAAATGAGATGAGAGTATTTAAAGATAAAAGATAAAAATTAAGATCTTATTTGTTTTTTAAATTCATCTTATCTTATTTAATCTCATTTCATCATTATATTTTTTAAAAATTTTAATATAAAATAATATAAACAATTCAATTTTTTCAAATCTTAAAACAAAAATCATATTAAAAAAATATTTTATAATAATATTTTATTTAACTTTTAACTTTAATCTCATCTTATTTTATCTCATCTTATTTCATTTCTGAAAACAAACAAGACTTAAAAGTTGAGTAAAATTTTATTTAAATATATTATTAAAATATTTTTTTATATATTTGAATATAATGAATTAAGTTATTTATTTTATTTTATGTAAAAATTTTAAAAAAATATAATAATTAGATAAAATGAGATTAGATTAGGTGAAAGTTTTTATAAAAAATTAACAAGGCCTCAAAATTCTTATTAAGAGCTCGTTTAGTTATACAATTGAGATGAGATAAGATAAAAATTAAAAATTGAATAAAATATTATTAATATATTATTAAATAAATTAAATTTATTATATTTTATAAAAGATTTTAAAAATAAGTTGAGATAGTTTTAATTATGTAACCAAACCAGACCTTATACTCAGAAGTTACTTTGGCATGCTTATTTATTGAACAAGTATTTGGTGCTTCTATTTATTTTTCAATGATACTTCTCTCTCTTTGGCAAGGAAAATATAAAAATAAAAGATATTGAGATGGAAAAAAAAAAAAGAGTAGAGAATGAGCGAGAGAGACTAGAGTTACATTATATTTTATTATTCTCAATTGTTTTTAATACAAAATAGAGATAAGGTAAAACAACTTGTTACAGCAACAATCTTAAACTCTTGACGAAGTGTGACATTTTTTAAGAGAATTTAATAACATCCTAAGTGACGTAGAGGTGTAATCACAATAATATAACTTGGATTATAAAATAGGCAAATATCCGAGTTTGTGAGAATTCTACTGATCTACTTGAGGTAATTTGAATCCAAGTAATTGGAATTAACTTTTTTTAGTAATAATATATATTATCAAAAAAGGGTAAGAAATTCTACCAACTGATCAGAAATGTACTTTGAAGAAGAGATCCCCTTTTTTGTCTGAATGGATAAGACATGACTTGAATTGTGAGTTGAAATGAAATTAGATAATATGAAAGTTGAAAATTGAATAAAATATTATCATAATATTATTTTTTAATATTACTTTTGTTTTTAGATTTGAAAAAAGTTGAATAATTTATTGTATTTTATTTGAAAGTTTGAAAAAGTTATAATAATAAGTTAAGATGGGATCAGTTCTAATGATTTTACTATCTAAATTATGCAAAAAAAAAAAAGATTTGATGCATATAAAAGAGATAGACACAACATGCATGCATTTGGGGTCAACTCATAATACTCTGTTCACCCATATATCAGATAGGATATCCAAATGTACCTAGATTGTAATCTGATTTCAAACTTGAGCTGGAACTTGGTCCAAATTAGCTCGGTCATGAACCAGGCATAACCTGGATGAATCTAAATTTTCAAAATTCAAAAATTTGGGTTTCCGGCTTTATCCGATTTTTCTTTTATACAAAAATCCAACTTAGTGATGATCTAATAATAAACCATCATGGTACATTCTTATAGTGTCATGGAATCATTTGGGTTGGTTTGACTCTTCAGCAAGACTAGTTAAACATCTCTATTTATTTGACTTCTTATTGTGGTTGGCAACAAGCCCTCTCATTTGGTTAAAATAATCTGGGTGCTCATAATCAAATGCCTCATTTCTTTCAAAGGCCTTATTTCTTTAAAACAATCTGGATGCACAATCTGGGTGCACATAATCAAAGGCCTCATTACTTTGCCACATAACACAAAGGCAAAATGAGGGGAAATTGGCAAATTTCTTTTTGTGTTTGTGGGGTGTTTGTATAGCAGATGCAGATAAATCCCACGACATAAGACATCAAAATGGTTGGATTCCCCCTCATCCTGTTACCTTGAAACTAAACGTTGCTGAAGCATTGTTTCAAGAGATTGGGAAATCAAGAATTGAGATGGTTCTTCATGATGCTGAGAGACAAGTCACTTGTGCTACCAACAAACCCAAGCATAATGTTTCTAACCCAATGGAGATTGAATTACTGGCAATACTCGAGGTCTACATCTATGCTATCCTTTGGCAATTCAAAGTTTAATAGTGGAGAGTAATGACTTGTTGATGGTTCAGGAAATTACTATCCAAGCCGAGTCTCATTCTATTTGGGGTCATCTTGTATTTGAAATTAGAAATATGATGTATAGGTTCCCAAATGTTGTAATCAAGCATATGAGCTGTATGATTAATATTGTTGCCGATTGTTTGGCAAAGTATTCTAGGCATTAGATGACTTAATGATGTGGTCAAACAACTCTCCCAAGTTTATTTCCCACATTGTTGAGTATGATGCTTTGTTTAAGTTTCCTCTTTGATGAATAAAGTTCTCTATGTCCTATAAAAAAAAACAAAAAAACAAAAATCAAAGGCCTCATTCAATTGCCTTCTAACAAAATTTTGAAGGCTATTGCAAAAACAAGAAACATCAAAACATTCAAACCAAGAAAAAGAAGGAAAAAAAGGGGATTCTAGGTTTAAAAACCCGGTTATCCTTGTTCCAAATTGGACTAAGAAAAAATCAGCCTAGATGAACAGACCTATTGACACCATTCAAATAATGTATTGTGTACACTAACAACATGTATTAAAAAAAATAGTACATAACCATTGACATAACCACATTGAGCCCAAAAAAAATCAATAATTATTACTTGAAATTAAATAAAACGTGATAAAAAAATAATATTGATCTTAAAATTTTTTAAAACAAAACTTCTTAAAATATCTTAAAAATATGAAGATTGTCTTCTAATCTCATCTAAAATTCTTGAGTCTTCTTGAAGGTATGAAAAAAATATTTTTGATATTTTTTTAAATCATAATCTTTGCACTGAAAATATAAAAATGAGTATCTATACATAAAGAAACAAACAATATACCACCTAAAATTTCAAAACTTGAAAATATGGAGATAAAAAATGTACAATCCCCCCATGTGCTAAGACATGAACCGTGGTGGTACTCTTCTAGCTTCTTTTACATAGGCTCCTCCACTTCTAGAATGGAAATCATCTCAAGATACCAACCATTAGAAGAGGAGATCAATTTTCGATCTCTTCATGAAAGGATTGTGAAGGCCATCCTTTTTCTCATTTAGATCATTCTTCTTCCTACGACATTAATATAAAAGATCATTCATACATAGCATAGTCCAAGCGAACCCACTTAAAATCTTTATGGAACTATGGTTGACCATAATATTAGCAAATAAATGTATTCTTAAGCTTAATGCATGAAAATGTGACTTAAAGGACAACCTACTAGTTAACCTAGTCTTAAATGGATAATATCGTGCTATTGCTATAGTGAATACTGGTCCCAAGGAAGAAGTAATGGCTTACTTAGTGCGTGAAATAAATGTGACTTTTGCCACATAAAGGTCCATATTCGATACTTCAATAGCTTTCCTTGATAAGAAGTATTGAAAGACGTAAATGATAGTTCCGAGACTAACTAAAAGGTATGAATGAAGTTCCAAAAAAAGAGGCAATATAGGATCCTATATTAGCATTAGCCCTTCTTCACGAGAGAGAATAGAATCAATGTCCTTTAGGCACACTACTACTAACATAGTAGCCAACCGAAAAATGTTAGCTAGCTAGGCTAGTGTGCAATGACTTTCTTTGATAGGGACTCGTTTCTTCAAGCTCCGCCCAACAATTGGGATGGAGATTCCAGTCCAGGGTAGAGGATACCTTCTTCATGATTTATTAGTTCAAGTAAACCCTTTTTCTTAATGCAAAAGATATATTCTTATGAAGTGAAGGAATATGAAATTAAATTATGTCTATAATGTATTTTCTTATAATTATAAACAATAAAGTGTATAACATATAGATATACATACACATAGGCATGTATGCAAGCGTCCCTCATTGTTGACATCATGTTTTCGCACACTGAGAATTGGGCTCAGTTACCTACAACATAGAGAAGATGGGCGGCTCAAAGTTGAAGGTTCACTTTTGATGTTTAAGTTGAATTTTGTTTTTCCATGGAGAAACAATAACCAAGAGAACATAAGTCCCAAATTCTAACCTAACGTCCCGCTTTTATAGTGCTTGTCAAGAAGATACCCCTATAACTTGTGTCAGAGGCCCTGGTATCTCATACGAGATACTAAGTTGTTGTCTTTAGTGAGGTTTGGCCTCACTGGGCCATGCCTTGGTGGCAGATGGGCGGGTGCAACTATTGGGTTGTGCGCTCTGTCAATGTCAGTGATAGGGATTTGTCAATGTTTTTGTCCATATGTCGTATTTAAATCTTAAATCCAAGAGCTTTGCTACACATAAGTCCTCACATCATACTTTTTTTATATTTTTATTTTTTTTTTAATTTTGGGTTTATTCTTCTTACACTAATTGAATTCTTCTACTCATTATTCATATCCTAAATATTTTATAAAAAAAATAAGTATGGCGTATGGACTTATGTTTAGAAATTTTCTAAATCCAATGTGGTTCTGGCATGATGTGCTTTTTTAGGGCAGTGTCAAGGTAGGTGACATCCTATTTTTCCACATCACCCAACTTTTCTGCCCTGGCCCTGGGCCCTTTTTTCACTTACTATGCAATTTATGGGCTAACAGTACTATTAAACATTGGGGTCTAGGATAAACTTGGCCCATCCATGGAGGGATGTGAATACCCCTTTAAACTTGGCTCAACCCGATAGGGGATGCTGCAAGCATCTCTTCCAATTATCCCACATTCTCTCATGTGACGGAAATTATAGGACTCGTCACTCTATTGTTTCATTTTCGATGAAACATGTAGCTATCTCGTCTGGGCATCCTGATTGTCGTAGTTGTCTAATTAAACACAAACTTTGTACTGCTTTTACCTTCTTGTTTTCTTAAATCTCTCACTCCTATAGGCCGTTGTGACTCTCATTTGCTTCCTCTCTCTAGTTCTTCTCAATTTCTTCCTTTTCGTTCACCTTCAAACCTTTCAGTTTCCTTCATCATCCATCCCCCTTTAATGCCACTATTGAACACCTCATGTTTTGCTTTTCGAGGTTCTCGCTCAACCTATTCGAAGGGATCTTCTAGGGTCCTTGGGGGCCAAGATTCTCCCGAGGTCCAAGACCAACTCAGTACTTCTGTAAACTTGAGTTCGTTTAGGTCCAATGTCTTTGAGGCTCTGGCGAATCCCGAATGGGCCTTTGATTCAAAGCATTGTTCTACAAAATGGCATTGTACTCATCAATGTTCACCAATGGACTGCAGCTTCCGTTCAACTGCTTGATCTGAGAAATCTTGGACTTTTTGCACCTGGTTCCATTGGAACTTCACTCCACGACGTGTAGGATTTTGCTATGCTTTTGTGTCATTAGCACATGGTCTTGGGACCCGTAGGCGAATGTTACATGGACTTGACTGCCAGAGAGTTTTTGTTCACACATGGGGTGATACATTAGGGAAATAACCTGTACGTCTTCCACTCTAGCTCAAGATACAAATTTGCTTGCCTGGAGTCTCGCTTCTCCCATTTCAAAGATTGGTTCAAGCGATTTTTCTTTATAATAGGAGAAAGGTAGATGCTCATCATGAGTTCCCCATTCCACTGATTGAAGAGTTGTGTTGGATGACAAGGAAACTTGCTTGGACCTAGCTAGGTAGGAGCAAGCTTGGTTGGGGACAATTTATGCCTAGGTAGAGGCACACCTAGAGGAGGTCCATTCTGGCACTCTACTTACCAGTACCAATGTAGATTGATTCTTGATATCACCAGATTGATCCTGTTTTATTGGGAGCCATCTCCCAAGAGGTCAATCCTTTTCTCGAGGGTAGAAGATGCCTCCCAATGCTAAAGGGAGAGGAAAAAAAGCCTCGAGCAAATGTAGATGACGCCTAGGAGTCATCTGGGTTGGATAGCATCTACATTAGCTCCAAATCACAAAGGCGGCCTCCAGTGGGCCAATCTTCCCAAGTTTCGTCCATGTCAAATGTCGTAGAGCCAGTTTGCGACTACCTATGATCCTTAGGTGACATTGGCTCTTCTCAAGTTGGACAACACCCCTTCCCACCGTCGTTGGTGTTCTAGTCTCCTACCCCACCGGATAGGGATGTAACTGATTTGGTTCAGTACAATTCTAGACATATTTCAAAATTGAACCGGTATATACTAATTTTGAGATTTGAAGAATCGATACCACACTGAATACATTACTGAAATGATACTTTCAATATTACCCATTCCATTTTGATTCAGTCTATTTTTCTCATATATTATATAATATATATAATATAGTATATTATAATATATAATAATATAGTGATAATATATTGTAATATATTATAATTGTATTATAGATTATAGTGATATATGATTTTAAAATTTAATATTATATTTGAAAAAAGAAAATCGAATCAGTATTGATTTTGACTAGTCTTGAGAGAAATAAAACAATTACTAGACCTAGGGGTGTAAAAAATCGGTCTGGACCATCTAGACTGGACCAAACCGAGTGAGATATGGTCCGATCTACTTGGTTTGATCCAAAAAAAATAAGACCAAATAATATTCAGTCCGGTCCAAGTCCATGAAATTTCCCCCATTGGACTGGACTGGACTAAATGCCTTAATAAAAAAATATTTATATATATTCTTTGATGTATAACTATAATATATAGTATATTAGTACTAATATAGAATATTAATATATTAATATATTAACATATTATAAATGTTGTAGTATAAATTAATATTATAGTATAAATTTAGTATATATATAAATTTATAATAGTATTAGTATAGTTAACTTAATATGTTAGTATTAAATCACTATAACTTATTAACTATATAAAGCATTAGTAATAAGTAATAAAAGTATTATTATTATTTAATGTATTATTACCAATTTATCACTAACAACATATAGTATACTAGTGTTACTAGTATTATTATATACTATTAAGTCATTGACTAATAGTATAGTATATATAGGGCTGTAAATGAACTAGACTACTCGATAGCCCGCTCGGTACTCGCTCGGTTAAACTTGAATTGAACTTGACTCATAAAAAAAAAATTCGCTTGTGAAAGTAGATATTCGCTCGATTAGTAAATGACACATACCCAACAAAACTCGACTCGGCTCGGCTAAAACTCGTTAAGGCTCGCTCGTTTATGCTCAAGTCAATTCGTTAGCTCAACTCGATTAAAATTTATTTATATATTAGTAAATATATACATATATATATATGTTATATATGTATTGCTAATAATATAAGTATAGTATTTTTATAATTAAATATATAATATATAATCATATTACTTATATCTATATGATGAATATACTTCATATTTATGTTTTATAATTATACAATAATTAGTCTATAAAATTTAATAATTTCATATATTAGTACATGGGAAACATGTGAAATACGTATATACCATCATATTATGTGTATTTATTAATAATATATATAAGCATATAACATAATGTTATGATGAATAAATATCAACTAGTTAGATATTAAATATTAAATTTTTTATTAGTTATTTATTTATTTATTTTTAAATTTTAAATTTTATTCAAAAAGTTAAAAAAAAATCGAGCTCGACCTCGACTCGACTCAAGTTGGAAATTTAGTTTATTAAGTCGAACTTGAACAAATAAAAAATAAAAACTCGAACTCAGGCTCAAGGTCGAACTCGAGTATTTTGAGTCGAGCTCGAGCTAGACAAGCCAAAACTCGGCTCGGCTCGACTTGACTTGACTACAGCCCTAATGTATGGTACTGTATACTATAGTATGAGGTTACTATTATAATTCTAATAAATACATTAGCATATTAAAGTTTAGAGTTTAGTGTATTAAATTATTACTGATTTACTATATATTAATAGTTTAGTGTATTACACTATAGTATTAGTAAGAATTTTGAATATTTGATAAATACATAATATATATTAGTATATTAGACTTTAGTGTATTACACTGTAACACTATTACTAATTTATTATATAATAATAGTATTAAATGCATTATAAATATTTACTGTAGGACCCCTCTTGTTAATTTAAATTTTTTTCTACTTCTTTTTTATTCAGATTATTTTTCTTTTATCACTTTTTTCAAGAGTAAGTTTTTTTAATATTTTTAGCTTAAATTTGTGATAAAAATGTGAAATGAGCTGAAAATAATTGAAATTAGGCTAAAAAATAAATTTGTTCATTACAGGATCTTGGGCTAAATTTGGTCCATTGTCATGTCTGGACCCCCTGGACCGAATGAGACCAGACCGATCTGGACTATTGTTGAATTCGGTCCGGTCCAGGATGGGGAAAATACCGTACCGAAGAGGACCGGTCCATCACTTTTTCAGACTGGACGGGACCATTGATACCCCTAATTGGACCAAGCCAAACCTAGTATCAGACCAAACCAATCGATCCGGTCAAATTTGGTCCAGTTTGCCAGTTTACTAGTTCTTTTTCATCTCTACCATCGAGCAATAAGGGGCCAGTAAGAATTCTTAGGCAAGGGGAGGAAGAGCTAGAGATGGCCTTCTTCTCACCCTTCCTTGACTACCCTAGGGATTCCTATATTCTCATTCTGTCGCCTCGAGGTTCCCCTCGAGATAGTTTCTTCCTCCAGCACTAGCGACTTCGAACTGATGGTTGATGCTAGGACTGTAGAGTGCTTGGGAGATATCGAGAGGGCTGCCTCCCCGCACTTCGATCCAGCCACGAGGTCATCTCCAGGCCGTTACTAGGCTGTTGATCTCGATGAGTATAGGGTTTCCATCCCTGATTCCCCATTTTTCGTGTCTCCTAAGCTCGAGATCATCTTGCTAGCGGCCTTAAAAGAATTAGTTGAGGCGGCTCCCACCTTAGTCGACAAGGAAATGTCCATAGAGCACTGGGTTGTTGACATTATCTTGGCCACCTGATCCAAGTCAAGAATTGGCAACGCTAAGGCACAATAGAAGCCAGGGCTAGTGACTGAGGCTGGCCCCGAGGCGTCCAAGCAGATTGTTGTCGCTGAGCGCAAAGTTGGGAAAGTTTAAGCAGAATATTGTGGATGCCCACAAGGTTGAGAGAATGCCCATGTCGGAGATTGCAGCTAGCCATGGGACTGAGGGGTGCTCAGGCACGAGACAGTAGCCGAACACTAGGTTAAAGGATTGCTCACGCTTGAGACCACGGCTGGCTGCGAGGCTGAAGGACCAATTGAGTTGGGGTTGGGGGAAGGCATCAATGCAACGAGAAACATCCAGGCAAACATTGAGAGAATGCGCCGTGGGGAGTGCTAGAATGCCTCTCGTAGGGGTATAAAACTACTACTCCCCATATCTCTTTCTTGCCCCTTTGGTAGTTGAGGTATTGGGGGCGGACCTCTAGAGCTGGAGGAAGTAAAGCCCCACAGGCTAACTCAAGCTTTGATTGAGCCCAATCCAAGGCCATCAGTTAGGAGGCTGGCAAGTTAAATACTTTCTTCTCCTCGATATGGTTGTCCTATCTCGAGTTGTTGCCATTTTTGTATTTTCCTTGCTTGAATTGCCCTTTATTCTGTTTGGTTCATTTTTCTGCCAGTGTGTTAACCAACTAGTTGCCCTAATCGTGGATGGAAGGGGGAGCTGGAACAAGAATTCAGGCGCCACGGTCCTTTGCCATCTAGGCCTGCATAATGGTCCATTAGGCGAACAAGGAAAGGGACGAAAGCTACAATGGCCTTCACCCAGATGTATGTTGAAGGGAAGAAGGTGGCCTTCACCCAGACTTTGAGGTCAATTTAGTTGTAATCGGGGTTGAGCTACGAATGCGAGACCAGTGGGTAGAAACCTTGGTCCGAGTTACCAACTTCACAAGGTAAGCTGTCTGCCCGAGACTTAGAGATTGAAGCCCTACAAACTACTCTGATAGATGCTAGTTTGTTTGCACAAATTACGAAGGTAAAGCGGATCTATGATTGAGCCTAGGGTTGCAATTAAAAAGAGAGTTTGAATAGGTTGAGGGCTCACTTTTTGGAGAATCCCCAAACCAACCTTAGGACCCTTAACCTAATATCTCTTCAACCAGACGGCGTGACCCAATGCCACGCCAACACTATAAGTCATAAATAGATTCTTGATGCTTTCTCAAAGCCTTGAGAGTTGTCCAACTTACTTTTTTGTATTTTTATTCTCATCCATTCATTTTTTGTTTATGTAAGTAAGGCTGATTTTTTTTTAATATACATGTATAAATATTCTTACCCAAGTCATTTATCTTTTATCCCCATTCTTTTCCCTTTAGATTTAAGGCCTTGTTTGTTTTGGGAGATGAGATCAAAAACTCAAAACACATCTCAAACTCATTAATACACTTTTTCAAATTCTCAGACAAAATATAACAAAAAAAATTAACATTTTCAAATTCTCATACCACCTTTTCAAATCCCCATACAAAACTAATATTAAAAAATATCTTACAATAATATTTTATTCTTTTTTTCACTTTTATCTTATCTCATCTCATTTTTGGAAACAAACAGGACTTAATGTTAATGCATATAAGTTATTTGTTTTTGCCTTTACGCGAGTGAGAGGGGTTGGCAATCAAGTGACTTGACATGCCTAGCTATGCACGTGAGTGAGGTTGGGTAGTCAAATGACTTATCCCACCTATTAATAGCATGAAGAGGTTGGGCATTCAAATGACTTGTCCCACTTGTTGAATGGGTAAGGGAGGTTGGGCAGTCGAATGACTTGTCCCACCCGTTGAACCCATTAGGGAGGTTGGGCAATTGAATGACTTGGCTTGCTTGTTGAATACGAGAGGAAAGTCGAGCTGTCAAATGATTTGTCCCCTTCGTTGAACTCGTGAGGGAGATTGGGCAGTCGAATGACTTGTCCTGCATGTTGAACGCATATGCGATGTTGGGTAGTCGAATGACTAGTCCTACCCGTTGAACACGTGAGTGAAGTTAGGCAGTCAAATAATTTGTTTTGCCTGTTTTATCTCATGAATGAGGTTGAGCAGTTAAATGACTTGTCTTGCCTGTTGAACAAATGGGTGACTCTACTTTATGGGATACCCTACGACACCAAACACGTAATTTGAGGAAAAGACAAGTTTATTAGTAATCTTTCGATGTTTATTTACACTTTTTGAGAACATTAAAAAATATTTTTGAAAGTGCTTCACGTTCAAGGATTGTGGTAGTTCATTTTTTTTTGTGAGTCTCAAGGCGTAGAAGATCCTGGTCTATGTTGATCTTGGAAAGCAGAGCATTAGAATGGACCTCCTATTGGTGCACCTTCCATCTAGACACAAATTTCCTTCAGTCGAGCTTACTTATGTCCAGTCAGGTGCAAGCAAATTTCATTGTTATTTGGCATAACTCTCCAAACTGTGCGAATGGGAAACTCGTGGTAGGCATCCACTACAACGGGAAACTCCCACCTTTCTTCCATCGTAAAGAAAAGTTTCTTGAACCAGTCTTTGAAGCGGGAGAATCAAGAGTCTAGGTGGCAACTTTGTTGCTTGCATCTTGAGTGAGAGCGGAAGCTGCACAAATTACCACCCAAATGTAGCACCTGGTGCGTGAATAGAAACTCTTTGGTAGCCAAGTTCGGGTAACCTTTGCCAATGGGTCCCAAGACCATGCACCAAATGACGCAACAACATAGTAAGATCTACCACGCATTTAGGTGAAATTTCAATAGAGCTGGATAAAGAAAGTCCAATATTTCTTGAACTGGGCGATAGAAAGGAAGTTGCAGTCAATTGGTGAACATCAAGGGGTATAATGCCACCTTTGTGCAAAACTCTCTAAGTCAACATCCCTTTCGAGATTTGCCAAAACCTTAAAGGCGGTGGCATCAGGCGCTTTGAAAGAGGACCTGAATGACCTCACTTCCCTTGGAACTGACCGTCGATGATTAATGATACCTATTGAAAAAATGAGATGTATCACAGACCTCAAGGGAATCCAGGCCCCTAGGGACTCTACAATGTCCCTTCTAACGAGTTGAACACTAAACCTAAGAAACAAAATGCGAGGTGTTCTTACATGCCATTGAAGGGAAGGATGAGGAAAATGAAAGGATTTGGAAGGTTAATGGGAATGAAGAAATTGAGAAGAACTAAAGAGAGAAAGCAAACAAGAGATATAAGAAGGCAAGAAGGTAAAAGCAATATAGGGCTTCGGTTTAATTTGGAAACTACGACGATCGGGCTACCTAGACGAGAAAGTGACATGTGTCATCGAAAACAAAATGACAAGTGATAGGTCCTACAATTTCTACTGCACGAGGGAAGGTGGGATTGAGCTGTCAGAACTCAACCTCCAACGTGAGAAAATGGACAAACGCGCTTAACAAGCAGCCCCCCCACGTCAGATGTCTTAAGTCGCCAGACATAAAAATAAGGATGGGAAGCAATAAAAGAAAACAAAATAATTACAAACCCCTTTGTGCGTGTGCAGTAGGAATTGGCGGGGTAATTAGAATGGATGTTTGTGACCAACCTCTTATTTTCTTCTCGATTGGTCATGAGTTTCGCCTTCACGTTTTAAATCTTGAATTTGTGTTTTAAATTTAGCAGATGATTTTTAAATGGAGAATAATATTTTAAAGCCTTTGAAATATTTTCATAAGCTCAAATTATTTTAAATGGGGTGTTTTTAGTATTATTGGACCAAGCCCATATTTCAAGTAAGTTTTTTTTAATGTTTTTGAGCCCTAAAAATAATATAGTTTTAAAAAAGTATTTTATTTAAATAACTTTAGTTCTTTAAGATATTATTTAATATTCGTGATTTTATTTTATGTTAAAAACTCTACTTAACTAGATGACTTTATTTTAAAAATATTATTAAACTTCATTATTTTATTTTATGATAAAAATATTATTTTATAACAATTAAACAAAGTTATATTTTAAATTTTGTCTCATTGCATTTCTATTTCATCTTCCTGTTATTTGTTAATTTATTTCTCCATGTTTAATCCCTACCATGGGATCTAAGTTAGGAATCCCTAAACATAAGACCTATATTAATTCCCACAAAATCGTAATTCTCTCTCTCTCTCTCTCTCTCTTCACTTCCTCTATCCGTCCCCCTCGATAGCTCTCTCCTTTCTCCATCAACTCCTATTCTCGCGAGACAAGCTTGCACCACTGCCGTCGATGGCACCATCTCCACTGACAACAACCTCTCACCTCTCTCGACTTCTTCCCTTCCCTATCCCTCTCCTCCCCACTGCATCTCATCCATTTCCTCGATTTCTCTCCTCCCCTCTCTTAGCAACCCAACGCCAATGTGATCTTCAACACCACCACAAGCCACTATGGTTTCCCCCAACAGAACCTTCCTCTCGACTGCCACCCCTCTCAGATCTTCTCTCTCTCTCTCTCTCTCTCACCGTTTCTCTCCCTCTTCATTCCCTTCATTTAGGCTGTCACCCACAACTGCTTGCATCACCACCAACCACCATTCGTGATGTCAGACCATGGCAGCTAAATGCCCAACTTCAATGCCTCCGTCTCTCTTTCCAATTCTCTCTATCTTTCCTTCTCCCTAAATCGACCTCTAGCACAGGCACACACATTATCCTCTCTCCACCGTCCATGGCAACCTACCCACAACAATAGCACCTCAGGCACCAAGAGCCTGCATGCTTAACCACTTGATTCAACCTGTTTTGGTTCATTCCCAAGCAACATAGTAGCCCCGTCTAGATTATTTATGGTATAACACCTATACCTTGTATCTCTCCTATAATTTTTATGTGATTGGATGTGTAAGGTTTTGTGTTAAATTATGGATAGAATTGATACATATACATTGATTTTGTTGATTGTGATGGACTTAGAAGAAATGAGGTGTAGTTGGGATTATAATGGAGTATAGGTGAAGTATGGAGATTTTGAAGTATGGGGTTGTGTTGGTTTGTTTTCTGTGAAGTTTAAATGGGCTATGGATATAGTACATGTTGTGGTATATTGAGTCTAAATGGATAATGGGATTTAATTTATATGTACATGAAAACTATCTAATCCATGAATTGAACATATTTGTTTGAGTTGAAGGCATTGGTTGTGATAAACTACGAGGAAATGATATATTGGTTAGGAGTTTGTTATGGGGTATGTGTTGTGTTGGGTTATAATTTGGAAGTATGTATGTGGTGCCTAGCGACTTGTAAATTGAGTAAAGTGTTTATGAAGGCTGGGTGGATTAATTTTATGCATATTAAATGTAATATGAAGTTCATATGACTATTTGATTATGTAGTGGTTTTGTATGGAGCTCAAGTGCTAGATGGATATAATATTAATATTTTTGTTGAATTAATGTGCATGGGTAGTGAATTGTTAGTATTTGTTATGATGTGAGTTAGGTATATGGAAAGATGGGATGGAATGATATGAATTTCATACTAAATATTGAAGTCATATTTTGCTTTGGGTTGTATAATTTGTTGTGGATTTATATGAAGCTTATTAAGCTTTATGGTTTTAATTATGTTAGTGTATTGTTTGCGTAAAAATATCTGCAAGTGCACAAAATCGTAACAAGTAATAAAATGGTTTAAAGAAAATGGATATCGAACCTACATAGATTAATTATGCTATTGAGTACTGAAATTTACTAAATTTATTACTATTTAGAAAACTGAAAAACAAATGAGATTTTACTATCTAAATTAAACTGAAATAATTAACAAAAAAAAAAATTATGAATAAAAGAGCATAACTTCTAAGACTATAAATATAATAAAAATGGATTTAGAGCGTTTGACTTCACCTATAAAATCTCACTCAAGTTATTCTTGCTAATTATTAAATTCCAATGCTCCCATATTGATAATAAAAATTCTTTAACTATTTAATATTTTATCTCGAAAAATATTAAAAATATCTCCAATTAATAATCTCATATCTCTATACGAATTTAATTAATTGGAGACTCATTAAGTTTTTTAGATTTTTCTTAAAAAATTACATTAGTCGTGGTAAAATATCTCTATTTTCGCTTAACTAATGGGTTAATTTTAAAGCTAAAATCACAAATAATCTCTTGGTCTTATTGAAATTAAATAAATCAAACAATAATTGGCCAGAAAATTGCAACCATTAGGAATAAACAATAAACACTCAATCACGAAAATTAAAAATAAATAACTCAAGATATAAATTGTATGTTTAATGCTAGACTATATCAAAACTCTAGAAAATAAAATTAGTTCATAATGAAATTAAAAAAGAAAATGAATAAAATTAATGTTTTTCATTAAAATCGGTTAATGAAGTATGCAACTCTTATCTCTGTGCTCCAGATCTTATTTATGAAAACTCCGAATCAAAACTCTCAATAGACTCTGGAGCACCTCTTGATTTGCTCCTCTTAAATTCTTCTCCCGTTTTGTTCCAGCAATAATGCTACGGACAAGCAGCAACCTACAAACGCCGAACAAGCGGCTGACGTGGCTGCTATTTTAATTTATAAAAATAATAAAAAAATGTAAAAAAGATAAATAAAAAACTAAGAACTCGTTTTGTACAACACATCCTCATCCCTTTCTTTCCTTTAATCGATTTTCTCTTTTGCCATCCGCCCACAGACAACTAATTAAGTAAGCATGGGCTACCTCTCTTGCAATGTAAAGTCCGCCATAGCCATCTGCGACTCCTACCATTCTGCTGTCAAGAATAGACCAAGAACCCAAACTTGCAAACATAGTAAGGCGGTGCAAATTAGAGAATTTTTGTACGCCGACTTAGTTGCCACTACCAATGGTTTCTAAGCAGAGAGCTTCTTGGGCAAAGGCAGCTCGTCGCCAGACCCATTATTTTCAATCTCAGACCCACTCTTCTTTGAAAAGGGGGAAAAACATACCATTTTCCTTCTTCCTTCCTTTAAGGTCTAATTTTTACTCTGTAACCTCAGTCCTCACCTGACTAGGTTATATGCTATTCAAGTCATCACTCATTGGTTTCGCATGTCAAATATAACGCTATGGGCCCAAAAGGTGAGAGCTTTGGATAGTTTTGCGAATTGTGAGGAACCAGCAACGATTTTGGGTTTGAGAGCACTCACAGTCGGCCAACATAAAAAAATAGCAGTTTATCTGGAAAGACAAACAAGAGACAAGCGTTGAAAATTAGTTTGGAAAAAAACTAAGAAATGGATTAGGCAAAAATCTAAGATATAGGTTTGAAAAAAATTTAGAAAATGGGTTTGAAAAACATATAGGAAATGGGTTTGGGAGAAATATATTTTGATGAAATCTAAGAGATGGGTTTTTTTTCTTGGTTGTACCCTGGTTTACTACTCGCTTGAAGAAAAAGAAGAAGAAGACAATCTCAATCTTTTGTTTTGTGTGCTGTTTTCTTTCATTGCTTTTTCCTGTTTTCATTTTTGCTTTTTAATTTTTCTTCATCTTCCACATAGGTTAGCCCCATTGAGAAAGAGATTTTCGGTCATATACAAACATAGACAAAGACGAATGCAAGTCTGGAACGTCCCGAATATGTCTTTGAGAGGGGAGAGAAGAAGTCAAGAAGAGCAGAACATGAAACATGAAAAAAAAGAGAAAATGGTGAAAGGAAAGTAAGCGTTTGTATGCCGTTTGTATAAGGGTGATTGTCCCTAACATTTTTGTTCGTTCTAATCCTCTAGCGCTTAGCCCCTTTTTCTAATATATATCTATTTCTATTACCATATAATAAGTGCCAATAGCTTGTGAATAGCAATTTGGTTGACAACTTGTCACGTTTTTTTCTCATTTTTATCTCTGGTTTTGTCCATGAATTTCCACTTTACCCACGCTTTTGTGTTTCTCTTTCACTCTCCCTTCAGTTTGGTTATTTCAGACACATTTATCCCTGACTTTTCATTTGTTTTCCCCTTTTATTATTTGGCTCTGCACATTTTGTTATTTTTTTTACGATTTTATCCTTTCACTTTTTCGTTCTTGCCGTTTCTATCGAATGTGTATATTTATAAAATAATTTTTATTATGAAAATACCCTTATTTTTCGCCATGTTTATCTGAGATTGTGTTTGCCGTTGCTTTATGCGAGAAGCTCTTAATGTTTTCTTTTAACAGGTGCTTGTGTTTTTATTTTACTCCTCCTCCTCGTTCTTTATTTATTTATTTTTGTTGATTTCCTCTAATTTCACTATCTTTATTTGTCATTTAGCAGCTTCTGGTACGTTCCTCTCTTTACTCATATAAAGAATGCTTATTGTACCCATTTTCTAATATTTATTCTATTGATTCATCTTTCATATTTAACAAACATGTAAATTTATGATTATTGATTATACTATTCGTTATTTTTTAGGTGGGAATTCAAAATTTTATTTGGAAATCATTTAATTTTATATTAGTTAATTTAATATAATATGCAAGATTTTTTTCTGAATTAAATGCTTCTTTCTTATGCTTTAGATATAAATAGTTCTAATATTATTTTGGTATTATATTTTCATATATATATATATTGTTTGATACATTGTTATTTATTTTTTAGATTAGCCTCTCAAATTGATGTGAATTCTTAATTTTTTTTGTAAGATATGCCAATTGGTAAGACGATATTATTAGTTAAAAAATTACAATTAAATATCGTAAATATCATTTCTATTAACTTTTATCTAACCTTATACAAATAAATCTTGAAAAGTCTAAGAAAAAAGTCGTAAAAAAAAAATTGGTATGCTAGTCAGTTAGAGGAGAGAGAAAGAAATTTGGCGAAATAGAAGAGAAATATATGTTGAATTGAAAATATCTCAAAGTAACAAGATTCAAGCAAAAATATAATTAGAGCATAGCTTCTCTATGTGTCTTGTGTTGTAAGCAGGAGGGGCGCCCACGTGGGCTGACCCCTCCCTTTGCTGCCATGGTAATGTATGGCATTAAGCCATACATTACTTTATTTGTAATGTATGGCTTAATGCCATACATTACAACCAGTAAACATCTGCAATTTAATTGCAAATTAATGGCTGGCCTTTAAGGCCAGTTGTGTGAGGGTGGATTATAAATAGTTCCCCTCATCTTGGTTATTTGGTATTCATCTGAAAATATACACATAAATTCTATCTCTTTGTTCTCTCTTGAAATAGTTTTTAGGTTGTGAAATTATTAAGTGTCACTTTATTTTTATATTATGTAGTATACTTTATCACTAAGAGGAAATGCTAGTGATTTGTCAGTTTATTTGGGCCACGTGTTTTATGACAATGCTTTTTTTCAAATTGGTTTTATGATAATTGATTTGGATTATTCAAATATGAATGAGTATATTTCTTTTCTTTCTGCATTTGATAATTTGGATTCATATAAATGGCATGCTAGGTTTGGCCATATAGGGCAAGATAGAATGACTCGGTTAGCTAGAGAAGGCCTGATGGGCAATCTCGCTAAGGTCATCTTGCCTATATGTGAACATTGTCTAATGAAAAAAGCTAAAAGAAAACCTTTTGGAAAAGCCACTAGGGCATCTTTTCCACTGCAATTAGTCCACTCAAACATTTGTGATCTAATGAATGTGAGGGAAAGACACGGAGGTGTCTACTTTATCACATTTATAGATGGTTTTTCACGTTATCGTCATGTCTACTTAATCTCTCATAAGTTTGAAACATTGAAGTGCTTTAGGTGATATTTAAGAATGATTGAGAATCAATTAGACAAGAGCTTAAAAACTCTGAGAATTGACCGATGACGAGAATATCTTTCTTAGCAATTTAAAAGGCTCTGTGATAAAAAAGGAATCAAAATACAGTTAATGATACCGAGTATGCCAAAACAAAATGGCGTGACAGAAAAGAAAAATCGAACACTGCTTGAGATGGTTAGGTCAATGATGGCGCAAGCAAACCTACCAATTTCTTGTTGGGGGGATGCACTTTTGATTATTGCCTACATTCTTAATCGAGTACCCTCCAAATCAGTAACTTCCACCCCATATGAACTATGAATCGGTGAGAAACCCAATTTGAGTAACTTGCGGCCATGGAGTTCAACGGGTTTTGTTCACGATCTTTCTCATAAGTATAGAAAGTTAGGCCCTAAACGGAAGAAGTGTATCTTTATAAAGTACTCAGAACACTCTAAAGGGTATATGTTAATAGATGAACAAACTGATGGACTATGACTAAGATTGAGTCATGAGGTGTGGATTTCATTGAAAATGAGTTTCTAGGTAGATGTGAGGTTGATAGGAGTTTAGAACTCCATGAGATTGTAGATCAAGAGGAAAGTGCTTCAAAAAATTTAGTTGAGAATGAAGAAAAAATTCTTCAAGCTTCTACAAATTATAAAAATGACTTGAATCTAAGTGGGAGCATACCACTTGTCAATCAATCACAACAACCTCAGCAGCGTAGAAGCACACGTGAAAGTGTTCCTCGTCGTTGTTTTGAGATTGAAGGGGAAGCTTTCATGATAGCTCCGCATGATGATGATGAGCTTAGGACAATTCTTTAGGTTCTCTCATCTTCTACTAAAGATGAGTGGATGAAAGCATTTAATAATGAAATTGAGTCTATAAAAACTAACTAGGTATGGGATTTGGTTGATCTACCGACAGGACGTAAGGCTATTGGGAACAAATGAGTTTTTAAGATCAAATACAAGTCGGATGGATCAATAGAGAGGTACAAAGCTCGTTTTGTGGCGAAAGGATATACCCAACAGGAGGTTATAGACTATAAGGAAACATTTTCACCAGTGGTGAGGTTTGCCTCAATTCGCCTGATTCTAGCTATAGTAGCAATTATGGATTTGGAACTCTACCAGATGTTAAGACAATATTTCTCAATGGAGAATTAGATGAGGAGATCTATATGGATCAACCAACGGGTTTTGTGGTCAAAGGTCAATAGCACAAAGTGTGCAAGTTCAAACGATCTATTTATGGGCTAAAACAATCATCTAGACAATGGTACCTCAGATTCCATCGAGCCATTCTCTCGAATGAGTTTACGATAATTACGGAGGATCATTGTGTTTATGTCAAAAGGTCTCAGAAGAGTTTCATTATGTTGTCATTATATGTTGACGACATACTACTAGCTGGAAATGATAAATGGTTGATAGTCGCCACAAAAGAGTGGTTATCCTTCAATTTTGAGATGAAGGATATAGGTGAGGCAGAATACATTCTGGGAGTTAAGATTTACAGAGATCGCTCTAAGATGCTTTTGTGTTTGTCCCAATAGACTTACATAAATAAAGTTCTTGAGCGCTTCCTAATAAATGGATGTAAGCCTATTGACACCCCTATTACAAGAAGTGAGAACTTATCTAAAGAGTTGTGTCCTAAGACTCAAAGAGAAGAGGAAAAGATAGCATGTGTCCCTTATGCTAATATTGTGGGTAGTTTGATATACGTGATGATGTATATTCGACCTGACATATGCTATGCAGTTGGCTTAGTGAGTAGATTTCAATCCAACTTCGGACTGGCTCACTGGAAAGCAGTCAAGAGGATTATGTGACATCTTAAGGGAACTGCAGACTATGTGTTATGCTATCAGGGTTAAGATTTGCAACTAAAAGATTATAGTGATGCCGATTGGGGCAGTGACCTAGATGAGCGCAAATCAACTACTGGGTATGTCTTTTTGCTCAACAATGGCGCCATTACTTGAAGCAGCAAGAAACAACCTTGCATAGCTTTATCCACCATGGAGACTGAATACATAGCTTGTTCTGCAGTAGTTCAAGAAGCAATTTAGTTATGGAGGTTCCTCAAGCATTTAGACATTGGCACGGATACTTCAGATCTGGTGACGATATTCTGCGATAGCATGGCAGCTCTCACATATGCTAAGGACTCAAAGTATTATGGAAGAAATAAACATATAGATATCAAATATCACTACATCAGAGATATGGTTGCACAAAAGGAAGTAGTTCTGAAGCATATTTTTACGAGTCGCATGGTTGCTGATCCCTTGACAAAGCCCATTGCAGGAGATGTATTTAAGCCTCATGTTAGGAATCTAGGACTGCGTAGATTGTAAATGTAATTTATATTTCAAATGACTTTGGGATATTAATACCATATGATTCAATTCTTGTCTTTATCGTATTGTCTTTTACTAATACACATACTCAAGATATGTCAACAGGCTTAGATTGACTCACTCACACGAGCAATCGTCTCTAGCACTTAAGTAGCGAGTAGAGATGAGACATTGTGTTCCTTAGTACTTGTCTAAAGCGATAAATTAGTTGACACAAAGATATGTCGCCTTAGTGGGAGCTAAGATGAGGTTTTTTTTGAGAAGATTGTGTATGAATTACCCACCATCCATGTAGCTTGTGGTTAGCCAAATTCAAGATTTTATTTAGCGCCTTGGAGGCGTGTTAATAGAGAAACTTGGGTTAGACGCTTAAGGAGCGGCTAGACTAAGATATGTACGATGTTGATATAGACATATGCTCTTTAAGAAAAAGAAATCCATCATAGCATGTGTTTCATACTATATATGCTTATTTGACCGTATGAGTAAATGAGTAAATGATTCCCCTCTTTCTCACTATGTGAATCTCATTTTTTAGGCGTCCTTTACTTTTGACTATGTTACGAGATGGAGGTTATAATGTCTGCTACTTTGGCATGCTGTCTATAATCATGATTGATACGGTCTAAAGAGGCATTGCTAGGAAAATGGTTTTGATCAAAGTTGAATGATATGAGTGCAAAAGGAAGACTCTTCGTTATCGTATCTTCAATAGTGTTTGCTGACATCAAACTATGATGCTACATATTGGTAGCGGCTAAGGTTGTGAACACATTGAAATGATTTGGAGGTAGTCAAGCATTGTTCTGAGTTTATTAACTCAAGAAGATTCGAAAATGCTTGACTTGATACGATCGAATAAGTCTAGGACATGGCCATACACTTTAGTAGGGGTGTCAAATCGTGTTAACGGGTCGTGTTCGTGTCGTGTCAAGACATGTATATTATACTATATAGGTCAACCCTAACCCGACCTGTTAAGCTTATCGTGTCAAAATCTCAAACCCTAACCCGACCCGTTAACATAACGTGTCGTATCGTGTCAACCCATTATGACCCGTTAGTAAATATTACAAAATATATTAATATGACATAATATGATTCGTTTTAACCTGTTCATGTAAATGAGTTGAATATGTCCAAAATTAACCCGTTTGACTTAATTAAATTTAGTATAATTTTATATAAATATTAAAATCACAATATCTATAAAACTAATAACACTAATTATAAGTTTAAATTACAATCTAAATAATAAAATATCAAAATTAAAATTCTAACAATCTTACTTTTAAGTATAAGAATATAATTGTAATTTTAACTTTCTTAGCGTGTCATAACGTGTCATAACGGGTTAAAGCAGGTCAACCCGCTATCAACCCGTTAAGCAATCGTGTCATAACGGGTCAACCCGTTTTGACCCTAAACCCGTTAAGACTAAACCCTAACCCGCTATTATCGTGTCGTGTTCGTGTTGGGTTAACGGGTCGTGTAAGAAATTGCCACCCCTACACTTTAGGGATGTTACTATACTAGTCTTCTCTGTGAGAGATTTGGTGTAAGTACTCCTACTTTTTTAACAGATGTGCTTGGTGGTCGTACGGCCTATTTACTTGTATGAACAAGATTGAGAACATTAGAGAGATACAGACCTAGGGTCATGCCGATTGTGTGCGAGTGGGAGATGTTAGCAGGAGGGGTGCCCACGTGGGCTGACTCCTCCCTTTGCTTAAGCCATACATTACTTTATTTGTAACGTACGACTTAATGCGATACGTTACAACCAGTAAACATCTGCAATTTAATTGTAAATTAATGGCTGGCCTTTAAGGCCAGTCGTGTGAGGGCGGACTATAATAGTCCCTCTTATCTTGGTTATTTGGTATCCATATGAAAATATACACATAAGTTTTCTCTCTTTGTTTTCTCTTGAGATAGTTCTTAGGTTGTAAAATTATTAAGTGTTATTCTAGTTTTATAGTACGTAGTGCACTTTACCATTAAAAGAAAACGCTGGTGATTTGTCAGTCTGGAAAAACTTGTCGAGCAATTTGATAAGCTGAGTTTGAGGTATTTTTCCGTTGTACTTTCTAACATGTGCAAACTATAATAAACTAACCTGATACAAGTACAACGAGAAGTTACCATGCTACAATTGCAAGAATATATTTTTACAACCAAGATAAACATTTTTTTTCACTTTCTCAAATTATATATTTACATCATGATTAAAACATATTAACTATTAGTATTAACAAATAATAATCTTCTCATTAATTTTAGATGTTGAGCGTATTTGGAAGTATGTGATGATAGTGCATTTATATACACTACAAGAAAAATGTGTATTATTTTTGTCACAAATAATTATGTTGATTGTAATTAATTGATCACAAATTTTTATTTTTCTTGTAGTGATAACAATTGTTACGTACTTTCGGATCCACAACAAAAGAACTGTTTATGAACTGAACAACTATGGATCTTGTAGAACATTTTCCAGAAAAAATCTATACTCCTAAATATATTTAAAAAACTAATGTATTGCCTCTTTATATGTTTTTTTATTACAAGATCACCTCCCAGTTCCCACATTTTGAAAATATTGCAACTTAAACTCTAAAAAATAATGGATAATTCATTTGGGCGCAATATGGACAAATGTGCGAAAACAAGTTGACGTACTCTTTCTCTTTTTTTTTTTCTCCTTTTGAAGCAAGCAGTACATAGATAAATTACGCGATTACAATGACAAAATATTCAATAAGATAAGAGTCATTAATAGTCATCACAAAATAAATAAAGCAATACTAAAACAAAAATTAAAAGCGAGCTATCTCGCCAATAAATTGACTTCTACTGAATTCCCACAAAGAGAAGATGCTCAAAAGCGGTTTTGATGTACTCTCTCTTATTACTGTAGCAACATAAATGTTTGAAATTTTACCTTCAAAACTTCTTGTTGTATCTGTATATAATTATGAATAAGTTTTTGGAAATCATTGTATTATAGTTTTATAAAATACTTTGTGAATGCTGTATATAATGTGTGTTGTAAATAAGGATTTTCAAAAAAAAAAAAATAGATGAAAGTATGTCTATTTATAATTTAAAATTTGATACTAACAGAAATGATCAAATGGGCAAACGTGCAACGCGCGTTGCTCTTCCTATATATATATATATATATATATATATATGCGCGTGCCTTTTTCCCATTTAATTACCGTGCTGCTCGTTTCCAGTTGAAAGTCAAATTCGATAAAATGCAGCTTGTGGGGCCTTAAGTGCTGAAGTGCAGGTGCGGCTCAAAGACTCCTTAAGTCCAAACGTGTAAACGTGCGTTCGCCCATTGAGGTAAAGAAACCGAGTGAAATTAAAGTTGAAATGCAAAGATGGGGCCCAAATGAATTGATGCGGCCTCTTATGTGTTTTGGAGTCCAAGCCGAATTAAAAGTACTGTGTTGGAATGAAATTTGGGCTGCCATATGATCTAGGTGTATTCGGGTTGGTTGTATTAGCATGCTGGGTTGGATCTTGTGTTTTGCATTTGGTTGTGAGGAAGTGAATTGGAACTTGGCTTGATGTTAGATTGAAATATGTAGGAAGGAAGGGTATTGTTTGAGGAATGATATGAAACACTAGTTGAAACTCATGGTGAGGTAGGATTAAGTTGTAGATTTGTGAGTGATGGTTTGGAGGATTTAAGTGAGGCATAGGAGCTCACTTTATTAATTAGAAATTGAAGTTGGGTTTCTAGATTTATAGTTTAGGCTTAAGATTTATGGCAAGGGTTATGCTTCAAAGAATTAATGATGATTTGTATAAGATCAGTGAAAGGGTGTCAAAAATGCCTAGAGGTGTAAATTGTACAATCAAGAAGGTCATGAACATGTATGCAGGTAAATAGTTGATGAAGTTACTTGGGCATGACTAGTGAAAGGAAGTTAAGTAAAGAATCAATTGAAGGTTAAGCACGGTAGAAGAGAAGGAACCAAGAGTTAGAGTATTTTCACATAACAGTTCTATGTTTAATGTTCTATTATAAATGGAAAAGAAATGACAGTAAGTTATGTATGCATGTAGATTGACATCTAACACGTATATAAATAGACTGTATGAAATGAAATGGCATAAGTATTATATTCATACTCTTATAGAGTTTTCTAAATATTATGAAAATGAAGATGAGATGTTTTCTTTAGAAAATTGAAATGAAATGCTTTTGTAAAAAATTATGTTCTTTATGCGATGAAGTATAATGACTATTTTCTTAGTAAATAGATGATGTTTTATGAAAGTATGCAAATTTATTAATGTTTAAGTATATGTATGTAATGACCATTTTTCATAGCCATTTTTTATGCACTCAAATAATAGTTGTATGCATGTGAATGGATGTTATATATATATATATATATATATATGTTATATATATGTATGTTCCATGAAATGAAATGACAAGGTTTTCTACTTTATGTTATGAAATGATGTTTTATAATTGAAAAAGAATGAAAAGGAAATGAATAAAGGAATGAATGAAAGAAAATGAAAGGATTGAAAAGAAATGAATGCTTTAATGTATGAAACTATGTAATACCCATGACTGAATGGATGAATGATGGTACCAATAGACTAGGTAGATTGCAATGCTGGGTAAGTAGTACTGGTAGTGCGCCCAGTGCTTGCCCTTGACTGAAGGATTCTCAACCTGTAGCCATGGTCGGAATTGGATCCAAAAGATCACTAAACACACAAGATGTAATAGTGTGTACCGACCAGAGTAAAAGTGATAAGAATAATTGAATGTATGAAATGTTTTAGTTTTGTGAAGGAATGTACATGTTTTAGAGACTGAAATTCCTTTTAAAAGGAAAATTCCACATTATAATGTTTTTTAAAGAAAAGAAAATATTTTATGTAAAATATGTATATGAATGAGAAGTGCATGAATGAAACATATGTTAGTGTATTGTTGCAGTATTAAGTAGTGCTTATTAAGTGTTCGACTCATTTTATTTTTATATGTGTCCCACCTAAAAATAAAATGAGGATGAAGCGTCAAGACGGACGTAGCTAAAAATTTCTCTTAGATTTATAAATGTAAGTTTTAAATTTTAACTGTAAAATCTTTTCTATCCCAGAAAGGGAAGGAAATTTTTTTAAAAAATTCAGTGATTTTCGTCTCATTTTCTAAAATTATTTTCTAAAATCTCATAACAAGGACGGACATTACATTATTTATATTTCTATTGGGCTGGGTTAAGTTGGGAGGGATATTTACATCCTTCTCTGGCTTGGTCAAATTTATCCAGAAGGTTCTAGTGTTCAATAGTATAATCAAACCATTAATTGTGTAAGAGAAAATAGGACTAACGCCTAGGCGGGAAAATAGGTGAGATGGAAAGGTAGGACACTACCTACTCTGACACTATCCTGCAAAAGTACATTGTGCTAGAGTCAAATCTCATTAAAAAATTGGTTACAGGACCTAGATAGAGGCCATGGCAAAACTCGTAGTCATTGACAGAGCACAAGGAAAGTGATTGCATCTACCCACCCTACCACAAAAGTAGGCATTTTCATCTGGATTCTGGATTCGAGAATTTGAATTCGAAAGATGAGTAATTTTCTTAAACCTCTTAAATGAAAGTGTTAAAACTATTGAAAATAAAAAAAAAATCTCAAAACGGGACCAAACTCGGCCAGACAAACCTAACCCAAATAAACATGCCTACACTAAAGCATGGATTGGGAGGCCGGGCCGCATGACATCGTGTTATCTCTTACGTATGAAATACCAGGGCCTTTGACACGAGATACGGAGTAGCTTGATCTCAATGAGTAATATAAAAGCCGGACATTAGGCTAGAATTGAGACTTTTTTTTTTTCTAATCTAGAATTCAAAACTTATGCGATATTTTTGGTTTTGTCGCTGTATGTAATTGATGCGATATTTCTGCTATTCTCTTTTGCTTATAATTGTCCTATTTGCTCTGGTTAGGTGATTAGAAATATGATTTGTATTCACAGTGTGATTTTGTGAATTAATTTAATAACTAATATTAAAAAATTTCCTCTCTCTGCCTCCAGAGTAGAGGTCCTTCTCTCGTCAGTGTATGAGTGCTTTTGGTGGATTGTTGTTGGGGGTAGTGGGGTGACTAATGAGTTAGAAAGTTTGTACACTTCCCATTCTTTAACGGAGAAGGTGAATGAAGAGGTGGTGGTGGACTTGAGTCAAGTTGAGGAAGTGTTTGCACAAGGTGAAAAATGTCTGATTATGAAGTTGCTGACGCAAAAACACTATAATCACGAAGCTTTCAAACAGACCATGAAGAAGGTGTGGAGACCTGTAAAAGGGATTAAATTTCGTGATCTAAATTCTTTTTTTATAATGGTGAATTTTGAGGATGTTTGTGATCAATTAAAGGTCTTATAAGAAGGTCTGTGAACTTTTGATAAACAATTAATTTTGTTGAAGACTTTTGAAGGGATGATATAAGTCAATTCATTGCAGATTAATCATGCTGCATTCCGGCTCTGAATTTTTGATCTTTCATTGTTGGGTCGCAATAGCTATGTGGGAGATGAGGTTGGAAAAATGCTAGGCGAAGTGCTTGAGGTTGACGTTGAGAAAGGGGAGGTAGAATGGGGAGAATATATGAGGGTGAGGGTTATGCTGGATATTCCAAAGCCTTTACAACGGCAGAAGAAATTGAAACTGGGAGAAGATAATTACTGTTGGGTCCGATTCTTTTATGAAAGGTTGCCCGATTTTTGCTACTATTGTGGGATTCTGGGGCATACTTTACGTGAGTGTGAAGCATGTCCTCAATCAGAAAGTGCTGTTGGAAGCTCGCCATATGATATTTGGTTAAGGGCATAATTTATGGGGGAGAAGAGAACTCAGAAGTTACAGGGATCGAGTGCATGACCGTCTGGATCAACATCTAAAAAGGTGATCGACGGTGGATTTTTGATGATGATTGATTCTGTTATGGCGAGCGGAAATGGTGGACATGTTGTGTCTCCCATACGCAACTGTAGTAACGATCCCTCTCAACAGGGCGAGAGAAATCAGCATGAGTCATCTGCAAATAAGATGGTTGAGCAGAAATCGCAAATGATGGAGATTAATATGGAGATTAATGTGGGATTCGGTGGTTCCTCAGATTTAAGAGGTATGATAACTAAGGGGACAATTGTTTCGGATGTGGAAGATAGGGAGCAGGGGGATCAATGATGAGGCTAAGGAAATTGGGCTTGGGATTAAGGCCTAGTGGATATTCCAATAGTTGAGTCCAGTGATGTGGTGGGTGTGGATTAGGTGCTACTTAAGTTGAAAGATCAAGTTTCGGCAGAAGTTGGTGCTGTGGACTAACATATTACTAGGCTTAAGAAGAAGCCCAAACTAGGGGCCTTTACTAGTTTATCTCGCCCAAAACAAAGTCTAAGGCTCTCAAATATGGGGAAGGCAATTGAGAAGGAGGTTTGTTGTGGAGAGAAATGGAAGGGGTCAATGGTCCTCAATGACGATACCGGTAACAAGAAGAGAAACACCTTCTCATTTGAGAACTCTTAGATATCAGCGGAGGTTGTTGTGTAATCTCGCCAAACACAATAAGGTTTCTCTTTTGGAATCCCCGTGGGCTTGGGAACCCACAGAGTAATTGAAATATTCATGATCTGATCATGGAGGAAGTTCCCAACGTGTTTTTTTTGCAAGAAACACGTTTAAATGCTCGACATTGGGATTGTTGTAAGCATCAAATTGGATTCTTGAACTACTTTGTAGTAGATGCAATTGGACGTAGTGGTAGATTGGCTTTATTGTGGAAAGATAATGTTGATTTGTCAATCTTAAATTATTCGAACCATCATGTGCATGCAGGGATGGCCTCAAACGATTGTGTGGGGCGAAGTTTATTTATTACAAGGGTTTATGGTTATCCTCAAGCTGATCATAGGGAGGAAGTGTGGGCAATTCTAAAGTCCTTGGCCTTGGGGATGAGAGGACCGTGGCTAGTTTATAGGGACTTTAATGAGATTCTTTATCAATCAAAAAAGTGTGGAGGGAATTTGCGTGGTGAAAGGTTGTTAAGGGGCTTTCGTAATGTGTTAGAGGAGGGGGGATTGGAGGATCTTGATTTTTTCTGGAGTTCCATTTACTTGATGCAACAGGCAAGAAAGGGGAATAATAATTAGTGAGAGGTTGGATCGCTTCTTGGGGAATTTAGATTGATATGATCTCTTTCCAAGTTTCAAAGTTAAACATGGTTCTGTAGCGTATTCTGACCATATTCCTATTTGGTTGGATACTGTTGGAGGGCTATACTAGGAGAAGGGGACTTAAACCTTTCTGATTTGAAGTAATATGGATAGGGGAGGAAGAGTGTTCGCGGATAGTGGCAGATAGTTGGAATAATTGGGAACCTGTTAGCTCTTTAGACCAGGTGCTGAATAGAATAAGCAACTGTGCTTCTCAATTGAATAGATGGACTAAGGACTCATTTGGTAATGTTCAGAAAAAGATAGCAGAGGCTCAAAAAAGTTTGAGAGGCATTCAGATTTCTGACTCCACTTATCAGCAAAATTCGAGGCAAAAATTGGCTAGGGAAGAGGTGCAAAAGTGGCTGGAGCGTGATGACATCATGTGGAAGCAAAGATCAAGAGTCTAGTGGTTACAAGAAAGCGATAGTAACTCTTGGTTTTCCCATCATAAAGCTTTTGTTAGACATAAGAAAAACAGATTGGTACAGTTGAAAGATGATGCTGGTTAGTGGAGAAAAGGTAATAAAATGGATGAGGTTATTGTTCATTTCTTTCAGAATCTCTTTACAGCTTCTAGCCAAGTTGATATGTCTGATATTCTGGATGGGGTGGAGAGCAAAATAACAGAGTAGATCAATGAAGAATTGATTAGGCCGTATGTGTCAAAGGAAGTGGAAGCAGCTATCAAGCAAATGCACGATTCGAAGGCTCCCAAACTAGATGGTATGTCCCTGTTTTTTATCAAAAATTTTGGGGTGTGATTGGAAAGCGTGTAACTGCTTCTATTTTAAATGCTCTTAATAATGGTGATTTCCCTAGGGATATAAATCATACTTTCATTTATTTAATCCCTAAAAAAAATGATCCATCTAAAGTAGCAGATTTTCGATCTATTAGTCTTTGCAACGTGATTTATAAGATCCTGTCTAAAGTTATTGCAAATAGGTTGAAGCAAATATTACATTTGGTGATATCTGATACTCAGTGTGCGTTTGTCCCTGGACAACAAATCACAGATAATGTTTTAGTGGCGTATGAGGTATTACATTATCTTCATAATAAGAAAGGATTGGGGGGGGGGGAGGCTTTATGTCTATTAAACTAGACATGAGTAGAGCGTATGATAGAGTTGAGTAAGTTTTTTTGGAAACGATGATGCTTAAACTTGGTTTTGGTCCAGCTATGGTTGATTTGATATGAAGTACGTATCGACAATTTTTTTTTTGTTCTTGTCAATGGCCGCCCAAAGGGTAATATAATCTCCACTAGAGGATTCAGACAAGGAGATCCACTATCTCCTTACCTGTTCTTGTTATGTACGGAAGGTCTAATTAGTTTATTAAAGAGAAATTCTGGTTCGGGACTAGTAAAGGGAGTGAAAATCTGTAAAGGAGCCCCTAGGGTAAACCATTTACTTTTGTTGATGATAAGGTAATTTTTTGTAAAGCTGGTGTTGATATAAATTAAAAAATATCCAAAATCTTCTCCAAAAGTATGAGATTTGGGGCAATGTATTAATAAAGAAAAAACTTCCATTGTGTTTAGTCGAAATGTTGGTGAGGGTCTTAAAGCTGAAATTATGCAAAAGGGGGGCGATGGGGGGAAGTAATATTCGACACTATGAGAAGTACTTAGACTTTTCACCTATGGTTGGTAGGTCTAAACAACAGGTTTTCTCAAGAATCAAGCAACAGTTATGGCAAAAGATGCAAATGTGGAAGGGTAAGTTGTTGTCCCAAGGAAGGAGATAAGTTCTCTTAAAAGCGGTGGCAATGTCTATTTTGACACATGCTATGAGCTATTTTTTATTATCTAAATGGAGAGGATGATGGGAAGGTTTTGGTGGGGAAGCAAAAACCAAGAAAGAAAGATTCACTGGACTAAATGGGCCAAACTTTGTGATTCAAAGTTTAGGGGTGGTATGAGTTTTAAAAATCTTTATGATTTTAATATTGCACCTCTAGCTAAACAAGGGTGTAAATTATTAACAGATGAAGGTTCACTACTCCATAATATTTATAAAACAAGATATTATCCTAGAAGTTCTTTATTTGAAGCGAAGGTTGGGATTAATTCCTCTTTTGTGTGGAAAGGAATTCATAGCTCTTTCTCTTTATTAAAGGCTGGTTGTATGAGAAGAGTTGGTAATGGAGATGATATAAGGGTGTTCTATGACTCTTGGATCTCGAGAATTCAAAGGGAGAGGATTCAAGAGGCTATAGCCTCTATTTCTGATGATGACTTGCGGGTGAAGGAGTTACTGGATTTTGATCCAGGGAGTGGCATGTGGAGGTATTGAGAGTTCTCTTCAATCCAAGTATAGTTAGATAGATTTTGAATTTGTAGATCTCAGTCTCTCAAGCAAACTCTTGGTATTGGAATGCAGAAAAATCTGGCTTTTATTCAATTAAATCTGGATACAAAATGTTACAACTTCAAAAAGCCTAAGCTATTGAAGAAGGTTCGAATGCAAACCAGTTTTCTTCATTTTGGAAACTTCTTTTGACAGCTAAAAATTCCTAAGAAAATTAAGATTTTTGCTAGGAAAGCTTGTACAGAGTTTTTCCAACTTTCCATGCATTGTCTCAAAAAGGAGTTGATGTGGAAGATAAATGTGTTTTTTGTCAAAGCCAAAATAAGGATGTAGCTCATACTTTATTTTATTGTTCAAGTGTTAAGGATTGTCTATCACAGTTTATGCCTTCTTTAAATGATTTGTGTTCTGAGCTTTCTTTTTGGGAGATGGTGCAGTTTGTAAAAGAAAGGGGGAATGCAGATGAGTTAGCAAAATTTTTTGTTATTGTGTGGGGGTTGTGGTATAGAAGAAATCAGTTTATATATGAGGTTACTGTGCATAGTGTTTCATCTGTGATTAATGGTGCTCTTTCCTTGCATTCAGAGTACAGAAAGGTACAGATTTTCAATGAGTGTGATAGGGAGTCTCAGCAGGTAATGAGTGTGGATAGGGCAAATTTTTTGGAGATGGAGCAAGCAGGTATTAAAATTGTGTCTAGAGACCAAGAAAGGTGAAGTTGTGGCAACGTGCAGCAAGTTGGAAAGAGAAGTCTCATCTCCAGAATTTATTGAAGCCATTGCTATTCTTAGAGGTCTACAAATCTGTGCTCAGTGGTGAATCTCGAAGCTGATAGTGGAATGTGACTGTTTTGTGCTTGTAAATACTTTAAATTCCAATTCTTCTGTTTTAACAAATTTTCAGTATATCCTTAAGGATATTATGCGTCTATTGTAGAGTTTTCAAGAGGTGAGAGTTCAACATGTAAATAGACAAGACAATAGAATTGCTCATTTATTGGATAGATATGCGTGTAATGTGAGGGATATGTTGTTATAGTCGGAAGGTAGTCATTCTTTTGTTTCTCAAGCTGACCGGCTTGATAAGCAGTCTTTTGTAAGGGCATGATTTATTGAATGAAATCTTTTTATCCAAAATAATAATAATAATAATAATAATAATAACAACTAATATTATGTGATAAACTAGTTATTTTTTTAATCTTATTTCTAATTTCCTCGTACAACAACAGAGGTGAAACCCAAAAACATTGAGAATTATTAAAGTCGTTCGACTATCCTTTTCGTAGCCTCAGAAAGATCTGCGTAAAGCTTCATCCCATAAACAACATCTTGCGGGATTTGATCCCCAGAGCTTCCGATCTTCGGATGGCATTTCAGCTCGTACTCGAGGGCTTCGCTCACCAACATTTCAGCTTTGTCGTACTCGCGTTTCTCCAAACTCGAAGTCGCCGAAGACAGCTCTTTATATGCAGAGGAAAAAGCTCGGCCGCAATCTTCGAACGCATTCTTCATGGCTAGATCTGCGGCTCCGGAAGCCAGCTCCGACATGTTTGTTGCCAAGGTCTTTGCATGGTTTTGCAGGCAGTTCACCATTATCGCCGCTAGTCCTACTCTGTCGGAGTTTTCGGAGCGTCTGTCGGATTTCAGACACTGGATGCATGTCGACGGTACCTCTGCATTGTGGCATTCGATTTCGATCAAATTGTCGTTGCCTCTAACTGGACTAAGAGCTTGGCCAAGCAGCAGTGGCGGTGGAGTTGGCAGAAGTTGCAGAACGATGAAAACTGTGAAGAAAGTAGTCATGGTTTTCTTGTTTGAAGAGAGTAGGTATGCTTACTCTCTCATCGTTTTATACGCGAAGATCCAGAAAAAGCAGCCTCAGATGAAAACAAATGTTTGTACTTACCTAAGCAAATGGCTGGTTATTATTATTATTATTAGCAAACGCTCTGTACACTCTTCCTAATCTCCGTACATTATTATTATTTAATTTTTTTTAATTTTTTAATTTTTTAAATATTTTTATTTTAAATTTATTTTTTTAAATAATTTATTTTTTTATTCATTATTTATATATATTAAATATTTAATAAAAATAAAATAAAATAAAATATGATACAAAAAAATTATATAAATAATAAGAAATTGTATAAATTTTTTCATAAAATAATAACTATTGGCGAAAAGATTCTTTCACAACTAGTTTACTTTCGTAAATTAGATAAAATAAAATGTAATAAATTGAGATAAAAATTAAAAATTAATTTTTATTTTTTAATATTATTTTTATTTTAAAATTTTAAAAAATAAATTTTTTATTTTATTTTCTATAATTTTTTCTTTAAAATATAATAATTATATAAAATGAAATCAAACGAGATAAAAAATGATTGAGCAAAGACCTTAAAAATGCAATAATATAAAAAAAGAAATAAATAGTGAAAATAAATAGGATATAATTTATATAGTGAGTTAAGATGAGATAAAAGTTAAAAGTTGAATAAATTATTAATATTAAAATATAATTTTTATTTTAAAATTAAATTCTATTTTTTTTTAAAATTTAATAAAATTATAATAATTAGATGATATTAAATAAGATGAGATGATTTTACTAAATAAATCAGATCTAAATATTTTCTATCCTTCCTTCTAAGAGGGGGGTAGCACGAAGTGTTAATTTTTATATATTTTAAAAGTGAGATTTAAATGAATTCATCAATAATTTAATTTTTATATAAAAAGAATAATAACAAAAATTATAAAAAAATTATAATTTTATCATTATTCCTTCACCTAAATGCATAAAAATGAGAATATATAAACTCGATCGTCGTAAAACTGCGCACTGTCTTAAAGTGGTCGGGACATATGATCACTCGCTTTGCCGTAAGTAGGAAACTCCCAGTCATAAATATCATTCATCACTCGCTATCTACAAACTCAGCCCTTTATTGGTTGTTTAGGCTTCAATCGTTAATGCCTACGTTATTTTCTGCTGATGCCAAACTTGACTTACGAAGCGTAACTGAAAAATACGTAATGTCGTAGGGAGTATGCGTTTCTCTACTTTTATAATTATTACCTTCTCACAACAGTTTCGATTTTCTTTCATGATCAAAATTTTGAGATTAAAATATTAAAATAAAATATTTTAATATCGATTTTGTTTTGTATACTATTTTGAAATAATCTACATAAAAAAAATTATATATATAAATACATATATAAATTATATTTTAAAATAATAATCAATATATAGATAATAGCAAAAAAATAAAAATAAAAATAAAATAAAATAAAATAAATTGAAGGACCAAAATCGAAAATTCGATACGGTCGATATCAGGTGAAATGTTGACTTATACAAGGCCGGTACCGGTCAAGATATTGGTCGGTACGGCCAGTACAGATCGGTACGACCAATATTTTGACTGAAATTGTATACCCCTAATTATATACTACCACCCAAGATTTCTCGTCCATTCAAATTGCCTCCAAGTTATCTCTAGTGCATTTTGACTTTTTTTAATGTTAAAAAATATACACATAAATTCATTACTGATAACTATTTTTAACATTTAAAAAAAAATAACTAAAATACATTTAGAGGTATCTTCGAGACAATTTGCGAGGGGAACTTAGCAATTTCCTATTAAGTAGTTAAGCATTATACAATACATGTTTTTATTGAAAAAAAATATTCTTTTTAAAAAATTTATAAAAATAAATTTACAAACTGATATGTAATGATATAATAAACTTTTGCATATGATAAGCGTATCTAAAGAGCTTAAATCAGATTCCGCATATGATAATCGTATCTAAAGAGCTTAAATCAGATTCCTACAAAGAAAAGCAACTCACAAAAGAGTTGCAACCCAACTCATCTCAACCCTTTGTTTCCTTTTGCTTTGGCAAAGAAAGATGAGGACAATACCTTCACTTAATATCCTTTACCAAATACTTATCCATGACCCTTCCCATCTATCAGATCAAATTACAAGCCTTTTCTTTTTATTTTATTTTAATCCCTGGCCCCTATGTATGGCTGCAAACGATCCGATTAAAGACAAGTTCGAGTTGAGTCGAGTCGAGTCGAGTCGAGTCAAGCTGGACTCAAATAACTCTAGTTCGAGTTCGAGTCGAGCTGAGAGTTTGCCGAGTCGAGTAGAATTCGAGCCGATCAAAGACGAGCTCGAGTCGAATTGAGTTATTTATTGATCTTTGTTTTTACTCTCTAACGAACGAGCTGAACTTAGTCGAGTAATTACTCGAGTTTCTCACTCTTTATAAATATTTGACTCACTAATTTTTTTGTGAACTTAATACATTATTATTGTAAAGAAATAAAATGCTACTTCTACATGGAGTAACAAAATATATTACTTATACAAAATATCAAAAATAATATATATAATACAGAAAAGATATATAATAAAAGAATATATGTAAGAATATATGCAAGATTATATATATGTATATAGAAATATTATGAGTATTGTTACGAGCTCAAAACAAGTCGAATCGAGTTTATCCGAATCTTGTTCACGAACACAAACCGAATTTATACGAGTCGAGTCGAGATTATACGAGTTTAGTTCGTTTAATATTCGAACCAATATTAGTGCTCACGAACAACTCATTTATAAAACGAATCGAGTTCGAATCAAATTTATACGAGTCTAGCTCAAATTATTTACGAGCAGCTCTGTTTATTTGCAGCCTTACCCTTACGTAGACTTCCTTCTCTTTATTCAAATTGTGGATCCGTGAATGCTAGGACATTGGGCAGACATTTCTACAGGCCTAAGGGGGATCATGGGAGCCCAAGGAACTTAGCCCATTGGCCTTTCAAAATAAGATAAGCCCAAAAGAAAATTCACAATGTCGGCATTCTGCATAGGTTCATTTCTTTCACTCTGTCAGTCTGGGACCCGGGGCACTTTTTATTGGCATTGGCGGGGGTTTTGCGAAAGTTAAGAAGCTGAAGGATTGTTTCTGGGGCCCTTTCACGTGCCATGTTCAGGCTGAAGATTTTATTGGATAACATAACAACATCTCCACCATTCAGAATCTAAAAGCTTCTGACTATGGGGCGTTCAACTCCATTCAGCTTCCTAAAATTATATTCGTTGGAGTACGGAACTCATATTTGCTGTGTAAATAGTGATAAATGAAAGATGACGGAACAGTTGGGGATAATTTTATAATTTTTTAAGTATATCATATAAATAGAATTAGTATAAATATACATGATATAATCTTATTATAAAATAATCAAATTATCATTGTTCGCTTTTGTGAATGTAAGTATATTACCAAATCATATAAATTTATGTATTATTTTTTTTTTCGATAATTCCGTATATTCATCGTAATTATTGCACAATCACAATAACATCCATTCAAGTTCTCTATAACCAGTCGATACAGCATGTTTCGACCGTATCGATCGGTATGGTACGAAATTAAAATTTTTGCTCATAACCCCATTTATTTTATCCTGAGAAAATGATTTTATAAAGAAAATCCTACAAATTGATTTGTCTTAATACGATATGTCAGATTATAAAAATGATTTTATTATAAAATATATCTAATATATTAAATAAAGTAAAATTAATTTGTGAGATTATTTTTTATGTAGAATTCTTTTTTTATATGTGGCAGTCCTATTTTATCTTTAGATGATAATAAAATAAAAATAGAGAAAATTAACGTTGGGAAATTATAAATAAAAAGAATAAGCTATTATACGCGTAGTGTCCCAATTGAGTATTTGAGGATGAGATTCTTCTAATTTTTAATGGTTTTCAATATATTTAATTCCACGATTATTAATCTTTTTGAAGAATAAATTCAAAGCTAGGTTTCCAAGACTGAAAAAATGAGTGATAGTTGTATTGTTGACTGAGGGCAGTTTTGATCCATTCATATTTGTTCCATATGTACCATTTTATTCGTCTAAGAACACTTTCAATAAAGTAGTTATTTTACACTTTACTTTACAATATAGAGAAAACAGTCCCAAAATCAACTCCAATGGACAATATAAAATAAATTTTTATAAAGGCATGATTAGTGTTGCATATAGCGGGACACTATTCACCTTTAAACATTTTATATGCATATTGGGTGGGTATCCCAAGTTCTTCTTCTGGATGAACTTTCGTTATTTGCATTCACAGCCCCTCAATATTTCCTCCCATGCAAAGTCGTTGCTTTGTGCCATAGAGTTCATTCCTTCGACTCCATTGCAAGTTTGATCTCGCACGTCGACTCCATTGCTCCCCCCTCTCTCTCAAGATTCTTGGCCTCGTTGCTTTCTTAGAGGAGTGCTAGGTTGTCAACCTTTGCTGGGAAAACAGAGGTTCGTTTTTAGGGTTCGAATTAGGACTTCAAAGAGGCCTCTTTGGTCAAATTTTTGGGGTTTAGGAATATGCACTTTATTGTATTTGTTTGAAATCAAGATCTCGAGTAGATGTTGGTCCAAAATTGCATAGATGGGGTTTAGGGTTTTCACCCTCTGAAATCTCTATTTCCATTTCAGACCCAACTCCATGCCATCGTCGTTAAGGAGAAACTCATTGTGCCTTTTGACTTTTCACGATGCTTTCAAGGTCCTCGACAATGACTCCACTAGCTATGTTTCCATCTTCGAGCTTTGAGAAATCCTCACCAGCATCAGGGAGAAGCCCTCCGAGTTTGACGAGTGGATCTGTTGGGATTTTCTAAAATTTTTTTGGAAATGTCTTGTGAGAAGGTTGGGTTTCGATGGTCTGGAAATGTTCTAGAATTAAATTTTATGTTTCCGGACATGTCTTATGAAACGACGATGGTTGGAACTTGGGGTTTTAACGCACTATGAAACGACTTCGGGTCCATTGAATTTTTGTAGACGTGAAAATATTGTAAATGTTAAAAGATATGTGAAGATTGAGAAAATATTTAAAAGGAATAAAATAAGACTATTTAGATGATATAGAGAAAAAAATAGATTAGTTGATAGATGACAAAATGTAAAAGTGGGTAGGTAAAATAGAAAAAGTGAGTTTTTGGTAGTATATTTTTAAAAAAAATAAAGGGTCTATTGGGAGTACTCTAACTCATTTAGTAATCAATTTGAGTTGGATTAATTCAAATTAAAATGAATTATTTTATATAAATGGATTAAGCTGACTCATATATTTATTTTGACATGATTAATATAGTTTCGTCTATAATATAAGAATAAATATATAAATCATTCATAATTACAACTAAATTCATGATAAAGTATTTTATAATTAATATCCAAACCAATAATACATCAAAATCAATGCAAAATGCTTTTAGTACTAACTTGATAGTTATACATATATACTAACAAAAAAGACAATTTCAAGATATTAAGTAGTTAAATAATAATATTATCTCTTACCTCTCGGCAATATCATAGGCATAAATCTGAATGTTTTAAAATTGAAGATTGAAGGAGAGGGTCATCTTTGATTTTGATAAAGATAGAAGTTATTTGGTTTATACAGATGGATGGCTTTTCGTGACTAATCCGTAATTGATTAATCTATTAGAGAAATGATAAATCCAGTACAACATCGAGATTTCAACAAAAATTGCCTTTTTCTACTTCTTTTTTCGTGACTAATATTATATATTTCTGTCACTTTATTAACAAATTAGCTCGTAGTTGAAATTCAGGAATAGACTGGTAACTGTAAGAGCTTAAAGTTACTATTGTAAAAATCGTGAAAAAATATTTTTATTTCTGATAATTCTTTTTCTCATAAAAAAGTGTAAGATTTCGTTACAAAAAATGTGTCAACCATATTTAATAGGGGTTGGAAAATACTTAAATGCCGTAGTGAAAATCACGGGAAATAAATATTTGTGATCAAGAAAATACTACCAACAATGATAGCCGGAAATAGTCTTCTACAAAAAAAAAAAAAAAAAAAAGCAAAACAATATAACAAACTCACAGCTTTATTTTTAAAATATATAAAGAATGTAAACAATATGGTACAAAAAAGAAAATATTGAAATACAAATAATTATTTCTAGGTAGCTTGAAAAGAAAGGAAAACAAAATAAGCAAAAGTACTAAACACAAGAATTTCTCAGTAGGTTGACACTGTTTCGTGTAACAATTTAACCAACAAGCATATTTTTTAATATTGTCTGTGAAGCAGATGTTGGTGGCATAAATAACGTCAAACCCCCACCAATACAAAGTTTATTCCCAAACAATGTAGCTGGCCTTGGCAAGATATCTGCACTGAAGTATATTTTACTTTAACCAGATATGAACTAATATGGCCGCAATCATTTGCAAAGAAAAATGGTATAGTACTAACTAATCACCCAGGAATAAAGGAGGAAGTGAAAATTGCATTGATGAAATTTTCCTTGGATAATATTCAACTGCATAACACACAAAAATGAAAAAAAAAAAAACCATTATCACACATGTACTATGATAGTCCATAGACCTATATTTTAAACTGACATCTCTAAATAGATGTACTCCTTTACTCATATATATACGATCAACTCATTTTCCCTTTATCTTGATCTTAGATGCCTCATAAATTTTATCTATCTCTTGATGTTGTACATAATCACATATATCTAACTTGGATATCAAGTCAAAAGTACGTTTCTTTCTTGGTATATAAAAGTTTTATTGCAATTCAAGGGTTGGAGGTATTAAAGCTTGAAGTCATTTTGATCAAGAGCAAATGGAGCACAATATCAATCAGAACCAATGCCATGAAATCTAGAACCGTTCGTAATTCTAGAATTTTACAAACTTGGAATTGACTTCTTCAAGTCCAAGAACCAATGCTAACTGCAAGATAAATTTAATTGTAAAAATGTAAGTATTACTTTTGCAAAGGGGCAATTGAATGTAGGTGAAAACTGTAAGACCCTGTGCGAGAAACAGAGAGCCATAGAACGTTTGCAGTGTAGTCTCTCTATTTTTTTCTTGTTTCTTTACTTTTTTATAGGCATGCGGCAGTGTAGGATATCATTCCATTTTTTGGGATAAGTTCAACTGTAATGTTTTCAAACAATAGTTAAAATCCCATTTTTTCTGGTGCCATTTGGGCATGAATATTACTTTAGTTATTATATGTATCAGCCAATCCCATTAAAAACTTGAAAACTATACCAAATTGTTGTGTTTTACCAATGTCATTCAAAGCATCACATGTACATTGTCCACACAAACACTGAGGCAAAGTTCTGTAGCTATTCAGCACTAAGTTGAGTCAAATATTCACTTGTAGACAAATTTCCTTGCACAATGGTGTTCGATTGCAGGAGGTGAAAAATCCTTACATTATTAGGTTGTGAAAAACGATCTTTGAGTTTATCCTAGACATCCTTGGCCAAATTCATGAACATTACATTTGAACCAATGTCCTTTGAAATGGAGTTGAAAATCCAAGTGAGGAGCAAGTTGTTGCATCAGAACCAGGGGATATATAGAGGGTCAGAAATGTCTTGTGAGGGAACAGAACTGTAAATGTAATTACTCAAGATACACTTGGATCATTCTATTGAGGGATAAATCAGAAACCTTTGATTTTGTAAAGAAATTGTTCAAACGGCTATAAACAGAGAAGAATTCTTCTATTTCTCGTATTCGTAGTGATCACGGTAGAGAATTTGAAAATACTAATTTTTTTTCCTTTTGTGATGAACATGGAATACACCAAAAATCTTCAGCCCCAATCACACCACAACAAAATGGAATTGTGGAGAGGAAAAATAGGGCAATTCAAGAGATGGCTCTTACTATGCTAAATAGCAAAAAATTAGCTCTACACTTCTGGGAGAAGCAGTCAATACTGCTGGACATATACTGAACCGTGTGGTTTTATCGTTTAGGAACCAAACTCACATCCTATGAATTATGGAATTGAAAGAAATCCACGGTAAAATACTTCAAGGTGTTCGAAAATATTTGCAATATTTTGAAAGACAAAGACAACACTCACAAATTCGACAGCAAGAGTGATGAAGGAATATTTCTGAGACACTCATCAAATAGCAAAGCCTACAGAGTTAACAATCTACTGACTAAGGTTGTGATGGAGTCAATCAACGTGGTCGTAGATGATAACTTGAAGGAGATGGCCTAGAAGGAATTGAGCAAAGTCGTTGAACAAGTTGAAGAGACCACAACTAATCAAGAGGCTACAAGATCGGTGGAACCTACTACACCAAGCTCAATTTCACAACATGAAAAAGCGCCCTATACAAGGATTAATTACTTAAGAAGAACATCCTTGAAGATTTGGATGAAGGTATGAGATCGGTGGAACCTACTACAAGGTATGAGTGTTAAATCAAGTCTCATATGTTTACTATTTGTCTCAGGTTAAACCAAAGAAGGTGGAAGAAGCCTTACAAGATGAAGTTGGGTGAATGCCATGCATGAAGAATTGCACCAATTCACTCAAATCAAGTATGAGAACTTGTTCCAAGACCTGAAGATCTCAACATTATTGGAACAAATTGGATCTTCAAAAACAAGTCTGATGACCACGAAACCATCATTTGGAACAAGGCTAGACTAGTAGCACAAAGGATATCTTCAAATTGAAGGGATTGACTTTGACAAAACCTTTACACCAGTTGCCTATTTGGAATCTGTTTGCATTCTGTTAGCAATCGCTGGCCATTTGAATTTTAAACTCTATCAAATTGATGTTAAGAGTATTTTTTTTTAAATTGACATACTAAATGAAGAAGTATATGTTGAATAACCAAAAGTGTTTACTAATTACTTGTTTCCTAATCATGTTTTCAGGTTGAAGAAAGCACTTTGTGGACTAAAGCAAGCTCCTCGGGCATGGTATGAAAGATTCACTAAATACTTGCTTGAAAACGACTTCATAAAAGGTTAAGTTGATCAAACACTTTCCTAAGAAAAGCCGATAAGCATTTATGTAGATGACACAGTGTTCGGTTCTACTATTGACAAACTCTCACATGACTTTTCAAAAGACATGAAAAAGGAGTTTAAAATGAGTATGATTGGAGAATCAAATTTCTTTCTTGGAATCCAAATTAAACAAACTGAAGAAGGAATATTCATTTCTCAATCAAAGTATGCCGAAGACCTTGTTAAGAGGTATGTCATGGAAGGGAAGACATATGCTCTCACTTTGATGAGCACTACTGTTAAAATTTGCTCGGATATTTTAGGTAAGAGTATTGATCTCACTTTGTATAGAAGCATGATCGATAGTCTTCTCTATATTACTACTAGTAGACCTGGCATCGCATTTAGTGTAGGTGTCTATGCATAGTTTCAAGCAAATTCCAAAGAGTCACACCTCATGACTATAAAAAGAATCTTAAATTACCTGAGTGCTACGGTCAACTATGGCATATGGTATTCAAAAGATTCAACCCTGAATCTAGTTGGCTATTCTGATGCTGACTGGGCAAGGAATGCTGAGGACAGAAAAGCACTACTGGTGGTTGCTTCTATGTTGGCATCAATTTGGTAGCATGGATGAGCAAGATGAAAATTTTTATCTCCTTGTCTACTACAGAAGCTGAATACATTGCGGCTGACAGTTGTTGCACTCAGTTTCTTTGGATGAAAAGGATGCTTGAGGATTATGGGTTCTCTCAAGATACTATGATGATCTACTATGATAATTCTAGTGCTATTAATATCTCGAAGAACCCTATGCAACACTCTCGAGCCAAGCACATAGACATAAGGCATCACTTTATAAGAGACTTACTCAAAACTAAGGTTGTGTCACTAGAACACGTTGATACTGAACACCAATTGACATATTTGTTCACTAAACTTTTAGATGGTCTAAGGTTTGAGTTTCTTAGGAAGGTCGTTGGTATGTGTGACATGCCCTAATTTCTTTATTTAAAAAAAAAAAGAAAAATAAAAGAAATGTGACTATTTTTGCTTGTTGCTTTAAAATATTCATGTTGCTAACATCTTGTAAATAACGAGCCATATGAGTATATCAGGTCTTTGAGTTTTGTGACTCCACAAATTCAGCTTGTTGGGATTGAAGTAGACCTTGTTTAGTATGTGTCTTTACTTTTGATGCACAAATCTTGAATAAAAGACTACATAAGAATTTTATTTTCTGCACTATGAGGAGTTAAATTCTAGCCTCCTAACAAACTACTGACAACATACATATACTCATAAAATGCTCAAAATAAAGGGCAGTCTATGCCTTGAATTGACTAAAATTAGTTGAACTTAGTACCAAAATGAAAATGTCTCATTTTTCCTTGCATCAAGGTTGATCCTTATAGAAAAAGTCGGGTTTTAAAAAATCATTGTGGAAAAAGACGAATGCTCATGCATGGATCTAAGTTCTAAACGTTCTTGTAAAAAAAAATCGTTGCCCCAATCATTGTAGAAAAAGATGGGCAATACAAAATGAACAATTAGAGTGAAATGACTTTATGCTTGAAGAAAGTTGCTTTTCTGGTATCTAGGTCTTAGCATAAAGTTTAACTTTTAAGGAAAATTCGCCATTCCTCAAGCAAAATTGAAGAAATTCTAAAATAAATGGGGAGTCAAAAAAAAGGAAAAGAAAAAATTGGAATTTTTTTTTTCTCCTCATTCACATACACATGAATTCTTGGCAGGTCATCAATTAACATAAGTGCTCAATTGTGAAGACTGGCCAATAAGAATTGAATCTCCTAAATAAGTGGAAAAATGTAGAGTGTAACAAAGGTTGAGCATGGATTTACTCGAAAAGGCTCCAAGCTTTGTGGATGAAAAATACATGAATTTTCTGATTATTTGAATTTTTTTCTAGTTCGTTAAAATTTTTTGCTCTTTAAAATATTTTCAAACAAAATAAATTTAAAACAAAGAATGAAGGGCATGCAAATCTGATGAGGCATGAAATTCACCTCATCCACGTGTCAAAATGGAGGGGCCTGGGTGCATGCACTTCCGAGACGTGGGCGGAAAACCATAAAGCTGCTGCACGTCCATCGGCTATTAACGTTCCTCTCTCCATATCTCTTTCCCTCTCATTTTGACTGTTTGGCTTCCTCAATACGCCTCAGCAAGAACCGATTATTTTCCATATTCAAATCGTCACATTTTTTGGCATCAGATTAATTCTCAAGGTAAAGTCTTCTTCTCAAAAACATATTCTTGAAGGGTTCTTGTATCTTTCAGACTCTAGTTCTTGAGTTCTTGGTAGATTAGGACTTCGCTTAAGGTTTATTAGAGATTATGGTTTAAGAAATGCTGTTTTCAAAAACCGAAATAGATTAGATTTTGTGTTATATTAGGAGTCAAAAAGCAATTTGAAATGGTTTATATAGAAGCGTTCTTGAGTTTTTTTTTTTTGAGACAAATGTGACAAATAGAGGTTTTGAGCAATTATTTGGCTGGTTTCACAATGTCTTCATCGTCTTCCTCCCCATGTAATTTTCCTATGCTAAGGACCCGATATTTCCCTCAATTGGAAAGGATCCATGAACGAGTATGTTATTTATGTTCTTTCAAAACCATATGTTGATTGGTTGGTTGGAACCCTTGTGCTTGCTCATTGGCATTGTTATGTTTTAGGAAATATGTGCCTATCTTGATATACTGTGTATTTATCATACTCAAAGTGTCTTTTTTGCTTTCATGCAGATGAAATACAAATCAGTAGCAAAAAAGGCTAAGTTCGATAGGAAAGTATTCTCCAAGAGAAACGTACTTGGAGAACATGAGGTAACGCTAAATGACATACATGAGCATGATTTTCACTTCATTGCTAATATGTTTGCGGATAGGAAGAGGAAAAAAAAATCACCTGAGGGAGCTCCTGCTCTCTATATTGAAATAGTAAGAGAGTTTTATTCCAACTCAGCATTGAGTGTGGAAAATCACTTCATCACTTCCACAGTGAGGGGAGTAGATATGCTTGTGACTCCGGAGACCATTAGAGAGTTTTATGGACTTCCAATGTGGGAAACTGAGGTTTCCCATATAAGAGCATGGGAACATCTTCCAAGGCCCAAATGAAGGACTTATTTTGTGGCCCAGATGCTCTCTCATGGCCCTTCAAGTCCCATAGATTGCCAATGAAATCAATGCTCCCTGAATTCAGATTTTTGGCAAAAATCATGTTAACTAACCTTTGTCCAATTTCAAGGCATACTGAGCTGACTGTGGAGAATGCACACTTTATGTATGCTTTGGTCAAGGGAATCTTTATTGATCTTTACATACATATCATTGAGGTTATCTTCAAGGCTAGGAATGATCTATTGGAAAAAGTAAGTCTGCCTTTTGGAAGACTCATATCCAAGCTAGTCCGAATTGCAAAAGTTCCTGTAAGGAGCACTGAAGTTACTGTGAAAATGTTCGAAAAAATCTCTTCCCAAATTGTAACCAAGTCAGAGGCTGCTATGAGTGGTAAAAAGAGGAATCACACTGAAACATCTACATCTTCCCATAAGGCCCCTGAACAATTACTTGAATTGATTGAAATGTTGCAAGTCTTTCAATCAAAATTTGACTCCTATGTGGAGAAATGGGAGGAAAAGATGGGAAAATTTGAGAAAATGCTTGCTAACCAATAAGAAGAAACAGAGAAGGTCAATAGTAGGTTGTAGCAAGTAATGTTAGATGTAGATAAGGTGTTGAAGATGGTAAATCCACCGGAAGATAAATCAAAATCTGACTGATCTACTGACAAGAAATAGGGGGAGATGAAATGATTAAGCAAATTGTTAGCAAGGGAGTTGAAGGAAGCAGAAAGGAGGAGCATAAGTAGGAATAGTGTAGAAAACATGCTGACAATCACCACCACCAACCACTTTTTAAATTTTCTGTTGATAGTTTTTTTAATTCCAGTTAGATATGTAATTTGGACAATTATGTGTTTGTTTTCTCATTCTTGCTATTTTTGAACTGATATGTGTAGATTGCAAAGACTTTTGATATGCTTAGTGATACTTAGAAATTTCTGTGATAAATTTTCTATGAAGTATGATTTGCGACTGGAGATCTTTGCTGGTGGTTGGTTAGTTGTTTTTGTAGGATTGAATCACATTCATCCGATATATGTTTTTTCATTAAATCAGCCAAAGGGGGAGATTGTAAATGTAATTTAAGTTTGGCTAGGATTAGATGAGTTTGTATTGGAATTCAAATTGAGCATGAATGTAATTTTGAATAGGACTTTAGGTTTTCATCCGATAAGGACGAAGTGTTTAAATTGGTGTTATCCGATAATGATAGAGTTTAAATTATAACTCTTATCAAATCTTGTTTAAATTATAAGATAAGAGTCTATAAGAGTTCTATGTAAGTTTTGAGTCTTAGAATCAGCTGAAGTGATAAAGATTCAAGATTCAAATAAAGAAACCGAAGCTGATTTAAACTCGAAAATATCCAGTGAAGTGATCTAGTCCAAGTTGTTCGCAAACTGTTAACAACGTAACAAATTGGAATCCTGGGTAAGGCTCTCTCTACTCCAATACAAACACTACACCATTGCATTGCCAATATATAGAGGACTCGACTGAGGGTTTTAACAACACTTCAAAATAATTTTATAAGTATTCTAAAGAGCTTGAAGCTGAAAGGGTGTTCAAGTATTTTTGTGAGAGGAAATTTTCAAAAGGAATTTCTAGTGCTCAATCCGTAGGATTGAGTGAGTGCATACTCCAAGGGAGAGTAGGAGCATTCGTGATCAACCACTGGAGGTTCCAGTAGGAAAGTAAAAAATTGGAGAGGTTCTGATTACCTACTGTGGTAGAAGACAAGCGGGTTATGTATCTTGGGTAAACGTATCGGGTTACAAAATTTTCACGTTTGAATCCAGGAGTATTTGGGTAACTTGAAGAACCATCTAGAAATCCTAACTTGTTTTTATAGAAGTCGCCAATGTGAAAGACCTATTTCCTGTAAGATAGTTTGAACCTATTAAAGGTGGAGTGACTATCACCGTGTGAGCATTGTCACTATGGTGTACGAAAAAATGGCTATTGGGGTCTTCTAAAGAGTTGGTGATTTTGGTAAAGTGTTATCAGCCATTGATATAAAAGAAAAGGTAGATATGGAAGATTAAAAAAAAAGGTGAATGAGAGTGAATAATGTAACAACATCAGATTGAACCTTTATGCAACCTGTGCTCTTGATACCATGTTGAAATTTGAGGACTTGAATAATAAAGCAGTGAAATGAAGAGTATCGGCAAGACTGGAAAGAAAAATATTCTCGTTCCTTTGTATTGATGTATATGTTTCTTACAGATTACAAGAACTTCATATATATATATATATATATATATACATACATAAAGGTAAAGAATTAAAAGAACAATAAGACAAAAGAATGACAGCAAACAAAGAAGACAGTGGCCATGAATTGCTGCTAACAAGCCTTTGCTATGGTAGTGGCAATAGAACATTCTGATACTAGGAGACAAAAGTACTCTAATGCTAAGTAATTCTCTATGGTGGGTGTAAGAAGGGGGACGCCCACGTGGGGCTGACCCCTCCCCTCCTGTAATGGAAAATGCATGGTTTTAAGCCATGCGGTAATTGCATATAACTTATGGCTTAGAGCCATACATTTTTGCCATTTAATTGACATGGTATAATGGTTGGAATTAAAAGCTAGCTGTGTGTGGGTGGGCTATATATAGTCCCCCCCCCTCCCCCCCCCAAAAACTTGGTTTTTGACATCACTTGAAATACACAAAAACTCTCTCTTGTTGTTCTCTCTTGAAAAAGTATTTAGGTTGTGGATTTGTTAGTGTTACTCTAGTTTAATACTATGTAGTACATTTTGCCAATAAGAGAAAACACTTGAGATTTGCTAGACTAGATAAACTTGTGGAGCAATTTTGTAAGCTGAGCATGAGGTATTTTCTGCTGTGTTTTTCTAACGTTGGTATCAGAGCTTGTTTAAGTTGTTCCCATTTTTTTCTCACATATGGTTGAGATATTTCTATGTTTTTTTATGTGTATCATTTTACCTTAAAAATAAAAAGAAAAAAAAGGCCGACCTCCATTGGAGGTGATGCGCAGCACCTATTGGAGTTGGTGTGCGCACTTGGGGGGTGCCATGTGCACCCATCAACATGATTTAATATATGCTTAAATGTATTAAAATCTGGGCCTACAACCAGATGTTATAAAAGAAAACAATAATAATAATAATTTATTTTTTGGCATAATTTAATATATACTTAGATATATTTCTTGTAATATTAAATGTGATCTTTTATTTAATACTTTAGAAAAAATGTGATAACATGTGAATATATGGTGAAATTCATGCTATTTTTTTATTCCATAATGTTAATTACATGTGATCTTTTGTTTAATTTTTTAAATTAAATATGATTACATGTATGTCTATATTGAACATGTGAATATATGGTTATCTTATCTTGTATAAATGTTAGGCTTGAATGATTAGACATTAGCCTTAATTTATTTAGTAACAAATTAGAAAATTCACACTAAGTAGTCTTAGTTCGAATTTTTCAGTGTGAATGATAGGTTGAAAGAATTATAGTGATCCTAGTAAGAACTGTAAATGCATTGTACAACGATAACACCACAGTAGCCCTAGTAAGAACTGTAAATGCACTGATGAAACAAGAAAAATAGACTGTAATGATCTTATATAAACCATCTTTGTAGACTGGCCCAACAGCCTGCTGTAATTGGTGAAACTATCCTTGTAGATTACCCCAACAAGTTACTGTAATTTTTGTAAGATCTGTCTTAACGCGTGATTAGGACTAGGTGACTATTTTAGATAGTGGGAGTATGGTTGAGATTTATAATGATTAAATCTCCCACACTTGTTTTTAAATTTGCACAAAAAATTAAGTTATAAGTTTAATAATTGGATATTGTGGCGCAAAAGATGATTCTGGAGTCTAGTGATTTTTCGATCTTGCGACATGTCTAAATTATTCTTTTTTTTAACCTTGATGATGCGGTAGATTTCTTAGGTGTGTGTATTATATCCATTTTTTGCGTGTTGTAGTGAGATGACATCCAAAACTATAGTTGTCAATTTAAACAAATGGAAGAAATTGGAAGGGGAGAACTATGACATATGGCATCGTAATATCCAGTATGTCTTAGATGAACAAGAGGTCATAGAGGCCTTATCTCAATCCCTGACTAAGCCCAAGGAAGGGGACTCAGAACAACACAAGTTAGATCAATTAGGCTATACTGAATGGGCTAAGAAAAATCGATATGCATGCATAATAATGTTAAACAGCATGCACAATGATCTAATGTGTGAGTTCAAGATCTATGATAGTGCCCAAAGCATGTGGGAAGCTTTGAAACAGAAGTTTGGTAGAACTTCAGCCACTAATTTGTGTGGATTAATCATGAGTTTTGACTCCTATAAGATGCGCTCTAATCATACGATGAAATAGCATCTTAGCAAGAAACAATTTGACTAATGGACAGCAAGTCCAGGTGGTGATAAGATCACTACTGAATTCTTGGGAGAATATAAGCCAGAACCTGACACATAACGAGAATATCAAAGACTTTGATGATGTCTCGTGTTACTTGGAATTGGAGGCTGAGTGCCTAGATGCTGCTAAGCCCAATTATTCGGCTTATATGGCTGAGTCTGGTTTGTGCAAGGCGTTAAAGCCTAAACACAAGAAGTACAAGAATGGAGTAGTTGTTGGACAAGTCAAGAAGGTGTCAGGAACTTCTTAACTCAAAAGAAGGGGCAAGCGCAGAAAAAATAAGTCAAAATTAGAGTGTTTCAACTGCAAAAAGAAAGGCCACTTCAGTCATGACTGCATTGTGCCAAAAAAGGTACACTCTGACTTTTTTCGCATTATTTTTGTAACTAGCCATGTGATGGTTGTTCATTTCTATCCTATGTGGACTGTTGATTCAGGAGCGACTGAACACATAGCGCGAGACAGAGTCGGATTTGTGAAGTATCGCCGAATTCCAGTTGGGAACTGTGATATCAAGGTGGGGAATTGAGCTAGCATGGAGGTGCTGGGACTTGGTACCAACAAGCTGGACTTGCGAGGTGGCCACACTCTTTTCTCCACAATGTGCTATACTCTTTCGAGATCCAATGAAACTTACTTTCCATAGTTACTTTATTAAGACTTGGCTTTCGAATTGTATTTGAAAACAATTGTGTTTCCTTTTAATTGGGTCATGTATTTTATGGAAGTGCTTTTCTTCAAGATGATTTTATGATATTGAATTTGGATTATTCAAGTATGAATGAGTTTATTGCTGCATTTGATAATTTGGATTCATATAAATGGCATGCTAGGCTTGGCCATATGGGGCAAGATAAAATGACTCACTTAGCTAGAGAAGGCTTGATAGACAATCTCGCTAAGGTCATTTTGCCAACATGTGAATATTGTTTAATGGGAAAAGCTAAGAGAAAACCGTTTGGAAAAGCCACTAGGGCATATTTTCTATTGCAATTAGTCCACTCACGCATCTATGGTCCAATGAGTGTAAGGGTAAGACATGGAGGTATCTACATCGTCATATTTATAAATGATTTTTCATATTTCGGTCATTTCTATTTAATCTCTCATAAGTCTGATGCATTAGAGTGCTTTAGGCGATATCTCAGAATGGTTGAGAATCAGTTAGACAAGAGTTTAAAAGTTCTAAGAACTGACCAATGATGAGACAATCTCTTTGAGCAATTTAAAAGGCTGTGTGATGAAAAAATAATCAAAATACAGTTGATTATGCCAAGTATGCGGCAACAAAATGGCGTGGCGAAAAGGAGAAATCCAATTTTACTTGAGATGGTTAGGTCAATGATGGCGTAAGCAAATCTACCAATTTCTTTTTGGGGGGGTGCACTTTTGACTGCTGGTTACATTCTTAACCGAGTACCCTCCAAATCAGTAACTTCCACCCTATATAAATTATGGATTGTCCATAAACCCAATTTGAGTAACTTGCGGCCATGGTTTTCAATGGGTTTTGTTCACGATTTTTCTCACAAATATGGGAATTAGGCCTTAGAGGGAAGAATTGTATTTTTATAAGATACTTAAAACACTCTAAAAGGTATTTGTTAATAGTTGAACAATCAGATGGAAGTATGATCGAGATTGAGTCACGAGATGTGGATTTTATTGAAGATGAGTTTCTAAGTAGAGGTGAGGTTGATAGGAGTTTAGAACTTCATGAGATTGTAAAACAAGAGGAAAGTGCTCCAAGAAATTTAGTTGAGAATGAGAAATAAATTCTTCAAGGTCCTACAAATTATAAAAATGACTTGAATCCGAGTGGGAGCATACCACTTGTCAAATAATCACAACAACCTCAATCGCGTAAAAGCACTCGTGAAAGTATTTCCCGTGTCGTTTGGGTCCTGTACCCATGTCTCTAAATTTATTTGGCAAGCTACATGAAACAATTTTCTGGAAGTTCACAGAAAAATTATTGCTAATTGCTTGAAATGCGAAGTAAAAATATTTTGATAAAGATGTTCCTCAGTAATATCATCATGACTTTCAAAGTCATTTGCGATAGCAATACCAAACCAAATACGATGAGTAGTGGGGTCCTGAGCTAAGCCTTGGCTAAACTTTGAAGATCATAATGCCATAATGCCTTTCAAATCCTCCTAACCATTATCCTACTGCAATAATTCATGCTAAAAAGAATGCCTTGAGGCAGACATAGAACAAACAACTAGTGAAATATGTCCATTCTTTACATATTTAGCAATGTAAAACTTGCACCAATGGCTATCTGAATTCATTAATCTCCACACAAATTTCATGTGCAAAGATTCTTGAATGTCCATGAAACTTCTCAAACCCAGCCCACCCTCACCTATCAGCAAACATAAATTAGACCAAGCACGCCATTTAGCTTTCTTCTCCCTTTTTGCTCACCCCAAAACAAAGTTGCTAAGATAAAATTAATCTTTGATATTACCATTTTCAGAATTTCCAAGGCAGCAAGAAGGTGTGACGCCATACTAGTTAGAACGTGCCTGATCAAAATAAGTCTCTCTCCTTATGAAAGGAGCTTCACTTTCCATCCCGCCACCTTTTTTCGAATTTTATCAACAAGTGGCTCCAAGTGTCTTGCTATGAGTCTTCCATTTACCAAAGGAACACCTAGGTATACAACTGGAAAATGCACCTCCATAAAACCCGTTGTTCTCAATAACACCCGTTTACATACCAAAGAAATATTTTTGGAAGTATAAATAGCAGACTTTTCTCTATTAATCAACTGATTGGACCATCTCTAATATACCTCCAAAGTTTTTACTAGTATCTTTAAAGACCTTTTCTCCCATCAGAAAAACCAACAAATCATGTGCATAAAACAAATATGATATCAATGGCGCACCTAGCGAATGAGAAAATTTTCCAATATGACCCCCTTCAAATTGATTACGTAAAAGTCTTGATAACACCTCCTCCATTAAAATAAATAAATAAGGTGAGGGTGGATCCCTTTGTCTAAGGCCTCAAGAAGATTTAAAAATCCCCTTGTAAGTATCATGCATCATAACCAAGTACCAAGGAGATTTAATACATCTCTCAATCAATGTTCAAAAATTATTCAAGAAACCAAATCCTTCAAAATTGCCAAAAGAAAATCCAATTGAACACCCTATCATATGCCTTTGCCATATCAATCCTCACCATTACATTCCTTTCTTGTACCTTTCTATTAATAGAATTGAATCATCTCCGGAGCCAATGAAATATTCTCAAAAATACTTCGTCTAGGAATAAAAACTCCTTATTTAGGCAATATCATAAAAGAGAGAAGACGAGTCAATTTGCTAACAATGCTTTTTTAGAACACTTTGTATGCCATTGAACAAAAGCTTATAGGTCGAAATTTATCAAAACTTTTCGGATTCGGCACTTTAGGTATCAATACAATATAAGAAGTAGTGTAATACCTTGGGAGAGGAGAGCCTCGAAAACAATCTGTTGCAGCATCCACTAAATCCTCCTTGATGAAGTCCCAACAGTTTGTATAGAAAAAGGATCCAAACCCATCTGACTCTAAACTACTATACTTTGGTATAGGGAAAGCTTCAACTTTTACCCCTTCTTCAGACGGAGGACTACATAAAGATTCATTTTCTTCTAACCTTACCACTTCATCTAGTAAATGTGATAACTCAACCTGTTCTTGCACCTACGAGCTACTAAGAAAATTTTGGAAATAATTTGTAGCCCCTTGATACACCTCCTCCGGCGAAACAAACAAAGTACCATTCGCAAGCTACATCAACTAATAATAGCAGAACGTATTCTATTATTAACCACAACATGAAAAAATCGTGAATTCTTATCTCCTTCTCCCAACCACGATTTCTTTTGCTTGTTGTGCTAATCTCCTCTCTTCCCTCTTTTCTCACTCCTCCAACTCCAACTTGGTAGCAAGAAAAATTTGCTTCCAACTCATCCGAGAACTCAGTCTGTAACTAATATTCCAAAACCTCTAGCTGATACTCCAAATTCTGAATCTTTGCATCCACATTACCAAATACAGACTTATTCCAAGATCAAAGTGCAATCTTCATTTTCTTAAATTTAGATGCCAACTTATAAAGACCCTTCCTTGCTACTAGCTGCTTCCCGATATCCTTCACCAAAGGGATGAAAGAATCATGAGACACCCACATATTTTGGATCCTAAATGGAGACATTCGTATTTCATAGAAGCACTGGATAAATGATCCACCATGGAGCAGTGATCTGAAGTCTTCCTCTTGAGAAACTCCATGCTAGCAGTATTAAAGCGAGTGATAAATTCGATATTAGCCAAAGCCTTGTCAAGACGAGCCTAGCATCTCGAGCGTCCTCCCTGTCCATTACACCAGGACATTCTCTGTCCAAAAGAACTCACCCCCACAAGACCACAAGCATCTAAACAACTGTTAAACTCATCCATCGCATGAAGGGATCTAGGAAGACCACCAATACGCTCTTCATTCCTTCTAATAACATTAAAATTACCAATCAAAAGCCAAGGTTGATCAATCACCTGATTTCCTTCCAAATCTGACCATAAATTCTGACGTTCCTGCTGAGTACATTTAGCATAAATAAAACTAACCAAAGAACGAAATTGGCCTAAAGTGAACCATTCCATAATCATTTGGCTAGAAGCACTAACAAACTCAAATTCAAAGGGATCCCTCCAAAACAACCAAACTTTTCCTCCCCATGCTTCATTACAACATAAATTTTGTAACCCCAAAAAAGAAGCCAGCCTGTACATTTGACTTTCCTCTGCAAAAGGTTCCAATACAACAACGATATCAATATGAAATTTAGTAATCAACTTTTTCAACCGACTCCTAGACCTCCCTAACCCCCTCACATTCCATAAAATCAGCTTATCAATCATAAATTCAACTTTTCAGTGCGAGTGCTTGCCTGCATAGAGTGACGAATATTAGATGATATTGGTTCTTTTTTCTTCTTAAAAGGATGATTGTCCACAGATTTATAACCATTTTCCTTAGCTAAATGAATAGTAAAATGTTCCTCCTCACTATCCGATCCATATTGCAATTTTCGTTCAGTCACCGTAAGTTCCTCCAATTGTATTGCATCTCGCATACTTTCTAACTCCAATAATTCTGTAACAACATCTGCATTACCTCCTAGAACCACTTTAGCACACTAGCTTGCTTTCTCAAATACATCAACCTCCCCAACCTATGACATTGACATAGAATTATCCTCATTTAATTCAACTATTTGGATCAAATGCAGCTCTTCCTCAATCACACCATCCTCATGTATGACAATCACTTCCACATTCTCCTTTTGCTCCAACTGAATATCTTCTTTCAAACCACTCACCCCTACATTTTGATCACATGCTTGTTTTCCTTTCTCATTTCCAATACCAGTATCAATAAAATCCATCACTTGAACCTCCCTATCCTCCAACAAATTCCCACCACCATCCTTTATCACCATAGGCCTTTTTTCTCCAATTTTCTTTTGTTTTTCTTGCCACACTTTCTTTGAATTTTTTGAGGGTTACTTTTCATTCTGTTTTCCTTACCAAACTTTCACCAACGTGACAAACCATCTCTGTATGACCTTGTCAACAGCATTTGGTATAATAAAAACCATGCTTTTCGTAACGAACCTCCTGCCATATTTTTCGATTTGTTGCCACCACAATTGGGAAACCCTGAACTGGTTCCTCCATAAGGTCAACCTCGACACACATACGAGCCTTCGACGCCCTGGTTTTATTCAGAGTAGCATTATCAGTGCCCTGAAATTTTCCAAACCTCGTTGCTAGGATCTGCAAACAATCGGTGCGATACATGTGCATTGGAAACCAAGGGAGGAAAATCCATTGTGGGGCCAACGTGGATTCCTTTACTGGATCAAATTATTTCGTCCACCTAAACAATCTAAACCCATAACCATCAATCACCCTTCCTTCCCAAGCCCAGGCATGAATAAAATCCCTCTCATTCTGGAATTTCAACAAGACATGTCGATCATCCATAAAATTAACAGATGGTATTTTCAGAAACCCCCCACAATCTATTGCCAAACAGATGACATTTATCGATGGACGAGCACAAACAAATTTAATCACCAAAGCAAAATGAAAATCGTCGACCGCTTTCACCATCTCCTATTCCGTAAACACAAATCATTTTTCCCCATTAGTATTCACAGGGTAGCACATCGATAACTTAAATGAAGATGGACTTGCAAAATTCAAAGCCGCTTGCACATAAATCTTCTTCCTTGCTAAACCTCCAGCATTCCCCGCTGATGACGACGTCATCAGAGGGGGCTACAGGCCCCTCCATGGAAACCCTAGACAAAGACATGAAAATCGCCCATAAGATAAGTCCAAAAAATTTGCCCTTTTGACTTGAATCAGTTGGGCTTATAACATCTTAAAAGCAACCCTCCGATAAGGTGATGCCCACGTACGATGCACACTCATTCAACTATGTGACTGTGAGGCATACGATGAAGATAAAAAGTTGAGCTCTCAACCCCCCCTCCTTCTGTGTGATCTAATCCTAACAAAATTGTCCCCCTCTCCCTCCTCCTTTTCTGTGCGCCTCTTGATGAATTTCTAAGGCTTTGTTTGAACAAAGAAGAACAAGACCCCTTTTCTCTGTCCCTCTCTTCATCTTCTCTAATGTCAAGAATGGAGGTTTAATTTTGATTCACGAGAACCATTCCAAGGTTTCAACTGCTTTTATTCTTCATTTCCATGGCGTTGGACTAAGATGGTGGAGGTGGAAGAGAGGGGCAACGAGGAAGATGAAGAGATGAAAACCCTTCTCGCACGGAACCTCCATCTCGTACGGCCTCGTCTCATCTTGCAATTGCCACAACAATCTAATTTACTTCATCATCGGCACCATTTCTTGGACTCATTTATTTTTTATTTTTAAAGGAGCATTTCGTTCATTTTTGAGTTTTTTATCCAACTTAATAGACTTGGGGGATGAAGAACATTTAAGATTTTGAAGCAATAGAATCTTGTAAAGTTGAAAAACAAATTATTGATGTCAATCAGTGAATGTTGTGGGTTTTCAATACGGACAGGGCAAAATAAGGTTCTTTCAATTTGATTTCAGAAGGCAACGCAGAGAAGTTAAGCCAGTTTTCACAATTTGAAATTATAGTTTCTACAAGGCAATTTCATAGTAGATTCAAGCACCCCAACATTCAAAATACCAATTAATGATAAAATTCTTTTGACTTGGACAAAATCCTTTGTTATGCTTTAAATTTCACTTCCAATGTTAATCAGGTAATTGCATTCAGTTTCTTTTTAATAATTTTTTTTAGTTCCAGTTGAATGCTACTTTTATGCGATTACAAAGTGATTTCCCCTCAGGCTTTAGAATCATTTTATCCCTTGAATTCATTTGCTTCCCACCAGCCGTTTTTTTTTTGGTTATTACTAAAGGGAATATATGGGTCTACTTTAGGAAAACGAAGAGATGCGATAGATGAAATTAGTGAGGGTTCCTTTTTTATTCTCTATCGGTGTGTGTTGAGATGTGGCTTGCATTAAGTTCAATCAAGTGTATCTTCAGTGCTCGCTCGACCCTCGCTCCAACAGTAGCTCGAGCGAGCCTCGACCTGTAAGTTTGCTCAACTCTCACTTGACATCCTGCTCGAGCGAGACATCAGACAAAGAGTTCGATTGACCCTCGCTCGACATCCAGCTCGAGCGAGATTCAAAACAAAGATTTTGCTCGACTCTTACTCAACGTCCTGCTAGAGCGAGAGTCAACCCTAGACGTTCGCTCGAGCCTCGCTCGAGGTATCGTTTTGAAGCTAATGTTCTCGATACAAGGTTTGGCGTCGTTTGGAATAGTGTTTCGCTTGAGCAAGAGTAGTCTTGCTCGAGCGAGTATGGGCTTATAAGAAGGATCGCGTTCATTTGAACGCTCAGATCGTGAGGAGCTCATTTTCTCTGGTTTAGATTTTGAGTTGAGAGCATTTGTAAAGAAGAAAATGTTGAGTTTGTGAGAGAGAATTTTGCAACTTGTAAGTGAGATTGAGTATTCTAGTGTAAGAATCTTGTGGTTCAGTTTTTGTACTCCATCTCTGTTGTTACAGTGGGTTTATTGAGACCGACCCAACAGTGGACGTAGGCTTGTGTTAAGCCGAACCACTTCAAATCTTGGTGTCTAGAGTGTTTTGTGTGATTGTCTTATTTTTCTCTGTTGCTTTTTCGCTGCATTACTTCACCTATTGCTGTTTGTTGACCGGCCCATTTCCAATAAACTGGTATTAGAGCATTCTTGAGCTCTGTGATCTGAAGGATGGCTTCAGTAAAGTTTGAATTAGAGAAATTCGACGGATAGAACAGCTTCAGTTTATGGTGCATCAAGATGAAGGCATTGTTGCAACAACAGAGTTTGTTCAATGTTCTAGAAGAAGTGACTGGTGAGTCTCTTGCACCACCAAAGAATGAGGAAGAAATGGCTCACAGCACTATTCTATTATCACTATCAGATGGAGTTTTGAGGGAAGTTGCTGTGGAGGATACCGCTGTTGGTCTTTGGGACAAGCCGGAGAGCTTGTACATGAAGAAATCTCTCACAAGCTGGAGTATCCTCACATGCTTCAGATTCAGATAACACTCGCATGCAGCACATATGAGTGTGCCAGACAGGTGTGGTCATTTATGAGTCGATAGCTTTTACTTGGTATAATCAGAAGACAGTAATCTTGATTTTTTGTTTGCATTGTGTTCTTGAGACGCAGTGAAGAATCAAGTGTTCCTGCAGTTGTTGATTTCTGATTGGGATACATCTTGTGTAAGATTGTGCTTTATTATACTAATATTTGTTTTATGACCATTGGAGAAGAGTTTGGTTTTGTTTATCTATTTTTGTGATGTGTTCAAACACTTGATAAGACAAATGATTTACAGACAAGAAGGTAGAGCGTTGCTCAGACCATACCGTTTGTTTCACTCAACAGAAATGGAGTAGCTGAATGGAATGAGATCGGCTTGCAGAATCCACAGTTTGCTTTGAGTTTGCCAGGCTTGTCTATAGATTGTGGTTGAAGTGGTCAACTATAGCTTGCTATTGGGTGAACCTTTTCTTCTTTTGTTTCCACAGGAAAGGAGAGTAGAGTTATAGCAAGAAAGTGGAGTTGCTAGAAGGGCTTCACAACATAGTACGTGTGATACTCTAGATCATGCTTTTGTGTTTGAGTATGATTTTGTCTTTAGCAATGATGCACAGTGAGAACAGGTCTACATTTGGTAGATAGAGGAGGCAGTTTGGCCACCTTTTGCGTATGCTCATGCAGGCTTTATTGAGTTCTTACTTTGGTAGAGAATATTTGGTTGTCTTTATTTGTATTCAGATGCCATTGTTCAAGTAAGCAGTCTGTATTGTGGTGCATTGCCGTTTGTGTGAAGATGATGATTCTTCATTAGGACCAAGCCAGTGATTTGGTCAAGTCGTCTATGGTGTTAAAGACTTTTTGTGTGTAAATTGAGTTCTTCATAGATAGATTTTGTATTTCGGTTGGGTATTCCTTTTGTGATATGACCGAGGGATTTGTTGGTCTTTCGTATTTTGTGGGGCTTGTGACAATTCAAGTCAAGGTGGAGATTTGTTGAGATGTGGCTTTGAATTAAGTTCAATCAAGCGCATCTTCAGTGCTCACTCGACCCTCGCTCGAGCTGTAGCTTGTGCAAGCCTCAACTCGTAAGTTCGTTCAACCATCGCTTGACATCCCACTCGAGTGAGGCATCAGATAGAGAGTTCGATTGATGCTTGACATCTAGCTCGAGCGAGATTCCAGACAGAGACTTCGCTCGACTCTCGCTCGACGTCCCGCTCAAGCGAGAGTCGACCCTAGACGTTCGCTTGAGCCTTGCTCGAGGTTTCATTTCGAGCTAATGTTCTCGGTATTAGGGTTGGCGTTGTTTGGAATAGTGTTTCGCTCGAGAAAGAGTAGTCTCGCTCGAGCGAGTATGTGCTTAGAAGAAGGATCGCGTTATTTGAACGCTCAGCTTGTGAGGAGTTCATTTTCTTTGGTTTAGATTTTGAGTTGAGAGAATTTGTAAAGAAGAAAATGTTGAGTTTGTAAGAGAGAGTTTTGTAACTTGTAAGTGAGATTAAGTGTTCTAGTAGAAGAATTTTATGATTCAATCTCTATACTTTATTTTTGTTGTTATAGTGGATTCATTGAGACTGACCCAACAGTTGACGTAGGTTTGTGTTAAACCGAATCACTTCAAATCTTAGTGTCTAGAGTGTTTTGTGTGATTGTCTTATTTTTCTCTGTTGCTTTTCCGCTGCATTACTTCATTTATTGCTGTTTGTTGACCGATCCATTCCCAATAATGTGTCTAGTCTCTGTTATGTGTAATATCTGGTGTGACAATTGATTATTAGAGGCCTATTTTTAAGCAATTATAAACCTGACCGATTAGAAGTGTTTCTCGAATAAAAACCTTGCTTTCGCTTCCTTTTCATGAAATCCACTCTTTAACTTCAAAGCCAATCTTTGGAAAGGAAAGGGATATCTCTTTTACGAAAAAAATCGATTTAGTGGCTAATCGAAGAGTAGGCCTCACTAATTTTGTGTGAACGCATATACTTATGGGGATTGTGAAATAATTAATATCAAAAAATGCTGAAAGTTTGAGACTATGTGAACGCATTAAATAGTTATAAGGACTTCAGCTAAATTATTTTTTATAATAATATATAACTTGTGAATAGATTATTTGAATCAAATATTTATTTATTTCTTAATTTAAATTTATTATGCAATATTAATTTCAAATAATAATCAAATATTATTTATTTTCTTATTTTTCCATTAAATTTAATTCTGTCCGGATGAAAATTTTAAATGTGAACACATATAAAGAAAATGAAAGGTAATCAAATATTGTTTAACCATTAAGGTTAATGGTTTAAAATATTCAAGTAGGCTATATAATTGGGATTGGGTTTATTATAAGCTAACAAATATCAATATCACAACAAAATTATAAACATTTGATCTGTTCTGTTCCCCCGGCATTCCCATTCGATAATTATCCATAATAAAAAGGGTGTAATAATTCTTTTTATTCCATTATCATTGAAAGAAATAAAATTATTTTTAATAATAATTCTTTTTACCATTATAAAATATAAATAAAACATTAAATAAAACAGTTATTTGATAATATCTGAAATAATTAATATCAACGAATGCTAAAAGTTTGCAACCATGTGAACGCATTAAAAGTATTCTAGGGACTTCGGTTAAATTATTTTTTATAATAATATCTAACTTGAGAATACAATTATTTGAATAAAATATTATTTATTTATTAATTTAAATTCATTATGAAACATTAAATTTAAATAATAATATTTTATAAATAAAATTATAATAATTATTAAATAGTTATCTTTCATCACTTTATCTTAGTTTATGATTTACTTTTATATAATTTTTTTATTGTCAAGATATTTCTATTTTATTATCCATCAAATTTTTGTTAGAACATTTATTTTTATTATAAAAATTATATCATTTCTTAAAAATAATCGCTTTATTAAACTAGGGAAATATGTTTTGCATATTACTCCTCTCTAATATATATATATATATATTAAATAAGATAAAATAATGAATCCAACAAATCTATCAAATAATAGTGAACATTAAAATATTAAAGATCTTCTTGGTTATTCATTATTTTATCTTATTTAATTATTCTATTTTTCTTCAATTTTTACAAAAAAATATAATAAATAATTTCATATTTTTTAATCTTAAAATAAAAGTAATATTATAATATTATATTTTATTTATATTTTATTCAACTTTCATCTTATCTATATAACCAAATTAAACCTTCCTTTAATAATTTGGAGCTTCACTCATATTTGCAAATTATATGTACATATATAAAGATTAATAGAATCTTAAAACTTCAGCGTATCCCAAATTAAAAAAAAAAAAAAAAATCTAATGGTCTTTTCACAAGAATGATCTTCACCCCAATTATGTACTAAGTATGAAGTACTTCATGTGAAAAGAATAAAAAAAAAAACATTTTTATTCAATATTTATAGCCCAAAGAAACTTTTTTTTAATAGATCATTTTAATTATTTGTTCTTTCTGTAAATATTTGTGGGGTGTGCCGCGTGCGACGGTGCGGCACTCACGCTTTCCTTAACTGTTCTAGTCGTACAAGGAGGAGGAGACTTGTGGCATGCTCATAGCCTCACGCCTTCGTGTTTACCCTTTTTGTTTTAACTTTTCTTTTATTAAAAGAAGTTTAATATAGACTATAGCGGAGTGATAGGCTTATTGATAAATTATATATAAATTTAAATATCATAATATTTTATTATATTCAAAACCATTAAATTAACATTTAAGTAAAAATAAAATTTAAAATAATAAAAAATAAAATATTATATATTACATAGTTATAAACAAATTGTTAAAGAGTTGTAATTCTATTTAATATATAAATTTCTGCTCAAATAAAATAGTTTTTTTTTTCCTTTTTTAATGTTAGCTATTTTCAATGGGTTTAAAAAGGACCGAGCGGAAAAAAATAAAAATTTAGCTTCAAAGCCATGTCTTGGACTTATAATTATCTCATAATTACCCCAAAATTACCTTTAATTATGATCCAGTCGACAAATTAATTTACTGTTGATTGGTTTCAAAAGTCCTTCAGATTCTCTCTCTATCTTAGAGTGTGTCTTCCTGACAAAGTTGTCATTCTATCAACTTAAGACTATGGCAGAGGAGATATCGAAACAATGAAAAAAGCTCAATTTAATAGAAAAAGAAAAGGAGGGGGTGGTTCTCCTATCATCTTCCTTATCAAGTGCTGCTAAGCCCAGCCTTTTTTGCCTCTAAGTAATGATTATTGCATATAAGAATGTGAATAAGGTTGCATTTAGAAACACAATGACAAGAGTTTGGCAATGTGAAGGTCGGCTCCAGTTTGCTGAGAGAGGCTCCAATAAATTCCTTATAGAGTTCCATAATGAACAGGGCATGCCAAGGGTGGTCAAATGCAGGCCGTGGTCCTTCGATAGATGGTTGTTATGTGTGCAGCAGTTTAATAGTTCTCTATCCATTAATGAAATCCCCTTCAACAAAGAGGTCTTCTGGCATCAGGCCTATGATGTTCCTTTTAATTCCATGAACAAGGATATTGGAGTTTAGTTGGGTTGTCACTTAGGGAATGTTGTGGAGGTGCATGCTGAAGAATGTGGAAATTGCTTGGGTAAGTTCTTACTTATCCGCATCGAAGTAGACATCACCAAACCTCTCCTTAGGAGCACCGTTCTCACAATATATGGCAAGAAATCTTAGGTCCCTTTCAAGTATGAGAGGCTACCTTCATTTTTCTTTAAGTGTGGTGTGTTAAAACACTCCCAAGGTTTGTGCTCAAACCAGTTTCATAGTAACCTCAAATTCCAATATGGAGTGTGGTTGAGGGCTCTTGCTGCAAAGGAAAGTGATCTCCATTTCAAGAAGTATGGAGAAGGGATCTTGAGGGATGAACCAGATAAAACTCAATTGGGTATAGGGTAGACCTAGGACAAGGATGAAGTCGAGAAAGGCATGGGAAAGTCCAAGGAGGAAAGGTTGTTAGAGGTCGAGAACCTAGTTTCATGTCAAGGAAAAGTTGTCATCGAGCATAGCAGATAGATCATTGGGAACCAAGTTGTCCCCAAGGAATTTCTTGAAATGGAAAGGGTAGTAAAGCTGGAGCCTAAAGGTGCTGACAACAATTTACCAAATGAGCAACCTACTTATATGATAGGAGTGGAGGCTACTGCCCTTGCTTAGAGGGGTACTGGCATCATGGAGTCCCAATTTGATACCAGTAAAGGTCAAAATCTTTCTTAGGCCTATGCTGACCCGAATGACCTCTTAAAGACAAATAAACTCTCTAGATCAATTTATCAACAAGTAGGTTTATGTTCTGCAATATGCCAAAAAAACTGCTTCTTGGAAAAGACAAGCTTGCAACCTCTGCTTCGAGAACTTGACCTCTGAAGTGGAAGGAATATCCTCAAGTTTGCCTAACAAGAAGAAGAGAGTAACAAGTCCTATCCCTAACCGTGATTCCCAGCAAAGAAGCAAACTCCAAAGGTTCAATGGAACTGAATAGTTGGTCTCTAGTAATGAACTCAAGGTGGAGGCTGTTGAATAGCCCCACCATATCCAATGAGTGGCCTCAGCTAGAATTGTTGGGGGCTTGGGAACTCCTAAACAATTCTTGATTTGCATCAAATGGTGCAAAAAAAAAAAAAATCTCATTTTTTTGTTTTTTTAATGGAAACAAAGTGTCAACAACCTAGAATTGAAACTATACGCAAAAGACTGAAGTTTGATCACATTTTTGCTGTCAATAGTAGATGGTGGATTGGCGTTCCTATGGAATGAGGACCTTGAGGCAACTCTCTACTCCTACAGTCAAAGCCATATTTCTCTAATGGTCAAGGGTGTTAACGAGAATCCAGATTGGCAACTAACTGGCTTTTATGGGAGTCCCATCACGGGTAAGAGAATGGAGAGTTGGTCTTTATTGCAAGCTCTTAAACCTAATCATCCATGTGGCTGGCTTTGTATTGGTGACTTCTACGGGCTTTTAAATTTTGGTGAGAAGTTTAACGGCTCATTGCGATCATATAAGTAGATAAAGGAATTTAAAGCTGCTTTAGACTACTGTGGTCTCTATGATATAGGGTACATTAGATATAAATTTACATGGGTAAATGGAAGGCATGGAGGAGCATTTATTAAAGAAAGGTTGGACCATGCATTATGCAATGCCACTTGGTCAGTATCATTTCCCAACTCAAGAGTGTTCACTTTACCCGCTCTTAATTCTAATCATTGTTCAATTCGAATCAGTCTAGACAAGCAGCTCCCCCTTAAGGCAAGAAGGAACCTTCCTTTCAGGTATGAGGCTACTTGGGCAATGAGAGAAGACTGTTACAAGGTGATTGAAGAAGCATGGGCATATCTGAGAATGGCAGCCAACAAACTTAGCTATGCTAATATGGGAACTTCAAGTTTGTAGCCAGAAGTTACAGCAATCGAAGAAAGCAATATCAGGTAGCCCATAGGAAGATATTACTGCCCAACTATCTCTCTTTGCAGAATTATAAAAAGCTAATAAAGGTCACTTGATAGATTCCATCAAGCAAGTGCAGCAACAGATAACAAACTTCTAGAAGTAGACAACACAAGATGGAGGCAACATGCAAAACAAAAGTGGTTGAGGGAGGGGGATAGAAACACTAAATTCTTCCATAAATGTGCTTTATAAAGGAGGAAAGTAAACTTTGTCAAAATGTTACTTGATGATGAGGGGAATGAGGTGCATTCTGTTGACCAAACATGTGGTATGTTCTAGCATTTCTACATGGACCTCTTCTCCACCTCTGCTCCTTCCAACATTCCTGAATGTATATCAAGTTTGGAAGCTCGTGTAACTGATGCTCATAACCCTACACTCCTTAAGAAGTTGAGGATGCACTCTTTGAAATGGAAGACTTGAGCTCTCCAGGATCCAATGGATTCTTTGTAGCATTTTACCAAAAATATTGACCCATTCTCAAACTTCAAATTTGTGAAAGTGTGTTGCAGGTACTGAACTATAGAGGAAGCATTGCAGAGATCAATAATACCTTCATTTCACTAGTTCCCAAGAAGAAGAACCCCTCCAAGGTATCTGAATTCAGACCTATCTCCTTATGCAACGTCCTTTATAAGGTTGTCTATAAGGTAGTGGCAAACAGGTTGAAATCCATACGCCCTCAAATCATTTCATTCAATCAATCTACTTTTATCCCTAATATGCTTATTTCAAATAACATTATTGTTGCATTTAAAGCATTGCATACCATGAAATGCAAAATGTTAGGTAATGAAGGCTATATGGCATTGAAGTTTGACAGAAGCAAAACCTATGATCGCATAAAGTGGCCATTTTTAAGAGCTGTGCTATATAAACTTGGTTTCTGTGAGCAATGGGTGGAACTAGTAATGTAATGTATAGAGACAGTCATATATGAGATTCTAGTTAATGGAAAGCCTCAATAATCCTTCACTCATTCAAGAGGAGTCTGCCAAGATGACCCATTATCCTCCTATCTCTTTATCATGTGTACGGAAGCCCTAAGAAACCTCATCACTCAAGCTGAAGTCCAAGGCCTAATACATGGTGTCCCGGTTGCTAAAGGACAGCTCAAAGTATCCCACTTGTTCTTTGCGGATGATTCACTATTATTTTGTAAAGCTAATGCACTAGAGTGGGGCAGAACTCTTATAGTCTTTTGAGAACCTACTAGCAAGCCTTTGGCCAAAAACTTAACCTTGAGAAGGCCTCCATAATGTTCAATAAAAATACCCCAAGAATTGCCCAGCAGTACATCCTATCCCTGGCAGGAATGAAATCATCCATGTGCTATGAAAAGTACTTGAGCTTACCCTCTGTGGTTGGAAAAAATAGAACCAAATCTTTCAGAAGCATTCTTGATAATGCCAGGATGCGAATTAGAAACCACAAAGCCAAAATTTTATCTCAGGTAAGGAAGGAAGTTTTCATCAAAACTGTGGTCCAAAGCCAACAAACTCAATGAGTGTCTTCAACACTTTTGGTGGGGTCAACAAGAGAAAGAGCAAAAAATTCACTGGATTGCTTGGAAATTGATGGGAAAACCAAGTTGGAAGGAGGTATGGGGTTTTGAGAATTAGAAGCATGTAACAAAGCAATGTTAACTAAACAATGTTGGAGACAAATCCATCACCTTGAATCCCTAGCAGCAAGAGTTATGAAAGCCAAATACTACTTCAATACAAACTTCCAGCAAGCAAAGTTGGGGTCAAAACCTTCATTTATATAAAAGGGGCTTTCTTTCAGCAAGGACACTAGTGGAAGCTGGATCCATATAGAGAGTGGGCAATGGTGAGTCTATTCGCATATGGTAGGACAAATGAGTTGCAAAGGTTAATCCTCCTCTACACTGTGTGAGCCTTGTAAGCATTTTGTGGAGTAATGCGTGTGTAGCTAAACTGATCGACCCTACCCTAAAGCAATGGAACTCTAATTTGGTAAGGGAGATATTTGAACCTGTTGAAGCTTCCACTATCTTGAAGACTCCTCTTAGTAGCCTCGTCAGTCAAGATAAACTTATATGGTTAGGCACTAAGGATGATTCCTTTACTGTTACGTAGTGCATACACCTGCAATGCACACTAGTTGAAAGTACTCAAACGCAAGGCTCGAGTAGTTTATCCTTCAAGGAGGTGTGGAAGTAGCTATGGTAGCTCCAGGTCACCCCTACTGACAAAATGTTTTTATTGAGGACTTACCTGGAATCTCTTCCTACCAGAGTTAATCTTTACAAAAGAAAGATTGTGGACGATCCTCTTTGCCCTATTTTTTATAGAGAACCAGAAGGTATAGTGCATGTGTTATGGAGCTGTGATGCATTGTGGGCAATATGGAGCCTATGTCCAAAAGGCTGCAAAAATCCTCTTTTCCCCAATAATTCATGCTTATTCTTTTTGAAGCAATTTTCAACTCGATGAATCACCAGGAAATTTAGGAGTTTGCTACACTGGCGCGCAAACTATGATGGAGAAGCAATTGTTTGATATTCAAGGATGAGTTCTCCTCCTCATCTACGATTATTAGAGAAGCCCAATCTATCCTCTCCTAGCTTTCTGATATGGTTACGTCGAGAACTCCCTATTGAAAGTCACCTTGCACATCTACAAACACCTGGAAGGCTCCCCTTCAGAATTAGTTCAAGGTAAATTGGGATGGGGCTATTGACAAGATCAATGGACTAGTAGGGGTAGGATTTATTGTAAGGGACCATTCAAACAAGATCATTGCAACCTTAAGGACCATTAAGCTCCTTTTTCTGGACCCTCTTCTTGCCGAGTCAGTGGGAGCATTACAAATATTTCAGTTTGGTCTCCAGTTAAGCCTTTCCCAGGACATTGTCGAAGGTGACTCCCTTCAAGTGATCAAGACACTCTCAAAGGACAACGAAGCATGGAGGAGCGCAAGCATAATTATTAGTAAGGCTCGTCAATTAGTTTTTGGTTTTGCTAAATGTGATGTTTCTTATGTTGGAGAAATGGCAACACTTTGGCCCATTTACTAGTAAAATTTTTTCTTTTCGTCCATGACTCAATTGTAACAATGGATGAAATTCATTTATGTATTTCTCCTTTGATTCAATAGAATGAAAAAGGGTTATTCCTTTAAAAAAAAAAAAATTATGATCCACTCGACAATAAATAGTAATGGCACTCTAGGTTTTATTTAAGTACAACAGAGTTAGCTCTCAAGTACATACTAAGTATTACAATTGACCCTTCTATAAAATATCCGTAAAAAATAAAATATAAATATACTGTTATTATATTTTTTTACTACATCTTAATGTCTTAAACTACCCATGCAGTTTATCTTTTGCTTATTCTTTTACTCATTAAATCACATGATTCTCTAGATTAAAATAAAGATAGTAACTCATTATTGTTAAAAAGTCTCATAATGGCAGATGGCATATGATTTAGTTCTCCAAATAAAAAATTTGGGTTAGAAACCCCTCACCTTTTTATAAAAAAAATAAAAATCATTACTAAAATAATCAGTTATCTCCATATTTAAAATAATAAATGCCCATTAATTCTATCTCAATGTGATATTTTGTATATAAAAAGGTTAGGGTGCTGCTAATACTGTTGAGGACGTGTCTCGCTGGCCTCCTGCTCCCGTTACCTGCAAGAAGAATTAAGGGAAGATGGTGGCTTTCCACCCGAGATAACTCCGACGCTCAAGTTAGTGATCACGTATTTACAGAAAAAATTCTTAATCTCCATAGTTGAGGTTTACCTGGTCTATTCATAAGCCTCTGGGGTGATACATGTCCCTTGTAACGCCTTCCGTAATCATCGTGATTGCGTATCTGCATGATATATCTTTATGAGTGTGTTGATATTTCGTATCTGCTTAAAATCCCGATAAAGGTGGCGACGGGTTTGATATATATTTTGGATTCTGCAGAATTGGGCCCTTGGTATGCTTTTCCTTCCTAGTGGGCTCCCATCGCTGTTGGGCCTTTTCCTTCCTGGTGGGCTCCCTTGGCTGTTGGGCCTTTGGGCCAAATCTGATCCCACAATTACCCCGCAAATTTTCTTCGCCTTGAGGCGTAGGAAATTTAGAATTTTATTTTATTTTTTTAATTTCCCGCGAAGGCAAACTTGGGAATTTGCTCCTTTCCCTGGATCATCGGGCGCGTGCTGTCCTCCCGTCTTCTCATTTGACGGTTACACCTCTGTCTTCATGTCAGGTCATCATATCTGCGCCTGTTGGTATGCCGCATTTGTTTTCTTTAAATACCTCTTCTCTTTCTCTCTTCATTTTGCTTTTCTGCATTTTCTCGTTATTAGACTCTTTCCGTCTCTGCCTTTTTGTTGCTTCTTGCTTGTTGCTTGTTGCTTCTTGCTTCTTGCATTTCTTCTTCTTCTTCATCACTTCCCATGGCAGACCAAGGCAGCGGTTCGGTCCAGCCTTTTGATATTCCTGAGGGCACGACCTTTGAAGGTTATGCTTGGCGCTCCAGTGTTCGTGAGAAACACTTGGCTGGGATCAGGGAAGAGTTCAAGATTCCCAGTTCAATTGTAATGAAAGCCCCTGATTCGGGCTGCTGTGATGATGAGGGGTTTTCAGGTTGGGTGGCCATTTCCGTCGCCCTGTTATCGCATGGCTTGAAACTCCCCTTCTGCCGCCCCCTTCGAGACATTCTGGACCTTCTGGAGCTCGCTCCTATTCAACTTCACCCTTTTGCTCTGAGGGTGTTTTTATGTGCTTGCATCGTTTTTCGGATGGTGCTAGAGCCCCTTCGCGATCCTTACCCCGATCTCACTGCTCGTGAGTTTTTGGCCTTCTACGATGTGAGGGCGGCCACTAAGGGATGCGTGGCAGGTTTTCGCAAGAAGGAAAAAGGTTAGTCCCTGGCAAGGTTCGAAGGAAGATATTCTAATGCTAAGGCGTGGACCACCAAGTTCTTTTTTATCAGTGGCCAAGGATGGGAGTTTCCTGGTCAGGAGGAGGTCTTCAGGGATTTCCCCGTTAGGGCTATCTGGCGCCCAATCCCGGATGGTAAGTGCTTGTGGTCAACCATGCCCCCCTTATCCCGCCGAGAACTTGACCGGATTGATGCTGTCAATGCTTGGGCCGCAGATCATCCGGAAGATCTCTGGACTAACAAGCTGTTGACGCCTGCGCATATTGATCGGTTCTTGACGTCTCCGAACCGTTCTTTTGTTCAGGGGCGTGACTTCATGATCACTGATGTCATCCCCGCCCCTCTGTCGGTGCCCTCAGAGAAGACGGCAAGGGGTGCCCTTTTCGTGCGGGATGCTGAGAGCAAGCCTAGGGAAGCTGAACGGCCAGAGACTGCCGCGGCGGAGGGCAAAAAGGAAAAAAGGTCCAAGAAGAAGAATGATGAGGGTCATAAGAAAAGAGACCGCCCCGAGGGCTCTTCCGCGAACCCCCCGCCCAAGAAGAGCAGGGCGCCTTCAGTTGGAGACCAGAATTTGACACGGGCGGCTCAAATTTTGGAGGGGAGCTCGACGCCCGAAGTGAGCGCCCTTGAGCCAACGCCCCGAGACGTGGTTTCTCCAGGGGGCGGTGAGGACGCGACGCTAATTCCGCCTGAGGGGTCTAAGTCCTCGGGTGACCAGACTGTGGCCCCCATTTCCTCGGCGGGCGCTTCCTCCGCGAAACCACAGTCCGCCGGCTTGGGGGATAGAGAGATGCTGGCCAACATAGCTCTCTTTGAGCTGGCCGCTGCTTTTCAGGCTCCTGCCCCCTCCCAGTTGAACGCCCAGGCGGCGGCCCCAGTTTTTCTGGCGCCAACCGTTGAAGGTCTAGTGCGGGGCGGCGAGCTCCCTCCCTGTGTTGCTGCCGCCCTTCACTTGGAAGGATTTGAGGAGGCGGGCGTTCCTCCTGCGGGGTTAAAGGAGGCGAGCCGTGAAGGAGAAGGAGGTGTTTTATCCCCCCCTTCTGATGGCGTCCGCGGCCTTTCAATGGCTGGGCCGCCCAGCTCGGAGACCCCTCCCATGACCGTGTCTGGAGGTAAAACTCCATCCCTGGTTGGGAGCGGGGAGCATTTTTCTCCGCCGCCTCTGCACGCCCCTTCATTCGACGGGGGCCGGGAGTTCCTCACTGATGAGGAGCTGGACCAGATGCTCCGTGACGACTCCCACCCCGCATGGGTCGGGTTAGCTCATCCGGGACTATTGCCCGTATCTGGGCATGTGCCGGATCCAGCAGTGGGTGTGGCTTACCGGGAGGCTTCCCCTATTCCTGTATTTGCCCAGGAGGAAGCTGCTGCCAACATGGCCAACCAGCTGAGGGAGTGGTTCTCCACGGTATTATTTGGATTAACATTATTTCTTGCTATTTTTTGGTTTTGCTTGCCTTTGTTGCCTGCCATTTACTTGGATTACCTTTTCTTTCTCTGTAGGGGGTTGAAGGCTTGGCGACACAGCTCGCAACTGACTTCCTTGTTCGGGAAGAAAGAATCACCGAGAGGTGGCGAGCGGACAGGGCCGAAATAGAGGCCCTGATCGAAAAAAATAGGGAGCTTGAGTCACGGGTCGACCAAGCAGAAGGCGTCGTGGATGCTCTTCAGGGGGGAGCTCGAGCTGCGTGAGGGAGAAGTTCTTGAGCTTCGTGATGCTGTTCGCCTCGCTCAGGAGGCGAAAGCCAGAGAAGACTTCTCCCGCCAGGTCCTGCAGTCGGAGAGGGACCTGGCGATGGTGTAGCTTCGAGAGGCCCGGCAAGGGTTTGATGTCAAAATCGCCCGCTTGACTTCTGACCTTAACGCCAGCAGTGGGGAATTGTGCTCAGCTCGGGGGGAAGTTGCAGGCCTCAAGGAAATGTGCGGTGGGCTGACCAAAGACTTGCTGGATGCCTTGGAGAAGGCTCGCTCCGCCGCCCAAGAGGCGTCCGAGGCGCAGGGTGCGTTGGTCGAGCTTTGTGAGCGTCATCAGAAATACAAGGTGAGCCGTGCGAATACGAACGAGGAGCTCAGGAAGGCCAACCTGGTTGCAATGGCTAGGGATGAGCAGTTGGCCCGGAAGGCTGCCCAGTTGACTGCTGCCCGGGAGGAAAATTCCCGCCTCTGGGCACAGTTAGCTTTGGTTCCCCAAGTTCGGGACACCGCCTTCACCTTTGGGCATGGCTCCGGGATCCTGCGCCTTCGGAATCGTCTCCTAGCTGACCCGACGACCAACTTGCAGGCTCTTGATGTGAGCTTGTTTTCCCCTGAGCTGGCCGCTTGCCGCCGGGCTGATACTTTTGGGCGCAGTGAAGTCCCCGATGCCTTCACTGGGGTGCCCCCCTTGCCGCCTCCCGAAGAAAGCGGCGACCCGTGATGAAGGGTTGCCTTATTTTGTACATGTATTATCATTTTTTGTTGTTGTATGTTGTAACCATAACTTGTAATTTAACTTGGATTGTATTTTGCAATAGATTTTTTTCCTGACCTTTGCTGTCGCGTGCTTGTGCTTGTTACTGTGTGCGTCTTCTGTTTGTTTTAAGGTGGCGTGGTCATTTGGCTCCGTGCCCCTTTAATTTGTTTGAAGGTGGCGTTGTCATTTGACTCTGCGCCCCTTTACTCTGTTTGAAGGTGGCGTGGTCATTTGACTCTGCGCGGTCATTTGACTCTGCGCCCCTTTACTTTGTTTGAAGGTGGCGTGGTCATTTGACTCTGTGCCCCTTTACTTTGTTTGAAGGTGGTGTGGTCATTTGACTCTGCGCCCCTTTACTCTGTTTGAAGGTGGCGTGGTCATTTGACTCTGCGCCCCTTTATTTCGCTTGAAGGTGGCGTGGTCATTTGACTCTACGCCCCTTTACTCTGTTTGAAGGTGGTGTGGTTATTTGACTCTGCGCCCCTTTATTTGTTTGGAGGTGGCGTGGTCATATGACTCTGCGCCCCTTTATTTCGCTTGAAGGTGGCGTGGTCATTTGACTCTGCACCCTTTTACTTTGTTTGAAGGTGGCGTGGTCATTTGACTCTGCGCCCCTTTACTTTGTTTGAAGGTGGCGTGGTCATATGACTCTGCGCCCCTTTATTTTGCTTGAAGGTGGCGTGGTCATTTGACTCTACGCCCCTTTACTTTGTTTGAAGGTGGCATGGTCATTTGACTCTGCGCCCCTTTACTCTGTTTGAAGGTGGCGTGGTCATTTGACTCTGCGCCCCTTTATTTCGCTTGAAGGTGGCGTGGTCATTTGACACTGCGCCTCTTTAATTTATTTGAAGTTGGCGTGGTCATTAAAGATGAGGTATTTCAAAAATCTAATTGATATAAGGACGATGTGATGGAATTTGATAAAATGCGATTGGGCGAAAATTCAAAAATATAGCAGGAGTGACTACTGGTAAATGCAGATTGACGAAACTTTTAATAAACAAAGCTAGAATGACTACTGGAAAATGCAAATTGACGAAAACTTTTAATAAACAAAGCAGGAATGACTACTGAAAAATGCAAATTGACGAAAGCTTAAATAAAAAGCAAATCCGAAATGACTATGAGATCTCTACTGGTAAAACTTCTTCAAGTGCTCTGCGTTCCATGGTCGAGGTAGCTCTTTCCCTTGACTATCCTTTAGTCAATACGATCCTCCTATACTGTTTGTTACCACTATATAAGGCCCTTCCCATTGAGGTTCCAATTTTCCAGGATTTTGGGTGGTCACCCCGCATTTCCTTAGAACCAGGTCTCCGACCTTGAAGGTCCGAGGCTTGACTCTTTTATTGAAATATCACTCGGTCTTGGCCTTTTCTTGCAACAGTCTGGTTTCTGCCTTTTCCCTTTCTTCCTCCACTAAATCCAGATTTTCTTCCAGCTTGCTGTTGTTTTGGTTAACCGAGAAGTGACTTGTTCTGTGACTGGGCAGCCCTATCTCCACCGGCGGTATGGCCTCTGTTCCGTACGCCAGGGTGAATGGGGATTCTCCAGTTGGCGTTTTGATTGACGTCCTGTACGCCCAAAGTACTCCCGGAAGCTCGTCTGCCCAATCCCCTTTCTTCTCTGTGACTTTCTTTTTTAGGATGGAGAGTAAAGCCTTGTTGGTTGATTCGGCTTGTCCATTAGCTTGGGGGTGGCCTGGCGAGGAATACTTGGGTCTGATTCGTAGCTCGGCACACCATTCTCGGTATTGGTCGGAGTCGAACTGCCGCCCGTTGTCTGTTATTATACTGTGGGGAATTCTGAATCGGCAAATCACGTTCTTCCATAGAAACCGTGTTACCGCTTTGCTGGTAATTGTCGCTAGGGGTTCGGCTTCCGCCCACTTGGTGAAGTAGTCTACGGCTACTATCATGAACTTGACGCCGCCTTTGCCTGGTGGGAAAGGTCCCACTATGTCCATGCCCCACTGGGCAAAAGGCCAGGGTGCCGTGATGGAGGTCAATTCCTCTGGTGGGGCGTGAGGTATAGGTGCATATTCCTGGCACTTGAGGCATTTTCTTGAAAATTCCTGCGCCTTCTTTATTGCATTGGGCCAGTAATAGCCCGCTCTGATTGCCTTCCTAGCCAGGGCTCTCCCCCCTGAATGGTTCCCACAGATTCCTTCATGTATCTCGGCGAGGACATACTGCGCTTCTTGTGGCGAGACGCATCGCAGCAGGGGGCGGAGAGTCCTCTCTTGTAAAGGATCCCTTCGATAAGCACAAATCTCGTCGCTTTCCTTTTTACTTTCCTTGCTTCATCTCGTTCCTTCGGAAGTTTGCCTGACGTCAGATATTCCACTATTGTGTTTGCCCATTCGGGAAACCTACGGTCTATTGTTGCTACTTCTGCGCCCACGGCGGGTATCTCAATGACTCTTCTTTCTACTTGCCAGGGAAGGGGTGCCATTTCCATTCCCGAAGCCGTCCTGGCCAGCTTATCCGCTACTTCATTGTCAGTTCGCGGGACCTGGATTATGGTAAAATATGAGAAAAAGTCTCGTACTTCCCACACCCGATCCAAATACTTCTTCAGCTTTACGCTCTTGGTGGCGTACAGTCCCAAGACTTGGTTGACAACGACTTGTGAATCTGATCTGGCTTCAACTTCTGTCACTCCAATCTGGGCGGCTATTGAGAGACCGGTGATCAGTGCTTCGTATTCCGCTTCATTATTCGTCACTCCGAATGCAAGCGTAGCCATGTAGTGTCTTTCTTCGCTGCTGGGGCTTATGAGGTGTATTGTCAGGCCGCCGCCGATCTTGCAGGATGACCCATCTATGTGCATTACCCATGGTGCTCTTGTTTGCGCCGTGGCGGCGTTTTGAGCTTCCTGGGGGAAACCTGTGAACTCGGCTACGAAGTCTGCCAGTGCTTGTCCCTTCACTGCCTTCCTGGGTTCGCACTTTAGGTCGAATTCGCTCAATTCGATTGACCATTCTATCAGTCTTCCCGTGCAGTCTGGTTTCCTTAGGGTTTTTGCCAGCGGTGCTTCTGTCAATACCCTTATTGTGTGGGCTTGGAAATACGGACGTAACTTCTTGGCAGCCATTACCAAAGCAAAGGCTAGCATTTCAATCTTAGGATACCTTACTTCTGCTCCTCTGAGGGCTCGACTTACGTAATATACAGGATGTTGTTCGTCTCTGTCTTCTTTTATCAGGACGGCGGACACCGCATGCGGGGAGGCGGCTAGATAAGCGCAGAGCACGTCACCCCTCTCGGGCTGCTTCAGGAGCGGTGGGTTGGCCAGGTATTGCTTTAGGTTTCTGAATGCTTTGTCACACGCCTCATTCCAAGGGTATGTTTTACGCAATACGTGGAAGAAAGGCATACACTTGTCGGTTGACCTGGCTATGAACCTTCCTAGGGCGGCCACTTTCCCTGCTAACCGTTGGGTCTCGTGCAGGTTCTTTGGCGGCTTCATATTGATTATAGCCTCTATCTTCTCGAGGGAAGCCTCGATTCCTCTCTCTGATACAATGAATCCCATAAATTTCCCTGACTCGACGCCAAAGGCGCATTTGGCTGGGTTCAACTTCATCTTATACTGACGCAACACTTCGAATGCTTCTCTTAGGTCAACGATGTGTTGGGAAGGCTCCTTGCTTTTTACTAAGAGGTCGTCTATGTAGACTTCCATGGTCTGCCCCATTTGCTTTGCGAACATTCGGTTGACTAACCTTTGGTAAGTTGCTCCTGCGTTCTTTAATCCAAATGGCATTACTTGATAGCAATACAACCCCCGGTCGGTTATAAACGCCGTCTTTTCCCTGTCCGCCGAGTGCATTTGTATCTGATTGTATCCTGAGTATGCGTCCATGAAGCTGAGCGTTCGGTGTCCCGCTGTTGCATCCACAACGAGGTCGATGCGTGGCAGGGGGAAACTATCTTTTGGGCAGGCTTTGTTGAGGTCGGTAAAATCTACGCACATCCTCCACTTCCCGTTGGTTTTCTTCACCATGACGACGTTAGATAACCATTCCGGGTAGTGGACCTCCAAGCCAATGGCGGCGTATTTTTCCGCTCTGAAAGACCTCTTTTTTTGGCGCACAGGTTTATGCGCTGGGTTCACGCCTAGTCTGTGTTCAATGATGGTGCAGTCTATCCCTGGCATTTCTTGGTGGCTCCAGGCAAAAATGTCTCTGTGCTCTACCAGCAGCCGTTTCAGACTCTCTCTATCCGCAGGGGAAGAGTTTGTTCCTACGCGCACGGTTGTCCCTGGGCGGTCTGCGAACAGTGTTATAAGTTCCAAGGGTTCGTTGACCTCGGCATGTTGCTGAATTGGTTCGTTTCCGACCTGTATTTCCCCTTGCGAGGCCTCGACCATGGCGGGGGGAAGTGGCGGGAGGAAGGCTTCTTCCGGCTCCTCGATTGCGCAAACTTCGCTTCCATTTTTCTTCAACTCCTGTACATAGCACTCCCTAGCCAGTGCCTGCTTTCCTTTTAATTCTCCTACCCCGCTGTCGGTTGGGAATTTCATCTTGAGGTGGTACGTGGAAGTTATTGCTTTGAGGCGGTTGAGGGATGGTCTCCCTAGTATAATGTTGTAGGAGGAATGGGCTTTTACTATCAAGAAGTCGGTCATGGTGGTTGCTGTTTGTGCTCCACTCCCGGCGGTAACTGGGAGTGTGATGGCTCCTACTGGTTGGATTGCTTCACTGGAAAAACCTTTCAGTGGAGTTGGGGAAGTTCGTAACTGCCCGGGATCAATGCCCATTCTGTTGAATGCGTCCCAGAATAATATATCGGCTGAGCTTCCGTTATCAATTAGTACCCACCTAGTCGTGTAGTTGGCTATGATGAGGGTGACTACCAGGGCGTCGTCATGGGGGTACAGTATCCCTTGCCTGTCCGCCTCTCCAAAGGATATTACTTCTCGTTCTTGGTTCAGTTTTTGCTGTTTTGGTGCCCTATCCATTACATATACTTCCTCGTACCAAGCTCTTCTGGCGTGCGCCTTGCGACTGGATGTGGATACCCCGCCTCCAGCGAATCCTCCGGCTATCGTCTTGATTTCCCCGATTGGTTCTTTATTATTATTATTTCTCGGGGGAGTCCTATTCCTGCCGCCTCTGGTGGGGGTCCTGCTTCTGCCGCCGTTCCCCCTGTTGTTCGCCCGGTTACGATCATTCCGAGGGTTGTTGCCGCGGTTTCTTCGCTTGGGGCTGAAGCTCATTTTCCCTCTTCGCCCAGTTTCTTGGTTGTACTCCAACTCGCCTATTCCCATTAGGTCGGCGACCCTATTTTTCATGGTTGTACAATCTTCGGTCCAATGGGACGTTGTCTGGTGGTACTTGCAATACCAATCCGCTGTCTGATGTGGGGGCCCTTCGGCCTTGTCATCCTCTTCCTCTTTGACACTTAGGTTATTATGCATTAACCTAGTGTGTCGATCCGTGTACCTTTCTCGCCTTCTTTCCTGCCGACTTGTTCCCGCTTTCTTGTCATCGTGCCCGCTTCGCCGTTCGCCCCTCCTGTTTTCTTTGCGGGGGTTTACCAACGCTTGCAGCGTGTCTTCGGCGTTGACAAATTTGTCCGCTTGATCCATGAATTCCCTCAGGGTGGAGGGAGTCTTCTTTGCCAGATCGACCATGAAGGGGCTATGAGGCCAGATCCCTCCTAGGAGGGTGGCTAGAGTGATCTTTTCGTCCTGGTCATCCGTTGTTAGGCGTTCCCTGTTGAATCGTGTGAGGTAGGTCTTGAGATCCTCGTCCTCCTTTTGCTTGACTGTTACCAGGTAGGCGGCTGGTCGCCGGCGCCTTCTGCTCGACATAAACTGAGTTATGAAAAGCTTAGCTAACTCCTCGAAGCTGTCTATCGACCTTGGCCGGAGGGTCCCGAACCAGCCCCTCGCTGTCCCCTTCAGGGTTAAAGGGAAAACCCGACAGGCGATCTCGCCTGGGAAGCCGTGGAGCGTGATGTGAGTTTTAAAGTTTTCTAAGTGGTCCACGGGGTCTCTGGACCCATCGTACAGTTCGATTTGGGGAAGTTTGAATTTTGGCGGTAAAGGGATTCCCATGATGCGCTCGCTGTATGGCAGGTCAGTTTGGCTTAGTAAGCTGTCAACCGAAGAATGTCCCCCCACTTTTTTGGCTATTTCCTCATATTTGCCTGCAAGATCCTTCAACTCGTCGTGCAGCTTTTGTTTTTCCACGCGCTCGAGCTCGACTCCCGCGTTACTATCTGCCTCTTGCTCTCCTTGCCCGTCGACAGGCAGTACGGCTGTGTTGCTGGATTCAACGTTCCTTTGTCGTAGAGTCTCGTTCTCTTTTTGAAGCGCTTCCAAGGCTTCCAATGTTGTTCTCAGTCTTTCCTCCGCCGCTGCTAACCGTGCTTCCATTGATGCTCCTGTCATTCGGCTTGCTACGGAACGTGTCATAGTTGGCATGCGAGAACCACGTTAATCGTCTGTAAAATCGGATTCCACAGATGGCGCCAATGTTGAGGACGTGTCTCGCCGGCCTCCTGCTCCCGTTACTTGCAAGAATAATTAAGGGAAGATGGTGGCTTTCCACCCGAGATAACTCCGACGCTCAAGTTAGTGATCACGTATTTACGGGAAAAATTCTTAATCTCCATAGTTGAGGTTTACCTGGTCTATTTATTAGCTTCTGGGGCAATACATGTCCCTTGTAACGCCTTCCGTAATCATCGTGATTGCGTATCTGCATGATATATCTTTCTGAGTTTGTTGATATTTCGTATCTGCTTAAAATCTCGATAAAGGTGGCGACGGGTTTGATATATATTTTGGATTCTGCAGAATTGGGCCCTTAGTATGCTTTTCCTTCCTGGTGGGCTCCCATCGCTGTTGGGCCTTTTCCTTCCTGGTGGGCTCCCTTGGTTGTTGGGCCTTTGGGCCAAATCTGATCCCACAAATACGTACCTTCATGGTTTAATATTTTGCCTCTCAAAGTTACCATTAGTGCAATTGCACTTAATTTTTTAATTTTCTTTCAATCATTTTGTAAACGTCTTTAACCATTAGAAAATACACAATTTCACTAATAGTCGCTTCTTTACATTATAAGAAAACTATTTATTTATAGCCAGTTAATTCTATTGAAATGACTATTTATGAGTAAGCTACAGGTACATGGCCCCGCGTATCTTTGCAAAATCAATGACATGTCAATAATATCACGTCGGTCGAAATATTAAAAAAGTATAATATATATATATATATATATATATAATGAAAAGGAAATAGAAAAAAACATACGAATAGTTAAATTAGAGGATACGTAAAAATAGCATTTTTATATAACATATATGTAAAAGGTACCCAAGCTTTATACAAATAATATTTTTATTTTAAAAATATATTAGCATTCCTAGTTATATATTCGACAGTATATCGAAGCAAGCTAGCTATATGTCACATCCGAGTTGCCGGCATTAATATCTCTAAATCGCTATTAATTAGGGATAGCGGATAAATTATATAGTTAATAGTATTTTCTAGAATAAAAATCAGTGCGATCCAATCCAAATATACTCTTAAGTATATCAACATGTCAATTAAAAGGAACCACTTCCATAATTATAAATATATATCATCATAATTGATATGTTATGACATGCTATAGTCTTAACATATAAAACATTAAAAACATATAAAACGTTAATTTGATCGCCGACTATAAACTTTTTATTTTCATGAGTAATTACAAGGACTTGCGATTTATATCTTTTGTATTTTTCATCATACGTGCGATATAACTAATTGATTAATAAATTATACACTAATGTCTAATGTGATCACTCAATTAATTGAGCATCCAAAATGCTCTAGGGACTAGGGAGGACCCAATATGAAGTGCATGTGATCTTTCTGATCAAAATGGCATTAAAATGTAGAAGATAGCTAGGTTTTGTGCATGGTCCACACAAATTGTTTACTGGGATCCAATCTTAAAATCAATTTTTTAATAATATTTTTAATTTCATTAAAAAAAATACATGAATTTTGCATGTCATATATATAGTATTAAGATTTGTAAAATAAATGAGAGGTGAAGGCCGGGAAGTGTCTCATGTTAATAAACTCATGATCCCCCAAGAAAATTAAACAATGAAAACCGATGGAAGAAAGTCTCATTCAGTTATTGAAGCAATTAATTCTGGTAACCAGACAACAGACAGACGTATAATTCATTGAACTAAAAAAGTGTGATCTTCATTATTGAAAGGCAGGAATAACTTAACAAAACATAAAAATTAAATTAAAAAAAATAAAGAAATAAAGAAAGAAAGAAAGAAAGAAAGACTGGAATAAAATCGTAAGGCTACGAGCGTTACAACATGGCCTTGTTTCTGCACTTCGGGTCCCATCTGATCTCAACTGGAGTTTATTGGGCGAACAAAAATGTCCATACTCCACCCCAATCTTCTATTGTTCTGTTAAAAGAGAACACGGCACGTTTTTGTTGCCCTGATCATACTTATACACGGAAGGCTGAAGCTTAACTGATTAATATTGAAGTATGAGGATGAGCAGCATCGGCCTTTTCCAGCTTCCTTATGGCCTAGCTTTTGTATTTAAAAACAAGATATACAGCAGAAGAAGCCCTGCATAGTGCATACTCGAACAGTATGGTCAAAACTACAATCTCTCGATGAATCTCGCGTTGCGTTGCGTTGCTCGTCTGGTCTAGTCCGCAAGTCACGGTTAACGTATTAATGATTCTCTTCGACATTACTAGAAAAACGGATTTTCTTGACTAATTATTTGTGACAAAAAGACTATTTGCGACTCTATTTGACTGTAAATAATCATTTCATTAAAATTAACTAGTTATAAATAAACAATTTTCTTATATTACGATGTGATGCAACAGTAAGAAGAAGAAGAAGGAGAAGAAAATGATGATGAAAGGTAAGTTGATGGGAGACTTTTGGAACCGATCAAAAGGAAGATCAATGGTTGTATATATGCTAGGATGGAACCAGAATTTGATGTTTGGAAGGCGATCAACTTAAATTTTTTTCTTCAAATTATGCTCGATGATGATCTTTTAAAAGGACGCTCATCAGTGATAGAAGTATCACATTTCGTTGTTATCGAGAACTTTAAATGTATATTACTCTATATCTCTAACTTGTCCATATCTTTGATCTTTTAAAAAAAAAAAAAATCAATTGTTATTAGCTTACTCATATTTTTCTATACTTTAAGTAATTCTAAGAAATTGATAGATTTTTTTGTTAAATTTTATTTAATAGTTTGTCAATTAATTATATGATTTAAGATTATCATTTTAAGAATATTATTTCTTTTAATTTATTATATGAGAGTAACCATTGTCTAAATAAATTAGAGTAAATTAATAATGCTAAAATCATGCTGTCTAAGTTGTCTAAAAGTCTAAACTTAATCAAAGTAACAATCTAACAATAATTAGTAATGCCAGAGCCTAAAATTAAAACCTAAATTTAATAAAAAATAAATATTAATAAAAAAAAAGTAGAACTTAATAAACAAAAGAAATTATTTAAGACCACGAAAACCTGTTAAGAGGCAAGAGCAATATGAATATAAATAACTTAATAAAGACAAAGTAGAATTTAATAAACCTAAACCTAAACTTAAAAATGTGTGGTTATACTTAACAAACAAAAAATATATATTAAAGAACAATAGAACCTGTGAGGCGAGGACAACAAAAATTTAAGAGCATTGATATTGATTTCATTAAAATTTATCATCAAAGGTTGATAAAAAGTACAAGTTTGCACACACATTAAAAAAATTTGGTCATATTTGATAAAAAATAAGGAAAAGAAAGTAGGAAGAATAGCATAAAAGTACTTTTTGTTTGACTTTTGAATAGTAATTCATCAAATTTGATAATTTTTTTTTTGCGTGTAAACTTGTACTTTTCATCAATTATTGATGATAAATTTTGATGAGACCAATATCAATGCTCTAAATAACTTAATAAACATAAAGTAGAACTTAATAAACCTAAACCTAAACTTAAAGGCGAGAGCAATATAATCTGTTATACAACAAAAAACAAAAAAGAAAGAACAATAGAACCCGGCAGCTTGCTAACGTGTTTCTTCCCCAAAACTAGGGGTGAAAGAAAAAATCGGTCAACCGGTAAACTGGACCAAACCGGTATATTTGGTCTGCTATCAAGTTTAGTTCGGCTCGGTACCAATTTTATTTTTCTCGAAATTGGTCAAACTCAGTCCGGTTTCGATTTTTATTTTCTTAAAATCGAACCGGACCGGACTGGACTGATTCAATTCATATATATACATTTTAATTTATTATATAACACAAAACTATTGTATGTATAGTTATATAATATACATAAAAATTATATACATTGTATAAATAATTATACTAATACTATATCACTATAATATATCACTATGTTGTATATTATAATATATCACTATAGTATAATAAAATGATAATACATATTATAATATACTACAATATATTATCTATATATTATTATATATTATATTATATGTATTATATAATATATAATATTATATATTAAAATCAGAAAACCGGACCGAACTGGATCGGAACCGCTAAAACTGGAAGTAGCGGTTTACAGGAGTAATTGATCTGTAATTGATCTTTGAAAATACAAAACCGGTACATCCGATTTGGTTCTAAATTTGATTTAAAATTGGACTGAACCTGACCAGTTACACCCCTACCCAACCCTACCCAAAACTTTTGAGGCGAGAGCAAAGCAGAGGATTTAGAGTTCGAGATCAAAACTTGTCGCCCAACTTCCAAGAAATCAACGCTAGTCTAAAGAATGGATCTGATTCTCTGAAGTGATTTGTTGCTCAAATAGCCCAGCAATATGCCAAGAAGAATGGGTCTATCAGTCTGAAGAATCAATGCCAGCGACAAGAAAAATCAATGCAGACTCGCAGAAAATCGAGATCGCTCAAAATTGCTCAAATAGCCCAAAAAGAAGAATAGGTTTGAAGTGATTGTTTTTTTTTTTTTTTGAGAACGTTGGGAACATTCAGCAACATTAAGATTCCGGGAAAAAAAAAATAGCTCAAGTGACAATGCCTCAGAGGAAGAAAAAATATTTCACTTCCTCTCACCATTGTTTAAGTTAAATATTTCTTTTAGAAGTGTCTAAAGTGATTTGTTTCTGTCAAATGAAGAAGAAAAAGTCTTGATAGCATAAGTCTCGAGCTTACAACAGTCTTGATACTACAACATAATGAGGTTTTTAAGACCAATATATCATCCCAGGACTAGCTCCCGTAGCTAATAAGTGCATATAACACAAACAGCCCCCTGGCAAGTAAAAAACTGTGTTTGCCACAAATTTTTCTTGGGTCAACTATTTCCTGCGGTAAAAAAATGCATTTGCAGCGAGTTCAGACCACAGGAAAAAAAATTATGTACAAAACGCAACAAATTACCATCGTTTTGTGTAATCTTTTGCACACAAAAGGCTTCCACCCCCCCCCCCCCAAATCTCGATTTTGCTTCCCCCCTGCGGTCGATTCTTTCCCCTTCTCCCCCCCCCAGCTGTTCTTTTCCCTTCTCCCCCTCGCATCGATTCTTTTCGCCTCTCCCCCCGTTCGATTCTCTCTGCTTCCCCCCTCCCCAAAATAATGAGATTCTTCTATGTGGAAAGTTTCGTGCGATTGCTCTCTCCCCTTCACGCTGTGCACTGCCGCATCCTCCTACTATGTCTAGCACGCCGTCGCGGCCTGGCCTAGCAGGTGAGTCTCTCTCTCTCTCTCTGTCTCTCCCCATTCGTCTCTCACTTTTGCCTATCTCTCCATTCCCCTGTCTCTCGACATCGCAACCTAGGGTTGCTCTAAAAATGTTGTGAATGCTTCCAGTCGAGAATCCTCCTCTATTCCTTCGTAAATGCACATCCATTTCCTTTATTTTTATGCTTAAATTTGCATCTTGTGAAGAATAAGAATTAGTTAATACATTTCTAGATGTTCTTCCCTTATTTTTCCGGCATCATGATCTCTTAAGATTTATTATATGCCTTTTATTTTTTGTTTAATGATTACTAATTCTTAGTTGCATTTTGTTGGAGATTAATCTTGATTTTAGGTTTTCTTATTTTGATTGTAGTTTTGTTGAGTATCTACAGTGCAATGCTTCTAATTTTTTCTTTTGAAATAATATTAATTAATCTCTGTTTGGTTATTTTTTTCCTAGGTTTATTTCAAAAAAATTCTTAGGTTTATTTTGTTGGAGATTTATCTTGATTTTAGGTTTTCTTACCAAATATAATATAAGTTTCGTTTGTCTACAACTATGCACTTTGATTGGAAGCTACTTTATTTGTAAGCAAAGCTTTAGAACTAGGGATAGTGTATAAAACTTGAGCTAGTTGGGCCTGTATGTTTTTTCAGATAGGCTAATTGAAAATCACTGGTATATGTTTGCTTAGATGATATTTGATGTAAGTTATGGCCTAGTAGTATAAAGTTCTAAAGCTTTTTCTCTCTTTTGCTTGGTGGATATCCCTATTTTTATAACTGTCCAAACCAGTTATATTACTTGAACTTTAATTTGTTTCTCAGGAATACACATACAGAGACAACTTTGAACTTCAATTTGGGTAGTCTGTTTAATTTGTTCCTACTCCTTTGAACTTTTCTAATCCTCAACAGTCCAATTATATAGAGACAACTATATATATATATGTATGTATGTATTTGATAGAATAAGATACAGTGAATAGAAGATACAAAAGAATCTTTCAAATAAATATGTATTTTCTGTCCAAATTCATTCTTAGTATTCAATGTAGGAAGGCAAGATTGTTTGGCAGTAGATACAGTGAATAGTGATATACTTTTTATGTGCCACATTATATCTACCATAATTCATTCTTAGTAAGGTATAATGATGTTCCTCTATTTTTTGGTTCTACATTTCTTTTGTTGTTTGACAGACAACACTTAGAATCATTAGGGAAGTTGCAATTGTTGAACAATGATGTGCTTTGTTGTTTGACACACAGCATCTAGAATCATTAGGGAAGATTACTGCACTTATAAGGTTTACATTCAGCATTAACTTGCCTACATACTTATATGTATGCTGTGCTTTATTAGTTTATGCACTTCGCAAATTTTATTCTTAGATATCAACTGAATTACTATATGCACACTATATGTGGCTGAGACCTTTTACATCTCCTATTCTAAATTGACACTAGAGGTGGTTTTATCTTTCTAAAGTATTGTGTATATACCAAAAATCCCAAACTTTAGATCTCTTTGCCCTGTTGTTAAGGCCTCTTGTTGTTTTAATATTCTGCATTTATTCAATTAATTACAGAGGAAATATGGATTTTTTTTTTCATAAGTTACTTAACAAGATTTTTAGAAAAGAATAAACATGATGCCTAGGAATATGCCCATTTCATGTTGAAATTGGTCGCATGTCATGTGGTATTTTTATAGAGTCAAGTTTGAGAGTTGTTTTTTAACCATTCATACAATGATGACTATAACATTATTAAAATTAGGCTCATGTCTAGGGTTACCTTGAAGTCTTAAAATTAGGCTCATGTTTTTTAACCTTTTGCAGAGTCACCATTTTAGCATCATTATGATTTAATTATCAATACTTGTATAAAAAATATATTTAGCTACTCATATTGTTATGAGACTCATGATTAGCATTTCTTTGTCCTTCAGCTTTTGCCTGTTCTCAATAAATTCACCATCTTAGCATCATTATAATTTAGCCTATTATTTGTATTCCATCAATTTATATACTTTTATTCTATGCAGGTTCCACAAATGGAGGAGATCTTTTCCATACTGAAAACTAACAGAGTAAGTTACCAATTTTGCTGTAGTTCCTCAGTTTGTCATCTCTAGAGACTTTTATAGAGATTTGAAATGCATTAGACTTTTATTAGCTACTTGATAATTGGTTACTAGATATAAGGTGTAAACTTTAATTGGGTTTGGTCATTAATTATATAAATAACTATATATATAGTTGCAGAAGTTTATCCCATTTGCATTTTTTGTGAACACTGTGTTCTTTGTTTTGGAGAAGTATTCATTATGTTTATCTGACTAAATACATACGTTGTGATACCAACATTTTTTCATTTGGGATTTCTACTATATTGATTTAGTTTACCTGATGATGTTGCAAGCAAAGTATTTGGAATCAATAAATTCTTAAGTGATATTTACATTGGATGTTTTCTAATGAGTTGGCATTTTATGCTTTTATACTCTACAAATAATGCTATGAGATTAATGGAAGGCATATACAATCTTCCTTTTGTTACATCATGTTTACATTTTGTTTTAGATTCATCTTTCTTCCTATGCTTGCACCAATTACAAGTGTAAGGATTTTTTGTGTTACTTGATTATGTATATCAAACTACAAATTTGTTTGGTATAGCATTTTCATTGATCTAGGCCACTAATTGCATATATTAAACGTCTTCAAACATGAGTGGTGGAGGCAACAATCAACTGCTTGGGAATCCTGTCCAACCTACAAGTTCCACTAGACATAGAGCAATATATGTATGGTCTTCAAACCAATTGCAGCTTTTGCAGCTTTTGATGCTTTGCAAACATTATAAATACTTGGGCCAATGGTGTCCCACTAGACATAGAGCATCCATGAGACAACCAACAGATTTCAATGTGCAACTTATCACAAATGGACCATATGTTTAATTTGATGTAAATGTAATCATTATATACAAAAAATGATGACTTACGATTGTTGCTTTAATTATATATCCTATGCAAAATGATGAATTACATTGATGAATTACAATATTATTTTACATCCTCTGCACGATGATGAATTTGCTAATATGGGTTTCCACAAATTCAATATTAAATTCTGTTTTGTAGGCATGTGTAAAATAATATAAATTGAATTTGCTAAATTCTGGTAGACAATAACTTTACACCACAACATTGATATCATGAAAATCTTATTTCCATTAGTGCATCTTGTGGGGAAAAAATAATGGCAACAACGGCAGAGGCAATTCTAAGACTTCAAGCCATGACATGAGTAGAGTCTAAAATATTTTTGCCACGAGACTTCCATGTGGGCATAAAGTATTAGCCACAACAACACCCAATATTCAAAGACAATAGCCCACGATATGGATAGAGTGGAAAAATGAATTGCTACAAGCAGACTTTGTGGTAGTAAAGTATTTGCCACAACGACCATAGCATTCCCAATAATTTTTTGCACGAATAATTTTGGATTTTGCCACAGACCCCATCATGGCAACATATCTCTTTTTCCCACAAAGTTTCTTAGTTGTAGCAAAGATACTATTAGCCACAAGTTTTATGCCATGAGTGTCCCACAAATACTTTTGGTGGCAAAAGGCTTATGCACACAAATCACAGGTTTTTAGCCACAACAATCATCCTTTGTAAAAAGTGATAAATGTTGTAGTGTGATAGTTGATAGCATAGGTCTCGAGCTCACAACAGTCTTGATAGTCAGAATTTTCAAAGGCTCGAAGGATAGACTTCTGGAGAATTTCCAAAAAATCGGTCCATAGTAGAGGGGCATACAACTACAAGGAGATCTGTGATACAACAACGTATCATGTTTGAGAAATTTTTCAAAGTCTACAAGCAAAAAACCTTTATAAATATCAGAAAATAAGGAAGGTTTTAGAGCACTTCGTATTTGGGAGGACTAATATCAATATTGGGGTGAGCTAAATGAGGAAATTGTTTGTAGATATCAGGATAATGATAGAATTTCATATACTAATTGAATTTTTCAAAAATATTTGGGAAACATAAACGTGGTTCCACCATTGTATATATGGTGATCGATTGGTTCGAGTACGTGCGGCGTTACGACGTCTTTGGTGTGTTACATTAGGCGTAACTTTCTCCAGCAATTGGTCAGTTGTTCAAGATGGTTCAAGTTCTTGGGTCACGATCGATTTGGGTTATAAATTAGGGTCACAATTTGCGCCTTCTAAAGGGTCTTGGTTTTAAAGTCTAGTAAGAAAATTATTTATTTGTAGTCAAGTATTTCTTATGAATATAATTATTCTTATTAAAATGAGTCTACTTTAATCGTAAATAGTTATTATCTTTATAAATAATCCATCACAAATACTAATTTTTTTTGTAGTGCATTTGGATATAAAAATAATTTCAGCTCATCATTACAAAATTTTTAAATTATATTATAAAATACAATAAATAATTTAATTTTTTTAAATCTTAAAATTAGAAAATTAAAAAATATTAATATTTTATTCAATTTTTAAATTTCATACCATCGAGTCTCATCTTGCTATTGACCAAAGTCTTGATTCCTAAACCGTACTCTAATCCAATGTCACTTCTAATCCCACTGGCCACTACTCTAAGCTCAAATAATATGTCACTTCTAATTCACGCATTAAAGTATGTCAAGGGTCCAAAATCTATTCCTCTTCTAGTTAACCTCGCTAGTTATGCATAATTTGATTATCTAGTAATATTATTTATAAATAATGCCAGTGGTTATAACAACATGTTGATATTTTATTTCAGTTTCCAAACTTCTATATTAATCAGCTTGATGAAACGGTTTGTCCTAGCTATAAGTTAGATAGCATCGACGACAAATAGTTACATGCACATGACTCATTTGATTAATATTTAATTACAAGATTTTTTTTTTATTTGCAGTCAGTTTATAATTCTAACAAAATGATTATTTATAATTAAAATTAATCACTAATAATTTTTTTATCGCAAATAATTAACTACAAAAACTTATTTTTCTTGTAATTAATTAATTTTGTTCACCAAAAACAAGATGTTGTCACTTGATAATCAAAGAATTGTCAATGGCACTTTTTCAGCGACAAAAGATTCGTTTGGATTTAGAGTTGAGATGAATTCTAAAAGTTGAATAAAATATTATTATTATTATTTTAGAATTTGAAAAAACTACATTAGAATTTGAAAAAACTGTATTAAGATTTATATTTTATATGAGAATTTGAAAAAATGTAATGATTAATTTGTCTCCGAATTCAAACCGGACCAAAGTCTGCATTGCAATAGGTTTTTATGGTATTTATTGGGCCAATTTGAAACATTTAAATTTATTTTCAATTTTCAATTTTAGAATCTATACATCAGCGAGTTCCTCTTCATAACAGAAACTCAAATAATATTCCAACCCGAATTTAAATACAGAAACTCAAATAATCCTACATGAATCCGAATTGACACGACCAATCACTACAAAAAAAAAGTATTTGCGACGAATTAATTATAACCAACAGGATTATTTGCAACGTTTTTATACCAGAAATAAGTTTTTATAACGTTTTTATAGTAACCTAAAAAAGTCTATTTCCGTTCTTGTACTGTGTACTCGCAAGTCCGGCCAACTTAAATTTCTGATCCGCCCTGCATGCAACATAAATTTATCTATATAAGGATAAAGATAGGGACACCGTTTGAGTGTCCCTTTTTGGAGGTATTTAATAATTAAAAAAGTTTTATTTAATTATATTAATTTTTTTTTAAATATTTAAGAGCGTTAAAAAAATGACATAAAAAACAATGTATTAGTCGTGCACACCAACGAGGTGCTACAATGGTGACTGTAGCACCATTCTTTGTATAATAATTGACCCAAAAGTTTTTGGCATGAAGAGGAAGTCCCGGTATATAGCAACAATATACAGCAACATTAATACGAGGAAAAACACACACAAAATAATGAAAGCAATAACAGAAGCAATATTGAGACGAGATGATCAAAATGATTGTAACATAAGAATTGAAATCCGATATATATAGTACTGCACTATACATAGAGAGGATGATCTATCTGATTCTGATAAAGTCCGCCACCGATGAGACCAATTAGATCATGGAATAGGAGATATTGGAGTACTCGTAACGTGCAGGTAGTACTCTACTTTCATGCAACTGCATAATCCTCCTAACCCTGCTCTGCTCGCAAACCCTACCTGCTTCTTCTTCCTGAAAACTCTTCCTCATTCCTTCCAAGAATATAAGCACGTAAAATGAACCCACGATGAGCAGCAGAAGAAAATAAACAACTTTAGTTGAATTGAAGAATATGTAATATGCCACCAACGATAAATGATACATTATCCAGGATTTTATGAATCGAAGAGAAGTGATTTTGATCATGCTGATCATCGAGTATTTATGTTAGGCCAGCTTCTTCTGCTATATATATATATATATATATATATCGTTTTAAATACAAAAGCTAGCTAGATAGGCCATAATTAAGGATGCTGGAAAAGGATATTGCTGCTCATCTTCCTGACTTGAATAATTAATTAAGTTTGATCAGGACAACAAAAAGGTGACGTGTTCTTTTAACAGAAAACTAGAAGGATTGAGATGGAGTATGGACTTTTTTGTTCGCCCAATTAATTCCAGTTAAGATATGGGACCCGAAGTGCAGAAAAAAGGTCGTGTTGTAACTCTCATTGCCATACGATTTTTCTTCTTTTAAAATCTTTCAATAATGAAGATAACACTTTTTTATTTCAATGAATTATACGTCTGTCTGTTGTCTGGTTACCAGAATTAATTGCTTCAATAACTGAATGAGACTTTCTTCCAACGCCTACTACGGAGTCAGAAAATTTGAGAATTCAGATCAAGTCGGTATCGGGATTAGTGAGGGCCGACCTCAAAACTCCGATATTTTATTTGATATATATATATATATATATTGAAAAAGATGAATTTCCATTACTTTAAACGAGAGTTCAAATTAAATACAGATAAAACAAACAAAAATAACAAAACTATAGCTGAAAGCAGTAAACTAAATTGTTATACAAGTGCTCATGGTGGATATCCTTGCCACTGGAACTCCAATAGACATTGTGGAATCTTGATCCTGGGTATATTTCCAAACAATAAGTTTGTGGATGCCTATTGCGTAATAAAATTCGCACATGGTTCTGAGTCTGATCAAATTTGACTACTTCCCAACTTTTAAATTTGCCAAGTAAGGTTCTTGCATCATTTGTCAGACCTTCAATGATCCAATTTGAATTTTGGTTGGATTGTTATGAGAGTCCCCTTCAATGGAAATTTTTTTTTTCACTTTTTCTCTACTACTAATATGATACCTATGAGAGCTGCTAGAGCCTCCCCACAATTCGGGTTACATTTCTAGTGAATTGGGTTCTACATTCAAAAAAATTCCTTAGGTGATCTCTACCATAGCTGTAGCTGTATTGCCTGAATGGCGGACAGCTACATCAAAGAAATTAGAGATATAACAGCAAATATTTGGAAATTATGGGACTCTTTAGAAGAAATGTGCAGCTTCATAACAGGGTGCAAGATGGAAAGAATCCAGTTTGAGACATCTTGTCTTGCAACGGCTTCAATAACCAAAGGCCATAGCGAGTGTCTCCACAAAATCCTCAAGAATGGATAGGTAAGAAAGAGGTGGGAGACAGTTTTAGATGAGTGACAGATAGGATAGAGAGTTTGATCATTTGTGAGAGAGAGACATTGTTTTAGCAATGATCCGGTGGGAAGAATATTATGAAGCACTTTTCAGGTAAAGAGTTTAACGCGGTCTTGGATATGCAAGGACTACAGTTTTTTCCAAACCAGAGGTGAGTGATCACTGTCATGGCCATGAGATCGAATGGTATGGGCTACATAGAAAATTTTTATAGAGAAATTTCCATTGAAATGATTGAGCCACTTAACATTATCACTCAGATTACGAAAGTTATACTACGCCAGAGGCATTCTTTTAATTTCTCTAACTGTTTACTCCGAAAATAGAGTTTGGGGAAAAAAAGTATTTCATATTCTTGGCTCTTCACAAGTCAGTTCAGAGACTCTTAGTGAAGGATCTATAGGAATGTTAAGAGAGGATGGAATAAGTAGGGAGGACATAGTGAAGGTATCACAAGTCTAACCAAAGTAGGGTTATCCATTGTTTATTTGCTTGCGAAAAGTGGTGGCCAAAAACTGTTTTTGTTTTGCCAAGCCTTTCCAAAGTTTCGAATCACTTGATTTGGTTTGAACATCTAGCCAAGAACTATTCTTCAAATATTTATTTGAGAATTCCGATTTCCAAAGACTAGACTCTTGTTAAGAAGAGACCACCCTAACTTTCAAAGAAGAGACTTGTTAAAATTGGAGGTTAGCTTAATTCCTAACCATCCTAAGATTTAGGTTTACATTGGAAATCCAAGACTTGGGGGTGAAATTATGAGATTTTTTGGGATCAAACTCCCACCAAATTTGCAAGGACCTATCAATGTAGCAACAGTCTTCAAAATGAGAATGCTAGACATAGCATACACTAGTATTGAACTTACAACAATTTTGATTAATGTGGGGCCTACCAGCTTGTGAGAGAAACTTTGCTTTCCATCCAACCAATTTATCTCGAATTTTTTCCTTGCTATCCTCAAAAAAGATTTTTGTTGCTACATCCATATGCAAATGAAGGCCAAGGTACTTAAGATTTTTGGGGAAGTCTAAAATTTGCGACAGTCTTGATTTCTCTACTGGTATATAGAGGAGTTAATTTTTTGAAATCTATGGAAGATCTGTTGTTATTAACTCTTTGATCTAACCAAGCAATGTGTTTATCAAGACATTTCAAGAAGGATTGAGCATTTCTAATCGAGGCACTATCAAATAGAATGAGGTCATCCACAAAAAGCAGATGAGTTAGGAGGGCACCATTACTCCTCATCTTAATACCCTTCAAATGTCTCAAGCTTTTTTCCCTAGTGATTAGTCGAGAGAGAACTCACTTCCTATGATGAATGGAAAATGAGAGAGAGGGTCATATTGCCTTAATCCTCTAGAAGGTTGGATGTGACCATATGGATCTCCATCAATCAACACAAATTAAGAGACAATTGTGATGCAAGTTTTAATCCAGTAGATCCAGGTTGGCTGAAATCTAAGACAATTTAAGACCTTGATAAGAAAGTCCCACTTCATGAAGTCAAATGTCCCTTCCATGTTAATTTTTATTTTCAACAAACATTTTTTCCTCCTTGCGTTTTTCATAAAGTGGAAAATTTTTAGTGCAACAATCATGTCTTCTTGAATGACTTTACTAGGAATGAAGGCCGATTGAAAATGGGAGATAAAACTATTACGGACTAGTTTAAATATGTTGGCTAAAATTTTTGCACTAATCTTATAGCACACATTTGAAAGACTAATTGGCCAGTACTGATGAACAATTTTAGGGCATGTGCATATGATTAAGTTCTTGCAGAAAATTCCAACTAGAAATAAATACTTGATGGCATGAATGGGATCCTCTTTGATTATTTACCAGTATTATTTGTAAAAAAGATTAGTAAACCCATCTAGGCCGGGAGAGTTTGAAGAAGGAGTTTGTTTGATTGTAGCCATGATTTCATCTTTGGATGGAATTCTACAAAGCATATCATTTTTCATAGGGAGAAATTTTTGGGGGGAATAAATGCTCAAGATCCATGGGGAAATTCGGACAGGAAGAGATGTAAATCTGGTTGAAGCGATCTAGAAACATATTTTTTATGGTAGTAGGATTATTAATCCACTAATTTGATGAATCCTTAAGAAATAATGTGTCATTTTGCCTCCTACTCATTGTGGTTGTCATATGGAAGAATTTCGTATTAAGATCCATAGTGGTTAACCAATACAATCGAGTTTTTTGTCTTCAGAGGATCTCCTCACAGTTTCACTATTTCATATTCTCCTTTATGAGAAGAGAAGAATATGAACGATCCTCTAATTGAATTTTAGCTGATTGACCATTGATGGACTTGACATAGGATTGAATGTGATCAAAGCTTTCCTTGTTCCTGATGCTAAGAGCTTTGCTAACAGTTTTTTAAGTTTTTTAGACAGAATGAGGGAAGGTGATCCAGTGATTAATTTCTCCAAAATCTCCTTGATGACAAAGAGACAACTAGGGTCCCTCATGTAAAATTCCTCAAACTTGGAGGACTTACATGCTTTTTTGGAAGCAGGTGTTTCTAAAGGAATTGGGGCATGATTAGAAATGTGTATAGGCATGTGCTTGATTCAAGCATCAAGAAAAAGAAGATTTCAACTTGAATTTGCTATGTCCCTGTCAAGTCTTTCTAATGTGACTTTTCCCAAATCTCCAATCCTAGATCTCCTAAATTTTGTTGATTCATAATAAACCTAAGTCTCAAAAGGGTTGAAGAGGATGCAAAAGGTTTTCCCCCTACATTTTTCGATTGGCTAAGGACATAATTAAAATCTCCTAAGGCTACAATAAGACCTGGGAATGATGATGCTATTGAATTGACTAGAGTCCAGAATGGTTGCTTATCATGTAATTGAGTTAGATAGTAGACTAATATCAAAAGCCATGGCACATGTACAGGATCAGAGTAAACTAACAAAGCAATTGTATTAGTACCAACATAAACTGGTTCAATATCCATTCTCGGCCGCCACATACATAACAAACTCTCCATTTCTTCAGGGGAGGGACATGCACAAACTTATAAAATCCAAGGCTCTTTACAATACTAAAAGAGTTAGCATCACTTAATAAAGTCTCAGACATGAAAATTAAATCAAGATGATGTATCCTGATTTGAGCCCTCATACCACAAATTGCTAGAGGTCGGGCTAAACTTATACAATTCCAAAAGAAAAGTCTCATTTCTAGGGTGGTGTCAAGTTAGGGATCGCTACGTCAGCTACCTTTGCAACAAAAACATCATTATGAGAAGAGTCAAGAAGTTCATTACCGCTCACTGCTTCACTCTCGACTTCTGCTGGCTTTTCTATCTCCTTCGGCTTCTGCACATTGTCCTCCACCTTAATCAACCTTCTTAATCTTCTCTATTTCATTAGCAAGGATTGGCCAGCATCTTTGATTTCCCCAATCTTTGAGAGGGAATTAGGGCACGAGATTTTTGCACGCAGCATAACTGCTTTTTTTCTCGGAGGTGCCTCTACATCAAAGTGATCAAAGCCTTGCATAGTAGCTTTTGCTTGGTTTCCCTCAGGGTGTTTCCAGGAGTTTAAATTGAAGGGTTTGGCTGAAGGGTTTTAAACGTCGAAAAGCTCAGTTGGCACAAAAAGCAGCGAAGGGGATTTGATATTTGAAATGGGTTCGACAAAGGGAATGGGAGAGATTGGCTCAATTGAAAGATTCTATTGATGGACCTTCTGGGTTTGCGTGGTGAGGGTCAAAGTTATCGAGTGGGTTTAGTTGGAGATGGGCTTGCGGAAAGGTGTTTGAAATCTCAGTTAAGATGGGCCCATGGGGTGTCTCCAAATTAATTTCTTTAGGCCTTTGAATGATGGGTTGCTCATTATAAATTGGGCCTTTAAGAAAATCAAAAGTCTTAAAATTCAATGGTAAATCGGAGGATTAGAAAGCAATTGGGCATTGGGCTTATGATTAGAGGATTGTACGGGCTCAAATTTAGTATGATTCAAAAGGGAACGATGCTTTGCATTGATGAAGAGAACAATCCATGATGAAGGGATTACGCCTGATGATCTTTGCAAAAAATCACATGGGTTAAATGAGTTGAAGGGTTTGGAATGAGTTTCTATTAGAGGCAATTAGTGTTGGATTGGTAGGAGTAAATGGTTTGGCAAAACATGTCTTGGCCCACTGTTCATCTGCCCTTTCCTCGACTTCCACTAATCTAGACAAAGAGCATCACCCATTACTTATCTCCCCTTCATTTGATTTTTCCATGATTTAGCATTGGAGATTCCAACGAAGATGTTAATAGTGTTGCCACTATTTTCCAGCTTAGAGAAGCAGTTCGATTTATCGACTACCATCTTTCTCTTTCACTTATTAAAAAAAGTTTTTCTATGGAAGCTCTTACCTGTGACGTGGTCATCCCTTTCCGCACTCATCCAAGGCTCATACTTCGACTGCTCTAGGATTGCTGCATGCATAGGACAAGCTTGTGCCATGTGACCTAGTAACGCACATGCATAATAGAAATTTGACAAATGCTCATATTTGATCAGAATTTTCTTCGAAATTCTCCTCGTACGATTCAGATAAGAGCCCTTCAACAGTGATTTTTCAATGTCTATTTAATATGAGAAATACATTGGTTATAAATAGATTACAAAAAAAATAATCTTACAAATTGATGTGACTTCATATGATTCGTCATATTGTAAAATTACTTTTATTGTAAAGTAGATATAACAGATAACATGAAATTACACCAATTTGTGAGATTACTTTTGTATAATCTCTGTGTGGCTATAGCAGTACTCATTTAATATTATTATATACATGACAGAGTGGTCGTCTAATGGTTGAGATGGTGTTTTGTTAACATGTGAACCCACGTTTGAGTCCTTAGTAACGTTTTCCAAATGTTTTTGTACGAAAATCTTAAACCACATCATTTTCAATAGGCTATCTATTTACCTTTTTCAAAACTCTATGCATTTCTTCTCTTCTCTTCTCTCTTTTCCCTCCAGTGCCTACACTCTTTCCATTACGTATACCATTCCATTATGTTCCTCTACTTTGTCTTCTTTATCTTCCCTCTTCACGTCTTCGTTGAGTTTGTTCTCTTGATTGGTTTCGAATGCTTCAAAATCCAACCCATGGTCAGGTTATTTTCAACTCAAGTGTTTTTCTATTATAAGGAAGTCATGCACATGTTCTTTCTCATTGTTGGTCCCTTGCATGTTATCTTCAAATCAAGTGTTTCACTACCACTCTTTCCTTATAGCTTTATTTGTGCGTATAAGTTCTTTCTGTGGGTGAATCCTATAACCTTTGCTGATGATTTTGACAATTATATATGAATTTTTTTTTAAAATTTTGTGGACAATTTATATTTGTGTTTTTCGACGTTTTGACTCTAACTTTGACTTCATTAACTTTGATTGGATTTGGAATCCTCTCTGATTCGAAGTTGTAGTCAGAGTCAAAGCTCAACTCCAAACAGCACATGGTTAGAATTCAGATAAAAATATACTATATTGTACAACATGAGGAAACTAGGACAAGACCTTGAAAAGACGCCTCTAGAAGATCAACGAGTGCAAATTTGGTTCAAAATTTATTGAGATGTAGAAATGCACCACACACTCAAAGTGCTCGCCACCCTATGGTCGCATTGAAGAAACAAAGTGCTTGTAACTAAGGCATGCGTCATGGAGAGTTAAAAAGCTCCCCACCCCCCCCTTCTCGGGTGAGCGCAATATCAAGCAAAAAAGGCACCAATGAGAGCAAAAGTACTCGTTAGCTGGGCGAGTGACCTAAAGGAGTATGATGGTCGCCACCTCAACAATCTTTTTAGAAAAAGAAAGTGTTCGCCAACTTGAAAATCACCATGGGAGGCAAGAAACTCCTCACCACGACAAAAGTGTCCGTTTTTTAAATGATTTGGAAGTACCCATTGTTCTTTTTCCATAAAACCTCATGTGTGGTTCTGGCCATTAAAATGTGGCCAAAACCATGGCTAGGGTGCCTTACATGCCACAGCACCACGCAGGCAGCGTGCGACGTATACGCAGACCATGCACCCAACACCAGCAATGTCCAGGCACACTGCCTAGGCCATGCCAGCCAGCCAGCCAGCCAGCCAATGCACCAGCATGCCCATGGGCCATCTTAGGCCAACCAATGGCCAATCCAAGTAGAGTCCTAGTTTAATTATGTTTTTATTTATCTTTTTAAGGGGCCCATTAAGGGTTTTCAAGTTGTTATGTTTTCTTATAAATATGATCTTTAAGTAGTTTATTTTACATCTTAAGTAGTTTATAAATATGAACATTTTGCATATTTTTCTAGAGATTAATAGGTTGTTTGAGAGATCATCGTTGTGCCATTGCACTTGGGCTTTGAGGGTGCAATTCGTGAATTCCTTGAAGATGATTACACTATGCAATTCGTGAATTTGTGTGTTCCATTTATCTTTCTTTCATCACCTTGTAATTCGTTAATAAGTGGTGAATTTTTTTATCAATCTTGTGAGTAGTTTCCATTCTACAATTGTCTTTTCATTGTTATTTTATTTTTTAGTTTGTTCTTAAATTTGCGCTCATATAAAAAATATCATAAATATTCTTCTTCATATCTTTTGATTTCTCATATATCCTAAAATACCAAAAAGAGTTTCTCTTTCATTAATCCAAAAATACCAAAAAGAGTCTTATTCTTCTATTTGTCAATCTTAGTCAAAGTGCACATTCCACCAACTCCATAAATTGCCATAGCCATATTTTCCCTCACTTTCTCACACACCAAACACTTCTTATTATTCCATCCAACTATATAATCATTTGCCAACCAAACATAACCTTAGAAAATACTTTTCCATCCTCCAAATACCACTTGGCCAAATCCCATAAGCCTAGCCTTAGGGTTTCCCTATATTTTGGAAACCCTAGACCAAATCTAACTCCAACTCCAACTCCAACTCCAACTCCAACTCTTTACCCAATCCAAACACCTTATTCCTCAATACTATTCCAATGCAAACTTCTATTCCAGTCCAAACTCCTACACGACCAATCCTTCTTACATTCAAATATAAGAAACATTTCCCACAATCAAAACCTAATCCCAATAGGACCCCTATAAGTTAGGAATCATAACCCATCCAACCTTACCCAAGTCCTACAATATAGAGAGTGACCTCAACCAACTTAAACTCAACCGTTCTTATACCCTACATTTTATTCAAATTACCAAAGCCTCCATTATAAGTCATATACTTTACCAAAAAGACCCCAACACATAAACCTACCCAAAGGCCATTCTTTTGAACCTTTTTCACCATAATTAACCACTTAAACCACCATATCTTCTTAACATACCAAATCCATTCATAAACACCATAACCCTATAGCCATAACAACTCAAGAAAGTAACGAACAAGCTAATTTCAAGCAAGTTGTCTAGAAATTTTTAGTCATTAGAAGGAGACGTACGTGGAGATGATCATATTGTTTAGGGACTAGACTGAGGTCCCTAACAAATTGGTGCTTTCATTGAGAGGTTTTCTATTGGGAGCATAACTTGCTTGACATTCGTGAGGCCACCATGCAACGTGGTTCCCATGAAACCAAGGATCAAGAACGTTCCAACCGGGGACATATTGAAACACTGGAGGGGAGTATTGCAAAGCTTGACAAGACCATCTCCATGCACATTCCCTAAACAATGTGGTCCTTTCCGCGCATGCCTCCTTCTAATGACTAAAAGTTCCTCAACAACTTGCTTGAAATTGGCTTGTTCGTTACTTTCTTGAGTTGCTATGGCTATGTGGTTATGGTGTTTATGAATAAATTTGGTATGGTAAGGAGATATGGTGGTTTAAGTAGTTAATTGAGGTAGAAAATGTTCAAAGAAATGGCTTTTGGATAGGTTTATATGTTGGGGTCTTTTTGATAAGGTATATGGCTTAGAAGGTGCAATGAGGCTAGGATTTTAGTGGAGATTTAAGGGAATTTCGAGATTATGGACTAGGGTTAGGGTTTTGATAATTTGGATAAGGTATAGGGTATAAGAAAGGTTGAGTTTAAGTTGGTTGAGGTCACTCTCTATATTGTAGGACTTGGGTAAGGTTGGATGTGTTTAGGATTCTTAACTTATAAGAGTCCTAATGGGATTAGATTTTGGTTGTGAAAAATGTCTCTTGTATTTGGATGTAAAAATGATTGGTCTTGTAGGAGTTTGAATTGGAATAAAAGGTTGTATTGGAATAGGATTAAGGGATAAGATATTTGGATTGGGTAATGACTAAGAGTTGGAGTTGGATTAGAATTTGGTCTTGGTCTTGGGTTTCCAAAGTGTAGGAAACCCTAAGGCTAGGTTTATAGGATACGACCAAATGGTGTTTGGAGGATTGGAAAAGTATTTTCTAGGGTTATGTTTGGTTGGCAAATGATTATATGGTGGGATGGGATAATAAGAAGCGTTTGGTGGGTGAGAAAGTGAGGGAAAATATGGCCATGGCAATTTATGGAGTTGGCGGAATGGACACTTTGGCTAAAATTGACAAATAGAAGAATAAGACTCTTTTTGGTATTTTTGGATTTATGAAAGGGAACTCTTTCTGGTATTTTAGGATATATGAGAAATCAAAAAATATGAAAAAGAATATTTATGGTATTTTTTATATGAGCGCAAATTTAAGAACAAACTAGGAAATAGAAGAACAATGAAAAGATAATAGTAGAAATGAAACTACTCATAAAATTGATAAATAACTCACCACCTATTTACAAATTGCAAGGTGATAAACAAAAGATAAATGAAACACATCAATTCACGAGTTGCATGGTGTAATCCTTTTCAAGAGATTCACGAATTGCACCCTCAAAGCCTAAGTGCAACGGCACTACGATGATCTCTCAAACAATCCATTACTCTCTAGGAAAATATGACAAATGTTCAAAAGATATAAAATAAACTACTTAAGGTCCTATTTATAAGAAAACATAACAACTTGAAAACCTCTAATGGGCCCCCTAAAAATATAAATAAAAATATAATTAAACTAGCTGGTGCATTGGCTAGTTAGCTGGCATAGCCCAGGCATGGTGCCTGGGCATGGTTGTCACTGACCTAGAGTGATCCATGGGTGGGCATGGGCTATGGGGCGCTGGGCATGACGCAGGCTGGTGCTGGGCACATGGCTTGCGTTTGGGAGCATGTGTTGCCTGCGCGCACGTCGCGTGTGTGTGGGCTACGCATGCAGCGTGGTGTTGTGGCACGCGCTACATGCACCTAGTGTTTGGGTTGTGCATGTTGTTGTGTATGGGTGCTTGGTGTGCGCTAGGCTGCTGTTAGGGGCCTGCTACTGGGCTTGTCACTAACCTCGCTGGACTGCAGGGTATGTTACTAACCTTGTTGGCTGCCAAGGCAAAGGCCATGAGACTGTCAAGGGCTATCAACGACATTGTCAAGGCATGGCCCGTGAGGTTGTCTGGGCTTGTTAGCGGTAGTGTCAAGGGGTTGTCCGGGTTGAGCCATGGCACGGTCAAAAAAGAAAACTTAAGCTACTTCCGAATTGACCGCGTGCGTTTCTTCCAAGCTTTCTAGGGCATACTTTGGACCTCTAGGAAAGTCCTCTAAAGCTATGCTTGCCATCAAAAGTGGTGTAGCCTCGATTGTCCATGTGTTTCTAGGTCCTTGTCCTAGGACGATTTTGGATAGGGTCTTGACAGCCTTGTCGCAAATGTTGGGTGGTCATATTACCCAATTATTTAAGAAAAATGATATTCTTACTATCTGTCTACAACTCATTTATTAATTGTTTTTAATTTTTTTTAAAAAAAATCTTTTACTTAATGATTAAGGAAATAATTATTAATGAAATTGTATATTTTAAAAATTTGTTCTTAATGATTAAGGACGTTAAAGAAAATTTAAAAGAAAATGATAAAAAAAAATACATGTAGAATAGTAAATAAGGAGTATCTAGGTTGTATGGGTATCACTACCCATTATTTAAATCGCTCAACTTCTTTTTGTAATTGAGATATTCTTAAGAAAAATTTAATATTATTTTGAATGGGTGAGAGCTTTTTATTGATTTACCGAAAGTGAGGGCATTAAGTTCTATTGATGGGTGTAAATAGGCCATTTATGATGCATCTTGTTTTAAGATTTTTCCATCTAAGGTTTAGAGTATTTGTGGGTCTCCACTTCCTTTAGAGCACTCTCAATGTAAAATAATTAAAAAACTGTCAAAGTAACGTTTCTATTAGATTATGTAAAATCAATGTAAGATACATACGAGTTAAAGTGCTTCTCTATATTTAAGATACACTATTCATTTATGTAAATATTTTTTTTATTTTTTAATCTTGTTTTTATATTTTACACATTTATATTTTTATTTATAAAATATGAAAAAATTATAATATTATTAGAACATTTTATTTTAATAAAAGAAATACTCATGGTAAAAAGTTTAAAAACATGATAAAAGGATAAAAAATTGAACGAGTTTTTTCCCTTTTTATTCAGTTAATGATGTCATTGTGACAACAAAAAGGTTGTGTTCACATCAATATATGACAAACATTGAGACAGAATATTAGAAAATAAGTAAACAAATAAAAAAATTATTTAAATAATATATACAGAAAGAATAGATAAATTTATATATAGTGTATTGTAAAAATTATTAGTTAAAATATAAAAAGTGAATTTTCGAATGTATTTGAGTCTAGTTTGATTTTACAAACCATTGAAATTATTTCATCATATTTCATTTCATTTCAACATCTAAATATTATTAAAATATAAATATTTTTAAATTTTTATTTTTCATCTTATCATTATCTAAGCACTACAAGTTTTTCAAACTTCTAAACAAAAGTTAATTTTTTCAAATTTAAAATAAAAATTATATTATTACCCTCTTTTAACTCTAAAATTTGTTATTCAAATTTTCTCTCTTCTTTGTTCAAGATTCTATAAAAATTTTAACTTAAATTATTTTACTTTTATTCACAAATTATCGCACTATTATTTACTATTTCTCATTTTATTTTATATCATATAGGTAACCAAACGAGGTCTTAAAGAACAAAATACATAAATTATTGAGTGCTCTTAAAGACATGTTTGGATGCTACGAGACCTCTAAAAAATTTTAAATCTTTTTATAATTTCATTATAAATATCACAAGAACCCAAAACAATTTTTAATTTCAACATCTTTAGCTAATATTACCCAAATCATTATTCAAATACAAAAATCAAATCAAGTAATTTTATAAGTTTTAAGACAAGACACAAAAAATAAATAAAAATTAAAAACTTTAAAACAAAACCAATTTTAAAAAATTATGTTCAAATATTTTTTTAAAATTTATAATATTTTTATTCAAGTTTCACTTTTATTTTCTAAAATCTAATAAAATATTTCTAATCAAACTATTTTATTATTATTTGCAAAGTTCTAGAATACCCAAATGTCCAAGTATGCCCTAATCTCCATTTAAGTGTCCAAACATATTCAAGTGTCCCATCTTGCTATTCATTATTCCACAACACAAATTTGACATGTTTTAATATTTCTTATTATATTTTATTTTATTAACTTAATGAATTTTTCTATTATTATTTATATATTATATATTTGCAATAGAAAAAATAAAAAAGAATTAAAATAAGTGTAATTTGTAGTGTGTTAGGATGATAAATATAATTATTCCTCTTTGTTTATACAACGGCATCGGACCACCTTCGTGACCAAAAGGCCGAGCCTTTAATATAGCCCATAACCCACCCCCTCTCAATCTCTGCCTGTGTGAAAAACTAAAAAGTGCAAAATGGGAAGCGAGAGGAAGTCGAAGGAGAAGAACATCAAGAAAAGAAACTCGGTTTCTTCAGGCTCGGAAGGTACTTTAAAAAATTTCCTTACACGGTCCTTTTCCATTTGTTTCTCCCCGATTCATTTTTTTCTACCCTATTAATTGCCGAGGATGCCGGAGAAATCCCTAAAGATGAAATAGATTTTTTTTTTTTCTTTTCTCTAGTTTCGTTCTGCTGTCCTTGGTTATGTTTCTCTTCTCTTTTCCTACACTTCCTCACCAGTAAAACTAGAGTATTAGGTTGAATTTATTTATTTTTCTTAAGTGCAGATGAGCAGAACAGAAAGAGGCGGAGGACAGGAGAAGATGAAGAGAGGAGGGACAGAAAGAGAGATAAGAAGGAGAGGCTCAAGGGGCAAAAAAATCATGACCACACCAAGCGCCATTCTGACAAAGGTTTAAACTTTATTTATAATTTTTGTTTTTATTTCAAAATCTAGGATGAGCAGATCTTCTCTAGTTAGTTTGTTTCTAAAAGGGTGCGTTTATAATTAGAATGTTTAGCAGTGCCCTTAATAATGCCATTTGAACTGTTAGGTTAAAACTCAGATTATTGGGTACTGTTGCATATATTTACTCATCAATTGATAAGCTACCCATTACATGAAATCAAAGGTCTTAGTAGATGCGGACCAAAGTCACCGAATTGAAGGTTTTTTGTTTTAGCCTTTTCTCTGAAGTTGGAATGAGTCATAAATAATTGCAGCCCAACTTAATTAATCCATCTGTGGGTTTCTTTTTTCTGGGCATGGCAGGCATGGGTAAACTCTCTGGGTTTTTTGGCCCAGAAAATCTCCTATAATCAATTTATCTGATTTTCTTTTTCACAATAAGAAAGAAATTGGTGGATTTAATGGTCATATGAGATCTAGGCAAGTTTTCTAGGCTATAAGATCATGTTCTGCAAAAGACAAACTAGAAATGATATTTACTATTGTAAACCCCCTTATAAATATGATGAAGCTCAGCATGATACTTGACAATTGCCCTTACCTGCCAGTGCACGGTATGGAAGGCAAAGCGCGAAGGGGTTGGATATTTGTGTGGCTGAAAGAGTTGGAAGGGGATGGATATTTGTGTGGCTGCAAGAGTTGGTCTTGGAAAACAAAGTATTGATATGAATAATAGAGCTTTGGCAGTGGTAGTAGCTTCAAAGAAATTGGTAGTTTATGTCTTGAATTGGAAAGCATTCAAAATATATGAAATCAACCAAGTGCAGGCAGTAATGGCTGTGTGATGACCAGAAATAAGCAGACCAAGAATTTTAGTATTAACATCTAATTAAGCCATGTACTACGAATCATTCTCCACGTGTCAAAAAGCATGTGAGACTGTTTGGCAGTGCAAGAATTCTTAGGTATTCTTAGATATTTCCAGATATTTCCTCCCAAACATTACTAAAACACAATTTTTTTTTTTTGATAAGTAAGAAGCATCTTTATTAATGAGAACGCAAAATATTTTTTCATATAATCATTACCTAATCATTGCAAATTTTCCAAACTCCCAAACAAAACATAAAAATAAAATTAACTTTTTCAAATTTCCAAACAAAAATAATATTAAAGTTATATTCAAATATTTTTTTTAACTTCATAATACTTATATATTCAACTTTTTTTTTCTGTTTCCTTTCACAAAACCCAATAAACATCTTAATTCAAACCATTTTACTACTATTCACAGATATGTTGAGATATTCTAAGTATCCAACTGGGGGGGCTAAGTGTTGCGTAGGGCTTGCCTTGCCCTCAGCTAAATCAGTCTCTCTGCTTAATGATCCCTTCCTAATGAGATCTGGGCCGTTGATTGCATGGCCTAATGGTCTAACTGGCAAGTCATTTAGGATTGATATGATTCAGGTTCTGGAGGCCAAAGCCTGGAATGGATTGGCAAATCTTGCTGTATGGTTGGGATCCTTGAGAGTAACAAACATGTGGCAAGCGAGCCAAAAAATATACCTGCTGACAGAAATAACTAATATGTACATTTTTTCTTGTTTACTGTGGGATCGGCAACGTAATTTAGAAAGAGTCTTTGATTGTGTATTATATTTCAAGAATTGTAACTTTCGATGATTGACTTTTCTACCAATCTTATTATGTGCCACTGAATTATGTTATGGATGCCTAGAAATAAAGGGGGGCGGGGGGAATTTACTAGTTTCCTTTTGTCAAATATTTATATATTAATATCTAGTAATTACTCCATCTTTGTCCTTCATGCATAGTATCCGTTTGTGCCAATTATAAAAGTCGTTATAGGTTGCTTATTTCTTACACTGTTGGATTAAGGTTCTTCATGGCAAAATTTTCTTATTGACCTGTTATTGTTGCCTCAGAAAAGAAGTCCAAAGATAAACACAAAAGTAAAAATCACAAAAGTGATCGCCACTTGGTAAGTCATCTTAGACTTCAATACTCCCTAAGTTTGCACAAATGTTATATACAGAAAAAATGCTTACATCATTTGTTACGGTTCTGTACTCTCTTTGCCACTCAGACCTTCCCATTGTTTAATTGATAATCATCTACTGTTTGCAAAGATTGTCTGAGATTAATTCGTTGTTTGCCATTCCTGTTGTTATCATGCATCACAAATTTTAGCTGCCAGAATCCAGATAAGGAGCACCTGTTGTTTAGATTATAAAGCAGAGTATGTAACTTGAAAATTGAAGGTTTTGATTACATTCTTATCAAAGGTTTTGAAACAGAAATTCTCTCATTCTTATTTTGTTTGATTGATATCGTGAGACTATCTTTAACGCAGACTGCATAAAATTAAGCAGAAATAGTCTCTTTAAGAAGAGAAAAATTTTCAAATTATTTTTTGAGAAGGCTATTGCGGTCTAGATAAGTGAAGTAAGGAATTGCTAGATTATTGAGATTTTTACTGTTTTATCTCTACTAGAGTTGAAAATTAAGCAGGTAGTGTATGGTTTTACCGATGGTTTTTTGAGAAGGCTATTGCGGTCTAGGTAGTGTATGGTTTTACCGATGCTTGTCGTTTTTTTATGTTCTTTTTCAGAAGCACGAGGTCCAAGAGCTGAGTAATGATGACTATTTCTTGAAGAATAATGAATTTGCTACCTGGTTGAAAGAAGAGAAAAATGTGTTTTTCTCTGAGCTTTCATCTGAGTCTGCACACGAACTGTTCTCGGACTTTGTCAAGGCTTGGAACAAGCGAAAGCTTGACTCCCGTTACTATGAGGGCATTGCCAGAGGGCCCCGGACATCCCATCACTGGAAAATCAAAGGGTAGCAAGTATGGCACTGGCTAAGTCCTACACGTTATATATATATATTTTTTTTCTTTGGTTTTGGATTTCCAGTGTGCTTAGGAAGAATATTTATATTTTCTTGATGTATATGATACTCTCGATGCATGTTCTCAGCAGTTTTAATCCATAGTTTCACCATGAAGTGCGCTTGTTGAGAAAGGAAAAAGGGAATCTCGGAATGGGTGAAGGGGAAAGCCAAGGAATATTATAGTTTTGTTAGGCAGAAATGTTGGGATGGTTAATGCTGCAAGTTTATGCATTACACGGGGAGTAGTTTGGGTAGTGGAGCATTCTCAGAATATTCAACTACTGTCTATTATTTATTATTACTTTTTATATACTTCTCATTAAACTTGTTCATTACTATTCATTATTATTCAATATTCTATCGTTACTTTTTCAATATTGTTTTGCTATTAACCAAACGCAATAAGTCGCATAGATATGCAGCGCCTTTCATCTCAGAACACTGGAGCGCAGGCTGATCATTTGGTTTTGCATCTGCCTTAAATGCAGGAGACCAAACTTGCGAGATTGACTTGCTCATGGTTTATCAGAGCTTTTTATTTTCCGTGTTTGAAATTAAATGTTATGGTTCTCAGATGTCATTTTTCAGCTGAGGAATGAGCAATGAGTTTAGAGTTAAATCAGCCACAAGTACTGGTTTGGATAAATATGTAGGCTCAAATAGTTGACTACTTGAGGGTTTTAATAATTTTCCGTTTCAAGTACTAGATCGGATCCCAATTTTTAAGATTTATTTGTTCTGTCATAACAAATCCGTCACTGAATTTAATGTTTATCCGTAATAATTTAAGAGAAAATATATATACAATTGTAAACTGTAACTATTTAAAAAAAAAGTGAATAAAATGTACTCATATGAAAGGAAGTTAATGTGTTTTTATAGTAGATTGTACTATTTTTCAAAAAGATTATGGGACGGTTATGCACTGCTTTGCTCTATATAAGTTCTTTTTTATATTTAAAAATTTTTAAAAGCTTTTTAATTAATTGAATTCTTTAATTCATTATTTATATACTATATATTTTATAAATAAATAAAAAACGTAGAGTGTGTGATATATGAGCTTATGTTTAAAATTTTTCCAACTGAAATTAGACTAGCAGACCCTCATACTTCTTTCTTTGTAAAGAAATAGAAGATGAGGGAGTGGGAGGATGTCCTTCCGAAGAAGCAAAATAGGACATGATCAATTGATGGAATGAAATACAATTTGAAAAAAAAAATTATCATATTATTATTTTTACCCTTCATGGGAGAGAAACCGTTATATTGATTACTATTGTCATTAAAATTATTTTTAAAAAATAAAAATGTGAAGAGCCTCAGGCCCTCAGCTGCTCATCAAGACAAGCGTCAAGCGACATGGTTAGCGCCGCTTGACAACAGGCATCGAAGAAACAGTTATTTTTCTTTTCTATTTTATTCATTACGCCCTTTGTCATTCCCGAGTCTCAACGACCAACACCAGAGCTGGCTAGGTGCTGTAGAAAACTCTCCCCGGCTCTCACACTCTCCACAATCATCTCTCCACCCTCATTTCCTCTCCTCAACCATTTCAGGACTGTACACATTTCTTTCCCATGCATAGAAGAGCCCGCAACGCATGGCTTTCCATTCCTCTCGAACCATCCCAACCCCAAAATCTCGAGCTTTGCTCGAAAAGGTTTCTCAGATATTACCCAGGAAATCGTTGGGAGAGCAGTGCATGGACTCTGCATGAAGGGATTAGTGCGTTTGAGTATCTTTCATTCGAACACTTTAATAAATATGTATTCAAAGTTTGGTCATATACGGTGGGCTTGGGACGTGTTTGATCAAATGTCTCATAGAAACAAAGCTTCGTGGAATAACATGATGTCAGGCTTTGTTCGAGTGGGTCTGTACCCAGAAGCTTTTGGATTCTTTCGTGGAATGTGCGTACATGGAGTCGAGCCAAGTGGGTTTTTGATTGCTAGCTTGGTAACGGCGTGTGAGAGGTCGGATTGTATGTTAGATGAAGGCCTTCAAGTCCATGGTTTTGCCGTTAAGATTGGATTTCCATGTGATGTTTTTATAGGGACTTCTCTTTTGAATTTTTATTTCACCTATGGGTCTGTTACTTCCGCTCTGAAGCTCTTTGAGGAGTTGCCTGAGCGGAATGTAGTCACTTGGACTTCGTTGATTGTTGGATTCTCGGATAGCGGAGATTTGGGACAAGCTATAGATATGTATCGACTTATGAAGCGTGAAGGGGTATGTTGCAATGAGAACACACATGCTGCAGTAATTAGTTCTTGTCGGATGCTTGGAGATGAACTATTGGGTAATCAAGTTCTTGGGGATGTTGTAAAGTCCGGGTTAGAGACTAATGTTTCTGTGGGAAACTCGCTCGTATCAATGTTTGGTAGTTTTGGCCACATGGAGGCAGCCTGCCATGTGTTTGATCACATGGATGAACATGACACTATATCATGGAACTCAGTGATTGCTGCAAATGCACATAATGGACTTTTTGGCGAATCGTTAAGATACTTTTATTGGATGTCTTATGTCCATAACAAGATAGATTCTACTACACTCTCAACTTTGTTAACAGTTTGTGGTTCTGTAGATAATCTTAAGTGGGGCAGAGGTATTCACTGTCTAATTGTAAAAATGGGGCTAGAAACAAATGCTTGTGTATGCAATACTCTTATAAATATGTACTCTGAGGCTGGAAGAAGTGAGGATGCAGAGCTGGTATTTCACGCGATGCCAGAAAAGGACTTGATCTCGTGGAACTCCATGATGACATGCTACGTTCAGGATCACAAGTTCCTGTATGCCTTGGAACTTTTTATGGAAATGATTCGGGTGGGAAAAGCAATAAATCATGTGACTTTTACAAATCTCTTGGCTGCCTGTTCAGATCCTGAATTTCTTGTTGTAGGCAAGAGTGTTCATGCCCTCGTAACCCTTGCTGGCTTGCATGACAACTTTATAGTTGGCAATGCATTAGTTTCTATGTATGGAAAATCTGGTATGATGGCTGATGCAAAAAAAGTATTCCAAACAATTCGCAAGCGAGACGAAGTAACATGGAATGCACTCATAGGTGGTCACTCCGAAAATGCACAACCGGATGAAGCAGTAGAAGCTTTTAGATTCATGAGAGAAGATGGTATACCGGCAAACTACATTACAATTGTGAATGTTCTTGGTGCTTGCTTTACTGCTGATAATCTACTAAAACATGGGATGCCTATCCATGCACATATAGTTCAGACAGGGTTCGAATCAGACATATACGTGCAGAATTCCCTTATCACAATGTATGCCAAGTGCGGGGACCTGATTTCAAGTAATTACATTTTTTGTCATTCAACTGTTAAGAACTCTATCACGTGGAATTCTATAATTGCTGCAAATGCCCATTATGGCCAAGGGGAGGAGGCTCTTATCCTTATTGCCAAAATGAGACATGCTGGACTAGATTTAGATCAGTTCAGCTTCTCTTTAGCTCTTGCTGCTAGTGCTGATTTGGCTATGCTGGAGGAAGGCCAGCAGCTTCACAGCTTGGCAATTAAACTTGGGTTTGATTCAGATCATTATGTTATAAATACTGCGATGGATATGTATGGAAAATGTGGAGAAATAGACGATGTGCTACGAGTACTTCCCCTACCAGGCTACAGGTCACGATTAGCATGGAACATTTTGATATCAGCTTTTGCAAGACATGGATGTTTCCAGAAGGCTAGGGATACTTTTGATGAAATGCTAAAGCTGGGGTTGAAACCTAACCATGTTACCTTTGTCTCTCTTCTATCTGCATGCAGTCATGCGGGTCTTGTAGGTGAGGGTCTTGCGTACCATGACTCAATGACTAGAGAATTTGGTATCCCTGCAGGAATAGAGCACTGTTCATGCATTATAGACCTTCTGGGGCGATCAGGAAGGCTTGCCGAGGCTGAAAATTTTATCAAAGAGATGCCAGTCCCGGCGAATGATATGGTATGGCGGAGCATGCTGGCTGCATGTAAAATTCATGGCAATGTGGAGCTTGCAAAGAAAGCTGCCGGACATCTTTTTGAGTTAGCTCCATCAGATGACTCAGCCTATGTTCTTTATTCAAATGCCTGCGCGACTACTGGGAGATGGGAGGACGTAGAGAATGTCAGAAGGCTTATGGGATCTAAGAGCATAAGGAAGCAGCCTGCGTGCAGTTGGGTAAAGTTGAAAAATAAGGTGAGTTCTTTCGGAATGGGAGATCAGTCCCATCCAGAGAGCAAGCAAATATTCTCCAAGTTGGGAGAGCTTAGGAAGATGATTAAAGAAGCAGGTTATGTTGCTGATATAACCTATTCACTGCAAGATATGGATGAAGAACAAAAAGAGCACAATCTTTGGAACCACAGTGAGAGAATTGCCCTAGCATTTGGGTTGATCTATACCCCAGAAGGTTCACCCATCAGGATCTTCAAGAATCTTCGTGTTTGTGGTGATTGCCATTCTTTTTACAAGTTTGTTAGTGGAACTGTTGGACGGAAAATCATTTTAAGGGATCCATTCCGGTTTCACCATTTTAGCAGTGGGAAGTGTTCCTGTTCGGATTATTGGTAATTAAGGCTAGAATGGAATCTGGGACTTGGGTAGTACTTTTTTTTCTATTTGGAAAAGCTAATTATTAGCTTAGATTATTGGCTCTTAGAAGTACACAGGTAACGACTTCTGGGATGAAAGATGAGTAATGTGGCATCGGGTATAGGTTTGGCAGGAATCCCATAATTTATTTGGATTACAATCCCAATCGATGATTACAGTTATTATTGTAGAATATCTGTATTTATATTCTTGGTTCAATTCATATTTTTTTAATGAAAAACCATATGCTAAATTTTTCAAAACATCCATGTTGCCAATCAACAACTTATAATGAGCAGAGCCAAGGTTTTGTAAAAATATCACTCAGTTGATGCTGAGATGAATTATGAAGCCTTAAATCACACCAGCTTGTAACTTTTCAAAGGCTAAATGGCAATCGATCTCCATATTTTTTCATTCTTTCATGAAGAGCAAGATCAGCATTAGTATGTAATGTTTCTTTGTTATAACATCCCTTCCCGTAGGTCAGAAATGTCACATGCATTTGTAGTATAATGGCTGCTAAAGAGATTTGATATCATAAAAATACCTTATTTGTTGAATCATAAAACTCTCTTAGGATTTAATAAAATTTGTTTTATTTATTTATGGAATTTTTTGTATCTGGCCCATTCTTGATAAAAAAAAAAAAAAAATTGGGAAGCGAGGTTTTTAGTCAAGTTTAATAGCACAGTTAACTCCTTGACAAATTTTAAAAATAATTATATTGGGAAGCGAGGTGTTACATGCCGCTGCTGTGTAGAGAAGTCGAACGGGAAAAAAAGAGATCGGGAGGGAGAAGCTGAGGGAGAGGGAGAGGGAGAGCGCTTCAGCATCGGGACTAGGGGAGGAGGATGTGGTGGCGTTGGTGAGCTGAAGCGGAAGCTAAGGATTGGGATGCGGCGGCATTAGAAAAAGGGTTGAGCCTGAGTAAATCAAGAGATAGGGAAGAAAAGAGGTGGGGCTTGGCTGTTGGGCAGTGGGGCAGAGGACACCAACGAAGAGTTTGATAGCGGCGTTGACCACAAGCGACGATCGCTTGCCTACAAGCGACAATGACATGGGGGAAAATAGAAGCCTATGAGGAGAGGAAAATGTGTCAGTTGCTTGGAGGAGAGAGAGGGAAAGGGAAAAGTGGGATCTAGGATTTCCCTTTTGTTACTTAATCTAGGCCTTTCATTTATGATTTTGTAACCTAGATCCAACCGTAGAGATTAAACCTAGAAATAAACTAACTTAAAATAGATCATTAAAAGTATCATTACAATAAAACGAATTTAAAATCAACTTTTTAATTCTAAAATAATATTCTTTCATCATAAAATAAATAATAAAGCTTACTAAATATTTTCAAATGGAGTAAAATTATTAAGTAGATAGAATTCTCAACGTAAATTAAAATAGTGAATATTACATCATTCTTTTAAGGAATTAAGAATCATTTAAATAAAATGATTTCCTTAAAACCATACAATTTTTGGGTTTCAAAATATAAAGAGGTTTATTTGGAAACTAGGGTTGATTCGGTAATGGTAAAAATACCCCATTAAAATAATTTTGGACATTTAACACTTTTTAGAATATTTTAGAACACTTGGCTCAATTTAAAATCATCTGACATATTTAAAAATAAAATGCTTCCAGATTTAAAATGCAAAGGCAAAACTCATGACCAATCAAGAGAAAATAGCGGTTGGTCACAGCCTAGTCCCTCCACATCTTCAAGTGCTTTGCTTCTTCTTCTTCTCTTTTTCTTATCTCATCTTTTAACGTTCACGTCCAAAGTTTATTTCTTGCTACTCCCGTAAAAATAAATCAATATTTCAAGACTAATAAAAATATAAGAATTAATACTACATAATTGTGATAATGCTTTCTTTTAAGTAGTAAAGTCATGCAAAATTTCGGCTAGCTATTATCAGCCATTATAACATGCACATCACTACAATTGTCGTTGATAGCATAAATCATATGGTAAACTACTCTTAGGTCCATAACATCGCATAATCATAATATAACACATCGTTGAGCGCGCTTATGTCTATATTACTAGCCCTTGTTCTGTAGGTTTAAAATTTTATTTATTTTATAATACTTTTGAATTTTTTTTTTTAAATGTTTAAGAAAATTTCGAATCCGGATTCCAGATTCCCAAATCCGGAACCCAGATGAACACCCCTATATATTACCATATGCATCATGGCATAGCATATGGTAGACTATGCTTAGGTCAATGTCACTGCATACATCATAGCATATGATGGATCACATTTAGGTTCATGGCTTATACATCCACCCATAATCATCAATCTTAAAACTTATGCTTGATTTGTTTTTATATTATGAAATAAAATGAGATAAAAGCTAAAAGTTAAATAAAATATTATTATAATATATATTTTTAATATAGTTTTATTTTGAGATTTAAAAAAGTTGTTTTAAGATTTGAAAAAGTTGAATTATTATTATTATTTTTATGAAAATATGAATAATAGTATGATGAGATGATATGAGATTGTTTATGAAAATAAATCAGGCCCTACTTATTATTCACATGATGAATTCTTATTTAACTTATGATAATTCATATGAACATGTTGACTTCTTGATTTTCATAACATGTCTTACCTATATGCATGGCATAGCATTAATAATTACATATTAACATGAGCATTACATAACATGACATAACCTACATAACATGCCATGACATGGTGTCGTTACATGGCAAAACATGACATAAACATTCCATAACATAACATAAGAAACATACAATTCAGCATAGCATACGTAATTGCATCACAAGCAACTAATGATAATAGCATAGGTGAACAACATTTTTTCATAAAAGAAAAAAAAAAGTATAGCACACATAAATGTTATAATCATGCTACTTACTACGTAGCACTGCTTCCAAATCTCATTTCGCAATTCATTACCTATACAATATGAATCGTCACCAATGTTTCTAGAATTAAAATGTGTCACAACATTCTACTTAATTAAATTCATATTAGGGAGAATGATTTAATCAATATTCATATACATACTAAAGTTAATAGATGGTAATATTATTTAAAACTTGTAGCATATTCCTTTATTTTCTAATTAAAATATAAAATATTATTTTTATCAAAACCTAATAAAAAAAAAAGCAACAGAAATTCATTTCGATAATTAAACTTGACTATATTACTTAAAATTCAAATCCTTGTAATTTATTGGTATGATCAAATCATAATTTAATACTTGGCGATATAATTTAAACCCTTAATTATTTTATGTAAAAATAAAGTTTACGAACTAACATATTTATCTTAGTAAAATTAGGCATAACTTAAAATTCAACCCTAGCCCAAATAAAGAAAATCAGAGGGAGAAAGTGTGTGGTGGTTGACTATTTAGAGAGAAAAAAAAAATTGTTTGGATGCTGTTAAACTGAGGTGACAACGGAGTAAAGGGAGAAAATGAGTTCAACTGTTATGAGCTTACCAGAACAGTGCAAGTTTGACGAAGGGTGATTGGCAGGCAGTTTTTGTGGTTACCCGAGTGGCATTCTAGCTTCCTAAGGTAGTCGACAACGAATAGAGACTAAACACACACACACACACACACACACACACACACACACACACACACACACACACACACACACACACACACACACACACACACACACACACACACACACAGACACACAGATGAAGACTTACCATCAGTGAGTTTGGTGATGACCCTAACCAGGTGGCTGTAAAAAAACGGTTATAGTCAATCTGGCTTATAAGCTCACAATAACAACCCTCCACTCATGGAGTGCCACATCAATTTTTACACATTAACCACAATACACACATCCACACCCAATCAAGCTTTGATGGTCTGCCCAAGAAAGAACTCCATCCCCTTTTGAAGCATTTTCTAGTCCTCCCTTTATTCTGCTCAGCCCGAATCAATCCAAGCATATTCTGATGCCGCCTATTGTTATTGTGTTTTGCGGCCTGAGCTACTAGACGAGGCCCAAACAATTTCTGCCTGCACAAAGGACTAATGGGTGGGGGCACTGAGCCCTAAGACAACTCTGATGCTTAAGTTAGAATGAGGAAAAATACGAAATATATGAGAACATATAATAGAGATAGATCACCTTTCGGGTGGTGGAATTCCTAGCTATTTATAGGACTTGACATGCCCTTACCAAGCTGCCTGGCGGCGTGGTGGTTGTCCTCCCACCCTGTTAGACCATCATTCCCTTTGCTGAGTTCAAGTAGATATTCCTGCCCTCGGGATTCTGTCCTAATGTGCTGTCCCTTCTTTTGTAATGTATCAACCTTCCTTTACGCCGTAAGGGCATGTCCGGGCTCCTGACCCGTATTTAATGTGGTGAAGGAGGGCTTATCAGAGATCGGCGTGCCAAGGGTCTCAAGCACCTATACCGAACACAACATTTAATGCGTCGTGGCCGTGGCAGGTTTCCACATTAAGTGCGAAATGGGCGCGTCTGCATTTTTGACTATCTGGATTGTGGCCCGATTCTTTGTGTTGATTGCCACCCACTCGCCCTCTTGCACTCTTACATGCTCTTTTTGGTCACCCCTCGCCTCTTTCCTTCAGTCACCTCTCGCCTTTTGCGGTCTTGGCCCTCTCTCCCATTCCGGTTCTTGTTACTCGAGGCCCAATCTCCAGTAGGAGGGCCTCCCCTCATTATCTTGTCGAGAGAATTGATGTGAGAATTATCTTGTCGCGCCCCTCGCCTATCGGGCGATTTCCCTGGTCACCCTTCGACTCTGATCTAGGATGATGGCTCGCTTGTTGGCAGACTATTAAGGTTGTCCCGAGTAGAGTCGTAGGACCTTTGGTCTTCCCGCCTACCGTGGGCATACCGCAGGCTGGTGGGCGGCCGGCCTTTGGACTTCCCAATGCAACGTCTTGTCTTCTCGGCGGTTGGGCTTGATAGTTGCCATTACTGCGCAATTTGCGCATGCATGTCTTTTCGACTTCCCGAGTGGGCGCTTGAGTTTCCCGGCGGTTAATTTGACAGCTGCCATTACTGTGCGTGCACGTCTTTTTGGCTTCCTCGAGTGGGCGCTTCACGTCCTTAGATTTTGATTGGTGCGTGGTCTTGACGTCCTGGGTCAATTATTACTCTTCCGGGGTTCACACCCACGCTCCTTGGTCCCCATTGGCTTGTTTCGACCACTCGCATGTTGCCTCGCATTCCCAACGGTTACTAGACATGGCGTGGGCTATCACGTCGCTTCGTTTCCCGCATACATTTATTCTCCTTTGAGTATAAATAAGGGGTGGCTCCCCCGAAACCATTTTTACCACCTTGCTCATCACTCTGCCTTTCTTCTTCGAATCTTTGCTTTCTCATTCCTTGCTTCACCACCTCGAAACCACTTCCTTCTTCCTTGGTTCTACTTTGTTTCTATCAACATTGGCAGCCTCAACTTTTTCTTGTTTTGCCAGACACACTTGGGTAACGTCGTTTCTAGCGGGCGCCATCCAAGAGTTCGTGACCAGCACTATATCCCCCATTCCGTCGTGCTAGAGCCAGCCATGAGAGTCCTCCCCACACTCCCTTTCAATCGCCGCCTCGGATTCCTTCGCCTCCTTGCTCCATTGCTTATTTGCAACCCCCTTCGTCCTTTCGGTCTCGTTACAGGGCTCTTTTGCTTGGGGAGACTTTTACGGACAGTCAGCCTTCCTCCAACTATGAGCGGTCTCGGGCCGCGGCGATTGAGAATGCAGCTCACCTGCTCCAACCTCTTCACGTTCAGGCAAGTCCCTTATTCCCTTTCGGTCTGGCTCTTTCACCTCCATTCTCTTTTCTAACTTTCTTAGCTATGCATAGGTCATTGCTCAGATCGCCAAGGCGGTCAATTCTAAAATCACCGAGTTCATTGAGTATAATCAAGAGTTTAGCTCGGCGTGCCGCCTTAGTCGTTATTTGCTGAAGAAGTCCAAGGCACTACAGAAGAACCTCAAGAGGAAGCATTAGCAACTGGCCGAGGTTGTCGTCGCCTTGACTGACAAAAAGGAGGACTTGGTGAAGGCAAATTTTGTCCTAGAGACCGAGAAGGAGGCCCTTGAGGGGGAGAAGATCACCTTAAAGGTGAGGAATGCCGACCTGGTGAAGAGCAATGTCATGCTGCTGCGTGAGGTGGTAGTTTTGCGAACGAGGACCCAATCCCTGGAAGCTGCCCGCGATGAGGCTGACCACGGTCAGGAGCTTGCTGAGAAGGAGCTTGCTTGCCTAGAGGATGACCTTGCCACCGCCGCCTAGGAGGTTAGGTCCCTGCGGACCAACTTGGAGGTCTCTGAGCAGAAGCGGTCTGCTAGGGAGGATGAGCTTGAGACCTTTCAAACTAATCAAGAGGCGTCAGATTTGAGCTTAATGATGCTTGGGCTGCTTTGGGTGAGGCCAATGCCTAACTGGAGGCTCTTAGGCCCCAAGTAGTCCAATCCCATGTCATTAGCATTTCGGCCTGGGGTTACAGCTATGCAAAGGGTCTGAGAGGATTGAAGGAGGGGATTTTAGGCAATCCTTCCTTCGACCTGAGGGGTATGGATACCCGCAAACTTGGTCTTGAAGCCATCGCCTGGTCTTTCACCAAGTTGATCCGGACCACGGGTTATCCTCCCTTCAGGGATCATGATCCTCGAGAGTCCTCGCCTCCTGAATGATGATCCTTCTCTTTTTTTTTTTTTTTGTAATGTACCCTTTTTAATGTACCTTTAGTACTAATAAAATGCCTCGTTTTCTTTTACCTATGTTGTCTCGCCTGCATTATTCTTCTAATGTCTGATGTACCCGTAGTACCCCGCATATCTCTCTTGAAGTACCTCTGATAGGGATTTTAATAAGGGTCTGGGTTTTATCTATTTCTGCCCCATTGCCCTTTATCATCCTTTTAATAAGGGTCTAGATTTTAACAAGGGTCCTGGTCGAGCCTTGAGCCTCGACCTCTGGGCGAATCATGGTGCGAGGGTTTAGGAGTGGGCGAGAGCCCAGAACTCAACCCCGCGATTCGAATGCTTCGTTGGAGAAGAGGTGAAGAATGTTTACGAGTGCGCTCAGGCTGGGGCTCTAGTCTTGAGGCTCGACCTCTGGGCAAATCGTGGTGCGAGGGTTTAGGAGTGGACGAGAGCCTAGGACTCAACCTCGCGATTCGAATCCTTCGTTGGATAAGAGGTGAAAATGGTTTATGAGTGTGCTCAGGCTAGAGCCCTAGCCTCGAGCCTCGACCTCTAGGAAAACGCAGTGTGAGGGTTTCGGAGTGGGCGAGAGCTTGGTACTCAACCCCGCGATTCGAATGCTTCAGTTGATTGACGTAGGTCGGAGAATTGAAAAATTCCTCATCCCGATTTTATTGATAGAACAACAGGGTTACACATAACACTAAGTCACTTTATCATACATAGTACTTCTTCAGGTATTTCGTGTTCCACATGTGGGAGAGTTTCTTTCCTTGGCTGTCTTTGAGTCGGTACGACCCTAGCCAGTTGCTAGAGGTCACGATATAAGGGCCTTCCTATCGTGGCCCTAGTTTTTGTTCCTTTATTGTGGTTACTCACGTTTGCCTCAGGACCAAATCACCAAGTTTGAACGCTTGTGGCCTAACTCGCCTGTTGAAATATTGGTCTGCCTTTCGCTTGTGGTAGGCTATTAGTATTGCTGCATCCGCCCTACTTTTGTCAAGGAGGTCGAGTTGCTCTGCCAATCTGTTGTTGTTGGCTGTCGGCTCGAACTGTTGGATTCAGAGAGTGGGTGCCCCTATCTCTGCGGGTATCACTGCTTCGCTCCCATAGGTAAGGGCGAATGAAGTTTCTCCGGTTGGGGTTCGGATTGTCGTCTTGTACGCTTATAGGACACTTGGGAGCTCGTTTGCCCACCCTCCTTTGTGCGATCCCAGCCTCTTTTGAGTATGGATAGGATGGTTTTGTTTGTTGCTTCCGCCTGTCCGTTGGCCTGGGGGTGGTCTGGCGAGGAATACTTTACTTTGATCTTTAGCTCCGCGCACCACTCTCCATAGTGAGAGCAGTTAACTGCTTCCCGTTGCTCGGTATGAAGCTCTAAGGAGGCCCGAATCTACACACGATCGACTTCTAGAGGAACTTGGTGATTACATGGGAGGAGATGTCTGCCAAGGCCTTTGCTTCGACCCACTTGGTAAAGTAGTCGACTACGACCATGACGAACTTGGCCCCTCCTCAGGTGGTTGGAAAGGGGCCTATAAGGTCTAGTCCCCACTAGGCGAAAGGCCATGGTGTCGTGAGGGATGTCAGTTCTTTTGGCGGTCAGTAGGGCACGGGGGCGTGCTCCTGGGTCCAAGGACATTTTCTAGCGAATTCCTCTGCATCCCTGAGCATGCCCAGCCAGTATTAGCCCGCCCAAGCCACCTTCGCGACCAGGGCTCGTCCTCTCGAGTGGCTCCCACAGATTCTTTCATGTATTTCGGCTAGTACGTATTGGGTTTCCTCGATGGATAGGCATCTGAGGAAAGGCTCGAAGAAGCCTCTCCTGCACAGCACTCCCTCGAGCAATAAACATTGCGACCCTATTCCAAACCTTCGATGCCTCGCCCGGGTCTGCAGGAAGCTTTTTGTCTCGCAACGTATTCCATAATTTCTTGGGCCCATTCAGGATGGGAAACCACCACGTTTGACACTTCTGGTTCTATTCACAATTTGTCAACCACCTTTGCTTCGGCATGCTTTGGGAGGGGAATGCCCTCTTGTCCCAAGACGGCCCTCGCCAATTGGTCGGCTTGCTGGTTGTCCACCCTTGGAAGCTGTTGGATGCTGAAGTATTAAAAGTGTCACAGGCTTCACACACTAGCTGAAGGTATTTCTTAAGTCGCTCTCTTTTAGTGGCGACGACCCCTAGAACCTGGTTGACTACGACTTGGGAGCCTGCGCATGCCTCTACCTCCTTTGCTCCTAGAAGCCACGCCACTATTAGCCCGGCCAGCAAGGCCTCATACTCAACCTCGTTGTTAGTAATTTTGAATGTGAGCTTGACCACGTAACTATGGTACTTCCCCTCACTAGTCAAGATATGCACCCCTACACCCCTGTCGATTTTGCACATCAAGCCGTCCATATAAATCGTCCAAGGTTTACCTTGGGGCACGAGGGGGGTTCATCTGGGAAGCCCCTTGATTGCCGTCCTCGGGACATATCTTAGGTCAAACTCGCTGAGCTCTATCGCCCACTTGGCCAACCTTCTTAAAGTATCTGGTTTTTGCAGTACTGATTTAAGGGGCTGATCCGTGAGAATCTGGATGCTATGGGACTGGAAGTAGGGCCGGAGTCTCCTCACTGTAATGGCCAAGGTGAAAACTAGTATTTCTATTTGTGGGTACCTAGCTTCGTCTCCGCGGACTACCGAGATTGCGCTTGGTGAGAGCGCTCTCACCAAGTAGATCATTAATGTGTCGCCCGGCTCTATTTGGCTGAGTAGAGGGGGACACGTCAGGTACTTTTTAGTTCGTCGAACGCCTCATTGTAGGTCGAGTCCCATCCCTAGACCTTCCTCAGCACTTTGAAAAGATACCGGTCAGTCAACCGTGCAATGAAGCGATTTAGGGCGGCTACCCTGCCCACTAGCTGTTGTACCTCATGGTGGTTGCGTGGCGCGACTATTCGGGTAATGGCCTCTATTTTTTCTGGATTCGACTCGATTCCTTTCTCCGAGATCATGTGTCCCAAGAATTTGCCAAACTTTACGCTGAAGGCGCACCTGGCCGGGTTGAACTTCTCGTAAGTCGTCCAGGTGCCACTCAAGTGAGCTACTTTTGACCAGAAGGTTGTCGACGTAGACTTCTACGTTTCGTCCGATCTATTTCTTGAACATGAGGTTCACCGAGCGCTTGTAAGTCACCCCCGCATTCTTGAGTTCGAAAGACATCACCTTGTAAAACCCTTTGTCAGTGACGAAGGTAGTCTTTTCCTTGTCCTCCGAGCTCATCCTTATCTTGTTGTACCCTGAATAGGCATCCATAAAGCTGAGAAGATGGTGGCTTGCAGTCAAGTCGACAATTAGATCAATACGGGGTAGGAGGAAGCTGTCTTTCAGGCATGCCTTATTGAGGTCTGTGAAGTCGATGCACATCCGTCATTTTCCGTTTGTCTTCTTTACGAGTACTACATTGGAGAGCCACTTTGGATAGTGGACTTCCCTAATGAACCCCACCACCAAGAGGCAATCAACCTCTTCCGCTATGGCCTTTTCTGTGCAGAAGTTTCGCCTCTTCTGCTTGATTCTTTGGGCATTGGGATTGCGTTCAGTCTGTGTTCGGCCACGAAGTTGTTTATGCCAAGCATGTCCTCGTGAGTCCTAGTGAAGACATGCCTGTACTCGGTTAGGAGTTATTTTTGGTTAACCTTCAAATCGAGGGCTAACTTGGTGCCTATTTGAACCCTTTGTTTGGGCCTAGTTGGGTCGAGGACGACTAGCTCCAGTGTGTCATTAGGTTTGCCCTGCCTAAGGGACTATTCATCCCGTATCTCATCATCCCACTCGGTCAAAGGCGAGGGCACAGGTAGACTGGTCTCCCCTTCGCTAGTTTCGACGACGGTTATCATCTGACACTCGTGTCTCAATTCGCGGGTGTAGCATTCCTGTGCAAGGACTTGCTAGCCCCTGACCTCTCCCGTTCCTTCGCTAGTTGGGAATTTCATTTTCAAGTGGAACGTTGAGGTGACCGCTTTCAGCCAGTTTAGTGTGGGGCATCCCAGGATCGCATTATATGAGGATGAGGCCTTAACCACTAAGAAGTCTGCCATGGTCATTGCCGTCCTTGGAGTAGCCCCGGCCAGGACCAGAAGGGTGATCAGCCCTACTGGTTGGATCACATCGCCGGTGAAGCCCTTGAGAGGGGTTGGCGCCGGTCGTAGCCTGTCATACTCGATTTCCATTCTGGTGAAGGCTTCCAAGTATAAGATGTTCACGGAGCTCCCGTTATCGACCAAGATCTTTCTAGTGGTGAAGTTGGCGACTTGCAGGATTACTAGAGCATTGTCGTAAGGGTGGAGCACCCCTTCTTCATCTTGCTCGTCGAAGGTGATTGAGAGGCTTTGCCGAGTCTGGCACCCTACGCGGCCGTATCGAGCTGTGAACACTTCCTCGTAGCGTGCCTCCTGTGCATATGCCTTTCTTGATGACAAAGTTGCTCCACCTCTCAGGACCCCTCTAGTGATTGTTCCGATTTTGCCCAAGAGCTCTCTTCCCTTGGGTGGGCTCTGGCGGTCATCCCGCCTCGACTGCCGTTGTTGTGGGGTCGTATGGCGTTGGTCTGGCGAGCGTCCTCTTCCGTACCTGATGCCCTGCTGCTCCTTGTCCCTCTTTATTCTCTTGAGGGCATTGCAGTCTTGGGTGTTGTGACTTCCCAACTGATGGTACTCACCAATACACCTTCGCAGGCGGTCGCCGCATGTAGTCTATGCTGGGTCCAAGCTCACGCCCTCTTTCGATTGCCAGACTGGCATGGAGGCGTGGCTGGGGCTGTTGGTTAGGTCGTTCTCGTTGCCCCCTAAGGTTAGGACCTCATCTATTTTTGTCGTCCCTTGAGGAGCCCTCTTGTTAGTTTGCGGCCCTTGTTTCCGCCTGTTCAACCTCTTTGCGTCTGGGCACAGTGAGGGCCTGAAGGGTGTCTTTTGCATTTATATACCCCTCAACCTTGTCCATGAACTCTGCCAGGATCACCAGGATTTTTCACCCAATTTCTGCCATGAAGGGGTTCTTGGGCCATATCCCACCTAAGAGGGTGGTTAAGGTGATTTTCTCGTCTTGGTCATCCGTGGTCATTATCTCCTTATTGAATTGGGAAAGGTAATTCTTCAGACTTTCCCGATCGTGCTGCTTGACTATGAGGAGGTAGGCGGCGGGACGTTTCCTCTTGCAGCTTTCCAGGAATTGGGTCAGGAATAGACGAGCTAAGTAATCGAAGTTGTTGATTGTCCCCGTGGGGTATGGTTCCAAACCACCCCCTTGCGGCCCCTTTCAAAGTGTGGGGGAAGGCCCTGCACACAATTTCATCAGGTAGCTGTGTAGGCTCATGTGCATCCTAAATGCTTCCAAGTCTTCGAACGAGTCTTTTTCCCAGTTATACAAATCCATTTAAGGCATTTTGAATTTTGGCGGGAGGGGTACGACCATCACGTTTGCGTTGTATGGCATTCCAAAACTGTTGTGGAGTTGTCCGACTATGGATGGTGCCTCGATCAGTTTAGCCATTTCAGTGTATTTGTCCCCAAGTTCGTTGAGTTCTAAGTGCAACTTACGTCTTTCTTCTTCTGCTTGGTCGGGGACTTCTTCTTCCTGTCGGGAGCTTGCATGCTCATTGGCGGATGGCTCGTGGTGGGCTGTGCGTTCCTTGTTAGTCCTTCGCAACTTCTCATTTTCTTTCGTCAATTTCCTATTGGTCTCTTCCATTGCTGTGAGTTTGGCTTCCATTATGCCGTCGTCGGGTTCTTCTCTACGGGTCGTTTGGGATTGCGTTGTTGCCAGCATGTAGAGTACATGTTAATAGGATCTCACAGACGATGCCATTGTTGTTGTCGTGTTCCACAGCCTGAACTACTAGGCGAGGCCTAAACAATTCTCGCCTGCATAAAGGACTAATGGGTGGGGGCACTGTGCCCTTAGACAACTCCGATGGTTAAGTTAACATGAGGGAAAATATGAAAGATATGAGATAATATAATAGAGATAGATCACCTCTCGAGTGGTGGAATATCTGGCTATTTATAGGGCTTGACATGCCCTTACCAAGCTGCCTAGCGGTGTGGTAGTTGTCTTCCTACCCTATCTGACCATCATTCCCTTTGCTGAGTTCGAGTAGATCTTCCTGCCCTCGTGATTCTGTCCTAAAGTGTTGTCCCTTCTTTTGTAATGTATCAGCCTTCTTTTCTGTCGCAGAAGTAGGTCTAGGCTCCTGAACCGCATTTAATATGGTGAGGGAGGGCTTCCTTCCTTTCTACCGTAGGAACATGTCCGGGCTCCTGACCCACATTTAATGCAGTGAGGGAGGGCTTCCTTTTTTTCTGTCGTAGGAGCATGTTCGGGCTTATAACTTACATTTAATGCGGTGAGGGAGGGCTTACCATAGATCGGAGTGCCAGGGGTCTCAGGCACCCCTGCCGAACACAGTATTTAATGTGTCGTAGCCATGGCAGGTTTCCACATTAAATGCGAAATGGGCACGTCTGTGTTTCTAACTATCCGAATTGTGGCCTGATTCTTTGTGTTGATTGCCTCCCTCCCACCCTCTTGCTCTCTCGCCTGCCCCTGTTGGTCACCTCTCACCTCCTTGCATCGGTCACCTCTTACATTTTGCGAGCTTGGGCCTCTCTCCCCTTCCAGTTCTTGTTACCTGAGACTGGGCCCGAGGCCACAATTCCAATGATGCCCACCTCGACACCAATAGGCATTCCAATGATGACAGGATAAACCCAAAACACAGAGATATAGAACACCACAAAAATGAGAAGAAAAAAAAGTAGAAAGATGCACAAAACAACCCACAAAATACAGCCATCTTCAAAAAAACAGTAGAAAGATGCATGAGAAAAAGAAAAAAAAATGGCAATTGGAATTGATGTTTCTTCAATAAACCTTCAGCCATCTTGCGGTAATCCACCAAATAATACTGTATTTTATAATGCAATCTCTTAACATAACCCTCGTTGGGGAGGGAGGAATCTTACATAATAAAAATACCTAACTTTAATTGAATCGATGCTTGATGATAAAGAAGAATGCTCGAAGAAAATGGAAGGGAGATGAGGAAAATGGAAGTAAGCAACTCTAATGGGTTTGCCCTCCTCTAGTCTTCCTACAATTGGATCCTCAAGGAAAACTTCTGGCACGATGCAGCCCCCTCTCGGTGATGCGACTCCTCCCCCCATCACCGACTCCTCCCCCCCCCCTCCCCCTCCCCCTCTTTGACCCTGTTTGCTCCATCCATCTTCAACCTATTCCCCAACCATCAACTCAAAAAAGAGAAATGGAGGAAGGGTATTGATTATGCCCAAAGAATAAAGCGGTTGTTTGCAGTATAGCTTTAGGGTGTCGATTCCACAGAGAGATGGATTGAGAAATTGAAGAATAGTAACGAAATTAACAAAAAAATTTAGAAGAATGCGAAAAGTGAATTTTGAAGTATGACGTAAATTAAAACTAAATGAGTAGTTTGAAAAGTATAAAAATGAGACGAAAAGTAGAGCATTGAGAATCCTTTATATATAATCGGTATTTTAGTTATTTTCAATTCATTAATAACTCAATTGAAAATTCTATGTCCAAATTTTCAATCGGAAGTTAAAGCATTAATAACCAGATTTAAATCAAATGTAATCTTTTGAAAGATTATTCGTCGCAATATAAGAACGGGAATTGTTATCGATATTACGAAAATTCAACGTCGACAATATACTCGTAGAGTAATATTGCAGTAGAGAATTAAATTAATAATAGATAACTAATTGAACCAAACATAATCAAAGGATTATTCCATTCAATAGAAAAATATGACTAAATCTATAAATGAAATAAATTCTAAGATTATTTGGTGACGAAAATATTTATAATAAATTTCGAATGACTAAACAAAAGATTTAATATTTAAAGCTCACATATATGAATCAAAAATAATTTCAAATACCATCATATATACAAATTCATCCCTAGCTCTACTAGAGAATTTAGTTACACATATTGAAAATATGTAACAAAAATTCTCTAAAGGAAACTATGATAAAATCGGCCAAGTTTTCTCTTCTTCTTTGATTTTTCTTTTCTTTTCTCAAGCTCTCTAAAAATGGTTTCTCAAGCCTCCTCCTCTTATTCAAGCCTTCAAGTTTCTATTTATAGATGTTGTCGTGTGAGTGAGTTAAATCCAAGAGATGCTGTGTATGATTTAAATTCCAGCTATACATGCATTTGGTCACTTTTATTTGTCTTACATGTGGTGGCATTTAAATCAAATGAGTTGGCATGCAAGTGTATATGCAAGTGGCCGAAAATTGGCTCGAGGGAATTGGAGAGCACCGAATGAAGTTGCATGTGGAACAATTTCAATTTTTGAAGAGGTGGAGTGTCGTGCATCATGTTTCTTCCCCATTTACTTTGGTTGTGTTGCCATGTGTTGCCATGTATTGATTGCATTTGATTACATTTAGATGGAATTGAATTGTAGGCGCCGACTTATTCTTTAATTGAAGTTGTCGGTTTGGATATTTTTTTAAGCACCGAATGGATTTTGGCACTTTGAAGTGCCGTATGTCATTCTTCTTCCTCCCTTGTTTCCATGTGTTAGCTTCCTATCATTTCAACTTGTGGCTTGGAGATTTGTCTTGTTTTAAGTAGTTGCCGTTGCTCTTGAGTTCCAGCTTTTATTTAATTATTTTGTTATCTTGCTCTTCAATCTATTTTGGCAGTATGCATTTAGGAGGTTGGCGCCAGCTTTGTATTTAATTTCCACTTCTTTTTGTTGCCATGTGTTGCTCCTATCTTGCTTGCCTTCTCTTCATTTCTTTGGTTAAATATTTCAGCTCCAACTATGTTGTTATGTGAAGCCTTGTGGATGGCTGAATATGATGAATGGAGGACTGAAGAAGTGCCGTGTGTATCCCTTTTGAGTTCCAGCTATGTGTGGCAATTTACATGGCTGTGTGGTGGCTGCTTTGCTTCTCTAATTGTTTGCCATGTGTTGCTTTGCTTCCTCTTCATTCCTTTCGGCTGAAATGCTTCCACTAGTAAGTATAATTTTATTTGTCTTCAAGTGAGTCAACCGAATATGCATGTATCAAATTTGGATAGAGCTCTCCTTGATTTCAACCGAATATCTTGTGGCTAGTTGCTTTGCTTCAGTCCTTCATGTGGCTTGTAATTCTCTTGATAAGTTGATTTTGTGCTCTACTTGCTTTTTCTTCCCAAGTCTTGCCATGCACTAAGTTCAATTAAGAAGTGTATGAGGTAAAATGCTCCATGAAAATGTGGCAAATTAATTGAGTTGTCACCTACCTTATATAGCCAACTAGAAAATAAACTAAATCAATTAATAAACTTAGCTCTTTAAAATGCAAGGAAATTTAAATGGCCTAATTGTAAGGTGGAAATTCATGGGACCTATTTAATGAATTAAACTCATGTGTTTCTATTTGTATTTATTTGAGACTTAAATATATTAAATCATGCTCATATCCATCTCAAGATAAATAACTATTAAATTAAATAAAATGAATTATATCATTATTTTCTCTTTTCTATTAGCATTTAAATAGAGTATTTAGAGTGCATTTTTTGTGCACTCATCAGGTATATATGTTGTGTTGGGTGGTCACAGTGCCAAGAGGGAGATGAGAGAAATCCCTAGAGGATTTTGATGGTCACAGTGCCGAGAAGGGGCGGTCGTTTAACCACCAGTTTCATGTGTCCGGGCCGTCATCACGAAACAAGGGGCGAGAGGGACAGTTCAACTTCTTAGGGTTCACAGAGAGAGGAGGGCACGAGAGGATGTGGCAATCAATTTCTTCAATCATGTGCATCGCAAATGTTTACCTCATAGGGTGTGCAGCGTACGTGGCCCAACGTTATTGGCGGGCTGTTTTTACTAAGCTACAAGCCTAACCGACTTTAAGGTAAACTTAAAAATATATTCATCTTTTTTTTCTTATTATTTTCTCATAATTTTATGATGTATTATTAGATGATAAATTTACATATAAAATATAATAAATAATTTCCAATTATCTAAGACTATATCCTAAGATGATGAAAAGATGATGAGAATCAGAATGATGAATAGTATTATTTTGAAAGACGTGGTGTCTCAATTTGAAGATAGAGTGCTACGCTGGTTGCTTTGAGAATAGGTTTGGCAGGGAGAAAATTGTTGGTTAGAGGAAGGAATATTGTGGAGAAAGAGAGTATATATGTAAGGATGTTGATGCGTGAAAATTCGATGGCTACCAATTAGGAAGGTTTCAAACTAGGAAATCATAATCAAAATCAAGAGATATAAGGACATGTAGAGAGTGGAAGAATCCCACTCAAATTAAATTACAATCTTAAATATAGATTTTTAAAATAATAATATTAACAACAACAACAACAATTTAAAACATGTGTGTTATATTTGTGTGTTATAATCTAACTACATATTTTAAAACTTGTGTATTATAATTGTTGTCACTACCTAGTTTTTAAGTTCCACGACTTTAGCGATGGAGTTGGTGGAGGCAATTTTCTACTTAGGTTTCCTTAAATTTCGAGATAGAGTCTTTGAAGATAATTAATTGAATCGAGTTGCAATACTGATTATACAGAAAGCCATGGAAGAACTAATGGAAAAATGGAGAGCATTGTAATTAAATGAGGAAGAAGTAGAGGTTATTGCGCTTGAACCAGAGGAAATGGTGGAAGCACACGAAATTGGGGGAAGAAGTCAAATCGGCAAGTTGTGGATGCCATGAGGAATTTCAAAGGATGCAATTGCATAAACAATGGCAAAGGTATGGAGAATTAGTAGACTAGGAATTTTTAAGGATTGTGGTTTTAATTCATACACAATCATCTTTGCAAACCGTGCGGATAAAACTCGAGTTTTTGAAGGAAGACCATGGTTGTTTGAAAACAATCTGCTTGTGCTTAAAGACTTTGATGGTTATACTCAACCTAGGAAGATGCTCTTTGACAAAAAAAGCCTTCTAGGTTCAATTTTACCATCTACCTTTGCAAACATAAATAAGGAGTATGGTTTCAAGATTGGTGCTTCGGTAGGAAAAGTGCTAGATGTGGATGTTGATGAAAATGGAATAAGCTAGGGCCCTTACCTGAGGGTAAAGATAGAATTGAATTTGATGAAGGAGATTCCACGAGGCAGAACAATAAAGGTACAAGGCGAACACATATGGATACCTTTTAAATACAAAAAATTACCTAAACTATGCTTCAGTTGTGGAATGATTATCCATCAAGATGAAGGTTGCCCTGCGAAGGAACTGATGCAAGGTAGAGATATCAGTGAGAATCCCCAGGACCTTGGTTACATGCAGACATGAGCTATGGCAAAATAAGAAGCTGGAAAACAGATCAAGACACCACCCCAAAGGGCAGTAGCAGTGACAGATATGGTCAGGAAGGCAGCATGAGTTCGAGAGAAGGAGGGCAATTCATCATGAAAGAAGATAAATGAAGCCCAAGAACGTAAGTAAATTCAATTGTGGGAACTCCAGAAAGGCAAGAAGTGTCTGGTGAAGATAAAATTAAACTATTAACAATCACAATGGAAGCACATAGTGAGGAACAGGATAAAGACACTCAGGCAAAAATGAATGAAGAGAAAACTGCTAGTGAGCAAACCACAGAAAAACAGGATTGACTTACATCTGAAACTGGTGGAATGATAAGCCTAGAGGAAAACAAGAAAAGATGCTGGAAAAGGAATGCTAGACTAGGGGTGGGCAGCGGGTATCCACACCCGCTGCCCCGCCCGCATTCCGCCCCGCACCGCTGTGCGGGGACGGAGTCACCCGCCCGGCAGGCGGGGGGCGGGGTCCCCCCGCCCGCTTTCTACTCTTAAGACGGGGGCGGGGGCGGTATAGGGGTCCCTCCGCCCCGCTTTTACCCCGCCCCCGCCCCCGCCTTCCCTTATATATAAATATAAATATATAATTATATATATTAATAAATCACCAATGTTATGTAAAATGATTTTGTTAGTTTAGAATTTAGATTCTTAGAAAATTAGAAGTAGTATTTGTAAATTGTAATGTTAATAGTTAATAGTTAATAGCACAATTTATAATTTTGTAGAATTAATTTGTATTATTGTAAATTTGTAATAACTTAGTCATTATTTTAAGTTTATCATTTTAGTGATTTTTTAAAGTGACTTTAAACTTTAGTAATGGAATACCGAATGTTTTTTAATATATAATTGTGTGTTTAAATCAGATTTGATGGTATTTTAGGCTAAAATGGCTTGGAAACTTGATCTAGGATGAAAATACCCAAAATTACAAAATGGGCCAAGGCCCTATAGGGGCAGGGGTGGGGGCGGGGGCGGGCGGATGGGCTCCCACCCCGCTACCCCGCTGTGGGACAGGGTACCCCGCACCCATGTAGGCGGGGGCAGGGTGCGGGATTAAATTCCCGCCCCCCTCTCAAGCGGGGGCGGGGGGTGGATGTAGGGGTGCCCCGCCCCCGCCTGGGCGGGTATCACCCCTATGCTAGACAGTATGGAATAAGAGGGCTAACTGAAACTACATTACAGGTATAAAAGAGAGTTTTGGAATAAAAAAATCAGGAAGCAGAGGCACAGAGAATGGAGAAAAAAAATTAAGCAAGAGGGAGGAGGATTGAATGAGAAATCTGCTCAGGATATGGCGGTGACTGCTAGGCAGCACCGCCAAGCGCCATGAAAACTCTGAATTGGAACTGTCGAGGCTTGGCAACCCTCGGGCAGTTCAAGACCTCTACAATTAAGTAGTGAAAAAGAAGCCCCATTTAGTTTTCCTTATGGAAACTAAAATAAAGTCACATAAATGGCAATGGCTACAACAAAAGATGAAATTTCAAGGGTGGTTGCTTGTACAACTGAGAGGTAGAAGTGGTGGGTTATTGCTGCAATGGAAAGATTATATAGTTGTAAATATTTGTACATATTCAAGATATCATGTCACTGCTAAAGTAAGAAGTGAAGTAGATGCTCAAGATTGGCTGTTTACTGGGTTTTATGGACAACCTGAGACTAGTAGGAGACAAGAATCTTGGAAAATTTTGCTCTCTCAACAACCAAGTGTACAACAACCTTGGATTTTCTGTGGAGATTTCAATGAAATTTTGTCACAACAAGAAAAATAGGGAGGATGTGCAAGGAGTGAACATCAAATGGAACAATTTAGTCAAGTGTTGGAAAGCTACAACTTGTATGATCTGGGTTGGATAGGCTCAAGGTTCACTTGGAACAATGGCCAGGAGGATTCTTCATTTACCCAAGAAAGATTGGATAGGGGAGTGGCCAATATCCAATGGATCAGTGTGTTTAAGGGGTCAAGAGTTAAAGTTTTAAAAGCTAGAACTTCAGATCATCGACCTCAGCTACTCAATGTCAAAACAAAAGATAATAGGCCAACAAACCAAAGTCATTTTAGATATGGACAGACACAGAATCACAGAACAATAGCCTGGTAGAAATGTTGTCTTGCCTGCTCAAGAGTAAAATGGTGCTGAAGGAGTGGGGTAAAACAAAAGGATCAGAGCTTGGACAAACTATTAAGGACAGATCAACCCTGCTAAAAGAATTACAAGATGATGGACTGCATAATATACAAGATATTAAAAGACTGAAAACAGAATTGGGAGAGTTGTTAAAGCAAGAGAACAAACTCTGGAAACAACAAGCAAAAGCAGACTGGTACCAACATGGAGATAGGAATTTAAAATATTTTCATGATTGTGCGTCCCAAAGGAGAAAAAAGAATAGAATTACTAATTTGTTACATGACAATGGAGCTCAAATAACAGGTGAGAAGTAGATTAAAGATATGTTCACTCAACATTTGCAGCAAGTGTACACATCTACTACTCCCACCAAAGAAGAGCAAGAACAATCTTTGAAATCTATAAACACCAAGGTAACAACAAAAATAGAAGAAGCTCTCAACCAAATGAATCCATGGAAGTCACTAGGGTCATATGGTTTTGGAGCTGGATTCTATCTAGAACATTGGCAGACAATAAAGAACAAGGTATGCAAAGCCATCCTGGAATTGTTGAATACTGATCGGAATATTAGCTCTCTTAATTTTACATAGCTTGCTTTCATACCAAAAGTCAGTCAACCAAAGTCTGCGAATGATTATAGACCGATCTCACTTTGCAATGTAAATTATAAAATGGTAGCAAAAGTATTAGCCAATCGGTTGATAAAAGTGCTTCCTACTATTATATCAAAATGGCAGAGTGCATTTGTTCCAAAGAAAGCCATAACTGATAATATTATGATTGCTTTTGAACTGTTACATTCAATGATGACAAGACAAAAGGGGAAGATTGGTTCTTTAGCACTTAAATTAGACATTTCAAAGGCATATGATAGACTTGAGTGGTCTTTTTTGGAGAATATGCTAGTCAGGCTTAGTGTTGAAGTAAAATGGGTAAAACTAATGATGAAATGTGTCACTAAAGTTTCATATGCAGTTTTAGTTAATAACACACAAGAGAAAACTTTTCTTCCAACAAGAGGATTGAGGCAAGGTAAGTCCTTATCACCTTACCTCTTTATTCTTTGTATGGAAGGATTAAGCTCTATGCTTAGTAAAGCTGAAGAGGAAGGCAGGTTGAAAGGAGTGTCAGCTACACATGGGGGAATAAAGCTTTACTCATTTATTATTTGCTGACGATTGTGTTATATTTGCCAAAGCTCAATCTGCTTACTAGAATGAAATTCAATTGGTGTTACAACAGTTTGAGAAAGCCTCGAGCCAGACACTTAACAAGCATAAATCTTCAATTTTATTTAGCGTTAATACAAGAGTGCAAACCAAGAAAAAAATCAGACAACAAGCAGGAGCAATGATTTGTGGTGAATATGGAAAGTACCTTGGACTGCCAACTATAATTGGAAAGGCCAAATATAAAGTGTTGAACTCAAGATTTCAAGTCTTGTATCTACGTATAGATTTTGATGATAACAAATAAATTTAAGACTCTAGCTCAAGTTATCTACGCATGAAGGGAGTTAAGCACATCAAGAAATCAAGCATGAGTAAGAAGAAGAATAAGTCTACAAATAAAACTCATAGAGTAATTTTGTACATCTCTTGATAAAATTTGAAATTAGATTAAGCCTCAAAATTAATCTTATCTTACAAAGTATCAAATTTCGTTTTTCACATATACATGACATCATTAAAAGTTTTAGTTTTGAAAATTATGTTTTCACATGTGCATGATATCATCAAAAGGTTTAATTTTTAAAATTATATTTTACATATGCATGACATCATCAAAAATTTGAATTTGGAATTTGAAAGATAATTGAGTGTCATCTTTAGAGCAAGGGCTCTATTATAAGATTAATTATCTGTTGAGTTAAGATCATATGACTATCTTTGCAACTATATTCGTTGAAAGTCAATCCAGTAGCCGGCCTCCGCTATTTTGTGGAGACAATTATACTTTCTAGAAAGCTAAAATGAGAATATTTCTTCAATCTCAAGGTCGAAAAATCTAGAAATGCATTGTAAATGAGCCTTATATTCTAACAAAAACTGTTGATGGAATAAAGGTCCAAAAAGAAGAAGAAGAGTTTGATTGTGAAGATGATAGACTTTATACAGTGAATGTAATGGCTATAAATTTACTGTATACTGCTCTCAATGACAATAAATTTAACAGAATAATGACTTGCAGGAAAAGAAATCTGGGACAAACTTGGAAGTAACTTTTAAAGGAATTTCAGAAGTCAAAAAATCAAAAATTTATATTCTTGCGCATGAATATGAAATGTTCAAAATGAATGATGATGAATCTATATCTTCTATGTATACTCGTTTTATTAATATTATAAATAGTTTGATAGCTCTTGGTAAAGTTTATTTCAGCTTGGAGATAGTAAGAAAAATTCTCAACTCTCTGCCAAAACGTTAAGAATCAAAAGTGATAACAATTCTTAAAACTAGAGATCTTAAAAAACTCGAAATAAATGAACTCATTCGGTCACTTATTACCCATGAGTACACATTGAAAAGAGAAGAAGAAGAAGAAAAGTAAAAGAAGAGCTTGGCACTCAAAGTTGTTCTCCATAAAAGTGAAAGTGATGAAGATGAAGAAAGTGATAACAATTATGAAGAAATTGCAATGATCACAAGAAGATTTAAGAGATTCTTAAAAAAGAAAACTCCTCCAAGAAAATCCTTAAAAAAGTCTTCCAACAAAGATACAAGTAAAAATGACTTATTAATTTGTTATAAATATAAAAAGCCTGAACATATCAAGGTAGATTGTCCTCTGCTAAAGAAAGATCGATATAAAGATAAGAAAATAATGAAAGCTACATAAAATAATAATTCAAGTAGTTCAGACAGTGATACAAGTAATGAAGAATCTGTAAATTTTTGTCTTATAGCTAAAAATGATCTTGAGGTAACAAATTTTGAAAATATTAAAAATCATTCTTACGAAGAATTACAAAATGTTTTGAAAGAGGTATATGAGGAATTTGAAAAATTGGGTATCAAGTATACCTCTTTGAAAAAGAAAAATTCTTATTTAAAAAATGAAATTGATGTTTTAAGAAAAGAAAATATAGTTTCAAAATATGAAAATGATGACCTGAGAAAGAAAGTGGCTTATTCAGAAAAGATTGTTGAAAACTTTACAAATGGAAAAAGAAATTTTGAAAAATTTCATGGTAGTCAAAGATGTGTTTGATAAGGTAGACTTGGGATACATGCCAAAAGAAAAACTTAAACCCTATAAAAACTTCTTTGATAAACCTACTAAATCAAATTCATATTTTTAAAATTCTTTTCCTAAAAATATGTCACATATTATATGTAATTTTTGTAATAGAAATAGTCATAACTATCATATTTGTCCTATTCGAAACAACAATCACAAGACAAAGTTCAACTTGGCAGGAAAAAAAAAGAACATATGGTAACACTTGTGGAAGCTTACAGTTCCAAACAAGGTTAAACACTTCATATGGAAAGCTCTTCACTCAATCTTGTCGACAAAGAAGAACCTACACAGAAGAAAGATCATTTTAGAAGCAGCATGTCCTATCTGCGATCAACAAACTGAAATAGTGATGCACATATTATGGAATTTTCCTCCTATAAATGATGTCTAGACTGAGAGAGTAACTGAAGTATCAAAATGGAGTTCAGAGGAAAAAGACTTGTGGGATCTATGGAAGCAAATCACCTCAAGAATGGACAGTGAGAAGATAGCAATGGTAGCAATTGTAATAACTCTTCCTTTTTAAAAAGATTTCCTTAGGTTATATATTCATTTATAAATTGATTTATGATTTTAAGGAATTTTCGAAAACATATGACATTTAGACTTAAAGTCTATTGAAAATATTTAAGGTATTTGATGAAATATGGTGATTTTTGATCAAATTTCTAGAAATTGAGTAAAGTGTAAATTAAACTATTTTAGTTTGAATTTGGAGGATACTTATATCAAGGAGATTAAGAAAATTGAGAAAGCTAGAAGTGGAATGTAAAAACACATATGTAGCTCGAAATTGAGTTCTCGGGTTAGTCTAACATGTTTCGGTAAAATGGTTCTATCTCTCTCATATGACTTTTTAATTAAGTGATTCAAAATCCTATAGAACCCTAAGAGAATTATCTAGAACTTTCATATTTTGAGTTTTTGGATAATCAAAGTGTATCAATGGATTATTCGGGTTGGAAGTGGACTAACCCGAATTGAACGAAAACTGGAGCCCGAAAATAAAATGCACCACCGACTTACCTTAGGAGCTTAAATTTGATTGGTTTTCTCTATTTCTATCTTCTAAACATGTGTAGGGAGGTAGGTGTCATGTGGTGGAAGAGTTTCTAGAAGGATAATTAGTCTATAACCATGAAAGAAGTAGAAGCAAATCTGGTTGATTTAGTACTAACCAAATCAGCCAAATTACCCATTTGTTGCTAACCAATAGCCAACTAAACCTTAAGAAAACTTGTACAAACCTTCCAAGTGAACCAATGAGGGACTAATATAGTGGCAAAATGGGATAAAACCCCATGAGTTGTCGTGTATCCCTTGAGAAGGTCAAATGGTCAGATTTGAATTTCCTAAGATCACACATCATGCTATTTTGTTTTTACTCCACATGAGTTGGTTTTCTTTGAGCCATTGATCAATATTATCTTATAGATGGATTAAGTTTCACTATTAGATTAAAATATCAGCAAATCTTCATAGGGTTAGAGGTGATCATAAAGTATAAGGGGTAGGGGACACCTTACCTATGCAGCCAAATGGAGTTCACGAATGCCCAAGGCATTCCTCCAAGACTTGGGTCGCCTCTTATGGGTATAAATAGAAGCATGGGCTTCCTTCAATCCCTTTTAGAGATACCACATGGACATAGTAAAAACAATACCAAAAAAAATCACTTAAACTCATTTACTTCGCAAAAGCACTAAAAGAGAGCTAGTTGAGGGTGTTGGAGAAGAAATTGTTCAAAACCTACCACAAGCATCAAATAAAGTTTTGGAAATTTTTTTAAGTATACTACATAACCTAATCTTGGCATAGAATAAATGGTTTGATGATTGAATTATGTTTGATGCTTGTTTGAGCTTAAACATTGTTTATGTGTTAAATTGAAACCTATTGAATTTTAGAATGATTTTTGTTATGGAAAAATGTTAGAAAAATATAGGATCTCAGAATTATATTTTATGATGATAAATTATGAGGATTATGAGAAAATATGAGATCTTAGTTTGAGAAAAAATTGAGAAAAACTCCCTAGGGTAATTAGGCCTTAATAGGGTTTTTGGTGGAATTCTAGTTTTGAATTTTGTTTATTGGTTTTTAAGTATTTGCACAATATTTTAGTGGTTATAATGAGTTTAGAAACACTAAGTTACTTAGAAAATTTTCAATAATCATTTTGCTAAGAATTATAGAAGAAATACTAAGAAAAACAATTTAATATGCATACGTTGATTAAGGGAAGTTTTGATATGCTAAATATGTGAATTTTTGGCTTGAATTGAAGGAATTAAATAAATAAATAAGATTTAGATCCCATGAGTTTTGGCTAGCTTGAGTTTTGATAATATTTTAATATTTTATTTAATTGTTTAAGCATTATTCGTTAAATTTTGATGTTACGAATTTGTGTGATGTAAGTGCACTCAAATGTGATATATGTTCTTGTAATATGTTTTTATATGTCACATGAATTATGAAGACATGAAACATACATATCATAATTCTAAGTTTACGTATATATTGCGCTTCGTCACATAAAAGTGTCGTCATAAGTCATGACGTCCATTTTAAAAAAAATTTATGTTACAAGTCGTCATATAAGTGTTGTCATAGGTCATGACAAGCATTTAAGAAATAAGATAAGAAAAATTTATAAGTGAAAAGATTAAAAAGTTGGTCACGTCATGCCGGAGACGGCGATACGTAATGTCCTAATGACTGACGAAAATAAGAATCCGGCATGGACGACGATACGTAATGCCTGTTGAGGTTCGAAAATGGATATGGCTCAACTATGGGTAATAATAATGGATATAGCTCAACCACGGGTAATAATAGTGGATATGACCCAATCACGAGTAATAATAGTGGATATGATCCAATCACGAGTAAAAATAGTAGATATGGCCTAACCATGGGTAATAATAGTGGATATGGCCCAACCACAGGTAATAATAGTGTATATAACCCAACCACGGGTAACAATAGTAGATAAGGCCCTACCACGAGTGATAATTGTGAAGAACCCGACGAGGATGGCGATACATAACGCTCATCGAAGTTAAGAAATAAGTAAGACTCATAAGAATAAGAAATAAAACACAGAGAAAATAAGTTTTTAAGGATGAAAGTCATAAGTACATGTAAGGTGTAAGTTTAGGAACATAAGTCGTGCATGAGTTGCATAAAACATCTCATGAGTTGCATGTTCTTATGTATATCTTTTATTTTTGAAAATTTAAATTTCGCTATAGGATTTGATAATGGATATAGGCAAGACTCCAGCCGCTCGAGAGACCTAGAAGAACCCTGAGGGGCCCTTCGAGTATTCTCCCTGGGAGTTTTGACCTGTTAGTAGTATTAAAAATCGGTATTGGCATGGGAGGAAATTTCAGGAAATGAAGAAGAAGCCGAGGTGGCCTTAAGATGATATTTGAGAAGTTTTGTAAATATTGTATATAAGAAAACTAACTGGGTTATAATATATAATGGTATAATGAATGGGATAATGTGAATATTGTGGTTGTATGTTACCATGTGATCATTAGACTTCTGTGATTAAATATTTTTATCTAGACCTTCTCTGTTGCGATTTACATTACTGCATGTGCTAGTAAGTTTAGTTGCATGCATTAAATTTTGATATGTACGAAAGTGAATAACCTAGTATTACTTATCCTGACTTTCAGTTTACGTTAAATTTTGAACATAAATTGGAGACATCACAGTAATGATTCTGGCAGGCATATGGAACAGGAGGAATAAATAGGTGTTTCAGCAGCAGTTTGATAGCCCAATGATGATAATAGAAAGAGCCAAAAATATGTTGAATCTGTTTAATGAAGCAGAGCAGAAAAATCAAGCAAAAAAACATCCAGCAACGGCTACTAACAAAGACACAAGATGGCTACCACCAGGAACAACTCCCACAAAGATAAACTATGATGCAGCCAATTATACAGGAAATAATAAATTGGGAATAGGAATCATTGCCAGGAACAATACAGGGGAAATGATGTTTGCGACTTCTATTATGAAACATTTCACAGGTGAAAGTGATATGGCTGAATCACAAGCAGAGTGGAAAGTTATGGGAATATCAGCTGAGTTGCATGTTCAGTAAGCAATTTTCGAAGGGGATGCACAATTGCTAGTCAAGCAAATTACCCGTACAAAGCATGATCAGACCAGGAACACTCATCAGATACAAGATATTAAAGAAGTGTTAATCAAACAGACCAAGCTGGAATGTAACATGGGTACCCAGAGCAGACAATCAAGTAGCACACAGCATAGCCAAGAGGGCAGTGCAATCTGAAAATGATACCTACTAGATAGAAGAAATCCCCTATGAATTCGTGTCATTAGTTGAGGTAGACATCTCCAGTGCTTGTCTATGAGTAGTAATGGAGATCATGTGTAATGAGCATAGCCCAGTTGACTCCAAATGCTTTATAAAAGCGTTGTTTTTCAAAAAAAAAAAACTCCAAATGCCCAGTTTCGATTGACATAAAACTACTTCATGGACAACTCTTCCATGAGGTTGCCTTGGCTTGCTCGTACTGGCTTGTTTTGTGGACTATACATATAAACTATATATTTTTTTTTGTGATAGGCTTATCATCATTTTATTATTATTTTATTATTTATAATATATTTATTTTTTATATTTTCTTTTAAATATTTTTTAAAAATTCTTAATCATTAAAAAAAATCTAAAAAATATATAATTTAACTAATAATCATTTCCTTAATTATTAATTAAAAGATTTTTTTTTTAAATTAAAAAAAGTGATAAAAAAGATGTAAGACTATCATTATTCTTTTGAAAAATATGATAGAAAAATAAAATAAGTATAACTTTAAAACTTTATTTGAATATTACTTTTTAAAATTATTTTTATTTGAGATTTGAAAATTTTGTATTATTTTTTATATTTTGTATAAAAGTTTAAAAAAATTGTATTGAATTTTGTATTTGAATAACTAGATAAGAATTAAATGAAAAAATTGAAAAATTGAAATCATAAAATATTTTTTGTTAAAGTGATGTTTAAAAAAAAATATTGAAAATATCTAAAACCATCCATTATAAAATAAACCCTTAATTGTACCAATAAGAGTAGCACTTGCCATATCATCCTCATATTCCAAGTGGCCTCATTCTCCATGCATGTCCCTTCATCCATCTTAAAGAAAAATAATAATAATTTTACATATTTTTTATCATTTTTTTATCACTTTTTTTAATTTTTTAATTTTTAAAATTTTTTCTTTTACTTAATAATTAAGAAAACAATTATTAATAAAATTCTATATTTTAAATTTTTTTAATAATTAAAGATGCTAAAAATATACTTAAAAGAAAATATATAAAAATAAATATATTATGGATAGTAAAGTAGTGTTAAAATGGTGATAAGCCTATCACTACTCCAAAAAGATTAAACAAAAATAATCTCACAGATGTGATTTTATTTGGTTTGTCAGATTTATTTTACAATAAAAATGACTTTATAATCTGTAAATCATATCAAGTCACATTATTTTATGAGATTTCTTGTGTGTAATTACTTTGTGGTTAGAGTATTTCTTTTATTAAAATATAAAACACTTTTCTATTTTAAATTTTAACTTTTTCAACTAATCATTGTTTGTGCTCATTTTCTAAAACTAGATTACACAAAAGTAATCCCATAAATTGATGTAATTTTATGTGATTAATCAGATCTGTTTTACAATAAAAATAATTTTACAATCTAACAAACCACATCAAGTCAAATCAGTTTGTGAGATTTTTGTGTTTAATTATTTTGTGACTAGAGTCTTTCTCTTATTAAATATAAAATACTTTTCAGTTTCAAATTTTCAAGTTTTTATCTATCATTGTCTACTTATTACAAATTTTCTAAACTTCCAAACAAAATATAAAAAATAATACAACTCTTTTAAATTAAAAAAATATGTGAAAAAAATTATAATATTTTTATTCAACTTTTCTCTTTCTTATTTTCTAAAACTCAATAAAACATCTTAATTCAAAATAGTTTATTATTATTATTCACAAAATCACAAGTCATTTCTAAGCATCCAAACGTCTCAATTTCAAACAATTTCGAAGTGGAGAGTTTGATATAACCGTAAGTAGTTTAAATGTACGTGAATGTTAAGATGAATTTAAATATATTTGTGAAAAATTGATAAAGATTGTAAGTCTCACGTGTAAAGATGTGTTAAATTGAAAAAATTATGGATCTTATGTGTAAAGAGATTTTAAATTTAGATAAATTTAATAATTTAATAATTATATTTTTGAATATTACTCAATTTAAAATTAGATTTGATTAAATTAATCTCAATTGAATATGTCAACCAAACGAAAAGCATTTAGTGTATGCAGGTTCCTTTTAGATTGTGAACATTAATGCTCAAAGACTTATATATTTGTTTATTAGGACTAATTTTAAATTTTCATTATTCAGTATTTGTCTACTATTTTTATTCCATTTATAATTATTTAGGTTGAAATTTAGAAATGTACAGCGTAAGTTTTTGTTTTTCTGATTTTTGTATCATTCATGGATTTTTCTAAACTTTTCCCATTTCTGATATAGTTTGTGATATTTTTCGTATCATTATTTTAGGAGAAATGCTTAGTGAACCGAAAATATACGGATGTTTGATCGATTCTGTTTTTTTTTTTTTTTAGTGATTAAAAAAGTGAATATTATTTAATTTTTTGTTATAGAAAAAGGTGTTTACAAATGTAAAAAGAAATGTTTGAAAGAAAATAAAAATTAAAAAAAGCTGAAAATGCACAACATCGGTCAAAATATCGGTTGGACATCGGTTCCAATAGCACTGTTCTTATTGGTTGGAGTTTTCGCTCTGCTGAATAATGATAAATTTCTAATTTCTTTATAACATTATTTTACATGATATATTTATAACTCTTATATTTTACACAATCAACGCATTGTTGATCATGTAGAAGTTTTTCATATTAGTTATATTAAAAAATAATTGATATTTTAATTCAGTTCTATTATAAGTGATGTGTCACACTGACTTATGTGTAACCAAACTCATTTAAATAAATGATAGTTTTGTAAAATTAAAATTGTTTTTGTTTTTTTTTAATAGCAAATATGGAGTACAATTACATTAGTTGGCTGCAAAATATGGTAAAATAACTATTAAAGAGTTTCATGTTTAATTACCTTGGTGTCAACAACAAAATAAACTTTACAGTTCATAAAAAAAAATAAAAATGAAAACTTTACGGAAAGCATTTGGATGAGGGTAACAAGGTTGGCTCTGTCGCTATAGATCTAAATTTGGGTTTCAAGAAGTGTAATTTTTATTAGAGAGTATTTTTTGACCAGCCCGACTGGTCTTTAAGGATGACCAGCCACTTTATGAAAAATTGACACATCAGCTTCACTATTTATAGAAAACATACACTGCATTACACAGAAGAACCCCCATTTCCCTCCCAAAATCCCATCTTCGACTCTTCTTATAGCCCCCCAAATACAAGAAAGCCCAGCATTCAATATTGTCATTTGAGAGCCAAAACTAGCAAGAAATCTACTCGAAAGCAAAATTTGCGTCGAAACAATCGACACACGTCCTTGCCATTGCCGTGAATAGTTGCCGAAACCAGCCGTGAAATCAACTTCCACTTCACATCCCCACGCCGAAACAGAATGTCATGGACCTCAGCAATATTCTAGTGAATTCGAGGTTCACTACCCTCCAGAAGAGATGGAAACAGAGAAGTAGAGGAAACAGAGAGAGACGAAATGAGCTTGAATCTGAGTTACCCTCATTTGCAACTACAGAGATGCTTTTATAGGCGGGAATTATGAAACTACGGCAGTTGATGCCGTTACAATGAAACGACACTATCGTTTACATTTATCAACACTAAACGACATTCTCCCAACATCAACTACATACTATCATTTATTAAAACGGTGCGTATTACAAATTTAACTAATAACTAATGTTTCCTTCAACTTCCTCTTCACTTCGACATGCTGTATACTCCAGCACCCTTCCTCTTTCGTATTCCAGCCATTCTCACTTCTACTGCATTGCTTCTTGCACACATTAAGGCCCGTGACATACCCTCCCTCTTTAAAGCACCTTGCCCACAAGGTGAGGATAACGCTGACACAGGTCCCAGTAAGGTTCCCAAGTCGCATCTTCTTGATCAGCACCTCTCCATTTCACCAAAACATCCACCACAGCAGAATTATTATGCTTCCTACTACGGCGTTGCAAAATAAGTTCTGGCTCAGGCAGCAACTCACCTTGAAAATCGACTGGAGGTAAAGCTGAGAGTGGAGAATGATGTTGTCCCAATTTCTTCTTAAGACAGGAGATGTGGAAAACTGGATGAATTGAACTGTGAGTAGGCAAATCCAATTTATAAGCAACCTGTCCGATCCTTTGAACAATTTGAAATGGGCCAAAAAATCTGGGAGAAAGCTTAAAATTTCTTCTAGCCACAAGTGACTGTTGTTTATAAGGCTGTAGCCTTAAATAAACCCAGTCCCCAACCTCATATTCATGCTCTGTTCTTTTTTTATCAGCAAATAACTTCATACAATCTTGAGCAGCTATCAAGTTGAGTTTAAGAGTGGACAGTATTTGATCTCTGGTCCTTAGTACTTCATCAACAGCTGGGTTAGCTGTGATTCCAGGAATATAAGCTTGCAACTTTGGAGGAGGCCTACCATAAACTGCCTCAAAGGGAGTGAGCTGAGTAAAGCTGTGAAGAATGGTATTATACCACCACTCAACTAAAGTCATCCATTCAGACCATAGCCGTGGTCTGTCTCCAGCAAAACTTCTTAAAAATTGCTCAATGCACTTATTAACTGCCTCGGTTTGACCATCACTTTGTGGATGGTATGCATATGAGTATGACAATGTAACCCCTTGCAATTTAAACAATTCTTTCCAAAAGGAACTAGTGAAAGTTGCTCCTCGGTCAGACACAATGCTTTGTGGCATACCATGCAGCTTAAAAACATTATCAAAGAATAATGTCGCAACTTTAGAAGCTGTAAATGGATGCTTGAGAGCCATAAAATATGAGTATTTTGACAGGCGATCCACAACCACCAGGATGACAGAATACCCTCTTGAAATTGGTAAACCTTCAATGAAATCCATTGAAATGTCTGTCCATATCTGAACAGGAATTGGCAATGGCTGTAAAAGACTAGCAGGATAAATTTGTTCTCCTTTATTACGCTGACAAGATTCACATTCCCTTATATATTGCTTAATATCCTTCTTCAAACCAGGCCAATAAAAATCTTGTCGAGCTCGATGCAAGGATTTGTGGAACCCCGAGTGACCAGCAGCTGGGCTAGCATATACAAAATGCAATATTTTCAACTTTAATTCATCATTGCTGGGAACATAAATTCTATCCTTTTTGAAGATAATGCCATGCTTGAGAGTAAAAACAGAATTAACAGTTGCCCCACTCTACAAGTCTGCAATGAGGTTCTCAGTTTGTTGATCTGCCTTATAAGCCTCCTTCAATTCTTCCAACCAAACTGGTGTAGGAAATGATACTGCTGGCATTAAAGTAGCTTCCTCTGTAACTTCCCTTCGAGACAAAGCATCAGCAGCTTTGTTATCCACTCCTTTCTTATATTCCACCCTGAACTGATAACCCAACAATTTAGCAATCCACTTTTGCTGAGAATCAATTCCTATCTTTTGCTCAAGAAGATATTTAAGACTATGATGATCGGTTCTTATGACAAAAAGAGCCCCCAAAAGGTAAGGTCTCCCTTTCTTAACAGCCATGACAAGGGCCAACAACTCATTTTCATAAGTTGAAAGTAGTAAATTTTTTCCCTTGAGAACCTGACTTAAAAATGCTACAGGTCTGCCATGCTGCATCAGAACAGCTCCCACTCCCACTCCACATGCATCACATTCGACAACAAACTCCTTGGTAAAATCAGGCAAACATAAAACTGGAGGACTGGAAACTGCACTCTTCAATTCCTCAAATGCTTTAGTTGCCATCTCCGACCATTTAAAGGCCTCTTTCTTCAACAAGGAAGTTAAAGGAGCTACTATTTGACCATAGCCTTTGATAAACTTCCTATAGTATCCTGTCAATCCCAAAAAACCCCTTAATGCTTTCAAACTTTTTGGAATTGGCCAAGATAGCATAGCTTCAATTTTCTTGGAATCTGCTCTTACTCCAGCTGCTGAAATTATGTGGCCCAAATATTCAATTTCATTACAAGCAAAATGACACTTTGACTTCTTTGCAAATAACCGGTGCTTCTCTAATGTCTCCAAAACAGCTTGTAAATGGAGAAGATGCGATACAAAGTCCTTGCTGTATATTAAAATATCATCAAAAAATACTATGACAAATTGTCTCAAAAATAGCTTGAAGACTTCATTCATGATTGCTTGAAATGTGGAAGGGGCATTTGTGAGACCAAAGGGCATCACAAGGAATTCATAATACCCCTCATGAGTCCTAAAAGCTGTTTTATGGATATCTTCATCTCTCATTCTAATCTGGTGGTATCCAGACCGAAGATCTAGCTTAGAAAATATTGTTGAACCAAACAATTCATCCAATAACTCATCAACTACTGGTATTGGATACTTGTCTTTAACAGTGGACTCATTAAGCACCCTATAATCGATACACATTCTCCAAGATCTATCAGATTTCTTTACTAACAAAACTGGAGATGAAAATGGTGACTGGCTGCTTCTGATCACACCAGTTTTGAGTAATTCAGAGACAAATTTCTGTTTTTTGAAAGTAGGGATATCTATATGGCCTTACATTCACAGGTGGGGATCCCTCTTTCAAAACAATTTGATGATTACAAGCTTGGTTAGGAGGTAGGCCAGTAGGTTCTTCAAAAAAATTTTCAAACTGCTGTAATAGTAGCTTGATTTCTGGAGAAGTTTAACTTCTATTTTCAATTGAATCAGCAGCCATTAACTTCAACCAGAACCCCTTAGTACCAACTTTTGAAGCCATAGTAAGTTCTGTATCATCAACCATGGATAAATCTGGTGAAACTAGACCTTTAAGACAGATCTGTTTGCCTTCATAATCAAACTGCATCTGAAGTTTCTAAAAATTCCAAATTATGGACCCGAGAGATGACAACCAATTCACACCAAACACTGCATCACAGCCTCCCAAGTTAAATGTGAAAAAATCTGTTACAAATTTCGTGCCCTGTATCATCACATTCACCTTAGGCACTTTAATAGATGTATCAAAAACACCTCCATTAGCCACTCTCACTGGCATACTAGTGACATGCTGCACAGATAAACCACACTTAGAAACAAGTGTTGAGTCTAGGAAATTATGTGTACTGCCACTATCAATCAAAACCACAACACTTCTTTTGTTTATATGACCAACAACTCTCATAGTCTTGGTATTAGGAGTGCCTGCCACCACTCTCAAAGCATGTAATGAAATTGATGCAATTTCCATTGATAATTCGGATTCATCAAAAGATTCCTCTATTCTTAATTCTTCTTCAACATTATCACCAGAAGAATTATGAAGCTCCATTCCTTCCAACAGATAGATTTTTGGTTTGGCACATTTATGTCCAGGCTGCCATTTATCATCACAGAAATAACATAAACCTCTTTTCCTCCTATCTTGCATTTGACTGTCATTCACCTTCTGATAAGGCAATTTGGCATAGTTAAGTTTTGTAGTTCCAAGAAGAGAAGTTCCAGAACTCGAATGTTGCAATTCATAAGAACTATTCTTCCATACCTTCCTAGCACTCCATAAAGATTGTTCTTGAATTTGTGCCAATGCAAAAGCTTCATTTAAAGTGGCAGGATTCAATAACCGAATTAGAAACCTAATTTCATCTTTCAAGCCACTCAAGAAGCAACTTAATTTGTTTCTATCAGTTACTCCTTTAATTCGATTAGAAAGTAGTTCAAATTCAGCTTTATACGAGGTAACAGAATGGACTTGCCTTAGACGAATCAAAGCCTCCATAGGATCATCATAGGCTGATGATCCAAAGCGAATCTGTATTGCTTTGGTGAAGGACTCCCAATTTTGGAACGTTCCAGCTTCACTCGCATCCTGGAACCAAATAAGTGCTTCATCATCCATATGAAATGAGGCTAAAAATATCCTTTGACCAGGAGGCACTTGATGGAGAAAAAAATATTGATTAGCTCGATAGATCCAAGCTGCTGGACTTTTTCCCGAAAACCTTGGAAAATCAAGTCGGACTCCCTTCATTACAGACTTATCTCCAATAATCTTTTCCCAAACCTGCTCCTGCGATTCATTTTCCTGTACAAACTCGTCTTCATTTTCGAGATCAACTGGCTTGGACTGGTCATTCGAAGAAAGCTTGGACATCTGTTGTAACAATTCCGTAAACTTCTTATCATTATGCTCCCTTTCAATTCTTGCTGACTCTTGCTGTTGAAGCAGAATAGCAATCGTATCTTCAAGTTGTTTCTGCTATACATCTTGCTTTTGTGTGATCTGATTAACAGATTCCAGGATCTGAGCGTAGGATTTCTTCCCGTCCACCATTTGTGGCTCTGGATACCAATTGTGATGGACCTCAGCAATATTCTAGTGAATTCGAGGTTCACTACCCTCCAGAAAAGATGGAAGCAGAGAAGTAGAGGAAACAGAGAGAGACGAAATGAGCTTGAATCTGAGTTGCCCTCATTTGCAACTTCAGAGATGCTTTTATAGGCGGGAATTATGAAACTACGGCAGTTGATGCCGTTACAATGAAACGACACTATCGTTTACATTTATCAACACTAAACGACATTCTCCCAACATCAACTACATACTATCATTTATTAAAACGGTGCATATTACAAATTTAACTAACAACTAACGTTTCCTTCAGCTTCCTCTTCACTTTGACATGTTGTATACTCCAGCACCCTTCCTCTTCCGTATTCCAGCCATTCTCACTTCTACTGCATTGCTTCTTGCACACATTAAGGCCCGTGACACAGAAGTCCACATCGATCATAGCCCACTGCGCTGCTTCCCTACCACAGAAGCCGATTCAATGGTGAGATTTTGTGCAATTTCGAATTTATTTTGTGCTCCTCTCATACACGGGCCACAAGTATTTGTGAAAATGCCATTGAGGAAAAGATTCAGTGGCTATGTCCTTTATTTGTGCCCATGATACTTGTGAAAGATTCTTAGGCTGCTTATACTAATCATGTGAATATTAGGTTGTAGTGAATATTCTGTATGTAAGGTTGTAGTGAAAATTAGGTTGTAGTGAATATTATGTTGCTTATACAAATCTTGTGACTAGGGATTTGTGAGTTATAACCGTCTCATCATTAGGTACGCAAGAGTGGTCATATTGATCAATGCTCATGAGTAGTACCATTTAATTATTATACACACATACATACATATATAAATATATGTGTGGAGTACGATAACTAAAGAAATTAAACATTGATTTTATATATTATAATGCCTCATCATGATGGATATGGGAATTAACGTCCAAATAATTTTTAATGGATCCCTCTGCATTATTTTGTAGTATTTTGTTAGTCCTCAAATAATACCATTACATGCCAAGTCCTCAAATAATAGAAGTAAGTGACGTAGTACTTTGTTAGTTTCTAACATCTGAAGTGGTTTGTGATGTGAATCTTTGTTTCATGTGTTATACCAAAGGATCAAGCTTGGAGTTCTAATAGTGATGAAGTTGAGATAACGACGAGTGACACATATGTAGAAGGTGAAAATGTAGACGATGTGATGAATTTGGAAGATGAAGTTCATTTGAGTGATGATGTGAATGTAAAGGATGTAGAAGATTGTGGAGTGAACTTGAGACCTTGTTCGAGTAGTTGTCTAGAGGAGCCATTCATTGGTATGAAATTTGATGATGCAGAAGACGCCCAAGCATTTTATAGGCTGTCCTTCAGCTAGGTATTGACAATAGACCTCAAGTTTTTTATTTATTGGTTTTTTATTTTATGTTTTAATTTTTTTTATATTATGTTTATTATTGTTTTTGTAGGGATGTTGGACATGCAGCTGTGGCTGAGCACACTAACATGGATGTTTAATCAAATTTTCTTATGTATGTGAATTTGATTTTTCATATTTTGGAGATAAGTCATTGGAGATAAGTCATTTAATGGTTTTGTGATTAATGTAACAAGATGGTTGGTTGTGAAGCTTTTGAAAGTTTTGAAGAAAATGCATATTGATCGAAGATTAGATTTTTGTGGATTGAAGCTCAATGTTTTTGGGAGTTTTGTGGAATGCTGATGCTTAGAAGTTGCTTTTTTATTTGATGCTATATGCTCAGAAGTTGCTTTTTTCTTTGATGTAGCTTTTGTCCAGCATTAACTTAGTGTACAATTTATTTTCCTAACTTTGAGCTTAAAGAAGTTGTCTTTAGAGGGTTGATATTTTTGTCTTATGATAATATGTTCATTGAAAATTTTGTTTGAAAAAAAAAAGACATACAGGTTGTTGTTGTCTATTTTAAATCCAATTGTTTATATAAGCTTACCTCAGGTTGCTAATTCCCCTTTATATGTGTTGACAGTCTTCATTTTGTAAATATTCCATTCCCACAAAATATAGTTGATCCAATTGTTATCTCTGACATTAAGGTAATGCTCTTTGTTCCTTTGAAGTTATCTAATAGCAGATTGAAAGGAAATTATCTTAAAAATGTGAGATTGACTGTAGAAATTGACTTATTATCTGGAATTGAAATTTTATTTGTTTGATAGACAGGTATGAGATCTTATTTACCAATGAAAAAAGTGGACAGCTTAATCAATAAGAGATGACCGAATTTTTTGGCCTCTCTGAGGCAGAACCTGTAGCACTCTCTAGTGGTACACCAAGCAGAAGAAATGGCAACTCTCATAGCGATAAAATTTACATCAGATCTTGGCATGAGGAAACTTGTAATTGAAGGTGACTCAAAATGAGTGGTGGAGGCCATCCAACACCATTTTGAAGATGAAAGCTACTTTGGCTTGATCATAGATGAGATAAAAACTTGTTTTAACTGTTTTGAGATTTGTTATGTGAAACACATATGTAGAGATTCAAATTTATTAGCTCATACACTTGAAAAAGTGCTTTGATGATCTCACGTTTGATGATCTCAGGTTGTATTGTGGATATGGAGGATGCTCCTTCATGTATCCACTCTACTTTGTGTAAAAATTAATCTTTGATATGAATGAGGTTATTCAAAAAAAAAGTTCATGGAATTCGTTGAGTAATTGGAAGCTTCTTACTTATAAAATAAAATAAAACAATTGGGAGCATCTAAAAATGCCAAAATCTCACCCCAGCCTTGCTTTGGTTTAAGGCTATTTGCTTTATTCTTGTTCAGGTCATTTCCTTACGTAAAATTTATTTAGAATGCACTTAAATTGCACTTAAGGCCATTTGCATTGGAATGACAAATTTTTAAGCCTCTTAGTGCATGTGGAAATTTAACAATGCTCAGTTTCCATTGAGTGCACTTCAATTTTACATAAGGAAATTTTTTGCACTTAAATATGGTTTTGTGGAATAATTTCTTTCGATTTAAGGCCATTTGCATTGGGATGACAACTTAACAATGCTCTCATTACATCAAAATTTTACATTGAAACCATTAAGTCATTTCTACAAACAGTTGGTATGCGTTAATGGAATACCAGTTGCAACTCGAAGCCCAGATTACAAGTACATAAAATCATTCTAGTTCATTACAATACTAAACATAAAACTATAAAATCATTCATTCACAGTAAAATCATTCTCAATCACAGATCGACACCCATATCACAAGCACAGAAAAACTAAGAAATTAACACCCATCATTCAAATCACGGTGTTGCCGTCAGTTGAGTTATTGGCTGTCGCTGTGAAATCGTTGCGTTGCTTTCGGGTCGAGAATGGTTCGTCGAACTCAATGGCTATGTCAAACTCAGTGGCAAGAAAATCAGTTGTGTACACCCATTGGAACTTGTTCAGTTCATCAAACTCAATGGCTATGTTGAATTGTTCACGCCAGCAGATCATTCAAATCGTTGTTGAGAAATTACCCATGTTGATTAATTTTGGGTCGTCGAACTTAATGGTTGTTGAGGGCTTGGTTTATCGTTCTCTAGTGTTCAATCATGACACTTGTTCAAGAATAGATGCAGTTGCCACATCTTTGCTCGTGAGGTAAGTGGGGCTTGTTCAGATGGGCTTAGGTGTATGTAAAATAAAGTTTAAGGCTGGCTGTAGAACTGATCTGTCATATTATTATTGGCCTGTTGGTCTTTAGGAAAGATCAGACCGGCTGGTTTTAAGATTTTCTCTTTTTGTTATTATTATTATTATTATTATTATTATATATATTTAAAATAATTTTAAAAATAATAAAATTCACAATATCAATAAAAAATACTTACTTAATCATTAAACTTCCGTTTGGATTGGAAAAACATTTTATCTCATCTCATCTAATTTCTTCTCATCATTAAAATTTTCTTAAATTCCTACACAAAATATAATAAATAATTCAATTTTTTCAAAGTCTAAAATAATAATGATATTAAAAAAATATTCTAATAATATTTTATTAAACTTTTATCTTTCATTTAAAACTATCTTATGTCATCGTATATCATCTCTGAATTCGAAGTCCAAACTAGGCAAGTATTAAAACAAAAAAGTTGAAAACAAAAAAATTCTTGAAATCTATTACCGAGATTCCACATTTCTCTAACAACAATATCCATTTTCAATAAGAAAATTCAGCATTAGGAATTTCGCTTTCTCTTACTCCTCCTTGCTTTCTCTCTATTGCTCATTGTCTCCTCCCATAAAAACTTTCCTTTCCCTGAGGGAGGGGGATTTGTGCTTTTGCACCATCCACCTCCTCTCTTTGCCAACTACGTCCATGCTTTTTTCAGCTTTTCATTATCTTTTTTTTTTTTTGTGTATTTTTCTGTTTTCTCTCCAGTAGCATAGTCTATTGCCGATCTACTGCTTTCTGATGACATAGGCCTAACATCAACTTATGTCGAGCGTGAGATTCACATGTTGCTCTGCCTGTGGGAGCTTCTTGCCGCCATGCACAACCTTTTTGGATTTAGTGACTTCGGATCTTCCAGATTTGCCTGCTCGCTTCTCTTCAACAGTGGCGCGTGGCCTGTACACATCACCATAGCCGGTATCGACTTCATCAGCAATCCGTCAATGATTTTGGTTTGCTACGCTATGTTTCAATTTTTCCTAACCAAGTGAAAGTAGACGTGACAGTTTTTCACGATTAGTCTAGACCAATATGGTACAACATACATTCATTTGCTAGTCTTATAGACTATTCATCAGACTATCTTAAAATCGTCTCCAAGTGATTTATCCTTTTCGAAAAATAGGTAGGAGCGAATTATCTAGAATCAAATTTAGATCTTGATCTAGATAAAGAAGAGGCAAAACAAAGACATCCAAAAGTTCTAAGATGATCATAAGTGGGAGGAGTTTGAAAAAGCAACTCACAAGGGGATTTATTCCCTAAAAGAGGTGTAGGTAATTTGTTTATAAGATGAGTGGCTGTGAGAATGGCATCACCCCAAAAAATGAGAGGTAAATTTGACTGAAACATTAAAACCCGAGAGGTGTTAAGGATATGTTGATGTTTACGCTCAACAACAGAATTTTGTTGAGGAGTTTCAACACAACTTAAATGATATAAAACACCTTTAGACTTGAGAAAGAAATTTAAGAAAAATTCAGTACCATTATCGGTACGAATTTTCTTAACTTTAGTGCTGAATTGTGTTTTAACAAGTTTGAAAACTTGAGGAATAATGACAGAAACTTCAGATTTGCATTTTAACAAATATATCCATGTTGCCCTTGTACAATCATCAACAATTGTGAAAAAAAATTTGTGACCTTCTAATGTAGGAGTAGAAAAGGGGCACCACACATCACAATGAATTAAATCAAAAGGAAATGGTGAAAAATGAGGGTTACTAGGAAAAGACAAATTTTTTTTTTTGTTTAGCCAATGGACAAACACAGCAAGGACATTCATTATCTAAAATGATGGGAACAAATTTATTAAGTAATTTCATCCTTGAAACTGAAGGATGACCTAACCTATGATGCCACAATTGAAATAAAGCATGTTTTGACTTTTTAGGTAAAGGTAAAGAAGATACAGTCAAAGAGTGATGTAAATCACTAGGAGAGGAGACCGATTGCTGCAGGAAGTATAATCCTCTCGTGTGCCTACCCACTCCAATCAACTTCCAAGTTTTCAGGTCCTGTATAAGCACATGATCAGGAAAAAAGGACAAACAACAAGTCAGATTTGATGTTAACTTGCTAACTGAAATTAACTTGAAAGAAAATACTGGAATACAAAGGACATCTCTAAGTATCAAATCCTTAGAGATGAAGACAGTGTCGATATGTGTAACAATTACACTTTGGCCATTTGGCAGCTTGACAATGGTATTGTGGACTGGATTATATGATGAAAAAAGAGAAGTGGATGGAACCATATAATCTGTGGCTCCAGAGTCCAAAATCCAAGACAAGGAATCAATATTAGTAGGCATAAGACGATTTGTAGAAAAAACAGAAGAAATGTGAAAATTTGAGGAACCTATACCAGCATTTGAAACAGAGGCTGCATTGGCAGTGTGTTGAGGAATGGCAGGAGAAATTGCATGATTAGAGGACTGAAGCATAGCCAAAAGTTGCTGGTATTGAACCTCAGTTAAAGAAATTGGAGATGCAGCCGAAGAAATGTTGTCAGAGACAATTTGATTGGCCATGGACTGCTGCCTTGGTTTGAACTTGTAACCAGGAGGATATCCGTGAAGCTTGAAGCATTTTTCCATGACATGTCCAACAACACCACAGTGCTTACAAACAGGTCTCTCTTTCTTAGAAACAGGCTTCACATATCGGTTAGCATCAATATTCACAACAAATGCATGATTCTCATAAGAAGAAGTAAGGACTGAAGCAGGGAGAATAGAAATCTCACGCTGCTGTTCCTCTTGTAAAACAAGGCTAAACACCTTATTAAGAGGAGGCAACGGCTCCATTAATAATATCTGAGCCCTAACAGATGCATACGAGTCATTTAATCTAACAAGAAACTGAATAATACGTTCTTGTTGAACATACTTATTCAGTGTTTGAACAGCACCACAACTACAAACTGGAAGTGGCTTATAGTTGATCAATTCGTCCCAAAGACCTTTCAATTTAGTAAAGAAGGCACTAACACTCATCTGGCCTTGAGAAAGAGTCGAAATAGACTTCTGAAGTTGAAAGATACGCGGTCCATTCTTTTGAGAAAATCGCTCTTTGAGATCATTCCAGATCTCATTTGCAGTATTTATGTAAAGAATACTAGCTGCAATCTCTGAAGAAACAGAGTTTAAGAGCCAGGAAATTACCATATTGTTGCACCGTGTCCAAGATGCAAGAGTCGAATCATCTGTTGTAGGTTTGCGGATCGAACCATCAGCAAATCCTAATTTATTCTTCGTAAACAAAGCCATATGCATTGAACGGGACCACGAGTGATAATTATCACCGGTAAGGAGTTGATTGACGAGCACAGTGCCGGGGCTATCTCTGGGGTGGAGAAAGAATGGACTGGACTCAGAGGTTGACGAAGATGTATTCCTAGTCATGAATCTTGAAAAAGAAATGAAATCGAACAACAAATCGAAGAGAATTGATGATATAGAAAAGCTAGGGCTTGCGATTTAGGCAAAACGCGAAATCGAATATGGAATAGAAAGGAAATAAAAAAGCGAGAGAGAAAACACTCGATGGATAACAAAATAAAAAACGAAACACGAAATCGAGTTGATCCGTGATGAAATCGAGTTGATTTGTGATGAAATTGAAGCACAAGATCGCGATCAAGAAGACGTTGAAATCGCGATGTCTGGTACGAAAAAAGTAAAGTGAAATGCTAAAACAGTAAGATGACTTTACCAAATGAGGAAAGGTACAAAGCTAAAGTGAATGACGAGAGCAACGTGCAGAAGACTTTAGAATATGCTCTGATACCATATCAAATGTAATACATGTGAATAATGCCTCAGATTTTATTCAATTAAAGATGTAAAATAATACAAAGTATGGACTATTTATAGAAAATACATGGCCGACTTAGTAAATCAACATACTTACTAAAGATGAAGAATTACATAAATGGGCACTATTTATCTTAAATACATCAATAATGAAAATGTACAAAATTATAATTGTAATACGAATCGTTTAACTCTAATTTTTCTTTTATTTTTATATTTATTTTTTTATATTGTATTATATATTAGTTTTTAAGAAGATTGTAGAAGACTTTTATCATACTCATATTTATATATTGTAATATATTAATTTATTTAATAGAATGCTAAACTTGTATTAAAAAAAATAAATATTCATTTTTAGTAAGAGGGACTTTATGATTTCCGTGCACGAAGACATTGGTAGCAAGTCTTCTAGGTTTTACTTTTTCGGCAACCAAATTTGGTCAATGATGACTCGACAAGTACGTACAACGTCAAATGGGCACCCTAATTTTTGGTCAGGGCCCATAATTTTTTATTTTTATTTTATTTTATTTTTTTCGAATCTGATTTTGAGGGACAATTGATGTCAATACGCCATGGCGAGAGCCAATAGATTATCTTAATATTATTTTATGGCTCAAACTGATGATCTTGTTTAATTTTTTGTTTCCTAAAACTATTCCGCAATATTTTTTTCAAAATATTTAAATTAATAAATTGATATAATGTATTTCTTTTAATTATCAAATAAATCTAATTTTTTATATCAAGCGACGTTTGAATTGAATATAGCGAGAGGGCTTACAAAGTAAAAAATTATTTTCTTAAGCCAAGAAAGAAAGTTATTTGCTTAAAGGGCATAAATTATTGGAACAAAGTACACGGTCAAAAGAAGGCCACCAAGATTTTATTTTTTATAGCTTAAAAGAAACATTTTGGTTATATACTGACAGAGGTGTGGGGAAAAGTCCAAAACGCCAATTATTAATAATGCAGTAAACTTCAATCAAGTTATAAAAGATTTGCATGGAGGGGACCCAATTCGCAACATGCATCTCTTTCTATGTACTCTTCTCACCTGTCAAAATAATAACGAGGGCCATGCACTTCGTCACACCAACACCGCCAAACAGTCGCAATAATAATAATAATTAATAACTACATAAAGTGCCACCCAATATGTTAACATCGAATTCAAAATGTTATTTTGGTATTGTATTTTTATTGAATTAACGAATCGTGTAAGATATTATTACTCTTATATTATATTATTTTATTATGAAATATTGTAATTATGTTGTAGATGTTGGGTTTTATCTTACAAAAAGCACTTGTTGAAGCTAATGTTAACCTTTTAAAAAATTTTTACCTTAATTTTAATTTTTTTTTTCTTAAAATTCATAGTTTTATATTTTTTTTGTTAATCTTCTATTTAAAAAACTAATCTATGATTGTTGCATGAGATACTAATAACATGTGTCAATCTTTAATTGGCTCACACATAGTATCAATAAGGGAAGATTAACACATATAGACACTGTCAAATTCTTTTAATATTCTATCGGAAGATTGATAGAGCTAGTTATTTGAGTTTTTTTTCTTTTCAAAATTTATGAATTTATTTTTCAAAAATTAAAAACTTAGATCTTCAAAACTTACTCATTTTGAAGCTAACTCAAAAAATAAAAGGGAAAAAAAAAAGTTTTAACTTTTGCCAACCTAAGAGCATTCTCATTTCGTCATTTGCTTAGTCAAATGTAAATACAAATCACAATTTGGCTAACAATCTTTTAAAATGATCTATATTAAAAGAGGCAAAATATATTGCTTGCTAGCTACAATAACTCTTTATATTTGTATGGTTTATATTCACCCTCTATTAGATAATTTATATTAATTTCTCTCTCAATTTGTTTCTACATAATATTTGCAATACTAATTATTATTTCTAAATGTATAGGTGCTTGGGTTCATATAATTTTCAATGGGTTTAAATTGAAAAATATGAGAAAAATAAATTAAATAAAAAATTATAAAAATATTAAATCAGTAATATTTTAATATCATTTTGATTAGTAAATGTATAGTCAATGTGGAAATGTCTTTTGAATGGAACAAGAAAAAGATAAAATATTTTATTTTAGCTTTTACTTTTGCATAAAAAAATGCTATGTTTCGTGAGTTTGTTCTTTTATTTTGACTCTTTATATATTTATTTTTTTAATTAATAAGTAAGAAAGTAATTTTTAATATATTAATATATTTTTTATATTTAAATATATATATATATATATATTTATATTATAGAATCTCAATCTACCAACCGTCAATAGTCAAAGCTAGCAGTACACTATTATCACCGATCACTCAGGGGCTGCTTGGATTCGGATTCTCAACTCACTTCCATTTCATCATTATATTTTTATAATTTTTTATACAAAACACAAATTCTTATACACCTTTTTCAAATTCCAATACACCTTTTTCAAATCTTAAAATAATAATAATATTAAAAAATAAACCAAACTCATCTCAACTCATCTCAACTCATCTCATCTCCAAATTCAAGCGGGCCTCAATAGTCCAAGAAGGCGGCGCTATATTTCTGTCCACACGAGTCCATATCTGCTGTAAAGGTAGAGGGACGGACTGTGAAGGAAAGACCCTTGTCTTTCGTATTGTAACCACATTAATGTCAGGACCTTCGTCCACGTTTGTCTTTACCTGTTATGCTCTATGCATCTGTGGCCTTGTTAATATTGCTCAAGCCCAGAATCAAACGAAAGCTGTAACCGATCCGTACGAAGGTACAGAAGCCTTTTTCTTTCGTCTTTCCTTACTTCATTTCGCAAAATGTAGTTGCTTTATTAGAAGCTACTGTGCTGTAGTTGAAAGTACGAAAAAATTTGATGGATACGGCTGTGTTCGCGATTACATATGTTCGCTTTGTTGGACAAATAATAAGTACCGAGAAGCTCACAAAATATATAAAAGTAATGTCACAAATTGATGGATTATATTTATTTTACAATAAAATTAATTTTATAATTTGACAAACTAAATCAAACCACTATCAGTTTGCAGGATTATTTATTGTATAATCCGCTAGAGTATTTTCCTTTATCTAATAAGCCAATTGTTCAGAACCCTGCAGATCCGCCATGTTCCCTACCCAAACATCAGCCCTTCACTTGTGTTTTTGGATTGAGTTTTTTCTTTCCTGATGAGCGGATGCCAAAGGGGCTTCTTACTTCCCAAATGTTGGGTTAGGTAGAGTAGGCAAGAAGAAAAGCAAATCAAATTGTTGATTTGTTGGCAGAGATGACTTAGAACCAATAGTTAGTTTTTGTCCTCTAACACTGATTAGAACAGAAGTGAAAACAGTTGTGTTCATTAACAGCAGTAAAAACTTCGTTCAATAACTCAGACCCTGTTAAAAATAAAATAAAATAAAATAAAAGAATCCAAGATCCTATCAAATTATGCTGTGGTACTAAAGATTGCCGTAGATGATCCAGAAAATGGTACTAATGTAAGTAGTAATTTATACAACTGGTAACTTTAGCTTTTTACAGCCAGCTTCAGTGTCATGCTAGTCAAATCAAGTCCCTATAATAATCAGGAATCACATGCATCATTAGTCTTGGAGAATTGAAATGAACCTGAAATGTTCGTTTCAATGTCAGTGCATTAGCCAACTATTTAACTTGTAGGTTTTCTTGAGCACCTTGATTTTAATTATAATGTGCTATGTGATTAGGTTGTAATTTGACAACTAGTGGTGCTTAGAATGTAAGCTACAAGAAATAGAATTGCAGAAGAATGAGGACTCGTTTGGGAAGTGAGATGAGATGACAATTCTGTGAATAGTAATGCAATTGTTAGAGTTAAGATGTTTTATTGGGTTTTGGGAAAGGAGCGAAAAACCTTATTAAAAATATTATGAAGTTAAAATAATGTTAGAATATGATTTTTTTAATATTATTTTTATTTTGAAATTTGAAAAAGTAATATTGTTTTTGTGGTTTGTTTGGAAGTTTGGGAAAGTTGTAATGATTAAATGAAAAAGCTGAAGATTTGAAATTGAAAAATATATGTGTTTGAGTGATGTTTGGGAAGGAAATTATGAAAAATTTTGAGATGAAATGAGATCATCTCAATTCCCAAACAAGCCCTTCAGACTTCTAGTTCTCACCAAGAATTCCTAAGCTAAACGACTTCTAAGGTAAACAATAAGTCAATATAAATAACTTTAGAGTAATACTCTTCTTCATCCTAATCCTTATTCCTAGTCACCAAGAGTGATGTGGTAAATTTCAAGTCACTGCCATTTAAGCGGTTGATAGAAAAAGCAATTTGAAATATGACACATCAACATGATCGGGGATGACAAGGTTTAGGATGCAGAGTGACATTCCTCATAATTTTTTTTGTTTGTTTGTTTATAAGCACATTCCTCATAACTTTACTCATTAAAATTTTATTATTGTCTAAAGTTTATTTGAAATCTATGGGATAGTTATTCTCATCAAGACTTCTACCAAGATTCCTAAGTGAAAATTCTTCTTAACATGTAGATCTGTAACACAAGCTGACTAACATGTCAATAACTTGTAAATTCATTGTTGCAGTGAAAGTATTAAACTCAATATTTAAACAATGGAAGATATCAGCACCACAGGATCAATGGAACATAAGTGGGGAGCCATGTAGTGGAGCTGCCACTGACAACACCAGCTTTATTAACACGGATTACAACCCCTTAATCAAATGCAAATGTTCGTACAACAATGGTACCATTTGCCATATCAACGAGCTGTAAGTTTTTTTCCATATAACTAAATTCTCATGCTTGTGGTTGGGTTATTTTAAATAAATGCTCATTGCACCTACAATGTGAGTGCCCTCTCTAGCCCCTTTGTAAATTAAATCCGACTAGTCATTGCAAAATTAGCCTTAGAAGTTCTCTTGTTGATGCAAATTGTGCAACAATAAAGTGAGGCCTCTTGGCTTGTTTCCTTTGGACTGGTCTCTTCCTTATTTCTTAGGGAAACCATCCAACCTTATTTGTTTAGTCCCCATTCTAGCCTTTGATAATGGGTCACACCAACATTGCTTTGACTATCCCTCAAAACCAATGACCATGCTACCCTGATGGGACACCATGTCATTCACCATTCAGGTACAGGAAAATATATAAATCTTATACTGGATTATATGTTTCAATTCATCAAATTTTGATCTTTCACTTTTCAACGCTCGTTTAAGATATGAAAGTTTTGCCATTGTACTCATTATTTCCTTGTCGTAACTTGGTTAATACCTCATGTATACCTACTTTTGGCAATTTCTTCTACCGATATTCAATTTTTTACTTAAATGAGATTTTGTCCTTGTTCAATGGTTTGCAGACTTTAGGAATATTTGTTATAAAAAAGGTTAGGAGAGAGGGACCTTTGATTTTTTTTTTTGATATTAATAGAGATGTGAGCGACTAAGGAATTAGGAGAGGTGGGATCGATCAAATGAGGGTCATTTCAGGGTTTTGGTATGGTGGTGTTGGATTTGGTGTCTTGTAGAGTTGCACTCAATCTCAAAATTGCCATAGTTATATTTGATTTCTTTTCATTTATGGCTTGAAGAAGATTTTTTTGAATCTTATCAAAATTTTCTTCTTGAGTTATTTATGTTTTGAGGTTAGACTTTGTATATGATACCTCGATGAGGGTATGTGGTATATGAGATTTCACATTACTTGGGAATAAGAAGTTTTTGCTCTTTATAAGGTTCTAATAGGACTTCAATTGTATCATTGACTAGTCATTTTGGAATATAGGCCATGTGATTTGGGTCTTCCATTAGGGCGTTACATTGTACACTTCTCTAATCCCAGAAACATACTAACAAGTGCGGAGGCCTCATTGTTTCATTTGTAGAGCACTTCAGTGCATTCAATTTTATTTTATTTTTGAATTTTATCATGCTTGATTTTCCTAGTAGTTGACTAATGGCATTATTAATATTGTTTTATTGTGTTTTAAAATGTTGATTTGTATATTGGGTTCCTGTTAAGTAGAATTAAATGTTGACACTTTCACATATTATGGTTCGTACAAAAAGAAAATTGCAAGGAAAAGTGAGAGAAAAAGGCTAAATTTGAGAATGGCCAGACCTCCATGAAAATTAGAGAAAAAAATAGACTAATTTGCATTGAATGCTTCTTCTTCAATTTTCTGTAGATTCCAACCTGTAGGGAAGATGAAATCGTCTTGAACCTTGATCTATCAGTTCATCTTTCAAGAACATACTATTATATATCAGTTCTTGCTGCTCCAATGGATAAATATCCCTTCCATATGAATCCTCATTACTCAGCTTAACATAAGAAATTATATAGTAATATTGAATCAAGATCTGTAATTCTTTGCCTTCAAAGTTTTACAGTGAGAACTTTTTATCTCAAGACCTAAGAAATTAACTCTTAACGGCAGCATGATAATTCTTTTTTTTAAAGGTAAACAATTATATCATAATGATGAGAATAGGCTTAGCCTAGGTATACAGGAGGTATTCAAGAGTTAACACCTATTTAAGAAGAAGAAAGAGAAATAAGAAAATCATGAAAAATATAGGCTGTTGAAACCCACACCTTTGCCTAACCAGTTCCACAAAGCCTTCAGTTTTTGACCACATATTCTCGAACTTAAAGTATCTCCTCCCTCTTTGTATTCCTCCACAATCCAACAAAATAGGGAAATGGTCATAACATAGACAAGGCAGCCTTTTTTGACATACCTCTGGATAATGTATTTCCCATTCTAGGGAGACGCCTGGTTTGTTTTTGGGGATGAAACCAAAACTATCAAACTCATTATTACACTTTTTCAAATTCCCATACAAAATATAATAAAAAATTCAACATTTTCAAATTTCAAAACACCTTTGTCAAATCCCCATACAAAACTAATATTAAAAAAAATATCTTATAACAATATTTTATTATTTTTTTAACTTTTATCTCTTTTCATCTCATCTTGAAAACAAATCAAGCCTAAGGCTGGGTATGGCTGTCAATATATTTCCAACATTCTCCAATATTTTTCATTACTATTCACTATTTTATTATTACTTTTTACTTACTTTTTTATCTATTCATTACTTTTTTTATTATTATTCAATATTTTATTATTACTTTTTACCTACTTTTTATTACTAGTCATAAATACTTTCAAACACTCTCAACACCCAAACGCAACCTAATGCTCAGTTTGGTTCCTAAACTCACCTTAACTCATCCCATCTCATCTCATCATTATAATTTTTTCAAATTTTCATACATTTTTCCAAATTCCCATACAAAATATAATAAAAAATTCAACTTTTTTAAATCTCAAAACACTCGTAATATTAAAAAGAAATATTCTAATAATATTTTATTCAACTCACTCAACTCAACTCATCTCATCTCGGCATCCAAATGCAACCTAAGAATATGTCCAATTTTGATCACGTCTGGTTATTGGAAGATGTTAATGGAGGAATGTCCACCAATCTCAACTTAAAAATGCAATCCCAAAAACTCGACATTGCTGGCCGCAACCTGCTATCTCCCGATCTTTCACTTAGGAATATGAAAATATTAAAATCCCCTCCTATACACCAAGGAATGACCCACCAGCTATGCATCCCAGCTAACTCTTCCCATAAAAGTGTCTACTGCTGTCCAAAGTCAGCCCATAAATTCCAGCAAAAGCCCATCTAAAACTATCCTCCACATTTTGAAAAGAACAAGCCATTGCGTATTCCTGATATACTACTACATTTTTTTCACCACCCTTCTTTCCCACATAACTAGTACTCCACTAGATGCCCTAATCGAAGCTACTTTTATGCAAGGAGAATGGGCTTAACTACTAACTTATCTCTAACAAACTACGGATCACCCAATGGACCGAAGGTCCACGATGTTTTCCAAGCCCCCTTGTTTTGACATGTCAATACCTTCCCCTTTAGAAGACTTTGCCCACAAGGTGATTACAACTCAGCTACCTATAGCTGTCCTCAGGTATGAACCTACACAAATCAGTTTTCACTAATTTCAAATGAGCAACACGTGAAGATAATATTGAAGAAATAACTTTTTTTGGTAAGTATATATTGAAGGAAATAATTACTCTCTTCCTATCTTTGAACTTTAGTCCCAGCTGTACATCCCAACTAGTGTTTGCTCCAATATGGATGTAAACAGTACTGAGATCTTTTACAACTGTTGGCTGGAAGACAGGTTTGTATATCTCCATGAGTAATCCATAAGGATTTCCACAGCCAACTCTATCAAGCTAAAATCCGCTTATACATTAACCACTTCATTTCAATTAATAATGCTTTGTATGGACTTTCATAATTTAAAGCTCTTAAGGCTTTTTCAAACTTTATGATTGGCCATAAAACCACCTTCCAAAAATATTATCTTCTCATCATTTTTTTCACTTGGAAATGGATCCGAGTTAAGAAATTCAAGGTCTTGCTGAGCCTCATTGTAATCACCATTGGGTTGCTTCCACTCTTCCAATTCATGGCATGCACCATTAATTTAATGCTGAAATATACTTCCACGGCTCAATTAATTCATGTTCCATACCACTACCTCTTCTGCTATCCTCAAGAAAACTATAAACTTCGAGTGCATATTTCCACATATGTTCTGGACGGCACCCTTTATTTCCCAAAACTCATGCCGATTCTTATTTATTTTACTGTATTGGCAAGTTGTCCGTTGTTTAACAAGGTAAAAGACATGATGCACTTGCTAGGTCTCAGAGATTTCTTGTCATAAAAAAAAACGACAAGTTGCACAACGCAAAACTGAAGTTATATACTTCCTGTCAATATCCTCAGACTGCATGCTATCATGTTGCTGAATGCTCAAGGGAAAAAGCCTATGGGTTTTCCACCGTACAACCCCCACAAAAGAAGACACATAAGGCTCTAAAATGGGCTCAATTTTATAATTTTGTTCCATTGAGAAGAACATGCAGCAAGAATTAGCCTGATCCAAATACATGGCAACCATGGAGTCTTTCATTATCAATTACTTCCACCAAACAAAAATCTATATTTGCTGTAATTATTCCCGTCCCAGTTCTACAATCTCTTTGGGCATTTCATTGAACATATGAAGTACAAAATCCAAATACATACACTGAATCAATAGGAAATTGGAACCCAAACAACTTAAGCACTCATCATTGCAAACCCATACTCAATGATCCATATTTGTTTTTCCTACAAGACCTAGAAAAATGCCTCACCAGCTCGAGCCTTCCTCTATCACTGACTTGTTAAAAATCCACTTCTCTACTTGCATAAGTTCCTCTTGTGGCATTCCTTCCATTTTGTCATAGGTTCTGTTACCTCTTGAAAATATTTGAAACAATGAAGGTTGTTTAGTACACCAGTTAAGAGTCAATGGATCCCCAAGATGTTGCTACCCCCTAGTGCTCTCAAAATGTTCATTGCACCAGGATGGGAGTAAGATGTTATGAACCCATTCCCCTTAAATATCCTGCTTTAGTGGCCTCTCAAAACAAAGCAAAGCATCCCTTTCCATGTAACATGAGGCTGTGTAGATCTTCCAGCCATGAGGAGTTGCCTTTTTCTTTGAGAAATATATTAAACAAGGAAAGCCAGTGGTAAGGATATTCACCGTTGAATCATCCATCTTCCCACTCTAGTTTTCTTTGTCGAAATTTAAGGTATCCCATGGCTTTAATGGATTTGAACTTCTCTTTCATTGGAAAGCAATCTACCAAGGTTTATATGGAAGAAAAGATTGCCTTGACTGAAAGCAAAGGAAAAGAGCTTCTAGAATTCAAAAATTGAGCAGGCAGAGCCCTTTAATATGGCTTTCCTTGTAACAAGACCATTATGTCTTAGCTCAAAACCTTCAATTGGAATTAGTTGAAATCTTGGATATATGAATCTTTTTTTTTCTTGGCACCGGGTGTTTGGAACAGCGTTTTGATTGATCCGGGGTTGCACAGGCCCTTGGCAAGAAGTTTCCCGCAAGTGTACCTTGGTTAATTCTATTAGTGGATTATATTGATTTGAATTAATTCCTTTGTATTTTAGAGATATCTGTACAGCTGTATAGGATTGTAATTTAAATATTTAGATTGGGTAGATAAGTATGGGAAATATATCTTATCCAAGATTTGAATCCCTTTAAGATAGGAAGTCAGATTTCGAATTTGGCAAATCTGTGTAATCTATATTTTGCGATTGATTAATGAGAAGTGATAAGAAAATTCATTCAGCCAAAAGAAAATTATTATGGTATCAAGAGCAGTTTGATGATCCTTACCTGTTTTGAATTTTTTCCTCTTGGGGGTCTGAGTTTGTAGTTGTCGGCACCTTCTATTGGTGTTTTTGTGGCATTAGATTCTTCCTGTGGCTGCGTATCTTTGTTTTGGTGCCAGTGGTTGCGTGTTCCTGGTTCAAGTGGTGATTTCGGCGACTTCTGTTGGGTCTAGGATTTTGGCTCAGGTTTCTTCATCTGGTTTCCAGATTTTCGGCTAAGGTTTTTTTTTTTCTTTCTAATTTCTAGATTATTCTCGGCTCCAGTTTCTTCTCTATCATGTCTTCTGAAGTTAGAGACTTCGTTCTGGTTCGTCTCAATGGAAAGAATTATGTTGCGTGGTCTTTTCAATTTCAACTATTGGTGAAAGGAAAGGAACTTTGGAGTCATATTGATGGGAGTAGTGTGGCACAAGAGGACAAAGATCCGCGGGCTTCTTGGGAAATCAAGGATGCCCAAGTCATGTCTTGGATTATTGGATCTGTAGATCCCCACATTATCTTGAATTTATGCTCATTCAAGAATACTTGTGATATGTGGAATCATCGCAAACAGCTGTATACTCAGAATTAGGAGTGTAAGTTTAAACCAGAAAACTGGCCCGGACCGGGATGAACCGGACCGGATGAACCGGACCGGAATTTCCGGTTTTGTGCCGGTCTGGTCCGGTTCTGGACATTTTAGCACCGCACTAGACCGGACTGAATCGGGCCGGTTTCATTTATTATTTTTTTTAAAGAATTATTATTTTATATAATAATATAAGTTATAATTAGATATAAAATAATGTTGTAGTAATTTATAAAATGAAAAGGTAATCTTAATTGAAATTGATAACATGCCAATATTTTTTTTATCATTTAAAATCAATTTTAAAATTGAAAAAATAATCCTGAATAATAAATAGACTTTTGGACTGTGATTTAGACTTTTTAAATTTGGACAATGGACTTGTAGTTTGTTGGGTTTTTGGAATAGTTGTTATTTAAACTTTTGGAGTTTAGACTTTAATTTTTGGGACTCTTGGAATTGTAAAAGCAGTTTTTTTTTTTTTAAAACTAAATTTTTATTGCAGTTTATTTTTATAGAGCAGTTTTTATTTAATAGCAGTTTATGTAATGCAGATTTTTTTTATATAACAGATTTTTTAACTAAAACAGATTTTTATACTAAATTATAATTTTTTTTACTAAAACAGATTTTGTAAACCAGTTTTTTTTTTTTTTAATAACAGATTTGTTTTATAAAAATATATTTTATTAAAATCGAAAAACTGAACCTGAACCAGACCGGAACTAATAAAACTTGTACTACCAGTTTAGGAGTATAAGCGGAGTGTAATTGATTTTAAAAATTGCAAAACCGATGGTACTAGTTTGGTTCTTAATTTTATCAATAACCGGACCGAACCGGACCGGTTACTCCCCACTTAGACTAATGCAGCCAAGCAATTTCAACTCGAACTAGAGATGTCAAATTTCTCTCAAGGATCTCTCTCTGTGGAGGAGTTTTATTCTGGTTTTTGTAACTTGTGGGCTGATTATACAAATATTGTATACATTTCAATTCCAAAAAGAAGTTTGGCTGATATTCAAGCTATTTATAAAGCAAGTATGCGGGCACAGTTTCTTATGAAACTAAGGCCTGCATTTGAATTTATTCATGCTAATCTGATGAATCGAGATTCGGTGCTCCCACTTGATATGTGTTTGAGAGAGATATTTTGAGAGACCACCGATTGATGACCAAAACAGCCATGGAACATGCTACTCCAGTTCCTGTGGCATATGCAGCTCAAGGAAAAAATAAAGGGAGGGATTTGAGCACTACCCAATGTTATAGTTGCAAAGGTTTTGGGTATCTCGCTGCAAATTGCTCTAAGAAAACTTGCAACTATTGCAAAAAGTAAGGACATATTATCAAGGATTGCCTGATACATCCTCCACATCGCCATGAAACTGCCTATTCAGCTACTGCAGAGGCTACTAGTGCTGCCAGCTCTACCTTGGCCACTCCTTCTCATGTTCCAGCTTCCACTTCTCAAAATTCCACCTCTCTTGCACCATAAATGGTGCAACAAATGATTATCTCAGCTCTTTCTACTTTAGGTATTTCAGGTAAAACCAAATCTACCTCTAAACCTTGATATTTTGATTCTGGTGCCACCAACCATATGACAAGTACCTCTCACTCTCTTGTAAATGTCTCACAGTATGCTAGTCCACTTAAAATTCATACAGCAGATGGTAGTTCCCTACCTATCACTGACGTAGGTGACATTTCTCCTTCCTCGAATAATGTTTTGGTGTCTCCTTCATTAAATACAAATCTGATTTCTATTGGACAATTAGTTGACAGCAATTGTAGAGTGTCATTCACTTCTTCTGGTTGTTTTATACAAGATCAGGTGATCGGGAAGATGATCGCGAGGGGTTCTAAAGAGGGTTGGCTGTTTTCTTTATGTTTAGGTTCAAAGTCTGTTGAGTCCAAGTTTTTATCTTCATTTTCTTGTAATGTTGGTACTTTGAGTGTGAAGGATTGGCATAGGCGGTTGGGCCATCCCAATTCTCACATACTTCATAAGTTGTTATCTTTTGGTTTAATTGGAAATAAAGATTTTGATTGTCTTGATAAATTAAATTTTGATTGTTATACATGCTAGTTAGCTAAAAGTAAAGTCTTGCCTTTTCCTTCAAAAGGATCTCATACCACTCGTGCCTTTGATGTTATTCATAGTGATGTGTGGGGTATTGCCCCAATAGAATCTCATGATTGTTATAAATATTTTGTGACGTTTATTGATGATTATACTTGTTTTACATAGATTTACTTTCTTCGCACTAAGAATGAAGTATTTTCGGTATTCAAGCATTTCTTGGCTTATCTCACTAATTAATTTTCTGCCACTTTTAAGGTTCTTCGCTCTGATTTAGGAGGAGAATATATATATCCATTGAGTTTCAAATGTTCCTTCAAGACCAAGGAGTTATTTCTCAATGTACTTGTCCATATACTCCACAACAAAATGGAGTGGCTGAAAGAAAGAATTGCCATTTTGTTGATATGGTCTGAGCCCTCCTACGGGTGTGCCCTCTCGTTTTTGGTGTGAAACTTTGTCTACTGCAGTGTATTTAATTAATAGATTACCTACTCTAGTACTAGATAATGTTTCTTCTTATACTTTGCTATTTGGGCACTCCCCAGACTATTATCAATTGCACTCATTCGATTGCATTTGTTTTGTGCATCTTCCATCTCATGAAAGACAAACCGTTTTGTTTGTTATGATCCTCTGGCTAAACGCATTCGAATTTCTCGTACTGTGGTGTTCTTTGACAAACAACAATTTTTTCATACTCATCTAGATATTATTCCTCCTAGTTTTTGTGTTTTGCCAAAATTTTCATATGAAGATACCACTCTTACACCAATTTCCACTCCTACACCAATTTCCACTCTGTTTACACTTGCTTGTGTTTACACCAGGCTTAAATCATCTCATCTAACAGATCTAACCATTCTTTCTGCCCCTCCTGAGCATCCACTTGTGCCCTGATCTACCATCTCGTTGGCATACTTCTAGAGTCTCCTAACCCCCAAATTGGTATGGTTTTTCATCTCATTCTTCTATGTCTACTACACTTTCTTCTATTGTTATTCCCTCCTCTTATAAGTAGGCTAAGGAACATGAGTGTTGGAGAAATGCCAAGCAAGTATAAATGGATGCACTAGCGGCGAATGACACTTGGGATATTGTGTCTTGTCCTTCTTCTATGACACCTATTGGTTGTAAGTGGGTATATTTGTGAAGCTTAGATCAGATGGGTCTCTTGAAAGATATAAAGCTCATTTTGGTAGCTTTGAGAAATAGACAAAAATTTGGGATTGATTATGACGAGACGTTTGCTCTTGTTGCTAAGATGACGGCCGTTTGTCTCCTTGCCATTGCTGCTTCTCAGTCTTGGCGTTTGCATCAGATGGATGCGACGAATACTTTTCTTCATGGTGATTTAAAAGAGGACATTTATATGAAACGTCCTTCTAGTATGCCTCTTTCCTCAACTAATGATGTTTGTAAGCTGAAAAGGTCAGTGTATGGCCTAAAACAAGCTCCTAGAGCTTGGTTTCAGAAGTTCCGCAATATCTTACTTGAGTTTCAATTCACTCAGAGTGAGTATGATGCTTCTTTGTTCCTTCATAAGGGTGATTCTGGTTTTGTTTTCCTATTGGTCTATGTGGATAATATCATTATAACTAGATCCAAAATTGAATTTATTCAGAAGGTTCAGAAGCATCTTTATAATGTCTTTCATATGAAAGATTTGGGACTGTTGACTTATTTCTTGGAGCTAGAAGTTCACAATCAGTCACATGGGTTATTTATTAATCAACATAAATACACCCAGGATCTTGTTCAGTTGGTTGGGTTGGGGGAGACTACTTTAGTTGATACACCTATGGAAGTCAATGTGAAGCATGGGAAGGATGAGGGTGATTTAATTTCTAATCCTACATTATATAGGAAGCTTGTTGGGAGTTTAATCTACCTCACTATCACGCGTCCAGATATCTCATATGCTGTCCATATTGATAGTAAATTTATGGACACTTCTTGACACTTGCATTTAGTGGCTGTTTGTCGTATTATCAGAAAATGATTGGGACTCCTAACCGTGGGTTATTTTTTCCTACTGGCACTTCTATACCACTAATGGCTTATAGTGATGCAGTGGGCTGGCTGCCCAGATTCTAGGCATTCTACAACTGGTTGGTGCATTTTTCTTGGAGATTCACTCATCTCCGGGAAATGCAAGGAGCAAGAGTGTGTTTCTAAATCCTCTATAGAGCTGAATATAGAGCTATATCAGCAGCTTGCTCAAAGGTGATGTGGTTGCGGGGCATTCTTCAAGAGCTTGGTTTTTCACAAAACAAACCAACTCCTCTTCATGGTGACAACACTAGTGCCATTTAAATTGCTGCCAATCCTCTATTTCACGAGCGTACTAAATATAATGAAGTGGATTGTCACCATATTCGTCAAGCCTATGAGGCTACGTCTATTACTCTTCCTCATATCTCTACGAATCTTCAAGTAGCTGATATATTTACAAAAGTGATGACTAGACAATTTCTAGTTAGCAAATTGATGCTAGTAGATACACTAGCATCAATTTGATGGGGGGGTATTAGTGGATTATATTTATTTGAATTAATTCCTATGTATTTTAGAGATATTTGTATAGCTGTATAAGATTTGTAATTTGAATATTTAGATTGGGTAGATAAGTATGGGAAACATATCTTATCCAAGATTTGAATCCCTTTAAGATAGGAAGTTAGATTTCGAATTTGGTAGAACTGTGTAATCTATATTTTGCAATTGATGAATGAGAAGCGATAAGAAAATTCATTCAGCCAAAAGAAAATTGTTAAATTCAAGGGAAAAAACTCCCGATCCGATTTCCCCTAGAGATTGTTTTCACCCAAGGGTATTTGAATCTTAGATCTTGGGGGAGCATATCGCTAAGCGTAAGATCTTTACCGCTTGAGCCAATGCCTAGGGGTTAGGATATATGAATCTTTATCCTCTCATTTAATTTTTTGTTTGTTTTCAAATTCTTTTGACAGGAAGGTTTTTGGATTGGACGTTGTTGGTGTACTACCAGATGAGCTTTGGACTTTGGCTTTCCTAACCAATCTGTATGATTTCTCAATTGTGTATTGGCATGCTTGATCTGAACTGTACGATTGGTTATCTTTTTGTATCTAAGCTGAATCAGAATTATGTTGCACATTATCAACTGCTTGAAATATGTGATACACTTTTTTTTCCTCTTTGGGAGGTGTTGGAATGTGTTACATATTTTTCATTAGCACTATTCCTAATAGGATAATAGTTTCTTTTGTTTCTTACAGGGATTTAGGCCTGAATTACTTAACTGGTCCCATCTCTCCATCTATTGGGAACCTTACTGGCTTGCTGTACCTGTAAGCTCATCTACAGTATGATTTGAATGCAATTTGGTACCTAATTCCTACATATGGTGTTGTTTATTTATTTATTTTCTGACCAGGAACTTTGGCATTAATGCATTATCTGGGAAGCTTCCGGTGGAACTTGGGAAGCTTACTGAATTAAAATCACTGTGAATTCCAGTCACCTTTTACTTAGTTCATTTACTCAATGTTAATAATCTGAACCTAAAATCATAAAACCCTGGGAATAATATTTTTTGCTTCACTTTTCAATTTTGTAGGGCTCTCGGGTTTAACAACTTCTCTGGTCCTCTGCCATTTGAGCTTGGGAATTTAACCAAATTAGAACAATTGTAAGTTTTATTTTCGATCCTCAAATGTCTTTTCCATTTCTGTTGGAACTTCTGCATTTTTGTAGACCAGATTTGGTAGCTTGGAGATATACAGCCTTTGGAAAATTCTGAAAGAACAACTAATTATGTGTTTTTGATAAGTTAAAATTAGAAATCATGATGTTTTTAAGTGAAGAAATTCATGGACTTATCTCATAAAACCGGTTCAACAAAAGAGGATTGCTCTTTTCTTATAAACATGCCCAAGACCTTGTTCATATGTAATGTGGAATTATTCCTCAACACCCTCCCTTACGTGCAGACCGGTATTTTTTTGGTCCTTATCACGGAGTAAGTAGTGTGAACTTCCATTTGTCCTGTCGCAGAGTCTAATACCATGAAGAAATTTACGGGCCTAACTCATCTCATTAAACCAGTTCAATAAGAGATGATTGCTCATTCTATATAAACATGCCCAAGACCTTGTCTACAGGTAATGTGGGATTATTCCTTAACATTAAGAACTTCCAATTATAGACAGTGTATCTAGTAGAAGAACAAGATTATGCAAAAGCAATATCTTCTCATACGAGTAAAAGTTATGGATGTTCAGATAAAGTTATGCCTTTAATCTTCAGTGAGCCATTAGATACCTGTGTAGTGGTTACAATTTTAATATTTATTTTAGTTGACTGAAAGTTATATTATAGAGTAATCGTTATATTCATATAAGTAATGCTCTAGATATCCCACAGTCCAAACTAAATCTGAACAGTGTAGCATAATCACCTATATGGTCATTGGAAACTAGTGATGGCTGGCAGATTTATCTCTTTGAGAACCACTGTAAACCGTTGTAAATCTTGTTATTCTTTTTAAAACCTTTTATAGAAAATATTCAGTGCTGTGTTGCTCTGTTCGTATGGGTGCATTGCAATAAAGTGGTGTTATTACGCTCGGGGGCAAGCATATCCAAATCCTTCTGATATTAGTGAAACACCTACTTTTATACTTTAAGCACCGCTTGCCCCGTTTTATGGTTGTTTACACTTATCAATTACCATTGACAGCTATGAATTATGTGTTACTTATAAAAGTAATGAATATCAGATTGCAACAGAATTTTTATTTTTTTGTCTTGACAGGTATTATGATAGTTCTGGAGTTAGTGGTGAGATTCCACGAACATTTGCTAATCTACAGAATCTCTATATAATGTAAGATAATTAAACCTGTTGAAAAACATGTAAAATCTGAGTATGTTTCCTTTTTGAAAAAAATATTCTGTTTGTCACAGGCTGGGATCGAACAATGAACTCACTGGTCGAATACCTAACTTCATAGGGAATTGGTCAGGACTTCAAACCTTGTAAGACAGTAGTATTGGATCTGTTCTTTTTACTTTTGTTGAATCACACTTACAAGACAAGCTAGGCTTCCAATACAATGCATACTCTTTAACTGAAAAACTGTTAAAATATAGCAAACTGTAGGCTATACTTGTATGTTGCACATAAAATTTTTATGTTTGCAGTTTGCAATCTTCTATTTCTGAATGTTTTTGTAGGAGGCTTCAAGGAAACCTTTTTGAAGGTTCGATACCATTTTCATTTTCCAATTTAACTTCTCTGACAGACTTGTGAGTGCCTACATCTATCAGTATTTTCTTCAGGTTAAATTACACTTTTGTCCACTAAAATTTAGCCAAAAAATCAAATTTCATCCCTGAAATTGGAAGTTTCAAATGGATCCTTGAAAAAACTAGTAGGCAGTAATGCTGTCTCTTAGATTATAACAGTGTTTCATCATCCTTCTACCACTCATATATGGCTTCCAATTCATGTACAATGAAACAAAGATGACATTGCTAGCTTTTAAAACCTTTAGGCATAAAATTAGTACTTCTTACATTTCAGGGACAAAAACAGATGCAAGCTAAATTTTAGAAAGCAAATGTGTATTCAGAATGTTGTTTATATGTTGCAGATCTTTGAGGCTGATTATCCTTTGTATGCTTTTAATGTAGGAGAATAAGTGATATATCTAATGGCAGTTCTTCATTAGCATTCATTAGGGAGATGAAGTCTCTGGCCATCTTGTAAGAGTTCCATCCTATAATTAATTTTTTTTTTAATGTTGTGAGGCATATTGTATTTTTGACTGGACGCTTTTTTGAGTACTGCAAAGGGGACTTTACCAGAAGCCGAATGACCTATGGCTTTAGCCATGGGCCAGGCTGGACAGTGAGGCCTTGGTGCAGCTACTGTTGTATCATAAAGTAAGAGAGGAGCGAGGTTGTGAGCTTGGTAATCCTCATTTTGATATCATGAGGTTTTGATCTTTTCTTCTACCATGGACATATGAATTTTTTCCAGACGACATAAATTCGTTTCTGTTTCATGTTATTTTTCTCCATTGTGGGTGTGTTTACATGACACTACATATTGTTGCTGTTTTCCTTGTTATACTTGTAACTCTTTTGGAAAGTAATTAACAGCTTGGTTACATTTATTGCAGAATTTTGAGGAATAACAATATTTCTGATTCAATTCCAGCAAATATTGGAGAATACCAAAGCTTGTGGCAGCTGTAAGTTGTACATTTTGATGGATGAATATTTGGGAGGGTGTCAATGTGTTAGTAACCTCAACCTGAAGGGAACATATTTAAGTAGCTTAATTATAATAAAATATGTTTAGTTAATATAAATGAAGCAATATATTTACCAGGTTATGTTGTATGGCATTTAAAATTCTCTCTACAGTGTTAGTCATTGTCAATCCAAGGTCAGTGCAGTGCTGTTATGTTTTATCATTTCTCTTTGTATCTTTTTCCTTTATTTTGGAGGGAGGGGGGGGGGATATTAGGTGTGGGCTTAATTTTCTTTGAAGATCATTTGTGTTTTCCAAATTTATTATTTGATTTTATGTTCTGTCAGCTAGCTTTCTTCTCTAAACAACTGTATAATAGTAGTTCTTTTGTCTTTATTTTGTAAGGGATTTGAGCTTCAACAACATAACTGGACAGGTTCCAGACTCACTTTTTAGGATGAGTTCTCTGTCTCATCTGTAATATACTATCTACTCAATTGTACCATGTTCTCTCCTGACATTTACCCCTCATCTATTGAAGTGTGTTTTGTTGCCTTGTGTGTAGGTTTCTTGGAAACAATAAGTTAAACGGTACCCTTCCTATGTCAAAAAGTGGAATTCTACGCAATATGTAAGTACATGTAATAGTTTTTTTACAACACTTTTTGTTTCATATGAAAGTAAGACTTCGATTTTTTTTTTCCCCTTTTTTTAGGAGAGTTCATATTTTCATTAAAATTTAAACATATTTAAACCCCTTGTCTAGTGGTGGAAGGAAAGAGGGGCTTTTTTTTTGGGGGTTGTGGGGGGTTGGTGGGGAGAAGCGAGGAGGGCTATGATTCCATTTGAAGCCATAGTAAAAGATTTTTCCATTGTGCATCAATCCCTTAAAAAACCGTACACTCATTCCCCTTCAGTAGGCGTCTAGTGAATTATAACAGCATGATGGTCTAGTAATTAGGAGGTGGCCAATCAATATTTTTTAAAATTTTCTTTCGTTGTCATAATAAATGAATATTTTTTTCTATCCAAATCACACTTGTTTAAGTAGGTAAAAGACATGTATTTGCATGGTGTCTGGGATTCCCCTCAAAAGTAGTTCCTAACTCATCAATAGCCTCTTCTTCCTCCATGGCTACTCTGCCCTAGTAGGTACTGCACCTACAAGACTTTTATCCTCTACCTGAGATTCTTAGGTCATCATTTATGGCACAGCTGAACATGTAACTCGTTTGTCTAGCTCCTTGCCTGCTTATCATCCTATTTCTTCTCCTTAAATGCTATTTTTGCTAATGATTCCCTAGCTAAAGTTGCATGCACATCTTACTCACGATATATACACATATTGTTCATTCTCTATATTCTTGGTTTTCCTTTTCATTTATCGTCTATTAGCAAGACCGCTAAAACTATCTAGTGATCTCTAAGGTTTAGTTGTCTTTCCATATGTTTTAGAATCTCAAAACAACGAGTGTGATTGGTATGAGGCATAAATTTGGTGGCGTTTAATATTGGGACATAATTGTCAATAAACAAGGTTTTTTGTAAATAATGGCCAAAGTGTCTTGGCCTTGAGAACTCTGTCTATTATATAATTGATACCACAAGTCTATTCAAGGAAACAAAATAAGTATTTCCCTAATTCTAGCCCTATACATGGAAGAGTAGTCTGTCAAAGTAGTATGCTAATCTGTACAGAATAGAAGAAATAAATGTATAAGGAAAGAATAATGAACAACAATTATGGACAGCAAAAGCTGTCCATTTGACAGCCCCCTTAAATTGATGTAGGTTGATCAAAGTATCAATTTGCTACTTAGGAAGCAATGTTGATGGCTAGTGAGAGTTTTGGTGAAGATATCAGCAATTTGTAGTTCAGTAGAAACATGTATAAAAGTAATAACACGAGCTTCAAAAGCTTCACGGATAGAGTGATAGTCGACTTCAATATGTTTTGTGCGCTCATGATAGACAAGATTGGCCTTGATCTGAATACCACTTATATTATCGGTGTATAAAGGTGTAGGATCAATCTCAAAGAAATCTAACTCAACAAGTAAATGTCGAAACCAGATAATTTCAGAACAAGCAAGAGACATTGCTGGGTATTCAGATTCTGTAGATGACTTAGAAATCCTGTCTTGCTTCTTATTCTTCCAGGAGATCAATGCATCACCCAAGAATACACACCAACCAGTAATAGAACGACGTGTATCAGCCCAATCAACGTCGCTATAAACAGCAAGGCGATAAGAATTGCTTGCAGGAAAGAATAAGCCACGAGCAGAAGTGCCCTGAACATAGTGTATGATCCTACAGACAATAGCTAGATGAAGATGATGAGGAGGTTGAAGAAACTGGTTGATTTGCTGTATAGCAAAAGAAATGTCCGGTCTAGTAATGATGAGGTAGACAAGGCTACCCACCAACTTCCGGTATAAACTGGGATCGAAAAGTAAGTCACCCTTCTCTTTGCGAAACTTGACATTTGATTCCATGAGAGTATCAACAGAGGAATCCTCTTGTAGGCCAGTTGTAGCCACCAAGACACTAGCATACTTATGTTGATTGAGTGAAATACTAGAGGGACTACGATGCACCTCAAGACCAAGAAAATATGTGAGAGACCCAAGATCTTTCATATGAAAAGACTTTGAGAGATGAGTGTTGAGTTGACCCAATAAAGCAGAATTAGAGCCAGTGATCACAATATCAACATAGACCAAAAGAACAACAATACCTATGTCTGATTTTCGAAGAAACAATTAAGTGTCATACTTGCTCTACTTGAATGAAAATTGTAATAAGGTGGTTCGAAATTTATCAAATTAGGCCCTTGGAACTTGTTTGAGACCATAAAGAGAGCGACAAAGCTTACACACTTGAAATCGGAGAGAAAAACAGTCCCGGAGGTGGTTTCATATAAATACACTTTTTAAGATTCCCGTGAAGAAATGCATTCTTGATATCCATCTAATGTAGTGGCCAATCATTGGAAGTAGCAAGAGCTAGAATTGTACGAACAATAGTTATCATAGCTACTGGAGCAAATGTCTATACATAATTAACTCTATATTCCTGATTATTCCAAAGTGCAACAAGTCGAGCTTTGTAACGATCCAAACTCCTATTAGATTTGTTTTTGTTTATAGAGGACAAATACTTCTTACTTCCTTTATTGATGTACAAACATATATATATATATACAATATAGACATTTACACTTATACCCTCACACATTTATACTAATTACAAACATATCCTTTAACACTCCCCCTCAAGCTGGGGCATATATATCATATAAACCCAGCTTGAAACAAATAAGTTTTAATCGACTCCAACACAAAAATTTAGTAAACACATCTGCAAGTTGATCAGCAGACTTCACAAAAGGTGTAGCAATGCCACCACTTAGTATCTTATCACGAATAAAGTAACAATCAATCTTTATATGTTTAGTCCTCTCATGGAATACAGGGTTATAGGCAATATGCACTGCAACTTGATTATCACAAAATAACTTGAGAGACGTAGGAGCTGGAAACCCAATCTCTTGAAGGAAGTGTTGCAACCATGTCAGCTCACTAGTAGTGTGAGCTATTACCCTGTATTCTGCTTTTGTACTAGACTGAGTTACTATTGCTTGTTTCTTACTCTTAAATGTAACCAAGTTACCTCCTACAAAAGTTCAATATCCAGTAGTAGATCTTTTATCTAAAGGTGATCCTGCCCAATCAGCATTTGAAAAAGCTTCAACCATAAAATGTCCATTTGGTCGATAAAGTAATCCAAGACTAGGTGCTCGCTTAAGATGACGAAGAATATGAATTACAATATCCCAATGTGAGACCCTAGGTGTTTGTAAAAATTGACTCAGTACACTCACTGTATAAAAGATGTCTGATCTGGTGATAGTGAGATAATTTGGAGACACGGTTGGTGAAGGCATGGAAGCCGGCAGCCGCGAACGATGCGAGTAAACTTGTAAAGAAATGGGGGGAGGGGGTGGAGGTGGAGGACCGACGACAGGAGGAGAAAGTGTAAGAGTAGGTAATAGTAGAGGATCACACTCAACACTCGAGGCTGTGTCAGAGGAATAGGGTATGGACTCAACGAAGGTAACATCAGCACTAATGAAGTAGCGTCTAAGAATAGGACTATAACAATGATATCCTTTTTGAGTCCGAGAATGACCAACAAATAAACACTTGGTAGAACGAGGATCAAGCTTATCAAAACCTGGACCAAAGTTATGAACATAGCAAACACATTCAAAGATTTTTGGAGGAAGGATAAACGGTGGAGATGAAGGAAACAAGATGGAGAAAGGAGAGGAACTGTCGAGAACTGATGAAAGCATACGGTTAATAAGGTAACAAGTAGTAAGAACACTATCACTCCAAAATCATTTAGGAACATGCATGTACGGTAGAAGTTCTCGGGTTACATCTAACAAATGACGATTTTTGAGTTTAGCCACCCCATTCTATTAGGGTGTATAAGAACACAAAGTTTGATGAACAGTTCCTTTGCTACTTAAGTAAGTAGCAAAGGCATTAGATAGATATTCTCTAGCATTTTCAGATCTTTTATTAAATTGAGTTTTAATTTCTTTCCAAAACACTTTGAATATAGAAAGAAGCTCTGATCTTGCCTTCATCAGAAACACCCATGTCATACGAGAGTAGTCATCAATAAATGTGACAAAATACTGAAATGTGTTTGATTCAATGTTGATTGGTTCCCATATATTAGAGTGAACCAATTCAAAAGGACTCGAGGCTCTTTTATCAATTCGAGGTATAAAAGACACGATAATGTTTACTAATTTGACATGCTTCACAAGGAATGAGAGACACATTTCCTAAATTCTTGACCTGTCGCTTCAAAAGGGAAAGAGAGGTGAGCAAGAGGACAATGCCATTCATAACCAGATGATGAGAAGGATGTAAGGGCTAGAGTGGGTGACTGTTTAACATCAAGATAATACAATCCACTAGCTTCATGCCCCGTATCAATCTTGTTTCCTGTCTTGAGATCCTGAAAAACACATGAAGAAGTATAAAAGGGCACTGAACATTGAAGACTTTTGAGTAATTTTACTGATGGACAGCAAAACTAAAGGGGCAACTAGGAGCATATAAAACAGATGACAAGGATATAGAGTCAGTGAGTTTAGTGGATCCAATGCCTGTAACTTTAGCAGGAGAACCATTAGCGAGAGTAACACTTTTTGGAGATGTCGCAGCATCTAACCTAGATAAGATAGAGGACCGACTAGTCAAATGTTCATTAGCTCCTGAATCAATGATCCATGGATCTTGAGTGGATGGGGCAAGACAAATGGATGTTGAAATCTGTGTGCGACCCGAAAGCTTATCATACTCATCCTTTGATATACTAATCATTTCTTGGCAAATGACTTGATTGCTGGATCAAAAAAGTAGAAACTTAGCTCAAGTACCCGTAAAACAGCTCTAAGAACAAAATTTCGGACTGTATGAGCCGAAATTGGGTCTGTTTCGGCCTGTTTCGGGTTTGTTTCGACCTGTTTTGGGTCTGTTTCAACCTGAACCGGCTTGTTTCGGATTTTGGCGATACTGGCTTCAAAAGCTAATCTGAAACGGGAATAGGTTATTCCTAACCAAGGATAAGGTAAGTTGGGTTTACCTTATACGTGTTACCAAATAGGTGTTATTCTAGATAGGAATACACTTTTAATCCAGGTTTAGGCTATTCAAACTCAAGATTAAACTGCTTGTAGTTGCAACCAAACAGCCCGGCACTTCAACCTTTGGCCGGCGACGGAGGTCCTTCCCGACGGCGATGACTATGCTAGTAACCATAGAAAAGGCCGGCGAGTCTACCCTTGGTGCCTGGTACCGGAGATGACGCCGAAAAGTGGCCGGAAAACACTTCAAAGAGCTACGGGCCGCTGAAAACACTACCAAACAGCCCGCCAGCCACCACAAATAGTCCGCCAGCCACCACAAACTGATCGGAGAGCTCAGAAACCACCAACAATTCAAACAACAGCTCTGATACCATGTTTTTGTTTATAGAGGAAAAATACTTCTTACTTCCTTTATTGATGTACAAACATATATATATATATATACAATACAGACACTTACACTTATACCCTCACACACTTATGCTAATTATAAGCATATCCTTTAACAAGATTGAACCTTGATTGAGTAAACCCATTTGCAACCCAGAAGAGTAATGGTTGGAGGACAAGACTCAATGTCCCAAGTGTGGTTGGCCTCTAGAGTGACAATTTTTTCTTGCATAACTTGTCGTCAACATTCATGCTTGGCAGCTTGTGAGTAGGATGTGGGAATATCAAAATTTGACAATGTAGTAGTAAGAGCTAAAATAGAAGTGCTAGAACTGAAAGAAGGAAACCCTTACCTATCCAGGGGTATAGACACTTGAGGAGTGTGATGTACCAATGGCATTGAAGATGCTATAACTGACTAAGTTTGGAGCGTGGTAGGATCAGATATCGGATGACCCATTAGAAGGGATTGTGGGCGAGAATGTCTCGTATACATTATGCCTAGTTTAAAGCGAGAGCTGAGAGGAGGAGGATCTGAGAACATTTGCTCAAAGGAGGGAAGAATCATAGTAATGGAGGACACAGAAGACATAGGAAAGAAACAATGATTTTCAAAGAAAAAAACATTCCTAGAATGTAGGATCATAGCAAAAAAATCCCTTTTGACACTCATTATATCCTAAGAATGCATATCTAACAGATTGAGCAGATAATTTAAGTTGCTCATGAGGAGGTAAATGAACAAAACATATGCAACCAAAGGTACGGAGGTTATCGTAACTAGGTTGTTTATCAAACAAGCGGAAATAGGGAGACTCCATATCTAGGACTTGAGAAGGTGAACAATTAAGTGAGTAGTAGTTTTCAGAGCCTCAACCCAAAACATGGATGGAACAGAGGATTCTAATAAGAGAGTACGTACCACATCCAGAAGGTGATGATTTTTGCGTTTAGCTACTCCACAACAAAATGGAGTAGCTGGACATGAACGTTGATGAATAATACCTTTAGAAGCCAAGAATGCTTGAAACTTAGTAGACAAATATTCACCACCAGAATCTGTGTGTAATGTCTTAATAGAAACGGAAAATTGGTTGTCAACATATGCCAAAAACTCAATGAAAGTACGAAAAACCTCAAATTTAGAGTAAAGAAAATAAACCCAAGTTAATCTGCAATGATCATCAATAAAAGTCACATAATATTTAAATTTTTCATGTGAACTAACCGGGGAATGTCCCAAAACATCACTATGAATAAGACCAAAACAATGTGAGGCTTTACTAGCATGCAACGGGAAGGGAAGAATTTTCTTTTTGCCAAGTTTGCAAGAATCACACTCAAGAGATAAAAGAATAACTTTCTTTATTATTAAGTAAATTAGAGTTCAATACATGAGATAAGATCGGAGTATTGGTCCTACATAACAAAACCATCACCAGGAAAATTAACAGCACAATTGTTATCAACTAACTGACCAACAGAAATAAGATTCGTGGAAAGTTGAGGAGCAAGAAACACATTAGTGAATTTAGAAGAGGCATCTCTGACAGCAGCCATTGGCAAAGAACTGCCATTAGCAGTTTGAATAGTAGATTTACCAACATAGGCTGAACATGACACAGAGAGGTGGGATTATTGGTCATGTGATTAGAGGCCCCCGAGTCCACGTACCAAAGTTTAGTAGAAGTGTTACCTTGGAACTCCTTTGCTGATAATGTAGAAATTAACATCTGTTGTATCATTTCAGGTGTGCAGTAATTTTCTGCAAGAAGTGCAGGAACAGAGGGAGCACTTGAAGAAGAGCCATGTGTTCCAGAAGTCACTACTGGAGGGATAATAACATAAGTTTGCAGTGCGTGGGCCTGATGATTCTAGGGGTGGATTTGACATTCTTTGATAATGTGACCTTTCTTCTTGCAATAAGAACAGTATTTCCTAGGACAATTGGCAGCGATATGCCTATGTTCCTTGCAGCAAAAACACTGCAAGTTTTTAAAATTTATAAAAGGTCCTCATCCTTGGGCAGCGTAAGCCACAGTTCTAGTCCCTGAACTGCCATGAGATTTTTCCAGAGTAGCTTGAGTATTGAAACGTAGTTTTTCACGGAGTAACTCACCAAAGCAAATATCAAGAGAGGGAATCGGAGATTTGTTCAGTAGAGAGGAGCGGGCAGATTCCTATTCTGAAAGTAGTTTCATAAAAAACTGATCATGCCGGCTAGCCTCATGAATAGTTAGAATAGTCGAAAGGGTGGCAACAGGATCCACAGTAATCAAATCAGAATATTCATTCCAAAGAGTCAGGAATGCTGAATAATAGTCTTGGATAGAAAGACTACTATGTTAAAACACGGCAATCGCTTGCTCTAACTGAAAGTGACGAGTAGTATTATCCTAATGATGAACCTTCTTCAAGTAAGTTCACATGGATTCAGTAGAGCGATGAGGCCGCAAATTAGTGACAATATGTGGCTCCACTGACCCTAGAAGCCAAGACAAAATCTGTGCATCAAGCACAACCCATGAAGGAGAAGATACTGGATCCTTGGATTCATCCGGATTGGGTGCGCAATCGATGCCTTCAATATGGCCCCAAAGATCTTTTCCCTTGAGGAAAAGTTCAAACTAAAAGGCTTAGGTAGCGTAATTTTTTCCAGTAAAATTGATACATAGGTGCAGAGTTCATCGCAATAAAATAAATTCGAGACAAAACAAAATAAATGAACCATAATTACTTGTGATGAAATAAGAGTAGTCGTTATTGTTGAGTCAAAAAAATGAAGGAGGCAAGTGTCAAGATGACCAAAGCCAAGTGTTGGTTTGACCAAGAAATTTCCAGGAAACAACAAGAACTGTCCCAAGAACCAATCGCAAGAAGCACTGAGAGAGCACCTAGAACAGGGAGAAAAAAAATCATCAGAAAAAACTGAGAAGGTAAAGTAAAAGTCACTCAAAAGCAAGATAGAAGCCACCGAAAACAGTTTTAAGCCACCAAGAACAACACATAAGCCACCGAGAACAGCCCAGAAGTCACTGAGAACAACATAGAAGCCGAGAAGGAGAAGTTCATGTTGGAAACTCCATAGAGGCCATTGAAAATGAATACTTCAAGTTGAGATATTCACAGAGACCATCGAAAATGTAAAACCAACCAAAGAGAAAGACCATCGAAACCCGAAAAAAATGCAAAGGAGGTGGGAGTTTTTTTTTAGTTGACGGCTCTGGATACCATGTTAATAAACAAGGTTTTTGTGTGAATAATTGCTAGTGTCTTGGCCTTGAGAACTCTGTCTGTTGTATAATTGATACCACAAGTTTATACAAGGAAACAAAATAAGCATCTCCCTAATTATAGCCCTATACATGGAAGAGTAATCTGCCAAAGTAGTATGCTAATCTATACAGAACATAAGAAATAAATGTATAAGGAAAGAATAATGAACAACAATTATGGACAGCAAAGCTGTCCATTTGACAATATTATCTGGCTCTCCTCATCGAGCACTCTAGTCTATGGCATTGTGGTCTAGATAATTATTTTTCTTGATAAGTAAAAAATGTATTGATAAGAATAAGTATAGCCCATGTACACATGGAGTATATAAGAGGTAACACCTTGTTAGGAGGAATAAGTACAAACAAAAAAAATCATGAAAATCTAGGCCATTGAAATCTATAGCTTTAGCCCATAGGGATAAAGTTTTAACAATGAACAATCGAGCTTTATTTGCTTTCCCAAAACATCTTATCTCATCTCATCACATCATTACACATTTTTAAATTTCCATATAAAATAAAATAAACAATTCAAAATTTTCACATCCCAAAATAAAACTAATAGTATAAAAATATATTATAACAATATTTTTTTTTTAACTTTTATCTCACACTATCTTATCTCATCTCTAAAAACAAATTAGACCCTAATCTTCTCCAATGAGTGCTCCTAATCTTCAAAAGTTTGATCATTTCATTCTTTCCATAACACCATATAATACAAATAGGAACCATTTTCCACATAATTGTGATTCATGGAATACTGTCCAAATTTGTCCAGCTTGCCATAAGCTCGACGACGGCTACAGTAGCATGCATAACCCAGGCTAGTTCCAATCTTTTACATCATCCCATAATGCCTTGGCAACCTCACAATCTAGTAGCAGATGATCCACAATCTCGTCATTTTTCTTGTACATACAAAACGAATCCACAACAATTAGATGACATTTCTGTAAGTTATTCATAGTCAAAATCTTGCCCAAAGAAGTTGTCCAAGCGATAAATATTGCCTTGAGAGGCACCTTATTTCTCTAAACGGTTCTCCAAGGAAAGTGATGGTGCTGCGGATTTGTGAGGGTCTTATAGAAGGAAAGTGCTGTCTAGGTCATCCTTTTGTTTTGACAAGTTAATCCTATTAACGGTGTAGATGGGTGCAATCCATGTGCATGTGAAGTATACAATAGAACACACACAACTAACTAGTAGAGGAAAGAGAACAAATGGTTGTGGACCACCATTCAACTGCGAAGGGTTTTTAAACTAATGGTTTAACTCTAATACCATCCTCTCCACATCTTCAATGGTTCTAGTACAACACTATTGCTAAATGCTCCAGATTCAGCATAAAAGAAATTATGTTCCAAACTTTTAGTGTTTTTTTTTTTTATCGGTAAACACATTTTTATTTATTTAAAAGAGTGGGCTTGCCCATGTATATGGAACATATGCAAGAGCAACGCCTAGGCGTGCTAATTTAAAGATATAAAGATACAAGGAATTCATGAAATTTCATGCCATGGAATTCATGAAATTTCATGCCATGGAAATCAATTACAATCGACCAATGGAGTAAAATATTGAAAAACAAATTTCTAAGCTCGTCCATCGATCACTCTTGGTCTTCAAAGCTTCTTGCACTCCGCTCCCTCCAAATGCACCACCATAAACATATAGTTTCATCTTCCATATGGATGCAATTTGAGAGTTACCCTAAATACCTCTCCAAGAAGCAGAAGGTCACATACCCTTTTTGGCATCACCTAAGCTAACCCCAATTGAGCAAAGACTTCATTTCACAAGGTTATGGCAATCTCACAATGTAGTGATAGGTGGTCAATGGACTCTCCACCCTTCTTGCGCATATAGCACTAACCCATAAGTATAATACACGACGTTTCCTTAAGTTGTCCATGGTAAGAATCTTTCCCAAAGAAGCCGTCCATATAAAAAATGTTGCCTTTAAAGATGCCTTAGGGCTTTGTCTTCCAAATGCTCTTTCATGGGAATAGATCTGTGTTGTGCGTGGTCATGGCTTGGTAGAAAGAGCAAGCCGTGAATATCCCTTCTTAGAAGGGCGCCAATAGATCTTCTGTTCACCTCCCCAACAAATAAGTGGAGTACACAAGGTCAAAGAACACCAAAAAGTCATCCATTTCCCAGTCTTGTGCATCTCTCTAAGGAAAGTAACATTCCATTGGGGAGAGCCATTGGAGATGATAAATAAATCTGCAATCGATGCTTCTTTCCTTCTTGCTAAGCCATAAACTTGTGGAAGAACTTCCTTGAGTGCCAATCGCTGCACCATACATTATGCCAAAATTTTACGTTCAATCTGTTTCCAACCTTGAAGCGCGCAAGTATGTGCTGCACATGTGTCCCACCCTCTTCTTATATATTTCCATAGCCCCACCCCATGAGGCCCACTCACCTCATCAGAACAACATCCTCTCGTTAATTCCCCGTGCTTCAAAGCAATGACAGTTTGCTACAAGGCCTCCCTTTCATAGTGATATCTCTATAACCATTTGCGAAGCCAAGCTTTTGTTGAAAGATTTCAAATTCCGAATTCCCAAACCTCCTCCTTTGTAGTGGTAATATGGCTTCCAAGAGGGAGTGCATTTTGGAATGTTTTTGTTGGTGAGGAAAGTATAATGACAATAGCATTATGATGAACGTTAGGTCAAATTTATACTTTATACAAGAGAAGGCTCATAGGGGAAAAGAATTATATTTTCCGTACCTATGTCTAATTCCAAATCCTTTTTCTAGTTAGGTTTTAAGTAGATATACCTAACTTTCTTTGAAGACGTGTGCTTTTAAGGTGAGACAGAATAAAGTTACTAATTTTTTTAGGAGACGGCTTTTTAAGGTGACTTTGGAAAATTTTGTAACTTCTTATGTTCATATCTGAATATGGACATCTTCTTGCCACTGTGCTCCTTTTGGCTGTTCTATGGTGAGGTTATAATAATAATAGCTAGCTAGAAAAACACAAGTGCAAAAGAAGATAATTTTACATATGGAGAGATTGGTTATGAATATAGATGTGCACCAAAAGCAATTTCATGTGATATTAGCTCTCTTGGGCCCATTATTCTTTTTAATTAATGACCTTTATAAAAAACCAAGAAAAAAGAAAGAAAGGTAAAATGTAAAAAGAATGTGACTGGTTTTCAATATAAAATGAAGGTGAAATTGTCAGTTAGTTCGACTGAGAATTTTAACATCAAATTGGCTTTCTCTGTTTGTTTTAAAACAATAGGTTACATCTGTTTTGAAGTATCTCTTCGTTGAACTTTTCTTGTGCTTATGTTCCCTTATATTTTTGCTTGCAGAGATTTGTCATACAATAATTTAGTTGGGAGCTCTCCTTCTTGGGCCAATGAAGAGAATTTACAACTGTATGTTTACCGTTACTTATTCCTTTGTTTTCCAGTTGTAGTACTTAATGCTTCTATGTGCCTTTTTCTCAAGAGTATGATCTTCTAGTTCTGTAATAACTTATTTCTTCTTAACAGCGATTCCTAAGAGTTGTATTTTTTACATTGGTCTTTTATTCTTCATCCATTTAAATGGTTCTGGAACTAACTTTTGTTTTTCATGTGATGTAATATGCAGTAACTTAGTTGCCAACAACTTCACAATTAGAAGTTCAAACAACAGGTGATTCTCGGTTATTTTTTACTTGTACTGCATGAGTCTTCCATGGTAAATAGTTACTTTGCATTTCAACTACAATGTCGTTGTCTTATTTTACACTCGCTGTGGATGTCTTTCCAATTATGGCCAGTCACACTGTAAGCAGTATTATTGAGGTTTACAATATACTTATTTGTTCTGATAGATACTTTCTTGCAGTTTTGTGAAAACATTATTATAAGTTATTCTATTCTATGAGCAATATACTGCTTTAGTAAGTATAAATAAATAATATTTTCTGCTGTCTAGCTTAAAAACTTGTAGATATACAGAGTAAATTTTCACTTTCGAATTACCAAGGGTTTTGCAATTTTACTCCAAATTACCGAACTAGGCACATTGCAGTCTCTAGCTATCATGAACTGATGCACAGTGCCCCCCATTCAATACTGACTGTTAAGATAGATGAAAAATAGGTTACGTGGAGAAAATCATAACTGTTGGAATTTAACAAACGATGCTAATTACATGGAGCAAATCATGGATTGACATAAATCCAGGACGTAACATTGCTGTTACTGAATATGAAAAAAACTGTTGGGTGTATAAAACAACTAAGATTTGGGAAAAAAAGAATTCTAGCTCTTATCCTTTCTTCCATACAGAAGTGTGATGCCCTATTATGGAGTTAAGTTCATAGTCATCAAAAGAGATAGAGAGCGAAAGAGAGGAATCTATTTGATACTTAAAATCATCTAAGAGTTGTTATTTTTGTGCCATGGATGCCCTATATAATAACCAAACCAGTTGTCATCATTGGAGCACATACAGAAGGAGAATGGTTGTTTTTTTTCACCATTGCCTTTTCTCATTATAGCAGTGATTACTTTATCCCAGTGGAAGTACATGGATTATTGTTAAAATGATGCTTAACCTTATGTCTGATTCTTTTCTGCTTTCAGCGGTTTGCCTTCAGGTTTGAACTGTCTTCAGCGAAACTTCCAATGCAATCGAGGTCGTGGAATCTGTAAGTACAATTTATGTCCATTATTTCCCAAGTTCAGAATGGAATGAATGATTTCACGTTGAGTTCAATGAAGGAGAACAATGTTAAGAACCCTAAGTATCTCCTGCTGCTTCTTCAACCAAGATCGTGAAAAATACAAGAAAGTATGCAAAGAGATTGATCAAGGAAATGAATTTCTGGTTTTTGAGGAAACAGCACCTCCATAAATGCAGATTGCATTTATGAAAATCCTTCTGTGTTTATTTCCTCTCATGACAATTCCTTTATACAACTCAATCTACAGTTAATTCCATTATAGTGAGGACACTGAAGTAAATTCCCCCACTTAATGAATCACGTACTTCCCACATGCTCCCTTGTGCCCCGATACTTCACTTCATTGTGCTTCACCTCTTGCCTTGCATACCTCTACTGCACACTTCCCATCCGGTGCTCCCTTTCCTTAACACCCATGACAAACAATATGCTCAAAGGATTTTAAATTTTCTAAAGAAAACATACTAGTAATATTATCAACTGAACATAAATTACTTTCTTTTCATTTTCTAATCCTCGAACCTCCCAAGTATAAAGAAATGGTTGTGGCAGTATCATCAAGAAGGTGCTCTTTGGAGGATTGTTATTGATGCCAAATATGGGAGTATTTGGGGAGGTTGATGCTCAAACGAAGTTAGAGGGGCATATGGAGTGGAGTTATGGAAATTCATTTGTAATGGATGGGGAGAGTTCTCTAAAAATTTCAGATTTGAAGTGGGTAGGGGTAACCAGGTCAGTTTTTGTCATGATTTATGGTGTGGAGATGTGATCTTGAAGATTGCTCCTTCCCTTTTTAGAATTGCTTTGGACAAAAGCACTTCTGTGGCTGATTGCATGGACAACACTGCTGGTTTTATCCAGTGGTCCGTAAATTTTATTAGAGATACTCATGATTGGGAGGTGGGGGCCATCACTGATTTGTACAGCTTGCTCTATGCTCTAAACTTAAAAGCTGGAGGGGAGGATAAATTAATATGGAATCAGCTTGGTAATAAGAAGTTTTCGGTTAGATCTTTATATAAGGTCTTGGTGTCACGGCCTTCTACTGATTTTCTCCCTTGGAAAAATATTTGGAGATGCACAGTGCCTCTAAAGGTCCGATTCTTCGAGTGGTTGGCTTCTCATGGGAAAATCCTTGCTATTGACAAGCTGAGAAAGCGTGGTACCATAGTAACGGACTGGTGCTTTATGTGCAAAAGATGTGGAGAACTGGTAGACTATCTTCTTCTTCATTGTGATGTGTCGAGGGTTTTGTGGGATGAGGTCTTTGGCAAGCTTGACATTGCTTGGGTGATCCCTAAGAATGTGGTGAATCTTTTGGCCCGTTGGGGAGGGATTCAAGGAAATCATCAAATAGCGGTTGTTTGGAAGATGATTCCTCTTTACCTTATGTCGTGTATTTGGAATGAAAGGAATGGTCGCTATTTAGATAATAGAGAATGCTCAGTGGATGGGATTAGGGCTTTATTTTTTCTTTCTTTGTTGCTTTGGGCTTTCGTTCTTGTAATGGATGGGTTTAGTCCCCCAATGACTTTCATTATGTTTTTCAGCTTTAGTTTGTAATTTGGTGTTTTCTCTTGTATACTTTCTGTGTACTTGGGTTATGCCTAATTACATGGTTTCAATAAATTTCTTACTTACCAAAAACAAACTACTTACTTTTTATCTTGGCAAATATGACCAAGAAGCATTGCAAATAGTAGACATTTACATCCATGAAAAGTATGGATAATCAGTATAAATGGTAATGCAAGGTCACAAAGCCTCTGGTGAGATGCTTCTAAATTTCTAATGCTGTTATTCATTCCCCTTTTTGACTAAAAGAAAAACACAAAGTAGCAAACATACCTCATGCTTTTCTTACCTTGGAAATGTGTTTATGTCCTAGTTGAGTGCCTGACTGAAGAACCTGACCCATGGAGTAAGGTGGAGGAACCCTCTTGCAATATTCCAAATGATGATACATATTCTGGTATGGGTCCCTTTTTTTTTACCCATATTTTGTCAATAAAGAGCTTTAGGGGGGAAACGGTGTCGAGGGGTGGTCCAAAGATGGGTAGATGTTAGTTAATGAAGATCCTCAATTCAAGTCTAGTGCCCTTGGGTGACTCTCAATGTTAGATTGAAGTATGTTTGACCATGAAAAGGCTGAGATTGGTGGTATTGGCTTGAATAAGTGAGGTGATGTCTTGTCCGGTTTGAAGTTGGAAGGGTTTCTAGAGGAAATCTTGTAGAAATCTTGTCCCCTTGAGTTCTTGCCCTCCAATGATAATGGGGCTTTTACTGGTGCAACACCATCAGATTAGGTATTACAAAATTGAAGGAAATTCAACATTGTGTGTGGTTATTGTGGAGGACTTTTAAGTGCAGTTTATGGTTTCATTCATTGAAAGACCCTGGTCACAATTTGGAAGTTATAAAGTAGTCAAGGTGTAAAGTCTCACTATGGGTACATATTAGGGGAAATTGGGATTTAAACGAGATTTTCATGACATTTCACATTGCTAGTCTTTTTGGGGTTATAAAATAGATGTGAATAGTGCTAACCATGTGATACTGGAGGACCATATAATACGGTCTTGATGGGAGTAGTGATTCTAGAGAAGCATTAAATTGTAACATCCCCTTCTGGTAGGCTAAGGAATGTCATGTAATTTTCTAAAACTTTTAATCCGGTACAAGATTCTTGGTTTTAATAATAAAATAAATAACATTTATTCCATAAAAAGAAGTTCTAATAAAATGTCTTTCAAAAATCATTTTATTGAAATAACTGAAAGTAAACTTAAGTCATAAAAATACTTATTTCTAAAAATTCTGAAAATTCAAATAACTGCTCAATCGACTCCTGGCCTGCCTGCTCGCACTGGTCAGTTTTCTTACCGGGGTAGTTTTAAAAACAGGAAATAAACTAAAATGAGTTAATGACTCAGTAAGGAATTCACAACAATGTAAGATAATACTATAGGAAAGTTTCATAAAATTTATGCTGAAATATGAAAACATAATTGTACATGCTAATGTTCATGCTATGCATGACTGAACTATTTGAATTAACTGACTGTTTGACTAGTCTGAATTAACTGACTGATCTGACTAAACTTGCTAACTGATTTAGCTGAACTGATTGGTCAACACACTTAATCCTGTGTGCAAGGTTATGCACTGGCTCCACGTCCCACTGCAGGATAGGGAGCCGCTCATAGTACTCTAGCGTACTATGGTGGACCACGCTTAGGTCCGTGGTTTGTACATCCACCCTGATCTGATATGCATTGGTACCATACATCTGAATGACCATATGGATGAATTGATTTACTGAATTGATTAATTGATTAATTGATTTTTGATCTGCCTAATCTTATACTTGAGCTTAACTCAACTTATGCGACCTATGTAACATGAGATGCATATCATATATACTAATATAAATAATTATGCTTCCTGAATCTGGACATGAATATTGGATGACATTATCGTGTTCTGTGCTGTGCTGAATGACATGTTTGCATGACATGAGGGATATATAAAAATGGCTATCAAAGAACTAACTCTACTAATAATATAATCTAACTGTGAATATTCTAATTTTGTGATCAAATTCACTTATCTTGTAGCATTGCTTCTTAAATTATCCTTCATAACTCATTACCGTCTAGGAAGAGAGCTGCGACCGAGGTGAAAATGCCAGCGATCTGGGAGGCTAAGCAACCGAGCTTGAGAGTACGGAAAAATACAAGGTGTCTAGTAGGCATTGTCTGTGCTACGAGGTGGTACTTTGACATGTTATATGGTGATCGATGTGGTTGGGCAACCCTGCTCTGTTTCTAGATGGTGAAAACAAGGGATGATCAAGAACGATCCTAGCGTGAAGGGCATGGCTTTGGTGGTGGTCGTTTACGGTGGCTTCACGATGGTGCTACTTGTGGTGGTGAACTGGTGGCTATCCAAGGATGGGATGCGGCTTGTGTTTATCCAGGTAATGCTCTATTCTTGAGAGCCAAAACAATGGTGCTAGTGGCTGTGGCATGGAGTTTAGCAGTGGGTTTTGGTGCAACCATTTGGAGTTTGCGTGGTGCATGTTGGCGTTGGGTAGCATCGGTGGCTATGGCATGGAGTTTGGTAGTGGATTGGCTTTGGGTTGGCAGGGCAATGGTTTTGTGCGATAGATGAATCGTGGCTATACCTTCTTTTCACTCGTTCCGTGTAGGTGTTGCAGTAGAAGACGTGGACTGACTTCCTGTGGTGTTTCATCGTGGTTGCTGTGAAGGGAGGGAAGGGTGTGGGTTACTAGTGAAGGAAACCTAAACGTGAGAGGGCTGAAGGTTTCATGGTGAGTGGGTTTCACAATGAAGAGGGGCGGCAGCAACCGAACCTTGGTAGGTTTCTTTGAGCGTAAAAGATGACCGAACATCAATATATATACTAACGAGAAACCCTAGAGATGGGGGAGAGGTAGTAATGTGCATAAAGTTGTGTGGGAGACGTGTGTGGTTTTAAAAACTACAAGATCTAATTTGTTAGTGCTAGCTAGGAGAGAAATCTAATTAAAAATGATTTTATCTTAAAATATATTTCAAAATAATAATAACAATAATAATACTAAAAAATCCTACTTCATCTATCAAAATATTAATAATTATAATTAAAATATTATCGATAATAAAATTACAAAAAAATATATACTACCTAAAAATCCCATATAATTCAATTCAATAAAAAAATGTTAATATCAATAATAACATAAGAGAATTCTAAAATATTATTAAAAGTTAAAAGATCAAAATATTCGCATGTAACCTAAAAAAAAAACCATCTGAGTTGGGATGTTACAAACTCCCCTCTTTACAAAAGTTTCGTCCTCAAAATTTGCTAGACCTCAAATAACCAATATACTTATCCACCACATTCTTTCCATATTCTATTTTAGATCCTCAATCATTTAGTCGAACCTAAATTCCAAGAGTTTTAGTCCTCAATTATTCATTCCTAAACCTCGCATGTTTATCCAATCCTTATTCGCATATGAGTTCCCTCATTTAGTGTCAACCATGATATCAACACAGTTCCTCATGGGACTGCATGACTCATTCGATGCCTTTCGAGCACATATATTACTCTATGACTCTCTCCCAGCATTAAATCGACTTTTCTCTCTTGTACAATAAGAGGAAAGGCAGAGACAAGTTCATTCCCCTCCAGCATTGATTGCAATGGTAGCAAAAGGACCTGATCAACGTAATCAATTTTCCTCACGTAAGGATCGATTGTTTTGCACTCATTGCAACATCTAGGGAGACTCATTGGAATGATGCTTCAAAGAAAATCCTAATCTCCCTGTGTGTTCCCATTGTCGCATACCAAGACGTATAAAAAACAAGTGCTACAAGCTAAATGGCTTTCCTCCATGTCATAAAAACAATTCCAAGTTTAAATCATATGCCAATCAATCTTCACTTGAATAGGAACAAATCGGCAATGACTCACCAATTACTCAAGAGCAGTACACCCATCTCCTTGCCTTACTCCAATCCTCCCAATCTCCAGCTACCACACCTGCAACAAATCATGCTTGTTCCAGCTCATTAGCCTCTGCAATTTCCCCTGTTTCTAGTATTATTTATTGCAATTCCACAAACACTTCACACGCCATCACAAAATCCACTTACTCGCGGATAATAGATATCGGAGCTACTGATCACATGATCTGTAGCCCCACTCTCTTTATCCATAATGTAAACTTCATCTCACACATGATCAAGCTTCCAAATGGCACCACAACACCCGCCACACATGTTGGTGATATTCATCTTTTTGACCAACTCATTCTCAAACATGTGTTATGTGTATCTGCTTTTTCATTCAATTTACTCTACCAAATCATTAACTACTCATTTTTTCTTTTAACTCTTGCTACATTCAGGACCTTTCATCCTGGAAGACAACTGGCATGGGGACAGTGCATAATGGACTCTATCATCTTCAAACTACAAGACCAGATCCCACTGCTTTACAATTTTTTTTTTTTCTACTTCATGTTCCAGCTATGTTAACACTACAAATGTTTCAAAGTTTGATGAATTCACATTATGGCATTATAGACTTGGATATAGTTCCATGACACAACATGTATTGAATGATATTCAAAAGCCAAATTCAAAGCCTACAGGTGTATCCAAACTTCCTTGTGAAATTTGCCCACTCGCAAAGCAGCACAAACTCTCATTTCCTTAATCAAAAACCACGGTTTCCAAACCCTTTGACTTAATTTCTGTTGACATTTGGGGCCCTAATCCAACACAGGCTCACAATGGCACCAAATACTTCCTCACAATCATGGACCAATTTACCAGATGCACATGATATATTTACTCCAAAACAAGTCTGAAGCTCACACGTCCATTCAAAATTTCTTTTCTCTTGAGGCCACTCAATTCAACACACAAATAAAAACAATCAGATCTGATAACGGTGCCGAGTTTCATATTCCGTCCTTTTATAATTCCAAAGGAACATTACATCAACTTACCTGTGTTGCAACTCTCCAACAAAACACCCTTACTGAGCATAAACATCAACACATATTAAATGTTATAAAAGCCTCGAAATTTCAATCAGGCCTACGTATGAAATATTGGATAGAATTCATTAACACTGCCGTTTAATTAATCAACCGAACACCCTCCCCAAATCTTCAATACAAGTCTCCATTTGAAATACTCTGTAACAAAAAACCAACCTATTCCCATCTCAAAACATTTGGATGCCTCTGTTTTGCCTCCACACTAACCCAGGGCCAATCCAAATTCGATCCTTGCACTAGAAAATGTTTGTTCCTTGGCTACCCTTATGGAGTTAAGGGATATAAACTTCTCAAACACGACCACAAACCAAATCTTCCTTTCCCATGACATTATATTTCATGAAGATATTTTCCCTCTCAAACAAGCCACCATCGACCCTCAAGACTTCCCTATCTCCCCTCTACTTAATCTGCACATTCCCCTCATTGACTCCTTCCATCAAACACCTCTTGTGCACCTCACTCTTGCACCACTAGTTGACAATCCCTGTGTTGCACCAACTACACCCTCTCAATCCTTCCTCACCATTAACTCTCCTTCATTATCGTTACGACGATCCACCAGAACTTGATCTGCCCCTGCCTATCTCAAAGACTTTCATTGTAATGCACTGTCTCCATCCCCGTCAAATTTCATGTTGGAAGCTACTGGATCTACCAACAACACAGGTTTGAAAATTCCTTTTCCTCTTTCTTCTATCTTATCTTACAATTCTTTATCACTATCATTCAAAGCTTTTACAGCTTCTATTTCTATCCATACCGAATCGACATCACACATTCAAGCCCTCAAAAATCCCATTTGGCATGAGCCAATGGAGCAGGAACTCACTACTCTAGAGCTCAATGAGATATGGTCCATCGTCGATTTACCTCCTGGAAAGAAGCCGATTGATTGCAAATGGATTTACCGGTACAAATTTGAAGTTGACGGCTCCATTGAACGTGCTAAAGTTAGATTAGTTGTAAAGGGCTTTGCCCAACGTGAAGGAATAGATTTCCATGATACGTTCTCACCTGTTGCTAAGATGGTTTCTATCCGCACTCTTCTTGCTGTGGCTGCCATAAAAGGTTGGGACTTACAACAATTGGACGTTAATAACACGTTTTTATATGGAGAACTTGATGAAGAACTATATATGCGGCTCCGTCCTAGTCTCGCTTCCACAAAAGCAAACCAAGTTTGCAATTTATACAAGAGAATTTATGGTCTCCGACAGGCATCCCGACAATGGAACACAAAGCTTTCATCCTCTCTTGCCGAATTTGGCTTTTTGCAGTCCAAGTCAGACTATAGTCTGTTTATCAAACGCATGGCATGATCATTTACAGCTCTGTTGGTCTACGTTGACATTATTTTGATGAGTTCAGACCATAAATCCACCAATAAAGTCAAGCACTTCTTATCAACCAAATTCAAGATAAAAAATCTGGGTTCGCTCAAATACTTCCTCAGCATGGAAATCACTCGATCAAATACTAGAATTCAAATTTGTCAACGTAAGAACACATTGGATATCCCATTCGAGACTAGCTGGCTTGCTACCAAGCCCTCACCCATACCAATGGAACCAAATATTAAACTCCAAAAGGATGGAGGAGCCGTGTTTCATGATCCTACTCTGTATAGGAAACTGGTTTGCAAGTTACTTTATCTAACGAATACACGGCCCGACCTCAGTTTCAGTGTCAATCTCTTAAGTCAGTCATGGAAGCCCCTGCCTCACTATGATGCTTTCATTAAGGTCATTCAGTATCTCAAAGGTACACCAAGCCAAGGACTATTCTTTCTTTCCACTTCACCATTGCAACTCATAGCCTACTTGGATCCTAATTGGGCCAACTGTCTAGACACGCGACGATCGACAATTGGTTTTTGCATGTTCATTGGCCAATCTCTTGTTGCCTGGAAATTGAAGAAGCAGAACACCATCTTATGATCCTTGGCTGAATCAGAATACAGGGCCATGGCTGCCTTCGTTTGTGAACTTACATGGTTTCGATATTTCTTCAACGACCTCTGCATTACTATTTCTGATCCAGCCACCTTATATTGTGACAACTTAGCCGCATTGCATATAGCTGCTAACCCTGTGTTCCATGAGCGAACTAAGCACATTGAACTAGATTGTCATCTAGTTCATGATAAAATCTCAGCTGGACAAGTCGCTACTGCACACGTCTCTTCCTCTGATCAGTTAGCTGATCTCCTCACCAAGCCTGTGCATTTTCCAGTGCTCACTGTCAATTTTGGTCTCAATACTTTTTCCCTTCTTTCCTTTCAATTATATAGAAGATTTATACATCACTTTGTCAAATATTTCTGCCACCTCAACTAATGCTTTCGGTACCTACAACTACTTAATTTCAGTACCTCAATTGTTTACTTAGTTTTAGTCAACTATTTACACTCAATTTACACCTAATTATCAGCTATCCCTTAATTATCTCCATAACATCCCCCCTCAAATTGATGTTGATAGATTAATAAGCATCAATTTGTCAACCAAGAACTGATGCTGATGTCGAGAAAGTGCTTTAGTGAATATGTTTGCAGTTTGTTGCTCGGTGGAAACGTGAGGAAGAGTAATGATATGTTTGTCGAAAGCTTCTCGTATGGAATGGCAGTCGACTTTGATATGTTTAATGCGCTCATGAAAAACAGGATTAGCAGTGATCTGAATAGCACTGGTATCATCTGCATGAAGAGGAGTGGAATGATGTTGAGAAAAACCAAGTTTGTTCAATAATCCACGAAGCCACGTGATCTCTGATCAAGCAGAAGACATAGCACGATATTCAGACTCAGTGGAAAACTTGGAAATTCTGTTTTGTTTCTTACTCTTCTAAGAAATGAGTGCATTGCCTAAGAATATGTACCAACCAGTAATAGAACGACGAGTATCTGCACAACCGGCCAAATCAGCATCACTATATCCCACTAACTATAATGAAGATTTCTTAGGAAAAAACAATCCATGTCAGAAGTGCCCTTGAGATATTGGATAATGCGGCGGACAGCTAACTAAATGAAATGTCGAGGAGCTTGCATAAATTGACTGACTTGTTGCACAGCGAAAGAAATGCCAGGTCGAGTAATCGTCAAGTAGTTTAAGCTCCCAACTAGTTGCCGACATAAGAATGGATCGAAAAGAAGCTCTCCTTCCTCTTGACGAAGTTTGAGATTTACTTCCAAAGGAGTAAGAACAAAGTTACTCGATTGGAGAGCAGCTAATGAAATCACTTTCTGTGTGTATTTGTGCTGATGTAACAATGTACCAAACGGAGTAATTTGGACCTCAAGACCAAAAAAGAACTGCAAAGGATCAAGGTCTTTCATATGAAAAGATGCCTTGAGATGCAGTTGGAACTGCTGAATTAATTCAGTATCAGAACCAGTAATCACAATGTCATGAACATATATTAGGAGCAATACAATTCCAGCAGAAGTCTTGCAAAGGAAAAGAGAGGAATCAAACTGACTCTGAGTAAATTGAAAGGTAAGTAAAGTAGAGCGAAATTTATCAAACCATGCACGTGGAGCCTGTTTCAATCTGTACAAGGATTGGCGTAGCCGACAAACCTCTAAGGAAGGTGTAGTAAACATGCCAGGAGGTGGAGACATATAGATTTCTTCCTTTAGGTCTCCATATAGAAAGGCATTCTTTACATCCATCTACCTGAGAGACCACTCTTGTGAAGCAGCAAGTACCAAGATAGTTCGAACAGTAATCATCTTGGCAATGGAAACAATGTTTCATTATAATTAATTCCATACTCTTGACGATTCCCAAGAGCCACAAGACGAGCCTTGTATCTATCAAGTGAGCCATCAGATCGAAACTTAACTGAGTATATCCATTTACAGCTAATCGGTTTCACATCAGATGGACAAGTCACAATATCCCAAGTGTGATTGTCTTGAAGGGCCTGGATTTTTTCTTGCATGGCTTGCTGTCAACATGCTTGGAAAGCTGCTTGGGCATAAGAATGAGGAACGGAAATAGTATCGAGAGTTGCAGCAAACGAGGTATGAGGAAAACCATACCTATCTCGTACATGTCTATCCCGGGTGGAGTGCCGAGGTATAGGAACCATAAAATCAGGTGGCGGATTAGTGTCTGGAAGGAGCGTTGGAGAAGTTGGATGACGTTGATGATACACCAATCCTGGTTTAAACCGCTCAATAGAAGAAGACACGTCATTAAAAGTTGGAAGAGGAGCAATTGGAGGTTTAGAAATAACCTGAGACTGAAAGAAATATTGATTTTCAAAGAAAAGCACATTTTGAGATATCCGGATTTTGTTTGTATGAGCATCATAACAAAGAAATCATTTTTGAGTAGGACTATAGCCCATAAATGCACATATAACAGACTGGGCGGCAAGCTTGTGACGATCAATGGGAGGGAGATGAACAAAACAAACACCCAAAAGTATGAAGAGAGTGATACTCTGGAGTTATGCCAAATAATTGATAATAAGGAGAATCATAACTTAGATTAACAGTAGACAAACGATTGATCAGATACATAGAAGTAGATAAAGCTTCCATCAAAAAACAAGAAGGCACAGAGGAATCAATTAGTAGAGTATGAGCAACGTCTAAGAGATGACGATTCTTACGCTCAGCCACTCCATTTTGTTGAGGGGGGTATACGGGCAAGAACGCTGGGAAATAATTCTCTTTTGTTGGAGATAAAGCTGAAAAGAATGAGACATGTATTCCCCTCCTGGGTCAGAGCGTAAGATTTTGATACAAGTATCGAACTGTGTCTCAACAAGTGCAACAAATTTTTGAAAGATAGAAAACACATCAGATTTTGAGCGGAGAAAATATATCCAGGTAAATCGACTATAATCATCGATAAAGGTCACGAAATAACGATATTGATCATGAGAAATAACATGACTCACACCCCAAACATCAGTATGCACAAGCTCAAAACATGTAGTTGCATGACTACCATGTGCAGGAAAAGGTAAAATTTTATTTTTCCTAAGACGATAAGTAGCACAGTCAAAAGTGACATCAGAGGAGGAAAACAAATTTTTATTACCCAATAAGCCATTTTTTAAAAGATGAGTTAAGACAGTAGACTTAGGATGACCTAATTTCTTATGACATATTTCACTACTATTAGCCGTAGTCGTACAAGTAAGAGAAATAACATTAGGAATGGAAAACTGTAAAGGAAACAAACGTCCCACTTTAGGCCCCTTTGCGATCACCGTCTCGGACATTTGATCCTGTACAAGACAACCACCACGAGAAAAGTGCACATCATAGTTATTATCTACCAGTTGTCCAACAGAGATCAAATTAGTAGATAATCCAGGAGAGACAAAGATACTGCGAAAAATACCCAAATTACCGACAACAGTGATTGGAAGAGTACTACCATTGGCAATTTGAATATTTGTGTGCCCTCATACTTACGAACATCATGAAGACCCGTTTCAGTAGCAGTCATATGATTAGAAACACCCGAATCAATAATCCAAGAGGAAATTGAGTTATTACCTGTACCTTGTAAGCCTAAAGCAGAAAAAGTAGACACAATCATTTGTTGAACCATTGCTGGTGTGAGAATAGATGAATCAGAGGTTACGGTGGAAGGTGCAGAGGAAGATGACTGAACATCAGCTCGATAAGCTTGGGATTGGTTATTCTGAGGCCGCACCCGACAATCTTTGATAAAGTGACCTTCTTTCTTGCAGTAGTTACACACTTTCTTGGGACAATGTCGAGCAATGTGGCCAAACTCTTTACAGTTGTAACATTGCAACTTATTCCGTCCTTTCCCTTGTGCGGCATAAGCAACGTTAATGGCCTCAGAAGAACTTCTTTCAGAAGTCATATCTAATTGAGTGGATAACCTCTGTTCTTCGCGCAACAATTCTCCCAAGCAAATATCCAAAGAAGGAACTGGGTTACGATTCAATAAACTAGCTCGGACGGGTTCAAATTCAGACCAGAGTTTCATCAAAAATTGATTGCGTTGACTCTCAGTGTGAACCATTTGAAGAGCTGCAAGTGCCGCCTGGGAAACTTTAGCATGAACAATAGAAGAGTATTCACTCCAAATATTAATAAAAGCAGAATAAAATTGTTCAATAGTTAAATTTCCTTGACTAAAATTAATGATTTCTAACTCTAATTGGAACTTTCGAGTACTATTATCTTGATGATAAATGCGGTGCAAGTAGTCCCACATAACTTGGGCCGTAGTAAAGCATTGAAAATTGGTGACAAGATGAGGTTCAAGCGTCCCCAACAACCAAGAAATCACTTTAGCATCATCGACCTCCCATTGGGCAAGTTCTTTTTCAGCAGTAGGAACTTGAACAGAATTATCAATATGGTTAAATAATTCTTTTCCTTTTAAAAACATCTTAAACTGAAATTCTCACGTAGGAAATTTTTTTCCAGTGAAACGAATAATAGAATGCTCAACCGACATGATTAGAAAGTAATAAGAAGTCCGACCAACTTACTGTCTGGAAAACTAAGTCAGGCCCACAAGAAACAAGCCCACGAATACAGAAAGACCCACGCTGAAGCAGAGATGCGCCAAGGTTCTTATGGAAAGGCTGACGATTGAGAACAGTAAACCTGCAAAGTGGGTCACCACCGAGTCAACCGACACACCAAGTGCAAGATGGAACTTGCTGAAACAGAGGGAAAAATATATTCTTCCCGTCACACACGAATGATTAAAACTACTAAGATGAATATCAGGATAGGGGCTCTGATACCATTTCAATTTTGGTCTCAATACTTTTCCCCTTCTTTCCTTTCAATTATATAGAAAATTTATACATCACTTTGTCAAATATTTCTGCCACCTTAACTAATGCTTTTGGTGCCTCAATTGTTTACTTAGTTTAGTCAACTATTTACACTCAATTTACACCTAATTATCAGCTATCCCTTAATTATCTCCGTAACACTCACTAAATACTTGTCGAAGATGGGAGTACTAAACATCTACTCTCCATCTTGCGGGGGGCTATTGAGATTAAAGGATGCAATTGGAGCTATGATGCCCACAGTTCCACGTGATAAAGATGCAGCGATCATATGAGGCTATTCTATTATGCATTATGGGCTGTCAATTATTCTTTATTCGTTTGTTGTTATTTCATTCCATTTTTGTAATCCATAAATAGTAGTACATAGCTTGTATAGACACGCGAAATATTTTGAATACAATTCAGTTATTCCAATTTTAGCTTTCTGTAGCCTTCATTGTCTTCAAGCTCTGTTCTTCTATTTTCATTCTCCGCAGCACCACTGTCAATAACTTGTGCCTTTACTCTCCATGACATCTTGCTTGCCTAGTGTTTTGAATCGCTTAGTCCTCATTCTCATTCGCTCTCCTAACATTTCTTCTAGTCGTGTTTGCCCACTTGGGGGAGTTCCTACCTTTGAATAGGCGAGGTCCTCACTTCAATTCACTAATGGTATAAGCCATTACCTTGTATTTAACTTCTACACGGGAACAACCTACAACTATTTGTTTTTACTCTTCCATGTAATTAAACTACCTCCCAAAAAGGTGCAGTCTCAAGTAGTAGATCTTCCATATGAAATAGACCCTACCAAATTAGCATCTGAAAAATCTTGCACTCAGAAACGTCTGTTTGCCTATGTACCAATTCAAGACTGGGGGCCCACTTAAGATAGAGAAGAATATGTGTTATGGCATCGCATTGCAGAACCTGTGAGCTTCCAAGAATTGACTCTCTGTATAGGAAATGTTAGTTTTGGTGATAGTAAGATAGTTCAACTTCCAAAAAGTTGACTATACCTGCTTGGATCTTCAAACAACTCTCCCTCATCCATAAAAAGTTTACAATTCAGATCGATAATATCAATAGGTTGAGCACCCATTAAACCAGTTTCTTTCAATAAGCCAAGTATATGCTTCCTCACCAGTGTATGAATATACCTTCATGGGTATACTTAGTACAATCATGCCCTCTAACATATATCATACTATTTTCAGGCATGTAATACAATTCACCATATTTTTCATTTTAAATTATTGATCTCCACTCAATAGGTCAACCTCAAACTTGCATCTTGGAAGGAGTAGATGTACCATTAATTCTTAAGAACAAAACTTCTTGATTACCGATAAAAAAACATGTGCAGCAAAAGATTTTTCATTTTATCAATCTACAAAATTTTCAGCTGCATCCTACTGCACAAATCTATGGTTCGTTCATTAACTTTAAACTGAGTTTTAAAATATTGAAGTTGCATGAGAATATTTTAAGTTTTCAGTTGATAAGTGATGGAACTATCATTATCGCTACGAACAAAATTCAGTCCTCAGTCAAATGGCCTACTAAATTCCATGCATAAAATTCTAGATCTAGAAAGTGGGCTCCTGGATTTGAACAGGATTAAAATCGAGTTCAATAATGTCCTGAACTAGCTTGTGGAACTTACTTTGACAAGCTGTTTTACATTGCCATGCAGATTATAATTTTTCTATCAATTGTGGTGGTCCACAGATCAGTTCTTCTGACATTGCATATGAATGGGATAATGAGACCCTTGGCCCTGCTACATATTATGTTACTGAGAATATGAGGTGGGCAGTTAGCAATGTTGGATATTTTGCTGAGAGCGACAATCCTCAATATAAAAGTTCTACATCTTCTCACATTACAAATACTTCAGACATAAGGCTTTTTCAGACGGCAAGAATCTCTGCTTCTTCCTTAAGATATTATGGGTTGGGGCTAGAGAATGGAAATTACACTGTGAGCCTCCAGTTTGCAGAAACAGCTTTCCAAGGTTCGTTTAGGTGGAATACTCTTGGGACACGCCTGTTTGATATTTATGTCCAGGTCTGTATTCTATTGTTGAATTATTTTGAAACTGTTTTGACTGTCTCTTGTACTGAGATTTTTGGGCAACACACTCGTTGTTACCCTACTAGTTGATTATGATTTTTTTACTTTTATAATTATCTTTCTCAAGTATTACTTCTTGTCTGTAACAAATGTTAGTTTTCAAATGAAATAAAATTTAATTAAACAAAATTTCGTTGTTACCCTACTAGTTGATTATGATTTTTTTACTTTTATTCTCAAGTATTACTTCTTGTCTGTAACAAATGTTAGTTTTCAACTGAAATAAAATTTAATTAAACAAAAATTCTTGTAAAATGTACTTACTTTCCCAACCCAATCATAATTATTGAGAGTTCAAATTCTGAATTTCTTTATTTTCCAGGGGAATCTTGTTTTGAAGGATTTTAACATACAAAGAGAGGCAGATGGCTTCACATTTCGAGCTGTCCGGAAGGGGTTTAAGGCTCAGGTGTTGGAAAACTATCTTGAAATTCATCTATTTTGGGCTGGTAAAGGGACTTGCTGCGTACCTAGCAAAGGTACTTATGGGCCTTCTATTTCTGCCATCAGTGTTACCCCAGGTAAAGATTGGGAATTGCTACCATATATTTAGGAGTTTAATGACAAGTTTTGTGATTCTACCATATTTAATTTTGTAAGGGGGGGTTGGATTTCCAATTCCTTTTATGAAATGATGCAACATCAAAGAGACCTAGAATGGCGGATGTTACTGCATCCTTCCTATGTATATAAACAGCTGTAGCACAAGACTAGGCCATTTGAAGTTCTGGTGGCATAAACGACTAGTATGATAGCACTAGAGACCATTTGGAATAAAAGGTGGCTATCCATATTACAGTTGTGGAATCAGAATCTCCTCCTTTTCATGCATTTCTCCACATAACGTACTGGGTCAACTTCTGAACAATATTGCATTCATGTGTCATGCATTTAGGTATTCTCGCAATTCTCTTCTTTTCTCACTGGTTCGACTACTTTTATTCTTTTAACTTCTTTTGTAATAAACAAATACAATAGCATGCACAGAACTGAAGCCATAACCTCAACCTCCACCCTCTGAGGAGAAGGTGATGCCACTCAATCCAAGGGTTATTGGCATTTGGAGAGGCACATGCACCCCTTCTCTCTATCCTTATGAACTTTCATGGCTTTTTAAAGATTTGACTTTTGATTTTCTTGTTGTTGAGTTATATATGTCTCTTGTGTACTCTTGCCCACGACATCCTTTTAGTATCATGTCATGAAAGAAACCCTGCCTATTCAGCTGGAGTCAGTAGGGAAGGGTTGGTTCTAGACGATCTGAAAAAGTGATTGACCTTCTGAAAGACTATAATGATGTTTTTTCCTTTTGCTATGATGGTATGCCTGGAGTCTTAGTGGCATAAAAAATCAAAAAGAAATGAGAGAAGCCCCTGACGACAAGATTTATTGAAGTCACAGAATACCCCAAATAGTTTACAAGAAAATTTTAAAAATAAAAAACTAAAAAAAAAAACAAAAAAAAAAAAACAAACAAACCAACCTCAAACACATGCAATATGATTTCATATTGCTAGGGAAAATAAAAACATGAGATGAAAATAGGAACACTGAAGAGAAAATAGTTACAATCTTGTAGTGCTTTCTGGAAACAGCCTTCAATAGAAACTTTAAAACTGACGAAGCTTTTCCTTTAGTTTTGGTCAATAGAACGATGAGAACCAATTTATACCATAAATGCTTCTGCCTTTTGTGAGAGCCACAGCATTTTGAACATTTAGCTTGAGACGAGCGGTAGGTCTATTGGCAAGTTAGAAAGGTAGGTTGAAAGTGAACAGAACAGAACATCATGGAAAATGATTTCAAATATGCTTATGTGTTGCATTTGGCATTAAATAAATGATGAGAGTTCTAAAGAAAACACAAGGGAAATGGAGAATCTCAAAGTGTGATTCTGTAACACCATATTTGTGTATGGCTGAACATTTTTGTTTCTCTAGCTTTAATCATCATGACTTTCTTGATCCTGTTACTTTCTCTAGTTGGGTTCATCTGTTGTATGCTCCCATTATACTTGGATGCCATCTTTTTTTACCATTAATAAAAATTAATTAACTTACGGAAAAAGAAAAACATTTTAAACACTACCTTTGGTGATGACATGCTGGTTTCTTAGCCATCTATTTCAAAAGGTCTTTTGTGGTGTATTGCGGAGAGCTGAATATCCAGTTTCGGGAAAGCTTAGAAGAGCTCATCACTCATCCTCTTATTTTCTTTCACCTTCTGCTTCACTGATTCAATTTTTATTGAACTTTTATACAGATTTCCGACCTACTGTCAGTAACACATCTCCAACCAGGAAAAAGAATAGGACCGGTCTCATTGCGGGCATCACCGTTGGTGGACTCATAAGCTTTCTTGCAGTTTTTGCAGTTTTGTGCATTCTTCAAAAAAGAAAAAGAAGTCCTGCCAACAAAAATGAAGGTATTGCAGAAAATCTTTTGCATGTCTCTAGTTGTCTGTTTTCTCAATTGTGGCGGGGTCTAAAGATTGAAAACTTTCTTTGCTATGTAAATCAGATCTCTTTATGGTTTGACTCACTTTTTTGGAATGCCACATCTTACCACTATATAGTGCCAGGAAATAAGAGATCCAATAACTTTAATATCTCAGGCCATAAGTTAAAATTTTATTGAACCATAGTATGGAATGCAACAAAATAAAATGAACACTACTAGGTCGTGGTCTCAACTACTAGTTCTAGCATGTCAACTCATCTTGTTATCATAATAGAGAAGTGAAGTGAGTTGTAGAGTTCAGAAAAGGTGTAAAAGTGGACAAAAATATAAGGAAATGTGAAAAAGGAGTCTGTTACTATTGACTGCCTGAATACATGTTTTCTACGAGAGTAACTATAACATAATTACAAAAATACCCTCGAGTTATAAGAGTAACAAGTTCCTATATAATATATGCAACTGTAACACTACCCTTCAAGTTGGAGCATACAAATCAAACATGTCAAAGTTGGTCGGAGTACCTTTTCTCTCCGGTTTCCTTTCATTATATTGAAGATATTGTCATCAATGTTCCATATTTTTCGGCACCTAACTGCTATACAAGATAAGAATTTCAAACATATTTACAGCCTAATTATATGATATTTACAATCTAGCTATGACAAAAAATATCCCTAAAATATTGCAAATTACATAGCAAATCAAATATAAACTTATCATAAATCATCTCCGTAACATCCCTCCTCAAATTGATGCTGGTAGATCAAGAAGCATCAATTTGTCCACCAAGAACTGATGTCGGTGTCAAGAAAGAGATTTAGTGAATAAATCTACAGTTTGATGTTCGGTAGAAATGGGAGGAAGAGTAATCATGTGTCTGTCAAAGGCTTCACATATGGAATGATAATCGATTTCGATATGTTCCGTACACTCATGGAAAATGGGATTAGCGGCAATCTGAATAGCACTTGTATTATCAGTAGAAGTAATCTGCACCTCAAGACCAAGAAAATATTATAGAGGACCAAGATCTTTCATGTGAAAAGAAGACTTTAAATGTTGTAATTGCTAAATTAAATCAATATCAGAGCCAATAATTACAATATCATCAACATATACCAGAAGCAATACAATTCCTGCAGAAGTCTTGTGAAGAAAAAGAGAGGAATCAAATTGATTCTGAGCAAAATGAAAAGCAAGCAGGGTAGAGCAAAATTGATCAAACCAGGCGGGTGGAGCCTATTTCAGCCCATATAAAGACTGTCTTAGCTGACACACCTTGGAGAAAGGAGTAGCAAACATGCCAGGAGGTGGAGTCATATAGATTTTTCTTTCAAGTTTCCATGTAGAAAAGTATTTTTCACATCCATCTATCGAAGAGACCACCCCTGCAAAGCAGCAAGTGTTAAGATAATTCGAACATTAGTCATTTTTGCGACGGGTGCAAATGTCTCATCATAATCAATACCATACTCTTGGCGATTCCCAAGACCTACAAGACGAGCCTTATATTTGTCCAATGAGCCATCAGACTGAAACTTGACTAAGTACACCCATTTATAGCCAATGGGTTTGACACCAGAGGGACAAGCTACAATTCCCAAGTGTGATTGTCTTGAAGGGCTTGGATTTCTTCTTGCATGCCTCGTTACCAACATGCTTGGGTGGTTGCCTAGACATAAGATCTAGGGACAAGAATAGTATTAAGTGTTGTAGTAAGCGAGCTATGAGGAAAATCATACCTATTAGGTGCATGTGTAACTCGAGTGGAGTGTCGGGTATAGGAACTGCAGAATCAAGTGGCAGATTAGTGTCTGGAAGGGACTTTAAAGAAGGTGGCAGATGTCGATGATACACCACACTTGGTTTAAACTGCTCAATAGAAGAAGACACATCATCAAAAGTAAGAAGAAGAGCAATAGAAGGATTAGAGATAGCCTAAGACTGAAAGAAATATTTATTTTTTAAGAAAATCAGATTTCGAGAGATTCGGAATTTGTTCACATAAGCATCATAGCAAACAAATCTTTTCTGAGTAGAACTATAGCCCATAAAGGCACATGTAACAGACTAGGCGGCAAGCTTGTAACGATCAATGGGAGGTAGATAAACAAAACAAACACACCCAAAAGTATGAAGAGAGTGCTACTCAAGAGCTATGCGAAATAATCGAAAATAGGGAGAATCATAATTTAGAGTGACAATAGGCAAATGATTGATCAGATACATAGAAGTAGATAAAGCTTCCACCCAAAAATGAGAAAGGAATCAATCAAAAGAGTACGAACAACATCTAGGAGATGCAGTTCTTACGGTTAGCGACTCCATTTTGTTAAGGGGTGTACGGGTAAGAATGCTGGGAAATAATTCCCTTTTGTTGGAGATAAATTTGAAAGGAATGAGACATGTACTCACCCTTGAGTTAGAGCGCAAGGTTTTGATACCCGTACCAAACTGCGTCTCAACCAGTGCAACAAATTTTGAAAGACAAAACACATCAGCTTTAGAGCGGAGAAAATAAGTTAAGTTGAATTGACTATAATCATCAATAAATGTCACAAAATAACGATACTGACCATGAGAAATAGCCGGACTCGCACCCCAAATATTAGTATGCACAATCTTAAAACATGTGTAAGCACAACTATTATGTGCAGGAAAATGTGAAATTTTACTTTACCAATACGACAAGTAGCACAATCAAAAGAGACATAAGAAGAGGAAAATAAATCTTTATTGCCCAATAAACCATGTTTCAAAAGGTGAGTTAAGACAATAGATTTAGGATGACCTAATTTCTTATGCCAAACTTCAATGTTATTGGCCGTAGCCATACAAGAAAGGGAAATAACATTAGAAATGGAAAACTGTAAAGGAAACAGACGTTCCACTTTAGGCTCTTTTGCGATCATCGTCCTTGACACTTGATCCTGTATAAGACAACCACCAAGAGAAAAGTGAACATCATAATTATTATCTACCAATTATCCAACATAAATCAAATTGGTAGATAATCTAGAGGACAAAAATATTACGAAAAGAAGAACTCATATTTCTGATAGCAGTAATGGGAAGAGTACTGCTATCAGCAATCTGAATATTTTGCATGCCCTCATACTTACGAACACTATGGAGACTAGTCATAGTACCAATCATATGATTAGAAGCACCCCGAATCAATATTCCAAGAAGAAAGTGAGTTCGTACACATACCTTGCAGGCCTAAAGCAGTAAAAGCAAACACAATCATCTGTTAAACCATTGTTGGTGTGAGAATAGATGAATCAGAGCTTATGGTAGGAGGTGCCGTAGAAGAAGATGATTGAACAGCAGCTTGAAAAGCTTGGGATTGGCGACTTTGAGGCTGCACCTGACAATCTTTGATGATATAGCCCTCCTTCTTGCAGTAGTTATGAACTTTCTTAAGACAATTGCGAGCTATGTGGCCGAATTCCTTGCAATTGAAACATTGCAACATGTTCCTCCTTTCTTGTGCTGCATAGGCTACATTCACAGGCTCAGAAACGACCCGCTCAGAAGTCATACCCATTTGAGTGGATAACCGATGTTCTTCACATAGTAAATCTCCCAAACAAATATCCAAAGAAGGAATTGGACTACAGTTCAATAAACCAGCTCTTAATAGGCTCAAATTCAGTTCACAACTTTATAAAAAACTGATCATGTTGACTCTCAGTATGAACTGCTTCAATAGCCGCTAGTGCCACTGGAGGAACCTTAGCATGCACAATGGCAGAATACTCGCTCCAAAGATTAATAAAAACAGAATAAAATTGTTCAATAGTCAAATTACATTGGCTGTAATTGCTAATTTCTAACTCCTGTTGAAACTTTCGAGCACTATGGTCTTGATGATAAATACGGTGGAGATAGTTCCACAAAGCCTGAGCCGTAGTAAAATAATGAAGATTGGTCACAAGATATGGCTCAATCATTCCCAACAACCAAGAGATCACCTTAGCATCCTTGACCTCCCATGGGGCAAATTCTGTCATTAGTGGGAACTCGAACAACACTATCAATATGAGTTTGATAATTTTTCCCTTTCAAAAACATCTTAAACTGAAATTTTCATGTAGGAAAATTTTTCCTAGTAAATCGAATAGTAGAATTCTCAATACACATGATTATAGGCACGCCAAAAATAAGCCCAAGTTGTTAACCGAATCAATGTAAAGCGCAACCCAAACAAGTATAGGCGAAATCCAAAGAACACGCAGCCTCAAACTGACAACCAGATCACGACAAGGCCCTGAGTACACACGGAAGGCCCAAAAATAAAAGCCTAGAGTGATATTACCTTCCCTGTTCGAAAATGACGCAGCAGAGAGAAGCACACCTCGTCTTCGACCACACCAGAAGAGTCCCAGCCAACCACAAATTCACCGATGAGCACAGAAGATGCCGACTGGCACACAGACACCCACAAAGTGCTCCGCCAACCACAGACACACCAAAATAAGAAGCCCGCAACTAGAAGCAGGACTCCCAACGCAGACAGAGCTCCGACATCCAACGAAATGTCAAACTAAGATGGAGAATCACCATAGAGAGCTCTGAATCTCCTCTAGGAACCAGAAATTCGTGTGAAAATGGAGAAAAAAAATTCTCTTGCCAACAACGCACAAGTTGTCACAAGTAGCGATGGAAATTGCACACAGAGATTAAGACCTCAGAGACGGAAAACAGAGTATGAGCTTTGGTACCGAGTCAAAGTTGGTCAGAATACCCTTTCTCTTTGGTTTCCTTTCATTATATTGAAATTTTTGTACATCAATGTTCCATATTTCTCGGCGCCTAACTGCTATACAAGATAAGAATTTCAAGCTTATTTATAGCCTAATTATCTAATATTTACAATCTAGCTATAATAGAAAATGTCCCTAAAATATTGCAAATTACATATCAAATCAAATATAATCTTATCGTAAGTCATCTCCGTAACAAAACATACCCAAGTTGTTGGATAATTGCTGAAAAGGAGGCATAGGATAATGGTTTGGTGAGAATATCACCCTGCTGGTCTTGTGAGCTAACAAAGGGAGTCACATAAATCTCAAATAAAATGACAATCAACTTTGATATGTTTAATACAGTCATGGAAGGCAGGATTGATGGCAATAAAGATTGCAGCTTGATTTTTATGTTGCATCTACATAGGAGTATGAACATCAAAAACCCAAGTCACAAAGGAAGGAGCAAACCCATAACATCTCGGAAGCAGTATGAGCCAAAGTTCTATATTCAGTTTTAGCAGTAGAGCAGGCAGCAACATTCTGAAAGGTATGGTAGCACTCAAAATTGTTGAAATAAGAGAACGAGAGCCATCAAGATCTGGATAAAATAAGCCGTCAGTCTCATGCCTGAACGAATCAGCTTTTTGGTCTTGAGATCTTGAAAAATACAAGAGCTAGGAGAAAGCAAATTCTGTACTATAAAACTTTAGCTAATTGACTAACATAAAGCAAATTAAAGGGAAGGACTAGATGGTAAGGATAACAAATTGGTAGGATGAAGGACATCTTTACCAAAAACAGGCCAAGAAGAGTTGTGGACTAGAACAATTTCTTGTTCAATAGGAATCAAATTAGGAAAGAGAAATTGTACCAGATATATGTTTGTTAGCTCCAGAATCAATGATCCAAGATGGGGAAGGAATTGGCCACACATGTAGCATTACCTGAATCAGCTATGTAGCTGTGGAAGAAGGAAGTGCAGTACTCAGGCGCTAAATAAGCTCCCTAAGTTGAGTGGTGACTACATTATGGGAATCAAAACCAGAAGTTATATTCCCAGAAGAAGTAAGAGGTAAGTTGTGACTTAGTGGGTCCACATAATCTGGAGTGCCATACTCCACCCAACAATATGGTTGAGTTTGGACATTACCATTACAACAATTGCATTTCTTGTCACCTCGTCCACCAATACAACCACCACTACCAGAACCATGGCCTCATAAGGCCACCACGAAACCACTATATGGGCTACCACTGCTGCTACTATTCAAAACTAAAGCTGAAGACTCTAAGGAGGTGATGGTGGAATTTTGCCCCAAGGGTGAGCACAACAATCGAGAACATGCATTAGCAGATGTAGGTAAGGTCTCACTAGCAAGAATTTGATCTTTGAACCCATGTAGATTTGTGTCTAAACTAGATAGGATGGAAAGAATCATAAATTCCTCCAATGATGATTTTGTTGCTTCAAATCAGTAGTAAAGTGACAATACTTTAGCAATTGATCCCACAAATTCTTAAGCTTACTATGGTCCTTGAATAGTGGTCTCCCAGAACAATTATGATGATATTCCCAAACCAATTATCTTGAAAAAATTGAATGGTCTTAATTATCTAGCTTGGGCACATGCTGTGAAAATCTTACTTTGTGGAAAGTGAAGATTGAAATATTTGATGGATAATCCACCTGCCATGGAAGATGAAACTTATCACGATTGGATGAGCAAGGATTTAGTTGTTCTGGAATGTTTGTGACCTAGTACGGAGCTTCAAATTAATACCACAGTTGAATTTTGTGATTCTTCCCATAGGATTTGGTACCAGCAGAGGAGGTCTCCTTTTGATCAGAACCATAGGTTTGTGTATAGTGCTTAGCAACCAAGCAAGCTTTCAAATGTTACACAAGATCATTTACATGCAACAGCCTGATTATCAGGAGCTAGTAAAACAAGCTCTCATGTCCCATTATGGTAACTGACATCTATTGTCAATTGGTCTGAATACCATTTCTGTAGGGTTTCCTTTCATTTATATAGAGTAATCGTACATAATTGTTGTTATAATTAGTGGCACCTAAAAATGCTATCATTGAAATATTTATACCTATTCACACCTAATTGACTGCTTGTTTCAACATTTGCATCTAGCTATTTTCACATATTTACACCCATATGAACGTATCATGCTGACATCCCCCCTCAAATTGATACGGGTTGATCAACAAGCATCAATTTGCTTTTTAAAAAGCAATATCGATTACGAGTAAGAGCCTTGGTGAATATATTAGCAATTTGTAGTTCAGTGGAAACATGTGGAAGAGTGATAGTACGAGCTTTAAAGGCTTCACGGATAGAGTGACAATCAACTTCAATATGTTTAGTGCGCTCATGATAGACAGGGTTGGCCGTTATCTGAATAACACTTATATTATCGGCATGTAAAGGTGTAGGATTGGTCTGAGAGAAGTTTAACTCAGCAAGTAAACGGCAAAGCCAAATAATCTCGAAACAAGCAATGGACATTGCCCTGTACTCTGATTCCGTAGAAGACTTAGAAACTCTGTCTTGTTTCTTACTCTTTTAGGAGATCAACGCATCACCTAAAAACATGCACCAACCAGTGATGGAGCGACGTGTATCAACACAACCAGCCCAATCAGCATTGCTATAAGCAGCAAGTCAAGGAGAATTGCCTGCAGGAAAGAATAAGCCATGGGAAGAAGTTCCCTGAACATAACGTATAATCCTACGGACAACAACCAAATAAAGATGACGAGGAGTCTGAAAAAATAGGCTGACTTGTTGTACAACAAAAGAAATGTCGGGTCTAGTAATGGTAAGACAGACCAAGCTGCTCACCAATTTCCTCTATAAACTGGGATCAAGAATTAAGTCACCCTCCTCTTTGTGAAGCTTGACATTTAATTCCATGGGAGTATCAACGGAGGTAGCTTCCTATAGGCCAGCTGTAATTATTAAGTCACTCGCATATTTATATTGATTAAGTGAAATGCCAGAGGGACTTCGATGCACCTCAAGACCAAGAAAATATGTGAGAGACCCAAGATCTTTCATACAAAAGGACTCTGAGAGATGAGTCTTAAGCTGACCAAGTAAAGTATAATCGGAACCAGTGATCACAATATCATCAACATAAACCAAAAGAACAACAAGACCCATGTTTGTTTGTCGAAGAAATAATGAAGTGTCATACTTGCTTTGCTTGAATGAAAATTGTAATAAAGTAGTTCGAAATTTATCAAACCAAGCCCTCAGAGTTTGTTTAAGACCATAAAGAGAGTGACGAAGTTTACACACTTGTGAAGTCGGAGAGGGAAACAACCCCGGAGGTGGTTTCATATAGACACACTCTTTAAGATCCCCGTGAAGAAAAGCATTCTTGACATCCATTTGATGGAGCGGCAAATCTTGAGAAGCAGCAAGAGCTAGAATAGTACGCACAGTAGTCATCTTAGCCATAGGAGCAAAGGTTTCTTCATAATTGACCCCATATTCTTGATTATTCCCAAGTGCCACAAGCCGAGCTTTGTAACGATCCAAACTTCGATCTGATCGAACCTTTGCAACCTAGAGGAGCAATAGTGGGAGGACATGACTCAATGTCCCAGGTGTGATTGGCCTCTAGAGCGGCAATTTCTTCCTGCATAGCTTGTCGCAAGCAATCATGTTTGGCGGCGTGTGAGTAGCATGTAGGAATATCAAAATTAGACAATGCAACAGTAAGAGTTGAAATAGAATTGCCAGTACTGGAAGAGGGAAATCCATATCTATCAGGAGGTACAGATGCTCAAGAAGAGCGACGTACCAAAGATGCTGGAGATGCTGCAACTGACTGAATCTGGAGTTTGGTAGAATTAGATATCGGGTGAGTCACCGGAAGAGACTGTGGGCGAGAACGTCTTGTATACACAATACCTGGTTTAAAGCAAGAATTGACAGGTGAAAGATCTGAGAACTGCTGCTCAAAGAAAGGGAAAACCACAGTAGAAGAGGATGGCACAAAGGACACAGGAAAGAAATGTTAATTTTCAAAGAAAATAACATTCCTAGAAATACATGTACGATGTAATGTCGGATCATAACAAACAAATCCCTTCTGACATATATTATATCACAAGAAAGCATATCGGACAAATTGAGCAAATAATTTATGTCGCTCATGAGGAGGTCAATGAACAAAACATACACAACCAAAGGTTCGAAGGTTATCATAACTAGGTTGCTTAGCAGCGAAAATAGGGAGACCCCATATGTAGGACTTGAGAAGGTAAACGATTAATCAAGTAAGTAGTAGTTTTTAGAGCCTCTACCCAAAATATGGATGGAATAGAAGATTCTAACAAGAGAGTACGTACCATATCTAGGAGATGACAATTTTTGCGTTCGGCTATTCCATTTTGTTGAGGAGTAGAGGGACATGAACGTTGATGAATAATTCCATTAGAAGCCAAGAATGCTTGAAACTTAGTAGATAAATATTCACCACCGGAATCTGTGTATAATGTTTTAATAGAAGTAGAAAATTGATTGTCAACATATGCTAAAAACTTAGTGAAAGTACGAAAGACCTCAGATTTAGAATGAAGGAAGTAGACCCAAGTAAATCTGTTATGATCATCAATAAAAGTCACATAGTATCTAAATTTTTAATGTGAACTAACTTGGGAAGATCCCCAAACATCACTATGTATAAGATCAAAGCAATGAGATGCTCTACTAGCATGCAAAGGGAAGGGAAGATTTTTGCTTTTACCAAGTTTACAAGAAGCACACTCAAGAGATAAGGAAAAAGGGTATATATTATTAAGTAAACCAAAATTTAAGACATGAGATAAGATTTGAGTATTGAGATGGCCTAATCGACGATGCTACACCAGAGTAAGATCTAAAGTTTTATTACAAGCAAAAGATTTAATAGGAGAAACTAGAGAAAAATTTGGAACAGGCAAAAATAGTGGAAACAAGCGCCTCACTTTAGGTCCCTTGGTGATCGGCTCCCTCGTGACCTGGTCCTGCACAGCACAACCATCATTAGAAAAATTAACAGCACAATTGTTATTAACTAATTGGCCAACAGAAATAAGATTCGTGGAAAGCTGAGAAGCAAGAAACACATCAGTGAACTTAGAAGAGGCATTTCCGATAGCAGCTATTGGTAAAGAACTGCCATTGGCAGTCTGAATAGCAGAATGACCAGCGTAAGGCCGAACATGATACAAAGTGGTGGGATTATTAGTCATGTGATTAGAGGCCCCCGCGTCCACATACCAGAGTTTAGTAGAATTGTTACCTGGGAACCCCATTGCTGATAATGCCGAAACGAGCATCTGCTGCACCATTTCGGGTGTATAGTAATTTGTTGTAGAAACATAGGAGGTACCGAGATAAAAGCCATGTTGGTAGGGGCCTTGGTCTAGCTCCTAACCAATGCGGGTCCCCCTCCACGCACGTCTCCTCTTGTGACCGAATAGTCTAAAAGATTTGGTCGGTTTAGGCACTTTTTCTTGCTTTCTTGAGTTCTTATGACAATGGGGTTCAGGTGTTTAAGGGATAGGTTTGGTTTGGATAGAGAGATGTAGTGGTCTAAATGGTAGATTATGGTAGAAAATGTTTAAAGGAATGTCTTTTGGGTAGGGCTATGTATTGGGGTCCTTTTGGTAAGGAATATGGGTCATATGGTATATTAGGGCTAGGGTTTAGTGGAGGCTAAGGAAAATTTCGAGATTAAGGATTAGGGTTAGGGTTTTGGTCATTTGAATAAGGTAGTGGATGAATAAGGCTAGGCTAGGTGCAATGGGGTGCACGACTAGGGATGAATGGAGGTGCACGGCTATGGCTTTGGCATGCTTGGCCGTGTGGTGTGTCGTTAGGGCTTGGGGTGGCCGAATGTTGCTAGGGCAACACTAGGGTTTTCGGCCAAGGTGGTTAGGGTTAGGTTTCTAGGATTTTGAGTGATTTTGGATAAGTCCTAAAAAATAGGAATATGACTTATAGCAAGATGAAGTGGGCGGCAATGGTCTAGGCTATGTTGGCCGAATATGGGTGATGTGGATGAGAGATTTAATTGGTTCAATGCTTGATTATTGGCCAATCAATTGAGAGATTGATGAGGTGTCTAGATGAGGTGGCAATTGAGGGTTTCCGCTATGGCAAATTGATGATGGCCGAATGAGATATATCAAGAGAGTTGGTTTGGTTTGAATTTGAAAGATTTTGAACTCAAAGGAGAATTGTGGTGGCCGGTCATGCAAGGGCTAGAGTGGTCGAAATTGGCTATTAGATGGATGATGGATGAAGTGGATTTAGTTGAGAATATATAGGAGGTGATGGGATTTGAATTTAAATTGATTTGAATTCAAATGGAAAGTTTTGAATTCAAATGGGAAGTGATGGCCGGTTGTGGTTATTGGAGATTTGATTTGAATTTTGATTTGAGTTTTGAATATGAATTGATTTGGTTGAGAGAAATATGAGAAGTTATGATGAATAAGGTGGCAATGGATAGTCGGTTATGGCAAGATGGCCTTGGCCGAGTATGATTTGGTTATGGGATGTGATTTTGTTGTGATTTGATTTGATTTGAATTGGAGGGGGAATGAGTGGCCGGTGATGTAGAGCTTATATTGGGCGAAATTGAATAAGTTTAGAAAGGAAATAGTTGATTGAATGTGAGAGAAAATAGGAAGAGATATGGTAAAGATGGATAAGATTGATGAGGTGGTTAATGTGGTTCGGCTATCTCTAATGGATGAGTTGGCCGAGTAGGTGTTTGTGTAGGATTGTGGTTGATTTGAATTTGAATTGATTTGAATTTAAATTGGTTTGAATTTGAGTTGGTTTGAATTGGTGGGAGGATAAGGATAAGGTGATGTGTCAACTAGGGTTTTATGGCTTATGGGATGAGTTGTTATGGAAATGAGTGGGCGGCTAAGTCAAGGGGTTGGGTGGCTAAGTGAGGTATTTTTGATAAGTGGATTGGTGTATTTAACAAGTAGAGCTAGGGCTTGGTCGAGCCAAGCTTGGTATAGGATGTAGAATATGGTCTTGAAGTGGGAAGTTATGGTAAAATTGATGGGTGATTGAGTGGCCGGTTATGGGATATATGGTGAGGCGTGTATGGCAATTTGGTGGGGCAATTATGGTAAGGGATGGCTATGGTTGGCTGTGTATGGTAATTAGGTTTAGAAGGGTGGCCGTGTGGGGTGTTTGGTGGAAGGGAAATTTCAAGACAATTCAAGGAACTTGGATGAACACTCAAGAACCAATGATGAACACGCCACACTCAATGTACCAAATGGGATTCGGCACACTCAATGTAACATGCACCATTCACTTCAACACTTCAACACAAACACTCACTTTCTTACAATTGATAAATCTAAAATTCACAAGTGATGTAAATTTCAAAATTTACCAAGAACACTCACACACAATTCTCAAATTCACAAGTGGCGCTCAAAAATAAGACACAAACACTCAATCACTCTTTTTGTAATTTTTCAATAATCAAACAAATAGAACGAACTCCTAATCACTCTAAGAACAAAAGAACACTAAAATAAACAAGAATATTAAAATAGACAAGACACCAACGGAAAGAAATATCTCAACAACTTGATTGATAAATAAGGGATAGATGTGGATCACCGATTCACGAATTGCATAGATGATCCTCTTCCAAAGGGATTCACGAATTGCATCCTTAGAAGCCCAAGTGCAAAGCACCAAAAATCCAAACCACACTAGATGGCCGGCCTAAACTCTTAAGGAAGCCACTCCACACACAAGGTGTCTTCAAAATGTCAATTGATCAAAAGAGTGAAAAACTAAGAGGCCTAGGGTTCTATTTATAGAGTTTACAAAGTGGAAACCTCTAAAAGGTCTCTGGCAATTATTTAATTAAATAAAATAAATAAAAGCAACTAAAAGTAAATAAGATGGTCTTGGAGGCTCATGTGGTTGTGGCATGCAAGGATGGAGTGGTGGGCTTGGCTAGCCCATGGCATGGGCCACGGGTGTGAACTGCATGCTAGTTGGTCCGCACCTCAGGTGGCCTTGGTTGGTCCATGGCAAAGACTCTAGCCATGGTCAGGTGTTGGCCATGGCTTGCAGCTAGTGTGCACATGGCTTGATGGTGATTCGGATGGGCATGTGCATGTCTTGGTCTGTGGGGCATTGGGCATAGCCCAGGTTGGCTGGCACGCTGGCATGCTAATGGGGCGCGCTGGGCTAGGCGCATGGTGCTACTGGCATGGCTGCTTGCATGAGGCTGCTAGGCACTTTGCATGCACACGCAGGTGCGGGCGCGCAAGGCATGCACATATTGGGTGGCACATGACAGGCATGGTGCGCTGAGGTGCGCGCAGGAGCGCACTCATGGGCGCTGATGGCATGCTGGTGCCGCTGGTCAGGCTGATGGGCGTGTCATGGCATGTCAGTGGCTGTGTCATGGCGCTATCAAGGCCTAGTCGTGGCACGGTCAAGGGGGAACAAGTGAGTCACGTCCCAATTGACTCGTGCGTCTGCTCTGAACTTCCTAGGACACATTCAGATTCTCAAAGGAGCCCTCCAATGTTGGGCGGCAACATGGGCGGTTTTTGATGGGGTATTATCACATGTCCTGCAGACGCCGCTACTGGAGAGTCATGAACATAAGTTTGAAATGCTTGAACTTGGCGATTCTGAGGGCGAATACGACATTCTTTGATAACATGACCATTTTTCTTACAGTAGGAGCAGTATTTTTTGGAACAATTTGTAGCAATATGTCCATATGCCTTACAGCAATAGCATTGCAAGTTTTTAGAATCCCTGGGCTGTTCTCGGCTTTGGGCAGCATAAGCCATAGTTGCTGACCTTGAACTGTTATGAGATTACTCTAGAATAGCTTGAGTACTAAGACATTGTTCCTCACGAAGTAATTCACCAAAACAAATATCTAGAGAAGGAACTGGAGATCGATTCAGCAAAGAAGAATGAATAGATTCAAATTCAGAACGTAATTTCATAAGAAACTGATCATGCCGACTAGTCTAATGAAGATTTTGAATAGTGGAAAGGGTGTTAATAGGAACATCTGTCGTAACCAGTTCAGAATATTCGTTCCAAAGTGTTAGAAATGCTAAGTAGTAGTCTTGGACCAAAAGACTACCATGTTGAAATGTGGCAATCGCATACTCTAACTGAAAGCGACAACCACTGTTCTCTTGATGATAAACCGTCTTTAAATAATTCCACATAGATTGACTAGAGCGATGAAGTCGTAAGTTTGTAACAATATGTGATTTCATTGAACTAAGAAGCGCATCCAGCACAACCCATGAAGGAGAAGATCCGAGATCCTTAAATTTGTCAGAAGTGGATGATGGCGCAACATCCATGCCATCAATATGACCCCAAAGGTCTTTTCCCTTTAGAAATAGTTCAAATTGAAAAGCCCATGTAGAGTAATTGTTCTCTGTAAACTTGGCACACAGGTGTGGAGTCCATCGCAATAAAACTCAAGATAAAACAAAAAAAAAAAAACATCCCAACTAGATGGATCTGAAAGACTGGTATATAAAACAGTGTCATTTTTTTAAAAAAATTTTAAATAAACTTAAGACAAATCAAATGAACTGAGATAAACTAAAATAGAATAAAAGGATCTGTACCGAGAGTGGTATCGTAAACTGGAAAACTGAAGTTGCCGAAATACTACCAAAACTCCAAGATCACTTGTTTAATTCACGTTGGCTTCCCCAATAATCTGCACAAACTTCACCGAAATGAAGGAGGCTACTGTTCCGAGAGCCACCCGAGCATAAAAATGCCGAAAGGAACAAGATAAGGCTGCATCGGCAGCCTTCAAGCTACAGAGTTGCTGAGGAACCGAAGCTAGATCGATGGGAACCGAGAACCACGAGAATAGACTTCACTGAAAATTGCTAAGCTATGGACAGAAGTTGCCAAGAACACCAACCAAAAAACACCCGATCGAAAAAATGAAGAGCTAGGACATCGGTGTATCAAGAACAGCCCAGAACTTGCCAAGAAGCTCAAACTCAGATGGTTTGACACAATAGAAGGCACTGACACCTACTAAAAAGCAATAATTAACTTGCTGAACACCAAAAAAAATTCTCCTAAGAATTGCGATAAAAAATCGCACCGAGTGATTCAGACTAATCCAACAAAAATCAAAGATGCTCTGATACCATGTCAATTGGTCTGAATACCATTTCTGTAGGGTTTCTTTTCATTTATATAGAGGAATTGTACATAATTGTTGCCATAATTAGTGGCGCCTAAAAATGCTATCATTGAAATATTTACACCTACTTACACCTAATTGACTGCTTGTTTCAACATTTGCGTCTAGCTATTTTCACATATTACACCCATATGAACGTATCATGCTGACATCTATTTCATCAATGATTTACCTTATCCATGTGATGGGAATGTGTTACACAGTACAGTATTTAATCGGGTAAAAATATGTTGCGCAAATGGTTTGTGCGATTCCTAATGGAAAAGCCAGCTAGTTCTAATATGATTCCAAGGTTAGGGTTTTGAGAGTGAACTAATGGAGACTAGGGAAATTGATGGGTAGTATAAAATCTCGTCCTACCCTCTTACTACTTACTAGTACTCATAGAAGTTGCATAAAAGTGAGCTTTCATGAAAGGTCAATATCATAGCATATAATAACAATAACAATAATTACTGAAAGTATTACCACACTACTTGTTTCCTTAACTCTCAAAATATCAATATTTTTTATCGACAACCTAGGGAAAGTCATAACCATTTCTAACGAATATTTTTGTTCGCACAAATGTTTTGAGTCTTTTTATTCATGCTTTTGTCCATAGAAACAGGTCCACGTTGGTTATTTGACACGTGTTTTAAGGGGAAAAAAACAATTTTTTTGTTCATTGATGATCACATCGTACCTAGGAGGTGGACTTGCTACTGGTGTAGTAAATATTTAATTTGTTTTCTTAATTTCTCTCTATGCATCTGAATATGCTAAACCTAACTTCAGTTATCTCGGACCCTTCTATTGATAAGTTTTAGAAGGCCACTAACTTGAGTCATTAAAGCTACTGCATTTTTCTTTACATTTGGTCTCATGACTCGAGGATTTTCCAGCAAGTATGTGCTGGGAGTTTTGGAAACTCTGTATACCGTCTAATACCATGGTTCATGTGCAGCTTTCTAGGTTACTAAGTGATGTGTGTGTGTGTCTGAGGTATGTAATTACCTGTGTGTTGGTGGAGTTGAAACTCCAAGTGATGCCTTAATACTTGGGAACGTTGGCATATGTTAGAGATGTGGAGCCTACTTATGAACCTGCATACTTTATTTGGTTTGGGCTTACTGGTTAAAGTCTAGGGAACCCAAGTCCATTAGAGTTGGCCATTATCTGTCTTTACATGGGTATGTGTGTGTGTTTATGAATTTTATGAATGTAATGTGTTTAATTACTAACGAAAGAAAATGACTATGGAATTTCCAGCATCTACTTTTTTGATTGTGTAATTCTACCATTTCCAAGGTGTGATGTCAATAAACAGTATTGTGAAGCTTGGGCTATCTTTCTCATATATGTTTTCTTCTTTAAAACTCCAATAATTTTCCAAGAAACCTGGAAATCTAGACCTTTTATTTCCTTAAAAGCGTATGCTACATGGTCCTTGAAATATTTGCAAACGGAAGCACTATTTGAGAATACTGTTCACGAGTACTGTTCTAACGGAATTTATGCTATATATCTAAATAAAAAGTTCATGACGCAGATAAACAGTTCACAATCATAACCTGAGTTTGTTATGATTCTGCAGAGCTCCTAGGGATAGATGCCAGACTGTACACTTTCAGTTACAGTGAACTAAAAACAGCCACAGAGGACTTTAGCACTTCTAATAAACTTGGAGAGGGAGGATTTGGACCTGTTTACAAGGTATGTCACTCTTTTGAAGACCATGTCAATGATGCAAATTTGACCATCCAATATGAAGGTAGAATTCATTATCATCATACAATTGCTTGCTACTAAGCAATTACAGCTTGCAAATTTCCCCCTTTTTTCTCTTCTTCATCTTCTCTCTCGCTTCAACCCTCTTACCCATCTCTCTCCCCCCCCTACAAATTCAAAATGAAAGTGCACCCTTGTTACCACCAATGTTGTGAGCTTCTGATTATGCTGGCTATTGCAATATCTGTACATTATAGTGTCAATTATGGCAGACCATTTAAAAACAAATTGACATGCAAATATGTATTCTTGATCTAAACATGCCTTTTCTGCTTGTGGCTACTTAACAAGTAATTAAAGTTCTGAGTCTTCTGTACTTATTAAATTCTTAGCTATGCTAAAAAAGTTCACAATGAGATAACAAATAGACATATTCTATCTCTTTTCATTGGGACATTGTCCAGGCTACCCAGTGCCAATAAAAAAAGAGAAAAAAAAAAAAATCATTCCATCTCTTTTCACTTAATCACACAAATTTTGTTCCAATTTAAACTTGTCCTAGTGAAGATACGACAAAAGTATGTCACACCTATTTTAACATTTTCTTTTTGCATGGGGCTTACAGGGTTTCCATGGTTCTTTATGAACAAATGTTCTCCACACTCCATATTCTGCAAGGAATTTGGTGGGGGAATATATCCATCTTTATGCTGGAATCATTACCGAAATCATCTTAAAGCTTGGTTTAATCCCCTGTATTTCCTCTAAAAATTAATGCAAATGACACAAATCAATCTCATCAATTGCACAGAACTTTTGAAAACAATGTTTTTGGTACTAAACAGGGCCGGCTCTTCCATTAGGCCAATTAGGCAATTGCTTAAGGCGTCCTCATGGAAGAAGGCCCCCAAAAAAGTCTAAAGTATAATTTTTTTAAAAAAGAAAAAAAAAATCTAATTAAAAATATTAATTAACTCAATAAGAGAACATCAAAAATATCAAACAGATGTTATATATGTCATTATTAATTAAAAATATTAATTGAAAATATAGTATAAAATTTTAAGTAGTAATTTACTTGACAAGAAAATATTTATAAATAAAAATCTAATGTAAAAATAAAAATAAAAATAAAAATAGATTTATTTTATTTTATTTTATATAAAAAAGGGCCTCAATCAAAATGTTAGCCTTAGGCCCCCTAACCTAGTGAGCCGGCCCTAGTACTTCATCAGTTCCTTGACCAGCAACTCTTTGTACTAGGAGAAATTTTCAATGTTTCTGCAAGGTGAAAGAAGTGCTACATGTTCACATATTCATATTTATTATAAATATTTGGAGCAGCACTATACATATCTTTGCACATGTATTTTTCTGACAACCAACAAGTCATAGATTAAAAAAACTAGGAAATTAGAATCCCAATTTTTGTTTTTAATTGTATTCCTTATTACCAGTACCTGTTCCACACCCAAAAAGTCAGTTCTTCAGTTCTTTCACATATTTTGTTCATCCACATACAATTTCAATGCCAAGACAAGCTTTCAATCTCCTCGATGTCATTTACTAGTGACATTTAATGATCAGAGTTTGAATAGAAAAGGAGAAGAAGAAGGCGATTCTTTCTTCCTGTAAACATTTTTTATGGAGAGCTCAAAGGCGACCTAATATTTATTACAAAAGATCCCTCCTATACTTTTCTTATCTGAAATATAATTTTCATGAAAATACTTTGTATGACAGTCCCCTCAAGCTAGAACATAAATCATATAGGGAATTAATTGGCATACACAGGAATCCTGAAAAAGTGATTTTATACGCCGATGTTTCCATTTGTTTTATTCTAAATGGAATTTTGTAGTCAACTTTTTGCCAAGCCAAGATTGTTACTGTCATTGCGAAATCAGCACATAACTTGCCTTTTGTAGAACGCTTATGTAGACAGATTGGACAGGTTACTTCTGACTCACAAACAGCATAAGAGCACATATCAGCTAACTGGTCTGTTGACTTCGCAAATGAAGTAGCAATATCCTCACTAAGTATCTTGTCTCTAATATGATGACAATAAACTTCACTGCTTGGGTGGACGAAGTTTAAGATGCAAATTAATCTCTCTCTTCCACAAAATCCCTAAATATGTAATCTAGATTCTAAATCTAAAACTACAATGCGGTTATGAGTAATAAAATACTAAATGACTATAGAGCCCAATGACTAATAGTTACGATGCAACTAAAATAAGTAAATCGGTTTGATTTCCTACCATAAATGGATGTGCAGATTTGCTATGCATAACTTCATTCTATTTATGTCCAGATGTCTCAAGATCCAATCAGTGGAAATCAGAGCATGATATCTTTTTTGTAAAATGATACCTACAACTTGAATTTTACATGTAATGTAATTGTTCATGAATTGTGTTTGTTTGCCTCAAATTCTATTTAAATTTGGTCTGTATAGGGGACACTTAATGATGGCAGAGTAGTGGCTGTGAAGCAACTTTCATTAGCATCTCACCAAGGACAGAACCAATTTGTAACCGAGATTGCTACCATATCTGCAGTACAGCACCGTAATCTTGTGAAATTGCATGGTTGCTGCATTGATGGAGATAAAAGACTTATTGTTTATGAGTATCTAGAGAACGGGAGTCTTGATCAAGCATTGTTTGGTAAGAGAATAATATGATATGTGGTTGAACTTTCTATCTATTTTTCTAACAAGTACCAGAACTGTTGAATTTATTATGTATGATTCGCATGTGGCAGGAAATAAAAGTTTGAGTCTTGATTGGCCAACACGTTTCAACATATGCATGGGCATAGCAAGGGGTCTAGCTTATCTTCATGAGGAGTCAAGGGTTCGAATTGTACATAGAGATGTGAAGGCCAGTAATATTCTAATTGATTTTGACTTTATTCCCAAAATTTCAGATTTTGGTTTAGCCAGACTTTACGATGATAAAAAGAGCCACATAAGCACACGCGTTGCAGGGACAATGTAAGATCCCTCATAACTATATTTCTGGGTTAATTATATTTTCACTCAGTCGTAAATTTCTACTCATTGCAACTCAGATTCTTATTTAAAGTCAATTGCCAGTTATCCACCCCCTTACAAAAGCCTGCATTAAATTAACAAGATAACGGCACACTTGCTACACACCTTATATCCCTTCTGAATATGTCTTTAACATGAAATGGAAGACTAAATAATGTGCTTTTCTCGATTTCGAAAGGCATGTTATAGGGGGGGGCAGAATCATGGCACTTCAAATACTACCCTCTATCATAAAGTTTCCTGAAATGACAGCCAGATTTACTGGTTGCTACCATACCAGTCTCTCTTCTGTCACTTTCTCTTAACCTTCTTCAGTAAACATTCATGGCCTCCACACCTACATCAAGCTCAAAAACCTCAATTAAGATGCCTTCCCATCTGCCATTATATGATCCCAGAAATCCAAACCAAGCTCTGCTGTCCAAAACTACAAATACTCGTCTAGAAAAACCAACTTTGTACCAAGCTCGGCCAGTCATATTCAATCTCGTCTCTTCTTTGATGAGTATCACAAAGCTTTTGTACCCCCATTGTGTCTTTCTTGTTTACTGTTTCGATTTTTCTTTGGTATTTCAGAGACTTCTGGGTTCTTTATAAAAGAAATTTGTGTTTCCCTTCAGTTTAGGACTTGTGGCTGTTTATATTATATTTGTTGGGAAATTTTGAAGATGGGAAAGAGAATCTGAAAATGAATCAAGGTTTTGAGGCGTATGAAAATACTGTTTTTAAGTCGATATTTGCCCCCACTCACTAAGACTTTGCTAAAGGGTTTCTAGCAAATCGTCTCCAGGATACAACAAAACTTTTGAACTTTACAAATAGAAATTTTGGAGAGTTCCTAGAGTTACTATTGAGAAAGACAGAAAACTAAAGAAAATGAAGGATTTTTCATAACTTAACAGATCTGTCACTACACTATTTATAAAGCTTGAAGAGGTATCTGTGAAAAATCACGTTATTAACAATTTAACTGTTTCTCGCTCGAGCGAGGTGTTGAACGAGGGTCAAGCAAAATCATTGCCTGAACCTTCACTCAAGTGCCACATCAAGCGAAAATCGAGCGAAGTCTCAGCATGGCTCTCACTTGAGCAACTTGTCGAGCGATGTCGAGCAACCAACGGTAACAACACAGATTGCTTCAGTTGAGGCATGTCTTTTCCTTCAAACGTTGCATAGGTTCATTCAAATAGTTTCGCGCTCGAGCGAAACATCAAGCAAAGATCTAGCGAGATCACTGCTTGATTCTTGCTCGAGCGAAACGTCGAGCAAGATCTCGGCCTTGATTTCGCTCGAACAAAATGTTGATCGATAGTCGAGCAAAATGTTGATCGATAGTCAAGCAAGATCTCGGCCTATGCACAATTCTCAACCATTTTATTCACAAGCTTTTTCCTTCAACTTTTAAATATATATTACAACCTATTCCAACAATCCCCACTAGGTTGTCATATATACTTAAAGTTCTGTTTCACTATTAACATTATCATGCATAAAAGAATGTATGTTTCGACTTAAACCTTCTCTTAGTGTAATTAGTTCAAAGTTCTGGAAAGTAATTGGTGGCTTAGGCTTAAACTAAAACTTTTTAGTTCAAAACCGGAACCAACACACACGATAATATTCTTTCTCAATAGAATTTCATAATAATTAGCACTATTATGGCATTGTGCTACATCTTGGTTTAATGAACATTTACAAGAGATAAACCCAAATATCTTCTTAGAAATGGCACCATTTCTATGTTTATATAGGCGAAGTTCCTCTAGTCTCCGTTACCAAGACACTTTTGAATCTGAACGTCGTTAAGAGTAAAGCCCATCCTCTTTTAACGTAACAGTCAAGCACTTTCCATCCCGAATGAGACTTTGTTATTGTAGTGCTTTACTAATCACAAATCAGTAACTCGTTTATACCCATTAAACTCTTTTAAACAAATCTTAAGAGTTGGATTACTATTACTGGTGATTTTTTTGAAAGGGTTTCAGTCCTATTCCAATGGATGTGACTCTTACCGGTTCTCACGATAGACCTTTGGTAAAAGGATCTGCCAATTTACAACTTGACCTTACATAAACGATCGTTATGATGTCATCAACTACTAATTGTCTAACATAATCATGTTTTAGACTTATGTGTCTAAACTTTCCATTGTACACTTTATTATATGCTCTAAACATAGTAGCTTCACTATCACAATGTAGAGAAATAGTAGGCATAGGTTGTAACCACAACTCTATATCCAATAACATATTCCTAAACCATTCTGCTTCTTTCCCTGTTGCTGCTAAAGCTATAGACTCTAATTCCATTGTGGAATGAGAGATACATGTTTGTTTCTTTGATGCCCAAGAAACAGCACTCCCACCAAAGATAAATATCCAACATGTTGTAGATTTATTGTCACTTATGCTAGTGATCCAACTAGCATTTGAGTATCCTTCAAATACTGCTGGAAATTTCGAATAAAAGAGTTATAAACCAATTACAAGTGGAGCCCGCCAATTAATTTGTGACTTTGCTCTTCAATTTAAAGCCATGTACTACTTCTTTCTTCCTTCAACAATTCGGCTGGAATATGAGATATGAGAGATCAAGCATTAATTAAAAAGGAGACAGGATGCATGTTGATTTTACAAAATGACTTGTTGTGTATCACCTCCTATATGTAAGCACGTATGGTCCCATGATAATTAAATAAAATCTCAAAATGTTTTACTAATGGTAAGCCATTTCTCATTTTCCAAAATTGAGATATAAAATATTATAAAATTATGCTCAAATCTATCTCAAGGTGAATAGAAATTAATTTTAATAATATAAGTTATAATCCATTTTTTTCTATTCCCTTTTTAGCAATTTAATTTAAAGATAGAATATTTTTAGTGCACTTTTGAGCACTCATCAATAACTCTTAGAGTCTTAAATAAAACTACATTCATCCAATGTTCAAAATTTAAACCCTAGTCATCTAATCTTAGCCAATGACGAAAATTACATTTACATCACTTCATATTATTAATACATTCACTTGCGTGCCATAAAAATACAAAAGGATAAATTCAGTAACTATGCAACAAATTAGCACTGACTATTTATGAGGGCAGTTTACACTGAAGCCTGAAACTTCAAATTATGGTGTGGGTTGGACCAAGTCAATGATATAGGGTCAAGAAAGTGTGATGTCATAGGTCTTAGAAGAAAATGTAATTTATTTTTATTTGTGTTACCTTTCCAGATATTTATGGTAATAACTTTTACATTAATTGTTATTAATTTAGTGGATATCTTGCACCGGAGTATGCCATGCGTGGACACCTTACAGAGAAGGTGGATGTGTTTTCCTTTGGTGTTGTGGCTCTGGAGATCATTAGCGGCAGGCCTAACTCTGACTCAAGCTTAGACGAAGAGAGGTTCTATCTACTTGAATGGGTAAGAAGATATCACAGCATCCTTATTAGATTCTTCTCTCTCATTTGGTAAATACTGATCCTTTCAAAAGTTCCAAATCACCCCGACTCTGGCAACCCCATCAGACTTATGATAATCATGGTTCAGACTCTCCTTTCTTCTTGGATTTAGACAGAAAAAATGATGCATTATTTAGTAAAGAAAGTAAGCGGTAATTGTGCACATCCAATGAAATGATATTTATTTATTTTCATAGAAGTTCATGAGAGTCCAGTTATGGACTTGGTGGGATATGAAATGAGCATCTCTTAATGGTATGAGTAAAGCTTTTTAGATTTTCTAGATATGACATAATTGCTCTGTTACTTGTTTATTATATTACCTCTTTGCATTTTATGATCTCCATGGCTTTTGAAATTGATCAGGATCTGAGACTCCCACTGCTTCCCTTTCTACAGCATGGCAAATTTTGGTTGGGGTGCTTCTATTTTATATTATTAGCAATTTTTGCAAAGTAATGCATTTTATCGTAACACTAGGAGTCATGACATATGATTAACTTCTGTAACTTTTCTAACAGAGCTTCATTAAGACGTAACATAAATTCACTGAAGAGCTGCAACGCCCTAATACTTATCTTTATCAAAGTGCCTTCCACAATAGTTGTGTTTTAATACTTCTTGCCATCAAAGTCAACGTGATCTAAATGAAACTTACCTGACAAAAAAAGACCGGAGTATTTCTCATGTCCAAAGCTATTCCACTAATGGATGTTGTCCTTTTTCTGCTTCCTAGGCTTGGCATCTACATGAAAACAAACGTGACATTGAACTGGTGGACTCTAAACTAGCAACTTATGGTGAGGAAGAAGTAAAACGAGTGATTGGAGTGGCTCTATTGTGCAGTCAAGCATCACCAATGCTAAGGCCATCAATGTCGCGTGTAGTGGCGATGCTTTCAGGAGATGCTGAAGTGAGCACTGTAACTTCAAGACCTGGATACTTGACTGATTGGGCGGTTGACGATGTAAACAGCTTCACGGGTGTTTTCGAAATGAAAGGAACCGAAACCAACCTATACAACTCTACAGCTAGCACAAGCATGGTTAATAATCTGGAGCATTCACCAGTGCGTGCAACTATTCCCATGCTTCACGATACTGAATGAGGATAGATGAGATTTGGTCTTTCCTTTATTTATCTTAACTTTTCTGTTCCTTCGTTTGCATTGACAAATATAAAAACAATTTTGTCTTCTACGTTTTCAGATCTTGTATGTCTTATGTCTCAAGAGATCTAATAGCTTGTAAAATAACTTCTATATTTAGTTGGATTTTAAAACTTCCTCTCACCCCAAAAGAAAGAATAATCTCAATTACGCTTGTAAATTCAAATAGAAACCAAGCAAGAAAAAAATATGCTTAAGTGGGCGGCAGTCCTTAATTTATAGGTGGTTTTTTTATCACTTTATTTCAAGAAAGTAATGAAGAAGGTGTGATTTCCCTTTCTTATCGAACCTCATTGCACTCTTCAATGTCTTGATGGGTGAAATCTTTAGAAACACCGTGTCCCCCATCCTCAAATTCTAGCTTTCATCGTCTGTTACAACTCTTTGACAACTCTGAATTGTCATCTCATCGATTTTTCTTAGTTGTCTCTCACTGAACTTGGTCCCCAATAGAATGGCTTAAGACATCTGCGTCTGTACAGTGCCTCATACGATACCATCCTAATTATCACCTAGAAGCTATTATGCGTACTCAATTATAGGAAGGTATTCTACTATTCTGCATTTCCCTTCCCCTTCCTATAATTGGGGACCCAGAGAAGGCAGCACCATTAATTGCTTTGGCGAATTACATTGCTCACAGGCAACACTAGTCTTAAGTACAAGACTTGTTTCTTCAAAACGAATAAAATCCTAAACAAAGCTTGCTGCTTGTGATGCTTGAGCAGAGGATGAGAGACCAACAGGGTGTGAGCTTGTGTTGTATCTAGGAATAGGGACAACTCAATTATATACTTTTTTTTTTTTTTTTTTTTGAGTTTTGATCTGTAAATTGTGCGTTTGCATCGTCCTGACTCCTATGGATATGATCTGCATTGATGGAAAAGTTGCTTGGAAGAGTTATTAATACTCTTGGAAATTACTATATGCTAGATTTTCTGGCAATGAATCCGCATTCAAGTATTAACATTCGTCCACAATGATCTCCCAGTGGCAGTGGTGGTCGCCTACTTTTCTTTTCTTTTCTTTTTCATGATCCGTTTGCAAAAAGATGATGATGCCCCCATCACCTGCTGCTATATTTACTCTCCTCTCAATGGCATTCAGATCGATAGTTTCCATCCAGTAAGTGCTGACCAAAACGGTAGGTAATTCTAAAAGTAAAATAAAAGCGCCGTTGCCGGGGATCGAACCCGGGTCACCCGCGTGACAGGCGGGAATACTTACCACTATACTACAACGACTTCTTGTGAGCAAAAGTTTGGCTTCTAATTAGTCTGTGATATAAAAGAAGATTGACTTTTTAATAAAAATGAGACAAAAATTAAATTAATTTAAGGTCTATTTATATAGTGAGAAGAAAAAAGATAATTTTACCTAAATTTTAAAAGTTAAATTTTATTTTTTTAATATTATTATTGCTATTGGCTTCTTATTAGCCTGTGATATAAAAGAAGTTTTGACTGTTTAATAAAAATGAGCCAAAAATTAAATTAACTTAAGGCTCATTTAGATAATTAGATGAAATGAAATAATTTTAGTTAAAATTTAAAAGTTTAATTTTATTTTTTAATAATATTATTATTTTGAGCTTTGAAAAAATTAAATTATTTATTATATTTAATGTGAAATTTTGAAAAAAATTATAATGATGAGATGTGACAAAATAAAATCAATTCTATATCCAAATAGGATCTTAACAAACAAGTACTATAAGCTTAGCAAAACAAATTTTCCATTATATTTAGAAAAATTCTACTCATCCATACACCACATAATCGTTTTTGTTTTTATTTTCATTTTTTTCTTCTCAGCAATATGTAATATAAGAATGATGAGTAGAAGAACTCTTATATTTATATTTGTCTAACCTATATAAAAAGAAAAAGGTCTATTCATAATCTCCACATACTATATTTTTTTTGTCTTCTCTTATCAAATGTTTGAAAAAAAAAATTAAAATTATAAATATAGTGTATAAGATGAGTAGCAAGACTCATATAAAAACTAGCAAATCCGTTTAATCGTTATATTAGTTTAAATTCACAGATTATGATTATCTAGAGTTTAAAATTCACAAATATGCTGCCTTATTAGTTATTACTATACGACACACATGCCCATATTTAAAAGGCGGCACATTTCATCCGTTTTGCAGCTTTGCCCTTGCATCCTCCAACATTGGCATTCTCCGAAAACTTCTACTTATCATTTTTTTACACTCAATATTTTTTCTTTTTTATAATATATATTAATATGTAATTTATCGTTTTTGATATTTTATTTAAATATATATAGATATTAATGATAAATTACATATTAATGTGTAATATGAGTATGATAAATAACATTTATTTCCAATAAATAAACCCATAAAATATTTCACAATATATTTTATAACATATTTAATAATACATGTTATAAAACAAAAATATTTTTATAAATAAATAAAAATGATAAATTACATAATAATGGATGATGTGTGAAATGATAAATAAATTTTTTATTTAAAATATTATTTCATAAAATGTTGCAAAAAGTGATCAATAGTTACGGTGCTTATTGGTTTGAGATTTAATTTAAGAAAAGTTTTATGCATTATCCTATATATCATATAATTTTTTTATCATATATTTGATATATAGATAATAAATAAAAGAATTTATTTAGTTAAAAAAATAGATTTAATAAAAATTAAAAAAATATATATGATGTATAATATATGGAAATAATAAAGAATAATTTTAAGAAGAGATAAATTTAATAAATCGAGAATGAGTCAATTTTTATTTTAAAAAAAAAATTCTTCTCATTTTTAATTTTATTTTTAATGCTTATGCTAAAAATAAAATAATAAAACTTATTAGATTTATAAAAAAAATATTGAAAAAGAAAAAAAAAATTAATTAAAGTCGATTTTTTCTCGATTTTTTAAAACCAACTCAATTATTCAATAATAAATATCAAAAAAATATGATGTATAAATATTTAAAAAAGAAATGATTCAGGCCCCGCTTGGATTCAGAGATGAGATGAGTTTAGATGAGTTTAGATAAGTTTAGTTTATTTTTTAATATTATTATTATTTTGGGATTTGAAAAAAGTATATTGGGAATTGAAAAAGGTGTATTGGAAATTGAAAAAGCTGTATTGGGAATTGAAAAAGGTGTATAGGAATTTGTGTTTTATATAAAAAATTATAAAAATATAATAATGAAATAAAGATGAGTTGAGATGAGTTGAGATGAGCTCAGCTCATCTCTGAATCCAAGCGGGGCCTCAATCGCTTTTGCCGGCTGCTACTATTTAAGAAGAGAATTGATTCAAGAATGCGGAGGAAGAGAAGAAAGAACTAGAAAGAAGTTGGGATGTCGTACCTGCTACCTCACCTGCACTCCGGATGGGCTGTAGATCAGGCCATCCTGGCCGAGGAAGAGCGACTCGTCGTCATCCGTTTCGGCCATGACTGGGATGAGACCTGCATGCAGGTTCCTCTCTCTCTCTCTCTCTCTCTCTCTCTCTCTCTCTCTCTCTCGATGTGTTTTTGAGATTTATTTCATATCAGACGATCATTCGAAATTCTGGATTTAACGCTATTTTTGTTTTGTTTTTATGTTATTAGCTGAAATTCATCTATCTTATATCACTAATACGAACTCAGAAACCCTATTCTTGCATAACACGTATATTACTAGCATACCCACCGTATTGTAGAAAAAAAGAACTGAAATTTGTATTTATCCACGGTATTGACTGCGAATTTGCTATAAATTTTGTAACCTTAGGTTGGTGGGTACTGCTGGCAGTGGTAAACTTGTTCTTGTTGCTTAAGATTTTGGTTCGTCTCATCATTATTGTGATGCTTCTTTGCTCAAAAAGGCTAATACTCATGGTTTTTCATTTTTTTTTAATTGCTAGAGTTTATTCGTCATTCGGTTTGATCAAAATAACTACCATTATTGTTTTTTTTTAAACAAAAGCCATTTCGTTGATCAGATAGAATGGCCTTCAGCCAATACAAAGTGACTAATACAAGTAGCTATAGAATCAACATCTAATAACTCAGATGTTTGGGTCACAGCTTTTTTTTTTTTTATAAGTAAAAGATATTATTAATACATGAGAAGGCATAAATGCCAATTACAAACATGCTTATGCCCCTATTAATTAGGCGCATTAGAGAGTAGAAAATCGTGAAAGTTTATGCCATTAAAATCTATAGCAATAGACCAAGTATAAAGAGTTCTATAAAATAAAACTTTGAGCTCCTCTAGTGATCTCTCCTTGTCTTCAAAAGTTTTCTCATTCCGCTCCTGCCATAAGTACCACATAATACAAATAGGGATCATCTTCCAAATTGTTTTGATTTGAAGTGTGCCCCGAATCAAAGGCCACCCCGCTATAGTTGATACTACAGTCTCCGGCATAGCCCAAGCAAGATTCAGTCTGACAAAAACCTCGTCCCAGAGAAACTTGGTTGTCTCACAATGTAGGAGTAAATGGTTCACTGGCTCGCCCCCTTGCCGACACATACATCACCAATCTACAATGATGACCCTCCGTTTCCTTAAGTTGTCAGTGGTTAGGATCTTACCTAAAGACGCTGTCCACACAAAGAAAGCCGCTTTCAAGGGTGTCTTGTGTCGCCAAAGATTTCTCCAAGGGAACTGATAATCTGGGTCTTGCGTGAGAACCATATAGAACGTACGGACTGTAAAGATCCCTCTCTTTGCATGTATCCACTATAAGCTATCGTCTTGTTGTAGATTTGGTCTTGTTGCGTAGATAAGGCCATAGAAATCTGTGAAAATGCCCAATTCCCAATCATGTGCTACCCGGTTGAAGGCTGTGTTCCAAATTATGCTCCCACCCACATTCTCCATGACCTCCGCCACTGTCAAGTCTTTGTCACTTGCTATCTGAAAGAGTGAAAGAAATGTATTGCGCAATGCCCTGTCTCCACACCAAGTGTCTTTCCAGATGTTTGGGTCACAGCTTCTCTAGCAAATGTACGTGCCACTCTATTTGCTTCCCTTTTAATATGATGTAATCTTTATGAAAAAATCCCAAGTATTCTGCGAATAACAGCAACCAGACTCCTTAAAGGGCCATCAGTTTCTTTCTGGTGTAGAACAACATCAACAACTTTTAAAGAGTCCCCTTCCAAAATAACATTCTGCAGATTAAAATCCTTACTTAGAGTAGCAGCTTCTAATAGACCCCTAGCTTCAGCTATCAAAGGCTCCACACAATAGCTTATAGACTTCATCAAACTGAGTAAAGCATAGCCTTCATCATCCCTTATCACAACACCAATACCAACCTGTTGGTTACCAGAATTGATGGCTATATCCCAGTTTACTTTTACCCAATTTGGTGGAGGAGCCTCCCACTGTGGTGGCTGAGATTGTGGCTTCTCCAGTTGATTACCTCTAGTCTCCAAAGCAACCTTATAAGTAGACACTTAAGTTACAGCATTAGCATAAAGCATGGCAGGATCTTGAAAAAAACCCTCAAAGATCAGTTTATTTCTTCTCATCCAATTGAATCTAGCAATGACAGCAAAAAGAACCAAATCCTGTGCACTCCGTCTATCCATCATCTGAACCACAATGTCTTCAAAATCCAAATCTGTGACAGCTGCTTTCTGAAAAGCCTTATCACGTAATAACCACACATCTTGTGCCGAGGGGCAGGCCCATAGAACATGGCCTGGTGATTCATTTTCCTGTAGACAGGTGGGGGAAGTAGCTTATGCAACTACCTTAAATAAATTTAATTTGGTAGGAAGGGCATCACCTTCACTGCATTTGTTGTTTTCAAAGACCATATTTTCTTCCATAAATGCTGAGACCTGCACTGCTGAGAAAATTCCCTTCTACTACTCTGATAGACTTGCACTACCATTATTGTTTAATAGGAAAGATTGGCAATCTAGATCATTGTTTTTGTCTAATCTTGCATAAAAGGCTTTAAACTTTTTCCCTTGTCTAAAAGTTTTCTTTATATTGCGTCTGCAAGTTTTGTTTTGCTTTAGATCCTTGGAAGTGTAATTTCTTCTCATGCCACTGTACGTGTCAACATACCCGATGCAAACAATATGCTTTTGTAGTTAATTTGGTGGCTAGTGGAATTTGGGGAACAGCTGTCATGGTAAATATTTATTTGCATGCATTGATGGGACATGACATGGAGTCCTTCCTAAAACAGCAGTAAGGTTGAGAGTTGTAACAGGAAAACAGCCGTCAGCCAGTATGGAATTCGGTCATATTATATGAATCAATCTTTCTGGTTGAACTATGACTCGATACAGCCAACCCCCAGTTTAATTGGGCTTAACAGTTGTGTTCTAGAGTTATATATTGCTCCTATATACTTTATTTAGAGGGATTTGAGTTCTTTAGATGCACTGGCCTGATGCCCAAGGGAGATGCAAACATTTTTCTTCAGCAGACATTTTGCTTGATAGAAAATGGTGACGAATTTGGGTTGGCAACTCATTTTGAAATACAAAACATGAAAAAGTCCATTCGTTCTGAGGGCACCACATTAGTACTAAACACATGCTATCAGGTGCTGTGCGGTTAAAATACTAGGCAAGCAACAGTAATATAATTTTTTTTATTGGTAAAAGTAAGAACACTTGTATAATCTTTTGGAAAACACTAAAGCCACAAAAGAAATTCGACAAAATGAGGTGTCACATTTTTATTGGTCCCCTCCCCTGCTCTCTCTTTTCACACAAACACCCCCTTTTGGCCGAACCTCCTTCTCCCTTCAGCCCAGCCACTGCCAGCCACCACTGGCCACGCCGCCACACCAGCAACCACCCTTTACGTTGGCGAGACCAGCCCTTGGAAACCCCTCCTTCAGCCACGCGCAGCCCCAACCCGAAATGAGTATCCATACACGGGTCTCGGGGGTTTCAGCCGCCGTTTGCTGCCAAATTCCAGCCCAGCCACCACCGTTGGCCCCTCCTCTAACTGGTGACCCCCAGCCACCGAACCCAGCCTTCCTCCTCCCTCGCCGTCGGGTCCATCACACACACGCACAATCCAGAGATGGGTTTTGCACACACAGATTCAGCCCCACGGTGTTGCCATCTGCTGTCCTCTGGCCTCACCACCACCACCAGCCACTCTCTCTTCTACCAGCGACCTCCCCCTAGCTTCCCTCCTCCAGCCGAGCCTCCACTCTCCCCCACTGGTGACCATGTTGGCCAAAAACTCTGAAATGGGATTTTTTTTTCAAAAAAAAAAAAAAAAAAAAAATTAATGTGGCACTTATGTCACGTCAGTTTGTGGGATCCTTGTGTATCTGTAGCAGCTCCCTTATTTTTTAGGAGGCAAGGCCCTAACACCGAGGCAAGGCCCTTACAATACAAAATAGGAGTTTTACATTTCTTTGATGATTTTCTAAGTTCCAAATGCCTAAATTGAAAATTTATTTTTTGAAATATTATCCCTTGCTCCATCTTTCCTGTGATTATCAGTGCTGTATTTTTTGGATGAGTAAATGATCCTATTTTTCTTGTAGTTTGTTGTGAAAGCTGTCTTTGTCCTCGCTTAATGTTTGATTATGGTCCAATTTATTTGTTTTGGATTTTAGATGGATGAAGTGCTAGCATCTGTTGCTGAGACACTTAAGAACTTTGCTGTAATCTATCTTGTGGACATCACCGAGGTGCCTGATTTCAACACAATGTACGAGCTCTATGACCCATCCACAATCATGTTCTTCTTTCGAAACAAGCACATCATGATTGACCTTGGCACTGGAAACAACAACAAGATTAACTGGGCTATGAAGGACAAGCAAGAGTTCATCGACATTGTGGAGACGGTGTATCGTGGCGCAAGGAAGGGTCGTGGTTTGGTTATTGCACCGAAGGACTACTCCACCAAGTATCGCTACTAAGTCCTCATGCAAGTTGAAGTTTGATTTGAAGTTTATAAGATCATATGCCGAAACCTTGCTGCATATGCATTATTTAAAAAAGCTGAAGTTATTTGAAAACTTGTTGCTTTGAACTTGAATTCGAAAAGTCAAAGATCAAAAGGAGGGCTTTCTAATTTCTATGCTTGACAGGACTCCTGGTCATGTACCAAGGGAAGTGCGCTTTAAATGAAATTAAATACTACCAGCCCTAGCTAGCATTTAATATCTAAAATTAATGCTGTTCGTATGTGAGTTTAAGCAGCATGTCTGAACGGAATATCAAGTCAACTAGAAGTTCTAAAGTAAGATTTAGGTTGTCCAAAGCGTTTAATTGTTTTGATTGAAATAGCAATCGGGACATTGACCAATGGGCGTTAATTTCAGTGCTCTCATTGCTGTGAGCATATGTAAGTGGGCATTACACGAATTACTGAGCATCTCTCGAATCGTATCATGTTAACCAGAATCCAATGTGCTAACGATGGTTGCGCAGAAGTTCCTGCCTTGTTTGAAATTGGCTTTTGAAATATAGAATGTTTTGGTTAAGTAGGGACCAATGCCTGGTTTGATTTCACAAATCTTTTAAGTCATCTCATACATCTTATCTCATCTCAATATCTAATTACCATTTAAATATTAATATTTTTCAATTTCAATTTTTTTTTAAATATTTTTTATCATCTAATTATTATCTAATTATTACAACTTTTCAAACTTTCATACAAAATACTACCTCAAAATAAACAGCCTTTCGATAGATATAATCATAGTCAAACAAAGTATTTAATCAATCGATTGCGTAAGTAGCAGGATAAATTATAATGTTATAACCCGACCCGATATTATTAGGGGATAAAATGTAGATAAATTATTATTAAGTCTAAACTAGGTTTAATGGGCCTTTTTGGAATAGCAACAAAATATTAGTTTATTCAGGTTATTGGATTTTAATGGCCAATATCTATGGAAGCCCAATCGGGTAATTTTGGAAGGACCATGAGCCCATAAATTATTATGGTGGATCATGAGATTTTATAGAGCTCAATAACTGGACTAAAACTCATTTGATATTTTACGGATCAAGTAGAGCCCATTTAATTAGTAATGGCTCAAGAAATTTTATTTAAAGCCCAAAAATGTTATTCACCAAGTTGGGCCTATTCCGTTCCAGGCACGTTAGGACAATTTCGGTCCATGTGCAATTTCAAATGCAGTAATATTTTAAAAAACATCGCCTACTTAAAGATTCTGCTTTCTATGTAAAAAGTCGTTGCGATTCATCGCAAATCTTACTTAGGGTCAAATTCACGATATAAATCTAGATTCTAGTCAACAAGTATAATTGCGACTTTTAACAATTTACAAGGTGACTACAAATATGATTTAATAAATCAAACTTAATTTATGATTTCAGGGGTTAGTATGCATCTCTTGTACTCAACACAACATGAGAGATAACCAACCTTTTATTTTTCATTAAGGGTAGAATGATTAGGGCTTTTTCCCTTAAGGACAAATCGCATCACAAACTCACTCAATCAAATAAGTCGTACTTACCTTCTAATGAAATTTCAATATCTAATTCCAGTAAGCAAATCATAATAGAAATACCAAATAGTACAGAAAAAAAAAATAGATTCTTTAATATTTACCATCTTATTAATTGTCAATAAATTTTGTATATGAGATTGTAAAAGCTGCTTTTCTTGTAAATAGTCTCACAAAACATGAAGTCTGGGCTAAATTTTACAGACTCATGTCCACTACTCCATAGTGTGGAGAGTCACTCATTAGGCAACAAACAATTTAATAATATGAGACAACTAGATTGTCATCTTAGCAGGACTCCCATAATATGGAAAGCCACTCATTAACTACTCATTATGCACTAATATCAAGTGAATGTGACGGACAAGGAGCGTAGTACTGGATGGTGGCTTCCCCTGGTGAGAGGGCGTGGGAGACGTTGCGGCTAGGAACATTTATCGGCTGAACGGCTTTGGGAGAATTCTAGATGTCTTGCGAGCTAGTCAAGTCCGCAAGGTCGTGACCGTCAGGGGTTTCTTGTGTGTGCCAAGGTCGTCGGTGTCCCTACGCCACCACGGGTGAGCTAAATACTTATACTATCCTCCTGAATTGTACGTGCAGTCGCCCACTTTCTTCCACACCAACCACTACACGTGTGTAACTCAAGGTTAAGCTCACCCACGATTTCTGAATCAAGGAGTGCAATGACAGTAGCAAAGAACATTGACAATCCAGACGGCTGTCGTAGGTGGCTTCGTTCGGTCGTTAGCAAGTTCCATGTTCGTGTACCAGGATGCACTGGCCAACTAGCATCCATTGATGATAAAGGTCCCACCAGCAGTTTCTATCTCATCCACATGTTATCATGGCAAGCAAAGACTTGCCCGCAGTTGGCTCTTTGCAGCCACTAGGTTTTTAGGGAGTAGATTCCATGTGAAGAGTTTTCTTTAATTTGCCCACGGTGTTGTCCAGCTTTGTGTAAGCCCTCCGACGAAGGAATGATTGTCAACGTTACTCTCTTATCCCCTACCATGGCAAGACTATTATGTGCCCATGCCGCCGCTTGGGTGATGATATTTGATTAGATTTTGAAAAATAGGAGAGAAAAAAAAAAAATCTAAAATTGTATTGATTTTAGCATTTTGTTTTGCATTTTATTTTGATATTTGGTATTTGAATAATAATTAGATTAAAAAAAAGCATAAATTTGAAATTGAAAATAATTTTGTATTTGAATGAGGTTTGGAAATGAAATTTATAAGAGATTTTGAGAATATAATTTCCAAAAATGCCCAAACATCTCAAGGCTTGAGGGTTTGAGCCTGAAAGCTAAAAAATAGAAGAAAGATGTAAAGAGAAAGAGGAAAAAAAAGGGGTCGAAATTTTCATAGTTGTTTTGGGTTCTTTCATGGCCCTTTCAAAAGAACAATGATAGCTTTCCTACTCTTCTCCCAACCTTTTACCACTTTTTTAATTTTTAATTTTTTACTTAATGGATTCTTTCATACTAACAAAATTATATTATTCCAACTGAAGAGGTATACATATTCTCACATTGAATACAATCCCAAATAATATCGTTCATGATGATTTAAAGATATGAGAACTGCATCAACAAAAGAAGCATTATAAGGTCACATTTGCAAGATCCGTCTCTTGCATCTTTTCAATCTAGACTAGACTCTGCAAAATATTTCTCTGTGACAAACATAAAGCACCCTACGTACAAAAATACAAATGCTCACACAATTTGTATAAAATTAATTAAATAAATGTCTCCCAAAGTATAACCATGTTTAAAAACGCTAGAACCAGAATGGCCACCAATGATCCTACTTGATAGTACTAACAAAGAATATGATATTAACTTCCCCACGACCCAATGCTGTTCCCATTCCCTATCCATGACATGCAAAATATTCATTTAGTCTTATTTTGCTAGATGTGATATTTTAGTCCAACAAGTCCAGCAAAGCAAGTAACAAAAATTTCTCAAGCCATCCACAATATCCTAACTGCAAAACCTATGTAGAGCTTCCTAACCCAATCTGAATAGTTATTCATAATAGAAGGCAAACCAAGTTAAACTGCTTCAACAACCAAAAGCATCCTAAATTTCCACCTACCAAAAAAAAAACTGCCATGTGCCAACTTCTGCTGCTTCAAGCCTGCGACTACATTAGATATGTGAAGCACTTTTTGAGAGCTTCACATTAGTGCTCTCCAGACGCTTGGTTCTTAGCCTCAAATCAACCTCAACATTAATTTCTGAAAACCATCCATATACAAGTTCATTCAATGTTTTGTTGAAACTCAGTTCTCTTGTCGAATATCAGCAAACTTAAGGTATTACGATTTCTATAGTCATTAAACTCTGAACCCCATCAGAGCAAGGTACTACTATGAATTGATCATAACATGCCAGGCATGCTTAGCATTACATATTAGCTACCAAATCCTAGTTGTACTCCACTCTTCTTTATTACTTTAGCGCTAAAATTGTTCTTATCATGTATCCAATGTCCTCTTCCTCAAGTAGCCAGTCTTAATCTTCATGAAAGTCCATAAGTTGATTCCCACAGTTTTCTTTAATTAGTCTTGTTGCAGCAAAACATCTAAAGTACAATCATAACATTCAACAACAATATACAAAACTGACTGGTAAAGAAACTAGGATGATTAAAGACCCTTGACGGCCATCCATATCTTACATGTAAGAATCCACATCCCCATCTGCTTGCAATCTTCATAAAGTAAACCATGAAACATACTAAACGAATCAGAACCATAATAAAATCGAAGTGCACTAAGCACATAAGTAAAAAAAAAAATCATTTTACACCAGGGGTCCAAGAACAACCTCCTAATTACTACCATGGATGGCACAAGCCGCAAGGTGTTTTCCACAAGTGTAAGTCAGTCAATTCAAGGGGAAGTTCCACCAGTCCAGTAGCCCTTATAAATTGTTTGCACTCAAGAGGATTTGTACCTTAGACCAGGAGGGAGCATATCACTAAGACCAAGGTCTTTCGCAATTGGGCCAACCCCTAGGGGTTAGATCATTTTACACCCTGAAAACCAATTCCTAATTCCTAACAAGGGTATGAAACAATTCCTAATTCATATAATAGTTAAGGGAAATTCTTCTATGCCTCACTTTGCCCCCTCATTTTAACAGCTCATGTATTTAATTTTTTTTTAACAAAATTTGTTTTGCTTAATGGTCAAGGAAGTGACGATTAGTGTATTGACATTTTTTTTTTTTTTTTTAAAAATATTTAAACATGCTTAAAAAATATTTTAAATAAAAAGCAAAAAAATAAAAAAAAGTGCAAATTGCACTAAGGGGCACGCCAAGCGGGCAAATTGAAGAGGTATAGTAGCACTACTCAGTAGTTAATACGCTACCAAAATGAAAAGGTTACTCTTTAATCAAATTTAAGCATGCTAGTTCCTACCACATCAAATTTGAACCACAGACACACTAGTTCCTACCACATCAAATTTAAACATACTAGTTCCTACCACATCAAATTCGAACCACAGACACACTGACACACAGATCCTATTCACCCGATCTAGACAAAAAAACGCCTTGTTTGGCCACGTCAAGCATCAAGCAATCCGTAACTACACACCTAAATACTGAAGAATCATATTCACAAAACCAGGTGAAAAGTATCAAATGCCCACATAAAATAACAATATAGTATGCAATAACAATAATCCCAAGACATATTTCAGTCAAATTTACAGAATTTAAAGAGTATTATGCATCATACACATCGCACATTCTCATAATAAGAATTCATAAACAACCTCTTCGTTGTCGGATTTATTAACCTCTAGCCTTGAGCTCGGCGAGGCGCCTGGAGAGGTCATCCTCGTCGACCTTCTCGGTCTCCTTGGCCGGAACAGCGTGCGCAGCCGGCTGAGGTAGACCCACGGAGACCTCGAGACCATAATCGTCGGCGACCTGCTGCATCAGGCTGTTGACCTCTCCCTCCGGCGTCGAGAGGGAGGTAGAGCCGGCCATGGCGCTCTCCATGAACTCGGCCTGGACCTCCATGTTGACAAACTGCTTCTCGAACTGGTCCATGGTCTCGGACATCTTCTGAAGGTTGCCAGTGGCGAGGGTAGACTCGAGAGATTTGACTATGTTTCCCATGGACTTGTTGATGGTGGTCATCTTGGCCTGGGTGTCGAGGCGAGCAACGACAGCGTCAAGGCGAGAGGCGAGGCGGAGATAATTCATCTGCTCAGTTCGCTTTCGGATAGCGTTCTCAGCGTAGATTCTGGCGCCGTCGACGTTGCCTTTCTCCATGGCTTTCTTGATTTTGAGCTTCTCGGATTTCTCCTCCTTCTCGCATTTCCTGGCTTGGCGTTGGAGAGATTTGGCAGTGAACTTAAGTTCCATGATCTGATTCAAGAGCTTCTCAGTGTTTCCCATGGTCGGTCGTAAGACGATCTGAAAAACCTGGATTCAAATTTCGATTTCTCCGATTCTAGGGTTTCAGAGAGAGGGGGATTGAGTATGAACTTGGCCGAAGATTGATTTTCAGAACCAAAGTTCATCAAGAAGCCTTTTATGACCGTGTATTGTCGTCCGTGGGTCCCATTCAAAATTAAAGTTTTTCCGAGAGAAACTTCTGCCCAACCTTCCTTAACGCGATAGGGCAGAACTTTCTGTTTGCAAAAAAATATTGTTTGGTATAATTTTTAGTTATTAGATATTAAGAATTTTATAAATAAAAAGTTACTAGTTATTTTAAGTGCATGCAGTATATAATTATTATTTTTATATATTTTTTAATTTAATTATTAGTATTTTTTATTTTTCTTTTTCTTTTATCATATTTTTATCTTTTTTAAAATATATTTTTAAATATTTTGATTGATTACACATAATCTATTCTATAAAAAAATATACAAGATCGTATATATGTAATATTACCTTTTATAAATTATCAGGAGTGTGTTTTATCCTAAATGTAGTAAATATGGATTAACTCACTTTTTTTTATTTAAATGCTAATATTGAAGTTTATATTTTATTATATAAAATATATTTGGCATCTCTCAATTATGCTTTTATCATATTCAATCATCTTCCTCTCATTTTTTTTCTTTTTTTTTTCTTTGGGCATTACAATTTTTGACATCCTACAAAAACCCCAAGAAAAGTGGCATCGGGCCATATCTCAATATTGGCCTTGACAAGCAAGAATACGCTCGTGACATTCAGTAGCGAGGTTAGTGGCATGCTTCAGTAGGTGTGTCATCCAGTGTACTGTTCCAGCCCGTGCCTTATAGGCGAGACTATTGACATGTCATCTAGTGCACGGTTCCAACCGTGCTTTACAATATAAACGCTCAAACCACCTATCTAGACCATGCGAAATCAATGTCCAAACCACCTGCTTAGGCCATGCAGCATCAGCACAGGGCACCATGTTATGCCAACCAGTAGCCATGAGCTAGACCCAATATTTTGAATACCGTACCGGTAGGCATACCGGTCAAGGTACTAGAAAGAAATACTTTGGTATCAATACCGTTTGGTGTATCGTTTCGGAATAGTCTATACATAAAATATATATATATATAAATTATATTTCAAAATAATAATCAATAAATGAATAAATTATATATATATATATAAATAGTCTAGTCTGAATTAAGATAAAAAATAGCAAGAAATAAAAAAAAAAATTCAAAATTTGGTACGGCCAGTACATGCCAGTATTTGGACCGGTATGAAACAAACTCTATTTCTATACCAGTCACTATTCCGATACGACATATACTGGCCGGTACGATACGAAATTTAAAACACTAGCTAGACCAACCCAACCGTAGTCCATGATTCACACTAGGCCATCCATGGGCCATTGTATGCCATGGGCCACCATGGCTCTTGTAAGACCATTTTATTGCTTTCATTTATTTATTTTTATTCAAGTATTTTTCAATGGACATTTTGGAGGTTTTCACTTTGTAATATCTATAAATAAGATATTTAGTAATTTCTTTTACATCTTTTGACAATTTCCTTAGAGGACGGCTATTTTGTTCTTGTTCTTATTTTCGGTGTTTATGCGCTTGGGTTACTTGGGTGCAATCCGTGAATCCCAATAAGAGGATCACTACCTTACAAGTCGTAAATATGTGTGACTCATTTTATCCAATATATATGAGATTTCTTTTCTACATTGTGCAATTCGTAAATTGATGTTGACCCTAGAATCTCTCACTCATCAAATCAATCATCCTTCTTTGACCCTAGTCAAAATCAACAACTCCTAAATTGCCTCCCACAATTTAGGAAACCATTCCACCGTCCAACCCTAGCCTCATTTGCATCCAAATTCTAATTCCATCTCAAGGTGGTGCCAACTCCAAGAACAAGCATTAAGTCGTGCCTCTTGGAATCAAGTTCATCACTTAGATCACCATTTTCATCACCATCATATACGATTCCATCACTAAACACCCAAACTTCCATTAACTTAAGAACCCATCATTGTCACAATTTAATCAAGACCAAGCAAGAGGACTAGCATTTTTGGTCACCACAAGGAGAACCAAAGTAAGAGAAACTTAATATTTAGGGACTAGACCGAGATCCCCAATACATCTCTTCCAACTCTCCGGCACTTCCTAAGGGCGAAGAGTGGTCGGAGCTATAACTCCAACCCATTCCTCCCTTCGCTTTCTTTGTAATATACTCGTTTTATTGTCTCCTTTCCGTAGTTTTTCCATTCTGTTTTCCCCATGACAAAACTCTCTAGTCTGCTACTTCCTGATGTTCTCCAACCAACACGCACCACCTCCATTACCCTCTTAGTCGCTGATCTGCAAGTTCGAGAAAGAGCTTCGTCATTCCATTGAGTGCGTATGCCACACGAGCGGCCTTTGCCGTACGCATCGATCATATGCAGAGGCATTATGATGGGTTTTCATGGGCCACGCGCGGCTTAAGCGTCATCAACGGCCTTCATTGATCTATCGGTGGTGGCCTCCCAGTCTTCCTCTCAAGTGGCTCGAGGAGTTTTTAGCAGTCTCCTTTTGTTTTTGTTTTCCCTAAATCGTGGTCTTGAAGAGGGGCTTAGGGACTCATCCAAAATCTACCTCCAAACAACAAACGACAATGCATCCATCATCGTCTTCAATTCGCATAAAAGAATCACCGTCTGTGGTTGTTTATTAGTTCGCTTTTATGCAAACTTTTTAAATCCATTTTTAGATAAGAGGTGTCCTCTCGTAAGATTTGGGTAGGGACCAATTATTGGTCCCAAATAAACCCACTTTTTTTTTCTTTTTTTCCACCTACTTCGTAGTTTATTGTTTTGGAGTGCTTGTTGGAGAATCTCACCCTTTCTTCATGGATCACTTTTCCTAATTTAATGAATTATGCTTGCATATATAAATATATATATATATATGTATATATATATATATATTCAATCACCTTCATTCATTTGTATTATGATAAGTAAGATATTTAAAATGAAGATTAATTACTCAAAATATACTTAAAAAAAGATTAATTACTTAAAATATAAATGCAGTTTAAATATTAAAATACTTTCTCTTGTTTCTTGATTAAAGATTTTAGATAGTGAGGTGATTTTGATGATATGCAAATAATAATAAAAAATAATGATAAAATATTGAATAGTAGTGAATATCAATAAAAAATAATAATAACAAATAACAAATAATTATAAAATAACAAATACCAGCGGAATGATCTTATTACCCAAACACAACTTAAGGCCTTGTTTGGATACTGATATCATTTCATTTTATCTCATTATTATAAAATTTCTAAACTTTTATACAAATTACAATAAACAATTTAAAATTTTCAACTTTTAAAACAATAATTATATTTAAAAAAATATTTTAAAAATATTTTATTTAACTTTTAACTTTTATCTAAAATTATTTCATCTCATCTTATTATCCAAGTGGAGTCTAAGTATTTATATAATGTAATTCTAATATAATATAATATTCAAATGTGTAAAATTGAAGATTTTTTTCAAAGCAAGCAATTTCATTAAATTAAAAACAAGATACATGAGGTGGAGGTGGAGGTGGAGGTGGAGGTGGGGGTGGGGTTCCCAAGTGGGGTTCCCAATAAACATCAAAAGCAATAAACAACAATGCAAAATAGGTGAAAAAAAAAGGATTTATTTTGGACCAATTTATTGGATTCTACCATTGTCCTACAAGAGAACGTCATCTTATAAAAAAATAAAAATAATATGTTCGCAAAAATGCAAATAGTGGAACCATCACTGGTGGTGGTGGAACCTCCTTTGAAAGCGGTGAAGGTGGCAGGTGTACTGTCACTTATTATTTTGAGTTGATTATTAAATAGATCCACGATCCCTCTTACAAGATCACGGATTAGGAAAATCGAAAATATAAGATAGCAGTTAGAGTTAAAGCCGAGTTGCCAATAGAGGGCCCAACATAGCAGTAGTGAACGGACGGTCGAATCCGAAGGATCTGAGGCCTCCGATGCTAGTGGGGCCACGTGTGACCTCAAAAACCTCTCTAGTTTGCGATTGTGTATGGTTGACGCGCACAACTTAGGCCGCACATATGGCCAACGCACTATACAGAACCGCGGTCCTCCTCCGTGAGCATGAAGATCAATGATTAGAGAGGTTGTAGAGGCCGCGTTTGTTGGTTGGAGGTTACTGGAAAGGTATAGGTCACTGAGGTCAGTGCTAAGGTGGAAAAACTAGGAAAAGTAGATAAAACGAGAAAGGTAAAACAAAGGAAAAGTAGGGGAGAAGGTCTGCTCATGAGAAGAGAAAAAAATTAGGGGTAGTTAGCCGAAATCACCCGTTTAGAGAGAAAATAAGGGAGAGAAAGAGTCGGATTTAATTAATCTAGTTCATATAGAGTGAAATCATTATTTTAACCCTAATCATTTCATCATTGGTTGATGTGTATTATTAATTTATTAGTAGATAAGTGATAAGAATTAATAATAACTTTCCCATCATTTGATAACAATCCATGAATGATGGAGTTATGATTATTAAATGTTGAATAACATTTTTATGCAAAAGGATTTGATGGGTTGAAGCTTGTAATAGCATTTTTATTGAATTATGTAAAAGAAAATTTGATGGAGTATTTAGATAATAGTCTAAAAATATACTGCATTGAATTATGCAAACACAACAAAAATAATGATTTCTAGCTATAGTAAATTGGTGTGCTGTGAGTCATATTTACATGGCACCGTAGCTAGACCAAATAAATAAAAAACAGTCTCTCCCAATCGTTTTCTTTGAAAGGAAAGTCGAAACATTTCATTCATTAAGAGCTATTTCAAAAGGACTTCTCTTCCTGTATAACGGAAGAAATGAAAGAGGGTTCATCATCTAACCATACTCTCTCACAGTCCATAAGCATTGCCATTTTGGCAACCTCATGTGCAGCTCTATTACAAACACAGGGAACAAAACATAAACTGAAAAAAGGGTAGTAAAATAGCACACACCGAATGTCCTCAACACTTTGCCCCATCCAAGAATGATCTTCCTCTCTAGACTGCACTGCATCAATAATCTATTTTGTATCCCCCCTCTCCTCCCCCCCCCCCCCCCCAAGCTGGATTTGCAGAAAACCCAATTAACAACAAAATTCGATAGCATGAAGAAGTGCAAGACTCTCTACAATAGCAACAAAATCAATTCTTTCTTTCGGGCCTACTACAGTAGCTAAACACATCCCACCACTATCTCAGATCACCATTTCTATCCCCATCCTTCCGATAGCCTTATCAAATGCAGAATCAAAGTTCAATTTCAGATGAGGAAAAGTAGGAGGATTCCATTTCAAACTCACAACAGTGGAATGAATTGAGGAAGGGTTAGCAGGTTTCTTTTTAGCTTCTTTGAACTGCCTCAAGTTATCCTTAGCAAGCTCGAGAAGACAAACTGGAGGTTAAAACTTATTTGTAAAAATGAGTTCATTCCTTCTTCTTCAAAGAGCATGAATCATCATTAAGACAAATTCTAACTGCTCCACACCAAGCTGTTGCAGAGGGCCCCCCAAATAGATTGGAAATCTTGAAAACAGACTTTCTATTTTTTAACAGGACTATCATTTTCTCCCCAAACATCTGTTGAGGTTGGACAGTTCAAAGTGCATGTAGAACCGTTTCATCCTCTCTTTGACACACATAGCATAGAGCACAATCAACTATTTTCCTTTCGTAGAGATACCCTTTTGTTGGCAGAATATTATTCAGATCTTCCCAAAAGAGTTGTTTGATTTTTCTTGGAACACAAACACCTAGTTGCCACACACTTTTTCACTACAAATCTATTCCATTATCCATTGGACTTCCTCTTTGTGCTTGTCTACTAAATAATAAATCATCAAAATAAGTATTTTTCACCGAGTAAATATCCTTCTTAGAGGCCCTCCAAATTAACTTATCTGCTAACTCCTTCCTACTAATAGGAATGGACAGAATCTCTTGGACTAATCATAGTCTCAACAGCCTCTTTTTTCCAATCTCGAGTCTCCTCATCAATGAGCACATCCACATAAGCATCTAGATCATGAGTGTTAACCAATGTTTTGAATACCGTACCGGTACCGGTCAAGTCATTGAAACGAAATATTTCGGTACCGGTATCGTTTCGTGTACTGTTTCAGAATAATTTATACATAAATAAATTATATATATAAATATAATTATAAATTATCTTTCAAAATAATAGTTAATATATAAATAAATTATATAGATAAATATATATATGTAATTAATTTAGTCTAAATTGAGGTTAAAACATAGTAAAAAATTAAAAAAAAAAAATTGGGAAGGCCGAAATCCAGTACGGCCGGTACCGGCCGTACCGGACATTTTGAAAAATCGGCCGAAACGAAAAGTGATGTTTTTTGTACCGGCCGTCCGGCCGGTACGAAAAATTCCGACCGTATCGGCCGGTACGGCACAGTATTTAAAACATTGATGTTAACTGGTATTTGTACATAAAAAGTAGTGGGTTTAGATAACCATTTTGCTTTTCAGACCTTCATACCCTTTATCATTTCCAAGTCTTCATATTATATTCCTTCACAAAATATCCAAATAGCCAATGGGAATGTAAACTTTTCCAAATAAATGATGGCCTCTGACCAGACTTAGCATCCAACGTATTACTGTGTTGAAAATTTTTACTTTTAAAAACACAAGCCACCAAATAAAAAGTATTCATAACTGGTCTCCACCCAATCTCCCAACACTATTACTCATTCCCTTTATTTCAACATTCTTTTAATTATTTTAATACTTCTTTCAATTATTTCAATTATTTTAACATTTCTTTTTCCTTTTATTTCCTTTTATTTTTTTCCGGCCTCTTTAATTTTTGGTTGGTCAGAATCAGTAAAAAAATGCCAACCATCCTATAGAACGTGACATTCACATAAGTAATTATCAGTTCTGCCATTAATAGAAAAAAATAATATTAATAATATTTTATTATTATTTTAATTAAGAGATAGATAATCCTATATAGAAATAAATTTTGAATAAATTAATCAAATGCAAAAGCATGTAATGTTATACAAATTTTATATTTGCATTTGTATAATCCAATAAAGATACTCTAGAGTAGTAGCATTAGATTATATACCTTATATGTATCAATATATTTATATAATATAATTTTAATTTAGACTGCATTAAATTATGCATATGTATATGTATCTACATATTTACTTAATTATAAATAGTATTTTTATAAATTTAAAGATGCATTATTCACTATTCAAACCTTATTCTATTACTTTTTTCTCTTTCTTATTACAAATTTTATTTTACCATTCACTCTATGAATGTTATTTTATTATTTAATGGCTGTTAATTATAAAATATATAAAAATAATAAAAGAAAAATTAATAATAATTATTATTATTCTTTTTAAAAAATGATAAAAAAAAATTGAATGATAAAATTAATCTTAAAAAGATATAATTTTACATGTTCATATAAAAAAATTAAGAATAATTTTACATATAATTGTAAAATTTGTAATCTTCAAATAAATACTTTGAAAAAGATTAGAATGTATTATTAATTTCTTTTATTTGAATCTTATATTTAATTTATTTTTACCAAAATAATTATGTGTGACGCTAGGGTGCGATCGGGCTGCACCCCAGCGTCATTGCAGCTCACCTTCCTAAATTCTTATAATTTTTATAAAAACATAATACAAAATAATAAAAAATATAATAAAAAAATAAAATTTAAAAAATACAATAAAAAATAAAATAAAATAAAATAAAAACATAATAAAAAACACAATAAAAGAAATAAAATAAAGATGAATTTTTAAGAGAGATTCGGCCTCAGCCCAACTCTCACCTCTGTCGGTGACGGTAGGTGACACCGTCCATCCCATCGAGATCGAAGGAAGTCGACAATTTTATCCCTGCGATGACGAGTTTTGACGACCTTCGATATGCCTCCAACGATCTTAAACTCGAAATAGAACTCCAAAAATACTCAATAATTATATAACAACTATATAGATCATGATTGTAAATATTTTTAAAAAAAAAATTCATTATTAAATAAAATAATAATGCTCTAAGGCCGATGAAAGATCGTGACGTGACCAACGCGGCAACCGCGAGAAACCGACGTGAAGCAAGTGGAGGAAATCTTGGGTAACGTGTGCTCTCAAAATTCATTACGCGCGTGCTCTCACCTCGTCATATGATTTATTTGTATGAGTTGGTTTGGATTAGAAGATGAGATAAAAATAAATTTTAAAGATTAAAAAAATTTTATTGAAATATTATTTTTATTTTAAATTTTAAAAAAATTGAATTAAAATTTTAAAATATTTATTATATTTTATATAAAAATTTAAGAAAATATAATAATAATTTTGAGATAAATTATCTCAACTTCCAATTCAAACTAGATCTAAGACCATACTCTTTTTATTTTTATTTTTGAGTACTAAGTCCATACTTGTTATCTTCATTGTCAATTACCTTACCTTTTAAGTTTTTCATGAGAAATAATTTATTAAGATTTTTTGAAATCTTAATTATAGTAGGAGTGTATAAATAAATCGTAAAACTGATTTGAATTGGATCGGACCAATTTGTTTGATCCGATTTTCAATCAATTTGGTTTGAAATTGATTCCTCTACTTTAAAAATCGATTATAACCAGTCTGGATTTGGTTTTATATTTTCTAGGACAAATCGATTTGCATATATATAAATATATATATATATTATATGTAATCTATTTTATATTATATAAAAACTATATTATTATTTTTTATATTATTTATAATTTGAAGATATAATATATATAAATTATAATTATATATAAAATAATATTATATTATAATTTATGACATAAGATTATAATCTTAAACATGAATATTTATTTGATCATAAATATAAAGTATAAAATATAAAAATGAATATTTTATTTATAATATAAAATATATATTAATTACATTTTACAGCTTAATAAATTTTAAACATATTTTTTGATAAATATATTGGTAATACTAATATATATTAGTATATTAATTACTATATTATCACTAACATATAGTAATATATACTAATAGTATTATTGCATTGCTAATATATATATATATATATATATATATAACAAATATAAGAGATGAGAGATTTAATATATATCAAAAATCAGAAAATCGGATTGAGTCAGACCAAAATTAATAAAACCAAAAATACTTATTTAGGAGGATAATCGGTGTAGTATCGATTTTTGAAAATACAAAGTCAGTATATGCCGATTTGATTCCAAACTTTGTCTAAAATAGGACCAAACTAAACTAATTACACCCCCAATTTATAGTATGTAGTCCCACTAAGATTTTATTTTTCAAATTCGTAGATTTTAATTTAGATGTATGAAAGGAGGTAGATTATGAGCAAGAAGATCCAATGCAACTAAAGAGTGGTACAGGGGCTTGTTCCTGTTTTGAGCTATTGTTTTATGTATTAATTATGTTTATTATTTCTAGCGAATAAATAAATAATTTATGGTATGTATCGCCACTATTGTGGAGGTTTGACTTATGAATAAGGGTGTAACCAGCTCAATTCCATCCAATTCTGATAAAAAAAAAAAAAAGTAGAACTAAACTAATATATACTAGTTTTAAAAATAAAAAAAAAATATGAATCTGTTTGTCACCGAAATTAAAATTTTATTATTTTTTATTTTCGGTCTGATCCAAGTCTAATTTTTTCTAAGGAATTGTGCCGAAAAAATATATATATATATATTTTTTTCAGACCATTCTCAAATAGTTCTCCTAAAAGGAACTTTTGTTTTTCAAGTATCCTCATAATGTCTAACTTATGAGTGAGATTAACTTAGTATAATATAGTTAGTGAGATTAAGTGATTAACTTATTATACTAGACTTCTTTCTATACTAGTAAGTAGTGTCTAATTTATTTCTATACTTGATTATGTATGTTAGTTAACTTAAGATAGAAAATACTTTATATATAATATAAATAATTAATATAAATATATCTCGGTTCGGTTCAATTCAAATCTATTTGCAAAATATGAAAATAGGCATCGAATCGATTACAGACCAATTTTGATTCTCAAGAACCAGTATCGAATTGAACCCGTTCAACCAATTCTTTTTTCACCTTTACTTTTGGATAGTTATGATGTTACGTTGATGCTGTAAAATCTATTTCTTTGGTATTGATATTTTAATTATGACATATATATTATTTATATTGCGATTATTTTAAACACAAGTGTGCCGAGCATACGAGTACACAATATTCCACAAAATTTTAGGTGTGTAACTTATGTGGCGTCCATCTCGATATTGTAGCCTTCTACCAAATCACAAGTGGGGGGCTAATGGTGCACAATATTCACACCAACAAAATAGATGCATCAAAGACAAATTCTCTTGAATGGATACCATCGTCCTTCGTATCGTGCTCAAGCTTAACGGTTTCTCCATATTGTGCATCCCAAACCCAATAAATTTCTTGAATACACTGTAATGGATACAAATTCATTCATAGATTCTTATCTAATTGACTTAATCAGCAAAGATATCCCTCGTTGGGACCATGCAAGATTGTTTCCTTGCTTCACATGTGGCTATTGTGATTAATGTATAGCCATAGCACTAAGGAACACACTATATCCTCTATATCCTCAAGAACCAAATAGAAGAGATGTAAAAAAAGGAGTTGGAGCGCTTCGTTGCCTAACACCAATAGTCTAGATGAGAGATAACACCACAAAAAGAAAGGTTGCCAAGAGCCCAAAGGAGAAAAGTGTGACCAAGGAGAGATAAGAATGAAAGGAGAGGGAGCACCCAGTACCATAGCCCACTCATGAAGCAAAAGCCCCTAAGCGAATTAGAACTATTGCGGGTCGCTTTGCTTGCAGGAGAACCAATTCTACCACAAGGAAAGCACATACCTAATTGACGAGGTATGCAAAAGTCTTCATAGTTAAGCAACCTTGAAGCTAGCAACATGTCCTTTGTATACGTCGATGTGCCAATTGCGAGGGCATCTTATGCCCTCATGATGATACTTTGGTGGTCACACTGCTCGTCGCCAACTACACAACTTGTAGGATCTTAATTGATAATCAGAGTTCGGTGACCATCTTGTATTGGGATTCCTTCATGAGGATGAGAATTGAGGACAATAGGTTGCGACTAACATCCACACTATTAAAGAGTTTTGCGGGCAAGACAATATAACTTGTAGCCTGTAGGCGATATTATTTTACCGATTGCCATGAGGGTCATACCCTACACCATCACCAGCATGATTTTGTAGTAAGGAGAACCTCTTTATATAATGCCATTATCAAATACCTAATGTTGAACAAAATGAAGGTGATCATGTCAACCTACCATTTGAAGATATAGTTCCTTACCAAAGTAGAAGTAGGGAAAGTTCAAGGTTAGCAAATGCTAGCATGATAATTCTATGTTCAACAATTGAAGAGTGGAGGAGGAGAAGTTTGTACCACTAACATTAGAGGGGTGAACGAGAATTCTTAATCATCACTAGCCATGCTCATCGATTGGATGATCGAGACTCAAGATGAGAACAAGCTAAAATAGGGTGAAGAAAGTGAGCCTCTAAAGCTAATTGCTTTGTACCCTAAGTAGCCAGGAGCTATTGTGAGGATAGGAACATGTATGACCCTAGACCTTAGGGAACAATTGACACAACTTCTAGTCGAGCATAAAGACATATTTGCTTGGAGCCATGAAGACATGCCTAAGATAGGATGAGAGATAATGGAGCATCACCTCTTTGTAGACCATGTGAAGAAGTTTTAGGGCCAAGAGGTGTGTAGCAATAGCTAGACAAGTAGAATGCCTACCTGAAGTTGGGTTCATAAATTAGTCTTCCTATCCCGAATGGATGTCAAACATGATATTTGTGAAGAAAGAAATTGGTAAGTGGCATATGTGTGTAGACTTCACAAACATAAACAAGGCATGCCCCAAGGATAGTTTTCTCTCTTACTAAGGGTAGATCTGATAATGCATTCAACGACAAAAAAAAAAAAAGATGCTAAGTTTCCTTGATGCCTACTTGGATACAACTAGATCAAGCTCTATGAGAAATATCAGTAGAAGACATCTTTTCATCACAGGTAAAATACTCTACTACTATCGAGTTATGTCATTCAGTCATAAGAATGTAGAGGTGACATACCATTGGTTGGTGAGCTCCATGTTTAAGGAACAAATTGGGTGCAATATGGAGATATATGTGGATGGTTCATAAGAGAGTCTTACTATCCTGAATGGATGTCAAGCGTGGTATTGGTGAAGAAAGCAAATGGAAAGTGGCGCATGTGTGTAGACTTCACAGACATAAACAAGATTTGCCCCAATGATAGTTTTCTCTGATTGAGTGTAGTTTTGATAGTGGATTTAGCAGCAGAAAAAAATATGCTAAGTTTCATTGATGCCTACTTGGGGTACTAGATTTAGGCTTACGAGAAAGACGAGTAGAAGACATCTTTTCATCACATGCAAGGGACTACTATTATCGAGTTATGTCATTCAATCGTAAGAATGTAGAGGCGACATACCATTGGTTAGTGAACTCAACGTTTAAGAAACAAATTGGGTGCAATATGGAGGTTTATGTAGATGATCTGCTTGTCAAAAGCATGGAGAGCGGCCATCACTTAGTGGATTTGAGAGAGGCCTTCCTTCGTTGTATGAAGATGGTACAACATCGAGCTCAACTCGATGAAGTATGCATTCAGTGTAGTGTTGGAAAAGTTCTTAAATTTCATTGTGCCAAAAAGGGGAATCAAGGCCATCCTGGAGAAGTTCTAAACAATAATAGAGATGAAGTTGCCTTGAAACCTAAATGAGGTACAAAAGTAAACTAGAAGAATAACGATGCCAAACAGGATTGTGTCAAAGTCAATTAAGAAGTACCTCTCATTCTTCCATGCTCAGGTAGGACGGCTCCTCCATATTGTGCATCCCAAGTTGTAAATTGGATACAAATTCATTAAGAGATTCTTACTTCTCTCATTGACTTAACCATCAGAGATATTCTGGAATCACTTAAGACTGATTGTTTCTCTATTGCGCAGGAGGCTATTGTGGGCGTGAAGGATAGATACTGTAATGGTTTATTAACAATAATCTTACAAAAATATATATTATATATAATAATTCTTTCAGATTTTATTTATTAAAATTTAACAATGACCAATACTTATCCCTATAAGCTAACGAGACATAATATTTTAATACTAATCCCTAAAAGTTATTCAATCGTGAAGTTTTCAATGTTAAGAGGAGTGCCTTCCTTTGAATTCATAATGTTGTTGATGATCAAATGATGTTAAAAAATATCATTTATGATAAGACAAGATGACAGGTAATTTGTGTTGTCGTGAACTTCTCCACCATATACTTGTCATGTTACCGTGATTTACTCGTGTTACGAAGTCACAATCTTTTTATGTGAAAAGATCAACAAAGTCTCACGTTCGCCCACCACCCTTATTGGTGACGATAATGAATTCATCCCAACCCAATTGCAATACTTTCGCTGCATATTGACCAATTAATACTTAGGTGGCTCAATAGATCCTTTGTTTGATTCTTTCTCTCTCTCGGGTGATCAACAACAAGGGTTTTCCATAATGCATGGGAAGTGTTCGAAAATCTGTAAGACTATATGGCAATCATCATGCACGACGAGATCACGAGATCTGAAGGGGGAACTTCAGATGCTCACCAAAGGTTCTTTCTCCCTTTAAGACTTACTTACACAAAGCCTTTATTGGGTCATTAGTGGCATTGGTGAATGTTGCAGTGGTATTGACCAATTAATACTTAGATGGCTGTTTGATGCTTCTCTCTCTCGGGTGATCGACAACAAGGGTTTTCCATAATGCATGGAAGTGTTCGAAAATCTGTAAGACTATATGGCAATCATCATGCACGAGATCTGAGGGAACTTCAGATGCTCACCAAAGGTTCTTTCTCCCTTTAAGACTTACTTGCACAAAGCCTTTATTGGGTCATTAGTGGCATTGGTGAATGTTGCAGTGGTACTGGGTTGAACAGTTACAAGTCATTTTCATTTAAATTATAACCTGCCTATCTTCCAATCCTTCCCAACAAAATCCTAGGATTAAATTTCAAGTAGCAATTATATAATCAAGTGTATATTGAGAGATAGCAATTACAAGTCATTTTTCAGTGTCAGAAGCTACAAGAACATTGTTCAATTCAAGATCAGTGGAAGGAACCATAAAGTTATCAGAGATAGATAACCCAAAATCATTGCCGACCATGACATAATCATGGCCAGAGTAAGAAGAAAAACCTTGGGTTGGTTTCAATTAGAGTGAAAGTCATATGATGATTAGCACCAGTATCAGGATGCCAAGTAGATGACCCACTTGGTAATGTAGCAAAATATTGTATTGTTCAGCCTCGTCGTCGAGAGCACAACATAAATTGGCTTTGTGATTCGATTCAGACCATCACTATGAAAGATCTTACCAAGGATATCAATCTGGTTGACAATCATTAGATTTTGATTATGAAGAAAAAAAATTCATGTTATGATCATCCAGAAGTTGGAAACTGATATTAAAGCACGATTTATTTCAGATCAAATTATAATAGTTGCAATCAATGTAAAACGAAAGGAAATATTGATTGCATAACTTTTCCATAAAATTTTCCTCTTAACTGCAAGAGCGGAACAGAGTATTCTGCACTCACCATTTCTCCACCTCCCACCAATAAACAAAAAATATCCAAACTAATCCCCTCCCAATTAAGCAAAAAGCTTAATCGCACAATATAACCCTTGTGATTGCAAGAACAAGACAAGACATGGAGAAGAAGAACAGGGTGACAAAGTCCCTTGCCGACCACTTCCTAACTGCCTTATTCTCGACGCGCAGACTTTTTGCCCTCCGAAGGGCGTCCACCTCCTTCAGCAAGTCGAATTCGACCCCCTTTTTCTTCAGTTCTTCCACACACTTTGCCAATAATTTCCCATCTTCCTTCTCCCTCTCCAGTAACTTCTCCAGGTGGACCTCTACGTCGGTCTTGTATCTGACGGCCCAAATGATTCCGAGCGAAAACAGAATAGAACAGAGTGAAGGAATCCATGACCTGTGACAGGCTAATTTGTTGGCAACTGGGTCTCTAGAGGAGGCGTTGAAGAGGAGAACCAAAGCTGTTGAGTGGAAGACGAAGAACAAAATGTAGAGCATGGTGATTTCGCTTCGGGCAGAGTCGATCTGGGTTTCTTTGAGGGCGATTCTTCCGAGGATTAGTTCTTCTTCCTTGAGCCATTGCTTCAGAAGAAGTTTGTGGGTCGGTGTTTCGGCGATTTGGTGAAGAGGATGCAAGGGTTTCGACTCCATTTTTATTGGTGGGCTTGTGATTGGATCAGCCATGAAATTTTTGCAGAGACGGAGCTTTGAGAGAAGATAAACAGTGGGAGCAAGGATTTTGAAACGTCCGCGATTTTTATGCCTTTTGAATTTCCTTCCAACGGTCGAAATAGAAAAAGAAAAGAGCTTGTTTCCCAGAATACTCCTAGTCGGTGAATAAATAACGGAACGTGCCACCGTTTGTAACGGCTACTGCATGTGAAATTTCACATTTGTCCTCAGCGAATGATGGCATTTCAAACATGCCTGCCAACGGTTATATTCTGATTATGTATACCCTCAATGATATTGACAGATGCTTTGCCCTGAACGTATATGCCTTTCAGAAAAAAAAGGAAAAGAAAAAAGATCGTATGAATTCTGATACTTGAGTTGCAATTGAGCTGTACATGTTATCACACTTGTGTTGCCAATAAGACTAATGCTACTCGTTATTACATCACCCGCGTAATGCTGCTTAACACTTACGTAGTAAATATGATTGTGGTTATGGAAAATGATATATATACGGAAAATATATATATATATATATACAGAAAATGATAGTGAGTCCAATAGAAGTTTTACTTTTTTGCATTTTTTTTCTTATTTTTTTTACTTAATAATTTAAAAAAAAAAATTGTTTTGGGGGTGTTCTCCCTAGCACTCCCCATATATATACTAACAAAATACGCAATCTACAAAATATAGTGATGTAGTAATGACTCGTGTCTGCCCATACACTGTGTTATCTCTATAACCATCATCTTCAAGTCTAAGAAAATGCAACTAACCCAAAAGCATAATTCTGGATACAGTCCCCAAATAAGATATTAACTAGTTATGTAATTAATTATGTAATTTTCTTTTAATCTAATTATTTTTGTTTAGATTATATAAATATTAAGAGTTTTAAGATAGGCCCCGTTTGGATTCAAAAATGAGTTGAACTTATCTCAACTCACTTCCATTTCATTTTTATTTTTTTTTATAATTTTTTATACAAAACACAAATTCCTATAAATCTTCTTTAAATCTCAATACATATTTTTCAAATTCCAATACATATTTTTCAAATCCTAAAATAATAATAATATTAAAAATTAAACTAAACTCATCTCATCTCCGAATCCAAACAAGACCTAAGTCATATTTTTATCATTGAACAATGATAATAATATACACTTTAATACAATAGACTTAATTAAAATACTTGAGTATATCTTTGTAATGTACCTAGGTGCTTACAACTATCCATGACCAACGACCATTGACAACATGAAAAAATTTAATTTTGTAATAGTGAACTCTCATTCTTCATTCTTTTTTAAAAGAATGCATGACGCTTACACAACTCAAGACTCTTGCACTACTCCTCTAAATTTAAGCTTCAAAATCATTCTAAACTAGGGTAATCCTAATATAGATGGTTTCTTTTCTATCATCCATACTAGTTTAATCAACGGAGGTGATTATTGGTTTAAGAAACTATACTAACATGTTGTATTACTTGCCAATATCGGTAAATCTAGCTTGAATCACCCAAGAAATTCATTAAAGGCACATTTTGTAAGCACTCACAGATTAAATGGCATAAAAGTGGCACAACAAACAAAGAGGCCAACAAATGGTGCCATTGACTCTGAAACAACGTTAATTTAGGATCATAAATACATTACATATGAGTAAACACTTTCAAGCAAATGTTTGCTTTTAAAGAGATTAGAAGTAAGTATCTAAAGTTCAGAGGAATGTGAACCACAATGAAATTTAGTGAAGATTGTGCATCTATAAATTGCCGAACGATAACATCGAGAACTAAAAGGGTTCCTTTAACATAAAATACCATTAGGTAACGGTCACACAATAGGCAGAGAAGCTAGGATATGGGCAAAGCCGCATAAATGATTAGTTTTGCAGGTAATACACACTGCCAAACAGTTCAAAATTGAATTTCTAACCTAGATAATCATCATCTTCGGTTTTGTATTAGTTTTTGAGTAGTTAAGAACTACTCTTGGGTTTTGAGGATGTTTTTTATTTTTTTCTTTTGAGATAGTCTGTTAAGTATTTTGGGCTTGCAGTTTCTATTGCGGCCTCTAGCATTCCTATTGTAGGTAGTATTGTCGAAACTCTACCTATGCTAGAATAGTTAAAAGAATCTTCTCAAATCATCGTTTGGTCCTCTGACCTCTCTGTTCGGATTCAGATATGATTATAAATGCTACGCTATTTGTTTGTAGATTGAATTAACAGTTGTCTCATATTAAGGATCCTGGAGAGTCTTCATTTAGTATAAAACATGGGATATTTTAATCATTATATTTCTAAAAGTGATTAGATTAATAAGTAAAATGACCAAAACACTCCTTGTAAGTAATTTGAATGCCTATATCTCTCTCAAAGTCGCTAAAATTAGCCTTCTTTATTTTTAGAAAACTTCTTAACTCATCTCATTTAATTATTATAAAATTGTCACACATAATAATATAAACAATTCAACTTTTTTAAATTTTAAACATAAAAATAATATTAAAAATATATTTTATAATAATATTTTATTCATTTTTCAACTTTTATCTCAACTCATTTCATCTACAAAATAAACAAGGATTCCAAGTCAACTCCTATCATGTAACCTTCCACTCCCAAGGCTCTCAACCATACAACCAAAACCTATATGAGAATTCAACTTCTACCTAGCTGGCCTGTGGCATTGACCTTATACATAATTGTTGGGTGATTTTAGAGATGAGAAAGAGAATCTAAAATATGAATAAAGGCTTTGAAGCATATAGAACTACTGTCTTTAAGGCCATATTTACCCCCACTCACTAAGAATTTGCTAAAGATTTCTAGCAAATCATTTCCAGGATATAACAAATCCTTTGAACTTTTCAAATAGCAATTTTGGATAGTTTCTAAAGTTTTTATTGAGAATGACAGAAACAGGAAGATGAAGGAAATCTTTCGTGACTTTACAGACCTGTCACCACACTATTTATAAGGCCTAAAAAGGCAAATGTGAAAAATCATGAAATTGGAATTTTACAGTTTCTCGCTCGAGCGAGGGTTGAGTCAGATCATTGTCTGACCCTTCGCTCGAGCTACACGTCAAGTAATGATCGAGCGAGATCACTGCTTGTATCTCACTCGAGCGACACGTTAAGCGAGTGTCAAGCAAGTAACGATATTACATAACACTTCGGTTGAGATGCGTCTTTTCTTCAAAAGTTGTACAATTTCAGATTCCAACAGTATTACGCTCGAGCGATATGTCGAACGAAGTTTGAGCGAGAGACTGAGCGAGATCAGTGCCTGGTCTCTCCCTCGAGCGGTACGTCGAGCGAGAGTTAAGCGAGATCTCGGCCTTGACTTCGCTCGAGCGACATGTCAAGCGACTGTCAAGCGAGATCTCGGCCTGCACACAATTATCAACTATTTTTCACAAGCTTTCGGCCTTCATCTTTTAAATATATATTACAACCTATTCCAGCAATCTCCCATTAAGTTGTGATATGTATTTAAAATTTTGTTTCACTGTTGACATTATCATGCATAAAAGAAGGTATCTTTCAACTTAAACCTTTTATTAGTATAATTAGTTCAAAGTTCTGAAAAGTAATTGGTGGTCTAGTCTTAAACCAAAACTCTTTAGTTCAAAATCGGAACCAACGCACACATGGAAATATACTATTCACAATAGAGTTTCTTAAGTTTTAGCACTATTTATTGTCTTGTGCTACATCTGGGTTTAATGAACATTTACAAGAGATAAACCCAGGTCTCTTATTAGAAGCGACACCATTTCTATGTTTATATAGGCGAAATTCCTCTAGTCCATGTTACCAAGTCACTTTTGAATCTGAACTTTGTTAAGAGTAAATCAATCCTCTTTTAAACGTAACAGTCAACACGTTTCCATTCCGAATGAGACTTTGTTACTGTAGTGCTCTACTAATCACAAATAAGTAACTCGTACGCTCTAGACTTTTCATCCTGGTTTAATGGCCTTGTACGCTTTAGACATAGTAGCCTCACTATCGCAATGCAGAGAAATAGGAGGCATAGGTTGTGGCTACAACTCTATATCCAATAACATATTCCTAAGTCATTCCGCTTCTTTCTCTACTGCTATTAAAGCTATAAACTCTGATTACATTGTGGAATGAGAGATATATATCTGTTTCTTTGATGCCCAAGAAACAGCACCCCCATCAAGGGTAAATATCCAACATATTGTAGATTTATTGTCACTTATGTTAGTGATCTAACTAGCATCTGAGTATCCTTCAAGTACCGCTAGAAATTTTGAATAAAAGAGTTCTAAACCAATTATTTTCTTTAAATATCTAAGAACTCTATCAATTGCTTTCCAGTGGTCTACACTAGGACAACTAGTATTTTTTGAAAGTTTGCACACAACAAAAGCAATATCAGGTCTAATATAACGCATATCATACATAATGCTACCAATTGCACTAGCATACTCCAGTTGTGCTACTGCTCTTCCAGAATTTTTATCAAATTTGACACTAGAATCAAATGATGTATTCGCTTCTTTTATTCCTAAATGTTTGAATTTAAAAAGAACTTTCTCAATATACTGAGATTGATATAGTGCATAACCGTCACTATATTTCTTCACTTTAATATCCAAAATTGTATTTGCTTCATTGAGATATTTCATTTTGAACTTTGAAATCAAATACTTCTTGGTTTCACAAATGCCTCTTATATTAGTACAAAAAATTAGCATGTCATCAACATAAAAACAAACACTAACACCATAATTTTCGGTAAATTTTGAGTAAATACACTTATCAGCACTATTGTGTTTGAAACCTTCAGCCAAAATAACAGAATCAAGCTTTTCATGCCATTATTTTAGTACTTGTTTTAATTTATATAATGACTTGACTAATTTACATAATTTTTTTTCATTTTCTAGTAGAACAAATCCCTCAAGTTGTTCCATGTAAACTTTCTCATCAAGTTCACCATTTAAAAGGACAGATTTTACATTCATTTGATGCACATGTAAATCATATATTGATGTGATACTTGCAACTGGAATATAGGAATCAAAATAGTCTATCCCTTGCTTTTAACTAAAACATTTTGCTATCAATCTAGCTTTGAATGTATGAATTGAACTATTGGTATTATACTTTCTTCTTAACACCTATTTGCAATCAATAGCCTTAGAATTTGAAAGTAAGTCCACTAGCACCCAAGTATTATTAGATAATATCAAGTCAATCTCATCATTTATTGCTTCTTTCCAAAATGCTACATTTCTTGAAGACAAAGCTTCTTTAAAACTTTTTGGATCATCCTCCATGTTTAAAACAATGGGTATTTTATTAAGGATTATATATAAATCTCCTTCCACAAGGAAGACTAAAGCAAGAGTTGACACAAAATCATAACCAAAATTCTTTTCTTTTCTAATTCTTTGACTTTTTCTTTGCTTTACCAGCAAATCTATAGACTTTCTCTTATTTTTATTAAGAAAATTATTTAAATCAGAATTAGAATCTTGTGTTTGACTTGGTTATGAAACATATTCAAAATCACTATTAAATTTATTTTCAATAAATTCAGCATCTCTTGATTCTACTATGATATTAGAATTCAAGTCTAATAATCAATAAGCTTTGGAATTTTCAGCATAACCAACAAACACACTTTTTACAGCTCTTGATCCTAATTTAGTCTTCTTTAAATTTGGAACTTTGTAAAATGTCAAACAGCCCCACACTTTAAAATATTTTAGATTTGGTTTTCTTCCATTCCAAAGTTCATATGGTGACACTTGTAATTTCTTGGATAATATTCTATTATGCACATGGCATGCTATAAAATGTCTCTCCCCACAAATTGAAAGGTAATTTTACACTTAGAATCATATCTACAAGTGTCCTATTTTTTCTCTCAGCCAAACCATTTTGTTGTGTTGTGTAAGGTGAGATCATTTGATGTATAATTCCATACTTTTCACAGAAATTAGAAAATTCATGTGAGAAATATTCTTCACCTCTATCAGTTTTAAGAGTTTTAATCTTTTTTTCCTTTTGATTTTCTACTTTTGATCTATTCCGAATGAACATGTTATAGGCCTCATCTTTACTCTTCAACAAATATACAACAGTATATCTAGAGAAGTCATCTATGAATGTAATAAAATATCTTCTTCCTCCTCTAGTCAAAATTCTATTTAACTTATAAATATCAAAATGTATGAGTTTTAAAATTTGTGAATTTCTATTAACAGTAAGAAATGATTTCTTAGTCATTTTTGCTTGAATACAAATTTCACGTTTAGAATCAACAATATCATCATAAGAAATCAAACCATGTTTTGACATGTGCTTCATATACTTAAAATTTAAATGTGCTAATCGACCATGCCATAAAGTAAAAGAATCAAACAAATAAGCAGAATGTGCAACATCTTTATTAATAACAATACTCAGTTTGAACATCCCATCACAGGAATACCCTTTGCCTTAATAACAATACTCAGTTTGAACATCCTATCACAGGAATACCCTTTGCCTACAAACACCTCATTTTTAGACAAAATTAATTTAACTGACTCAAAGACAGCCTTAATGCCTATTTTACGTAACATATTGACAGATGAAAGATTATTCTTAATTTCTGGAACATGAAAAATATTGGTCAATATGAGTTTCTTCCTAGAAGTAAGTTGCATCTCCTCATTTCCTCTTCCATGAACTTGGATTACATTGTGATTTCTCCCACAAGAATTTGTTGACCATCAGTAGCCTCGACGTAGTTCTTGAATTGCGCCTTATCATTGCACACATGCACTATAGCGCCAGAATCAAACTACCAATCGAAAGAATTTGTAGTAGAAGCAAGATGCACTTCAATTATCATGCCAATCTCTATTTTTTCTACCGTTACAATTATTTCTTCAATTGCATTTGCAACATTTAAACTGCTGTAATCTTCTTTCTTAATATTTTTTAAGAATTTACATTCATGAATGTAACGACCTTTCTTTCCACAATTGAAGCATTGCCTATTTTCTTAACTTTATCAGTGGAAAAATTCTTTTTGAAGGTGTTTTTCTTCTTAGGTTTAAGAAAATTCTTTTTCCTGTCATCACCCTTTTGAACATTGTTCACATTCACTTTAGAATCAAAATGGCTATCAACACAAATTCTACTCTCATCTTCAATTCGTAGATATTTTCCAATTTGTTCTAAAATGAGTTCTTCTACCATATGCAGAAGCTTCTTCCTATAATTATTCCAACTTAGTGAGAGTTTAGTAATAATTGCACCCATTTGGAATGTTTCAGGAATGATGATAGACAGATCACGGAGCTTATTAACCAAGACTTGCAATTCATGCACTTGATCTAACACAGACAGATTTTCAACCAATTTGAATTCAAAATACTTCAAAATTATAAATTTATCAGTACTCACTTTTTTTGTCTTATACTTTGCTTCAAGGACATTCCATATATCCAAAGGAGATTTTATAGCAGTAAATAAATCATACAAACAATCAGATAGAGTATTAAGAATGTGACCTCTATAGAACAGTTCACTCTTTTCACGTTTCTTCCTCAACGCCATGACAGTCTCCAAATCTTCAGGAGTTGGCGTCGGAATTGGTTCCAAACTTGGATCCAGAACATAAAAAAATTTCAATACTGTAAGGAAAAACTTCATCTTATCTTGCCAACGAGTGAAGTTGGTTCTATTGAATCTGTCCAACCTCACAAAGTCTTGATTCATGACATTGAAAGCAGTGGATTCAGACCTACCTTCCATTGCATAAATATTATCTTAAAATTGTTGGGTGATTTTAGAGATGGGAAAAAGAATCTAAAAAATGAACCAAGGCTTTGAGGTGTATAAAACTACTGTCTTTAAGATGATATTTGTCTTCACTCACTAAAAATTTGCTAAGGGTTTCCACTCGTCTCCAAGATACAACAAAACCTTTGAACTTTCCAAATAGCAATTTTGGAAAGTTCCTAGAGTTTCTATTGAGAATAACAGAAATAGGAAGAGGGAGGAAATCTTTCGTGACTTTACAAACCTATCACCACACTATTTATAAGGCCTGAAAAGCATATGTGAAAAATCACAAAATTGACAGTTTACAATTTTTCGCTCGAGCGAGGTGTTGAGCGAGATAACTGCCTGGCCCCTCACTCGAGCTACGCGTCAAACAATGATCGAGTGAGATCACTGCCTGTATCTCGCTCGAGCGACACGAGCGAATAACGATATTTCACAACACTTCAATTGAGATGGGTCTCTTCTTCAAATGTTGTACAATTTCGGATCTCAACAATATCACGCTCGAGCGATACGTCGAGCAAAGTTTGAGCGAGACCACTGCCCGGTCCCTCCCTCAAGCGGTATGTCGAGCGAGAATTAAGCGAGATCTCAACCTTGACTTCGCTCGAACGACATGTCAAGCGACTGCCGAGCAAGATCTCGACCTGCACACAAATTTTAATCATTTTTCACAAGTTTTCTTTATTCCACTTTTAAATATTTATTACAACCTATTCCAACAATAACTTTGTCATTTTTTCCTCTCGCTTTTACGTGTAACTTTATCTGAGGGATGAAAATGAAATTTCACAACAGTTAATCGTCCACCCACTTCAAATATAGAATAGAAACCCATTCCATCCCATTCCATTTATTCCTCCTTCCATTTTGAATTGAACTGTCCCGTTCTTTCCATTTCTTTCAGAACCTCTCCATAGAACGTACAAGAACCCTTGAGACATTAAATAGAACCCCATTCCATCCCAGAAAACCTGGACTTTCAACCTTAGTGTGAAAGTTCACAAGAAAAACCTGGTGTGAAGAACCAGAGCACTAACAATATTTCACTTCAAGAAATAAATCAGATGGTTGCGCCAAGTCCTACATGAGTAGTTTTCAGCAAATAATGCTGTAGTTTGTCATATATCTTTGCAACCACTTGAAGATGATAGTAACAAATTTAAAATTAACTTGTAATAAAGTAAATTCCTCAAGTGAAAAAAATTAAAGTAAATCTCTATGTTTTATTATTGTTCTTAAATAATACCATACCTTTCCTAACATGTAAGAAAGGTGCCAAACCTCGAAGAAAAAGTGAGAATGAAAAATTGTTTTACAATGAAGTAGATTTACACACATAATTACATATTATTCTATCACCCAGAGGCATAGAAGGAACAAGAATATGAATAACGACCGGTTTCACCTACCCTCGTTACTAGTGTCATGGAGCACGGGTTTAGTAACTTTTACAGGTGAATTCTCTGCATCACCCCCCATACTCGTGCCTGCTGATGAGTTGAAATAGCTTATATAATTTCCTTTAGCTGCAACGTCACTCATTGAGCTGGTAATGTCATCAAATTTCCAGTCGGTCAAATATCCAGGCCTTGAAGTTACAGAGCTCACCTCAGTATCTCCTGAAAGCATTGCCACCACACGTGACATTGTTGGCCGTAACGCTGGGGATGCTTGAGTGCACAAAAGGGATATTCCTATCAAGCGTTTTACTTCTTCTTCATTGTATTCTAATAATGTGGAGTCCACAAGATCAACTTCACGGTTGTTTTCATGTAGGTGCCAAGCCTGAGAAAAAATATATGTTATCTGGATTCAGAATGCATTATAAAGGTGGTGGTAGTGGGAATTCTAGTTGTTATGAAAGAAACCAATTATTTTTTGCAGAAGATCTACTTAAATCCAATTGTTTTCTTTAACTCTTGCACAGGCTCATTTTGTGATTCTAAAAAATCAATCCATATCTTCGTAATGTGTACAATGACGTATGCATAATTGATGACCCCATTTTGACACTTCCATATGAAAGAAAGTTGGAGTAAACTTTGACAATCTGTATCATTGAATATAAAAATAAATATCGAAAGGGAAAGCAAAATATAACTTGCATCTTATCTTGAGTTACGTAAATGAATTTGAAAGATGTCATTACCTAGTGGTCACAAAAGAAGTGTCTTATTAATAGGGCAGTTTTGGCTGAGTAGACTCATTTCATTTCCCATTAATGGACTCATTTTCAGATGCTCTATACAAGCAGTTAAAAATTATTCTGCTTCAATGGGACCTCCCAAATCTTCTCTTGATATAATCTAATCTTCAATTTTTTTGCATAAGAAATTTATTATTATTATTATTATTATTTTTTAAATTGGCACCAGGTGTCAAGGAAGCAAAATATTATAGATTTTTCTATGGTCATGACTGTCATGAACCCCAAACCCATATCGAGAGACAGATAAATAATACTGGAACTTTTCAAAGGAGTGAACTTCATCTCATTAAAGAAAGATAACAATTGTCGAAATGGAGCAAGCAAAGTTGTTCATACCCATTCAAGCAGATAAATCTTTTCTTCTTCCAAGCTTGAGTCAGAATTTGACCTGCCGCTAACAACCTCCAGAGCAACAACACCAAAGGCAAACACATCAGCCTTCTCTGTAAGGTGCCCACGCATGGCATACTCTGGGGCAAGATACCCACTACAATGAATAAAAATGATCCAATTTAGTACTACAAAGAATAAAGGATCGATCATACAGTTCAGAAAGATGAGTACTGTGACTAGCTAAAGCTTTCAGAATCATACATAGTCCCTGCAACGCGTGTGCTTATGTGGGTCTTTTTATCATCATAAAGCTTGGCCAAGCCAAAGTCTGATATTTTGGGGATGAGCTCAGAGTCAAGCAGGATATTACTGGCCTTCACATCTCTGTGTACAATTCGAAGCCGTGACTCTTCATGTAGATATGCTAAACCTCTTGCAACGCCCAAGCATATATCATGGCGTGTTGACCAATCGAGATTCAAACTTCTCGTTCCTGCCCCATATGAGCATATAAACTCAATCTACATAAGATACCTGGCACATATATGTAGATCATGTGTGTTTATAAACAAAGAGCAAAGATGCATTCACATAATAATTAATGCCTGATCAAGACTTCTATTCTCCAGAAACTCATAAACAAGGAGCCGTTTATCACCCTCAATGCAACATCCGTACAGTTTCACAAGGTTACGATGTTGCACAGCAGATATGGTAGCAATTTCTGTTATGAACTGGTTCTTTCCTTGATGTGATGCTACGGACAGTTGTTTCACGGCAATTACTCTGCCATCACTAAGTGTTCCCTACTCAGCACAAAAGTTAAAAAAGAAAACGTTAAAGGAGAAATATTACCCACCTGCAGATGATTTTGATCTATTAAGTTTCAACAAAAAATTGTAGACTGGCTGATTGGAGACACTGGCTTAAATAGATGCGATCTACACCTAGTGGCTAATTGACGGCTCATTGACACTACAAAGTCACATGGTATTTAGTTAGACATATAATTGATAAGGATACAAATAAAAAACCTAGGTGCATTGTGATTATTTACACCATGAAATTGTATGTCCAGTTTAATTGCTCTCAATTTATGAATCATATACCATTCAATGGAAAAGCATCGGACAGGGATGGCAAGACTACCCCATATAATTTTTAAAATTTTTGTTAATAAAAAAAATTGAACATGAAGTGGATAAGAAGACTATCCCATAAATGTTTTTCTAAGAGCTAAAATGCTTTCATTTTGTTGCATAGATCCAATAGTTAAATACCAAAATGTTTTTCTTCTCCATTAATACACACGATACTTGCTAAACACCATAGATACCAAAAAGATCATTTCTGGATCACCTTACATAGACCAGGCAACATTCCATAAAATTTATAGAAGAAACAAAAAATGAACTCATTATCTGATGCTCCTAGACCGTAGTAGCATGAAACAAAACAACTCATTATCGCCAGATACCAAAATATTTTAAATCTACATTCTCGCCAAATGTTAGCACACAAAAAGTTTAAAATCTTCATCCTGTAGTTTTCCAGATAATGATTCCAATTGCTATCAAACCAAATAAACATCAGCCACAGATGACTTCCTCTTTACCATTCCATTTCAACAATCTTTGTAAAGTTCCTTTACACCATCCTTGAATAAATTCAATTTCTGGAGTCACCATTCAAACTTTTTAACTCAATTGCTTTAAAGTGAGACTCCTTACATCATGCGCCCAATACATTATCTTTCTAATCCATCACTATTTATAACATTAACTCAAGTCAGGTTATTTTTAATAAAACGTGATGCCAAGGCTACACTTCCATCATTCAATTTTTGGCTTCTTAAACGAAAGAGAATGCACTAAGCTAAAAAAAAGTAAATTAAGATATTCTGGAATATAATAGACTCGTTTAGCAATGCTTTTGTCATTTGGGAGTTTGAGTGCAATAACAAGTTGCATGGAAAAGTCAACTCATGACCATTAAAAAGGGACAAAAACCATAATTCAGAGCACGTATAGTTTGAACTTTCAGGGATTGAATAGGGCTTATTCAATATTAACATTTTTTTTTTTAACAAGACTACTCTCAAGAGATAATCAATAAATATAGAAATACAAAATTAACAAAAGCACGCAACCTAGTCCATCACATACATTATACAGTACTAGAAAGAACATTTATTCAAGTTTTGCAAAACTCAGAAATAGCCTAATTGACAGATTCAAATCATTATGCTGATGCTTGTTCAATGAACAAGCATCAGCATAATGTATGTGACGACTAGAGTGCACTCATCAAGCACACCAACACTTTTGGAGTCCTGCTGACTTCAACACGTTGCATTTTCAGAAATTTGATCTCCATATTTCTGGGATTGTTATAAGTTTCAAGAGAAACTAGAAATTAAAAGGGTGAACAATTGACAAACTTTACAAGTTCAGGCTGATCTCAGAAGTTCTCACACATGTTGTTAACATCAATTGGAAAACGTGTCTCACTCCTTCTCATTCTAATTTCCATATAAAGCCCCCCGTTGCTCTCAATCTACTCAAAATAAAAATCTGGGTCTTGAGAAAAAGATGTGTTTATATATAATTCAAAACACAATAGAAATCCTGTGTTGATTTTGAGAAATGTGTTTCATAGTTCAAATGGCTTAGGTAGCATTTTGAACAGGCATAGTTATGAAAAGCGGTTCTGGAACTGGCATTTGAACCATAGTACAATGACTTTCAAACAGGATATATATTATACCTATGTTTTAAAGATATTGTTTCAATGGGGCTTCCAATGCAATTCAAAGGATACACATTATGTTACATTTAAGCATTGCAATGTAGCACCATTCAAAACAATATATCTGTCCAATCAAATCGACCATATAGTCCAAATTGTTGATCAGATGGGCTTCAATCTATAGTCTCAGCGTGATTATTTTATACTAGCATTCAGCTGTGTATCAAACATAACAGGCTTCAACATAAAGCAACTTGTTTCTCAGACTGAGTACTGTGTTTGAATGCCAGATATTATGACGATACTTCAAGCATATGTCATAGGCTCCTAAGGTTAAAGTCATGTCTCTAAGTCACTTACTGTCCTTAATGATTGAGATCAAGTCAGAATGACTGCACTCTATTAGTTACGCTAGTTCAAGTGTATTAGTGAAGCTTTTATTTGAGTACACAGCTCAATAGACCGAGACTTAAAAGATTTTCTTGCCATCAGACTTAAATGTACTGATGAGTCTACTTTTATATTTGATTAAGAACTTTAAATGTCTTTCAAGTTTGACTACGGTCAACTATAAAGAAAAAATGCATGTGCATTAGTAGTAAAAGAAATAGATAAAGCCTTCTAAATGTGATGTGATGCATCTCCAATTATTTTTGTATAACTTTATTGCTAGAACAATTTGCAATTGCCAGAATCGCACCAATCACAAGCACAACATATCAAGAGGTATGGAGAGCGAGGAGTTTTAAACTAATAAATAAAAGAAAGGAAAAATATAAGGACTAACAAAGAAATAAAAATACAAAGGTTAATGTTGCAAGCTGTCGTTACTGCTTGGAAACTCAAATAGATGTATAGCAGCTCTGGACTTGTATCAGATAGCAAACTCTAAAACACTAACATAGGCTCAGACACTTTGTGTTCTTGATTAGAGAAGGGCTTACCTTATAGACAGGTCCAAATCCTCCCTCTCCAAGCTTATTAGCAGGATTAAAATCTTCTGAAGCTGTCTTTAGTTCAGCATAGCTGAAAGTGAAAGGTTTGGCATCTATTCCTAAGAGCTCTGCAATTTCAACATAAACAAGCTGTGACTTCGAAGCCGTTGTCCAATAATTAATTAGCATGAGCGGTTTGCAAGTGAAAAATACAACAAAACTTTTCATGTTAAATCGAGAGTCTCCTCTTCTTAAGCACCAGCAAGCAATAAGCTTTGTCCAGAATGTTGTTGGACTGAAGATAGGGGAAGATATGGTAGTAAGAATATATGGGAAGTTGGCTATACGCCAAGGCTTCATTGCCACAATAACTTATGTTTAGGCTTCCCTCTTGGTGATTTGTAAGTGCATCTGTGTGTTTGTATTACCAAAAACAAAAACACAAAAAATGTTCTGGCAAAAACGCTTTGATGTAACTGTTGTTTGTACATGAATGTTTCCTGACACACCACGTTTTGTGCTTGACACTGTATGCAGCATGCAGAGACCATCTCAATCATAAATATATAGAATCATACATCGGCAAAAGTTGCATTAATACATAAGACTGACTGTATGAAATTTGACAGCCATCACAAATCATATTCTGGCTTCTGGATTACCTTCATCATCATTGAGTGGAAGCTGTTTTCTTCTTTTAACGAAGTAGAAAACCACGAAAACAGAGAGAAAGCTTAAAACTCCAGCACCAACAACAATACCCACGATCAGACCAGTCCTATTCTTCTTGTTGCTCGGAGGTTCATTACTAACAGTGGGTTCAAAATCTATGCAAAAACAAGGTAGTCAATAACTTGCTACCAGCACAAGGAGAAAAGCAGGACCTAATCTTTTGATATTCATAAAAATTATACATTACCTGGGGTGGCACTGATGGCAGAAATTGAAGGTCCATAAGTACCTTGAGCAGGTATGCAGCAAGTCCCTTTCCCAGCCCAAAACAGATGGATTTCAAGGTAGTTTTCTGATACCAGAACTGTGTATTCCTTCCGGACAGGTTGGTTAGACCCACCAGCCTCCTTACTTATGTCAAAATCCTTCAAATAACGATTCCCCTGGAATAGGTGCAAAGTAAAAAAATTTAAGAAAAAACACAAACAAAGATAAAATAAAGGAGGTTATTGTTATATGAAAAAATAAATAGGACCAACATCAACAGTTTCATCCAAGATGCTCACCCTAATTACAGAGAATGGGGGAGTTAGAAAGTACATTTGGTTTTCGGAAATTATTTTGCATAAATATTGTGAAGAATTTACAGAAGAAACTGCTGTCCCATAACCAAACTTTGGAGAAAAAATAAATCAACAGTTGGAGACATTTCGTGGAGGGGGGAAATAGAGAACTTTTAGTGGTCAACATCTTCGATATTCAAGGTAAATTCTGGAATGATGAATTACACAGCCAATAAATTTGTACGAACGCATTCTTCTCTTTATAACTCTAATATACAAACTGATGCTCACTATAAACTTTTTGAGGCCATCATAATCTCATGTTATAGTGTTCGATTGTTGTCATCCTACACAGTTATGCAACTTATGCTTATCAAAAGAAAATAATTATCTACCAAGGTAGAAAAAAGACTTTGCAAGTATTGACTATTGAAAACAGCAACTTGAAAAAAGCAAACATTCTAATGTTGCTGACTATACATGTCATCCGTACATCTCTCACAAGAGCGCCCCATGTCTTCCCCCCTCCTGTCAACCCCCCCACCATTTCTCACAAGAGCCCCAAGTCTTCCCCCCTCCTGTCAAATCCTTCTACAATGTTTGGCAGCCCACCAGCTCACTTTGTTCCCTTGGAAGGGGTTGGAGAGTTCCTGTGCCCTCCAAAGTTGCATTTTTCATTTGGACTGCAACTTTGGGGAAAGATCTTGATGGCCGACAATCTAAGGAAACGAGGGATGATCGTGACGGAGTGGTGTTACATGTGCAAAACAGCGGTGAATCGATCGAGCATCTCTTCCTGCACTGTGCAGTGGCAAGGGAGCTATGGGCAAGCATTCTTAGTGAAGTTGGGCTGTCTTGGGTCATGCCTAGGAGTGTGGGGGTCCTTCTCACAAGTTGGAATCGACACCTTCACAACCCTCTACTGACTGCAACATGGAAAATGGTTCCTTTGTGCTTATTGTGGTGTATTTGGATGGAGCGCAACAAGAGGTGCTTCAACAACAAGGAGAGAACTGTGGGGGAGTTATGGAATTTTTTTGTATTTTCTTTAGTTCAAGGGTTGGCAGCTATTGTATTAAAGGGAGGGAATGTTCATGAGTTCACTTTCCTTTCAACTTTCTAGCATGTAGCTAGATTTCTTGTCTATACACCCTCTGTACATGGCCGGTGCCTAGTCTCCTTTTGATCAATAAAATTTCTTACTTATAAAAAAAAAAATCTAATTTTGTTTATAAGTTGATTATAGAGTTGTCTGACTCTGGCATTCTTAATTAAAAAGAGACGAAGCATGATAAAAGAAAGAATACAAAGTGTTCTTAACTTTTAAATTTTCAACTTGTCTAATATTTATTGACATGGCCTTTCGAATTATTTCAAAATTAAATGAACGAATTCATGATAATTTAATGCAGCAATGGATGATGTGACACAATAGGAGAAAAGCTCCTACTTTGAAGATTAAATATGTTATGGATATTACATTTTCACAAAAGAAAACATAAATTAAAAAACTAATAAAAATGTGATACAGACCTGGATATAAATATCAAAGACACGCTTTCCAAGACTTCTCCATGTGGGAGGGTTTCGAATTTCTATTTCAGCAAACTGGAGACTCACAGTGTAGTTCCCATTCTGCAGCCCCAAGCCATAGTATCTTAATGATGAAGCAGAGACTCGAGTTGTCTGGAACAGCTCCGAGTCTAATGTGCCTGTGAATTGAGATGACAAACTCCTTGTATACTGAGGATTATTGGTCCCAGTAAAATATCCAACATTGCTAACTGCCCACCTATTTGTGTCAGTCACATAATATGTTGCTGGACCTAGTGTTGCATTATCCCTCTCATAGGTGATCCCACTTGAAGATGTAATCTGAGGACCTCCACACTTGATTCCAAAGTCAGAATCTGAAATCCATATTAAAGAAACCCTCATTACTGGTTAATTAAGCTCAGAAAAAGCTAATTCCTATAGGAAAAACAAAACTTTGGGAAGGGTAATTAATTTACGAGGTTCCTAAATACAACTCCTGATATGTTCATAAACATGTTGTGCATTCCGTGACTATTAAAGATTATAAATGCTTCATGGTTTTATTCGATTCATATAATGTTTGGTAATCATTTGAAGCTTAGCTGCATTCTATCCTGCTTAGAGACGCGATTCCTAAGGTAGAAGCTTCTCATTGTCTTCCCTCAATACTAACTACAGCATTCAAATTTTGTAATCGAAGGCAAGTTTGTTATTGTACTTACATCTTCCAAGGCCTTGATTGCAAGGAAAGCTTCGTTGGAGACAGTTCAGACCTGAAGGCAAAGCACTAAAAGCAGAAGAGTTTAATGTTGCACATGAAACACGAGTTTTTCATGCAGCTATATCCGATTGATGCATATATTCTCATTCAAATTAAGTTTGCACTCGTTATGAGAAATGGTCTCTTGGTTATACACAAATAAGCATTCTTCTAGAGTACTGAAAGAGGGTTTTCTAGATAAGTTAGAAGTTATTGTAATTGTAAGACAGTTATGAGTTACACTCAACAGTACAGAAAACTTTATGAAGAGCATTGTACACGATTTGGGCATACTTACTTTTTTTTTTCTCAGGTAAGATTTTTAGTAATATTGAAACTACCCAAGTACACAAAACGTATTTAAGAGGAAATGCTTGACAAGGAAGAAATCAAAGATACTACCTATATCCTAACCAGGTGCTTCCCCTGAGGAAATTAACATTCCACTAAATAGAATCACCCAAGATCTCCAATACCTCAGCCACCAATGCCTCTTGGTCTCATGCCAGTCTATAAACAGTAGAAAAGGTGTCCTTGAGAGCCCTATTACTACACCAAATAGCATGCCAAAGTCTGACCCATGAACTATTCTTACCAAAAATCTTGTGTGTTGAGAAAATACCCCATCCCTTTCCAATGTTCTACCACACCCCACCCTATAGGCTCCTTGAGCCTCCAACAAGCATTGTGCCAAGCACCGTCATATTTAGCATCAACCACCATTTTCCATAAATGGCTCCCTCTCATGGATATACTGCAGCAACCATTTCCTAAGAAGAGCTTGATTAAACACCTTCAAATTTTGGATCCCCAAACCACCCTTCAAGGTTGGAGAGCACACCTTAAATTCTTCTCCTTGTCCGCACTAAAATAAATCATCTAGTAACTTTGCAATATGATTCACTAAACTAGCCGATAGTGGGAACAATGACAAGAAGTAAAGTAGGCAAACTAGAAAGAGTGCTCTTGATTAAGTGTTCCTACCTCCTTTTGACAAATACAACCTCTTCCAACTTGTCAACTTGAGCCCAATTTTCTCAATCACATCAATCTATATAGCCTTGGCCTTGAAGTTGGCTCCCAAGGGAAGGCCAAGGTACTTCATGCGCAAGGATGACATTTTGCAACCCAAAGTCCTAGCCAGGCATCTTACATTGTACATGTTTCGAAGCAAGACGAATTCAAACTTTGATGGATTCACTTTGAAGCCACATACAGCTCAAACCCTTAAGGATTGAGTTTGACTACGATCCACATCATAGAAATCCAGGTCTGCAAACAATAAATGGGAGATGATGAGAGTTCCTCGATTGATATCCCCAATTGTGAAACCGCACATAAAGCCACCCCCAACCACAGTTGGCAGCATCCTGCTAAAAGCTTCCATAACAAAACCAAACAAAAGAGTAGATGAACACTCACCCACATTCGGCCCAAACGAAACTGTTGAAAAAGCTAATTAGAGTTCCATTTACCATAAATGAGAACCAAACCATGTATACACAATGCATAATCCAAGAACACCATCACTCTCCAAATCTCCATCTCAGAAGCAAGTAATGTAAGAACTCCTAGTTGACATGAGCATAAACGTTCTCCATAACCAACTTGTATACAGCTAGTTCACTAGATTATATTGCATTCATTAGCAATCAGTACCAAACCCAAGATTTGTCTACTTCTTACAAATCCATTATGCTATTTTGATACAGTCTTCCCCAAAAGCTCACTCATGCAATTAGTAAGGACTTTGGAAATGATCTTGTACAACCTGTTAACTAGGCTAGGCCAAAAATTTATTAATCAGTGGGCAAAGAGCCAGTTACAAAGTTTCATGGGCCTATTAGCTAGACGCATTGGATATAAGGAAATCATGTAGGTCCATGTCGTTGAAATCCACGGCAATAGTCCAAGTACATAAAGTTTTGTAAAATAAAACCAACAGCTCCTCCTGAGATCTCTCCTTGTTTTCAAAAGTCTGCTCGTTTCGCTCCTGCCAGATACACCACATGATACATATGGGGATCATCTTCCATACAGATTTGATTTGTCGCTCATCCCGTATAGAAGTCCAACAAGCCATTTTTGCCACAACAGTCACAAGCATGATCCAAACTAAATCCAGTCTACCACAGACCTCATTCCAAATAGCTCTAGCTATCTCGAAATATAAGAGGAGATGATTTATTAATTCTCCCTCCCTGCGACACATGCAACACCAGTCTACAACAATATCTCTCATTTTCCTCAAATTATCCATTGTGAGGATCTTTTCTAACGAGGCGGTCCAAACGAAGAAGGCCGCTTTCAGGGGTGCTATAAAGCGCCAAATTCTTCTCCATGGAAATTGCAACTCCGATCCTTGATTAAGAACCTTATAAAAGGAACGGACTGTAAAAATTCTTTTCCCTGCAAGTGTCCACCAAAGACGGTCTTGATTTTGGATGTTCGATCTTTGGGAATAGATGAGACTATAAAAGTCTACAAGACTGCTTATTCCCAATCCTACGCCGCCGGGTTGAAGTTGATGTTCCAATGTAGACGTCCACTAGCTGACTCCAAGGCCTCTGCCACAATGATTTTTTTATCACTAGCAATCTGAAAAAAAGAAGGAAACAAGTCAGTCAAGGTCCTATCACCAAACCAAAGATCCTTCCAAAATCTAATTCTTGAGTCTACACCACATTGAAGCTTATTGTACTGATGAAAGACCTCTCACCCACTTCTGATGTTTTTCCACACCCCTACACCACCAGCCCCCCTAACTTCATTGGAGCTCCACCCCCCATGCACCCTCATATTTATGATCAATCACCATTCTCCAAAGTGCTTCTGGTTCTCGATGGTATCTTCACAACCATTTGCCAAGTAGAGCTCGGTTGAACATCTTCAAGTTACGAACCCCCAAACCACCGTCTGATAAGGGACGACACACCTTCTTCCACTTGACCAGATGATACTTGAATTCCTCCCCCAACCCAACCCACCCCACCCCACCCCACAGAAAGTCTCGTTGTAGCTTCTCAAGACGGCATGCCACACTAGCCGAAATAGGAAAAAATGAAAAGAAATAAGTGGATAAATTAGAGAGGGTACTCTTGATTAGAGTGACATGCCCCCCCTTAGACAGATACATCCTCTTCCATCCTGCAAGTTTTCTTTCAACCCTTTCAATCAATGTGTCCCAGATACTAGCCGCCCTAGAAACTAAACCCAATGGAAGTCCCAAATAAGTCAGAGGGAGCGTAGAAATCTTGCATCCGAGAATCCCAACCAACTCTGGCATGTTGCAGACATCTCCAATTGGAACCATCTTAGATTTGTTGTAATTTACTTTCAAGCCCAACACTGCTTCAAAACAAAGGAGGAGAGCCTTTAAGACTTGCACCTGACCTTGTTCCACCTCGCAAAGAACAAGTGTGTCATTTGCAAATAACAAATGAGCTATGTTAGCAAAGCCTTAACGGTAAATCAATCTTAGTTTTAAAAAAATGAGAATTCCATAGCTTCAAGTCTCTCTTTAAAGCTTTCAACCACTGTCTAACCCTATCCACAAAGCCTTCAGATTACAATCACATATTCTCAAATTTAAAGTAGCGCCGCCCATTCTAGAGACCACCACAATCAAGCAAAATTGGATAGTGATCTGATGATATTCGATCCAAATGCTTCTGCCATATATTAGGAAAATGGTTTTCCAGCTCCGGAGAAATGAGGAAATGATCCAACCTGGATCAAGTCTGATTATTTGACCAAGTGGTTGGACTCCTAGCTAACGGTAAATCTACCATATTCAATTCCGAGATACATTCTGAAAATTCTAGACTGGCAAGCCTCACTCTTCGATTACCAAAGTTTTCACTGGCAAATCTAACAACATTGAAATCGCCACTTATACACCACGAAAAGTTCTACCAACTGTGAAGCCCTACTAATTCTTCCTAGAGAAGTCATCTGTCAGCATCGAGATTTGGCCCATACACACCTACAAAAGCGCACATAAAATTATTAGATACGCATCTAAACAAACATGCTACCGTCTACCTACCAATATATTCATCCACTTTTTCCATCACCCACTGGTCTCACAACACTATAACTTCTCCTGATGCCCCAGAGGAAGCCATATAGACCTAATCCACGTGAATGCCACTCTACAGACTTCTCACCATTCTCCCATCAACAGAATTTAGTTTAGTTCCTGAAGACGCACAATATCCGCCTTCCACTCATGAAGTAAGTTTCCTATCCGAAGATGCTTATTCACTTCGTTGAGTCTCCGGACGTTCCAAGACACGATTTTTGGTTTCATTAGAAAACGGTCGGCCCATTTCCTTTGTCCCTTCCCCTGCTAGGGGGACCCTCCGAGTTCAAAGACCACGTCAACCGATTGAGTTCTCTAATAGGCCCTTGATTTCCAAAGCCCTTTCTTGGTAATGAGAGCAATAAAGGTGGTATTAAAATTTTCTCAAATTTTCCAATCGAGTAAAATTCCTGGAATACCTTCATGACATTATCCTTCAACACGTCCCAATAGGATTGGAAAAAAAGCCACAGTGAATTCATCTGGGCCTGTGCTTTGTCTCTTGTTGTATGTTTTACCATATCATGAATCTCATTTTCTTTAGGTGCCCTCTCCAACCATGTTGCTTTGGTGGCAATAATAACCCATTGAGGTTTGGCCACCAAGAAACCTCTTCAATGAGTAAATGTTTGTAGAACCAGGCAATATGGTTTTCAATCTCAAACTGGTCTAGAGAAACCAACCCATTGATGTTGAGCATCTCAATGGTGTTGTACACTTGAGCCCACGGCGGGCAGCGGGTCCTTGAGCCATAATGCTGTCTCAAAATACACAAGGCAAATGGTAGTTCGCTACCAATTTCTGCTGTGGGTGATGTATCCTCTATCATTTGAAATGTCTTTGTTTCTCCTAATCTTTCCTCCAGTTTATTTCTATTAGACAATAGATTATATTAGAACTTTGCTAAAGAAAACCCTAGTTTTCCTTTGATAGTAATGCTGTCAAAGTTTGAAGTACTAAGGATTGGCATCACCGTTTAGGCCATCCCAATCCTAACGTACTCCAACTTTGTTTAAATCTGGTGCTATTGATAATAAAAATTCCGATTCACTAGACATGAGTTATTTTGATTATACTACCTGCAAACTTGCCAAAAGAAAAGTGTTATCGTTTCCACAACATCGTTCTCATGCCTCTCGAGTGTTTGACATAATTCATAGGGATGTTTGGAATATATCTCCTATTATATCACATGTTCACTATAAGTATTTTGTTACTTTTATTGACGATTGTAGTAAATTCACTTGGATCTATTTTCTTCATACTAAAAGTTAAGTATTTTCCGTTTTCAAAGCTTTTGTTGTACTCATTTAAACACAATTTTCTTCCTCTATCAAGGTCTTACGATCTGATTCTGGGGTTGAATATAAGTCTCATGAATTTCAGAATATTTTTCAAGAAAAATGTATTCTTTCTCAACATTCTTGCCCATCTACTCTACAACAAAATGGAGTAGCTGAGCGTAAGAATCTACATTTACTTGATATGGTTCAGGCTCTTCTTCTTGACTCATTAGTTCCACCTTGTTTTTTGTGCGAGGCATTAGCTACCGCTGTCCATTTAATTAATCGATTGCCTACACCAGTTTTACATATTGTTTCTCCTTATTTCATAATGTTTGATCACACACCTAATTATTCTGATTTGCGTATCTTTGGTTGTGTGTTTCTTTCATCTTCCACCACATAAAAGACAAATTGACCGTTCAATCTGTTAAGTGTGCTTTTCTTGGCTGTAGTTCAACTCAAAAGGGATTTTTTTGACAATCCTAATGCTCAAAGATTTCGAGTTTCCAAGAATGTTTTTTTAGAAGCAGCAAATTTTTTTTTCCTCTCATGTCGATCTTATTTCACCAAGTTTTTCAATTCTTCATGATGAGCTTGAGTCCTTACCTATGCCAGTTCTTGATACATCTTCTGCTCCAATGGCTCGATTTAAACCTAATCTTGTCTACACTCAACGTCATCGCACCCCTTTGGCTGACTCTTCTACTGCTGCTTAAGATTCCCTTCCTTCAACACCTGATCCAACATCCACTATAGCTCCTGTTGTTCCTGTTGCTCCTATTCCTTGGAAATCTACTTGTGTCTCCCACCCACTAGATCAATGTGGCTTTTCTTCCCTTACTTCTATGACTGCTACATTATCTTCTATTGTTATCCCCTATTCTTACAAGCAAGCTATGAAACATGGGTGTTGGAAGGAAGCGATGCAAACAAAACTTGATGCACTTGCAGATAATTAGACCTGAGATGTGGTACAATGTCCTCCTTCGATCAAGCCAATAGGTAGTAAATGGGTAAACTCCATTAAGCTTCGTTCTTATGGTTCACTGGAACGATAAAAAGCTAAATTGGTTACTTTGGCGAATCGCCAAGAGTATGTCATAGATTAGGATGAGACATTTGCTCATGTTGCCAAAATCACTACTGTTCGCCTGTTGCTTGCTCTTGATGCTTCTAAATCTTAAAAATTGCATAAGATGGATGTCAAGAATTATTTTTTACATGGTGATCTAAAGGAAGATATCTACATGAGACTCCCATCCGGTATGCCTGTTTCTTCCCCTACGACTGTCTGTAAATTGAAAAAGTCTTTATATGGTCTTCAACAAGCTCCTCAAGCTTAGTTTGAGAAATTTCACAGTACTTTCTTAGGGTTTTCTTTTAATCAAAGTAACTACGATGTTTCTTTATTTTTGCACAAGAGTGATGTTGGAATAGTATTTTTGTTGGTATATGTAGGTGATATTATCATCTTCGGTTTAGATGGACCACTGATTCAAAAACTTCAGCAACATCTTTATAATGTGTTTCATACGAAGGATCTTGGAGATCTTACCTACTTTAGGGAGGAAGTTAGGTCTCAGCCACATGGTCTATTTCTAGATCAGCATAAGTATATTCAAGATTTAATTCAGTTAGGGAAATTGGAAGATACTACTCCAGTTAATACTCCTCAGGAAGTGAATGTTAAGTATAGGAAAGATGAAGACGAACTTCTCCCGGATCCTATCTTATACCGTAAGTTGGTTGGCAGCTTGATTTATCTCACTATCACGCGCCCTGATATTTTCTATGTTGTCCACACTGTTAGTAAGTTCATGGATTTTTCCTGACATCTCCACTTTGTAGCTGTCTGTCGGTTTAGTCGCTATCTACTTGGGACTCCTAATCGTGGACTTTTTTTCCTAAGGGTTCTTCTCTTCACTCGACGGCCTACAATGATGCAGATTAGGCTGGTTGTCCGAACTCTTGACGTTCTACTACTAGATGGTGTCTTCTTTGGGGGCTCTCTTATCTCTGGGAAGTATAAGAAGTAAGATTGTGTATCTAAATCATCTACAGAGATTGAATACCAGACAATGTCTACTGTATGTTCAGAAATTATGTGGTTGCATGGTATTCTTTCAGAACTTGGGTTTGTACAAACACATCCCATGCCTCTTCATGGTGATAATAGCCATTCCAATTGTAGCCAATCCAATTTTTCATGAACGTACGAAGCATATCGAGGTTAATTGTCACTATATCCGAGATGCCTATAGTCTAAAGCTATCATTCTTCCTCATGACTCGACAATAGCATCAATATGCAGTGAGCAAATTGTTGCTAGTTGACTCACAAGCATCAATTTGAGGGAGGGTATCAAAGGAAAACTAGGGTTTTCTATAGCAGAGTCCTAATATAATATGTTGTCCAATATTATCTTGTATTTGAATTAACTTTGTCGTTGTTTTGTTAGGATAAAGTCAGGAGTTAGTGGGAGAGTCAAATTGAATCTCAACCTTATCTTTGTAACCCTAGAACTTTTGTTTATTTAATAAGAAGGAAACACCTCATTTGAAGTACTTCGGCCAAATTTGACAAGGCATTCTAATTCTGAAATGACTTCTTTAAATTACATATTTTAGTAACTCATGACTACAGAGGTCTTATTGCCGATGACAGAGTCTCCTCAACAGATCTAAGTTTTTAACAATCTGTAGATATATGTGCAAATGTTTGTGTATTCCTCATTTATTTGCATTGAAATATAAATAATGTTACACTGTAATGCATGAATATAGCACTGGTAAAAAGGTAGAAACAACAGAAAACAATCATAACAATCTTAAGCATGGGTTGCTCTCACACATAGAAGTGATAGCAAGAGAAGATCAGAGATTAAGTAATCGACATATTTTCTATCTTCAATACACTTAAAAGGCCAGTTTTTTGGCCTCCACTCAATTGACCGTTTTCTTTAACTTACCCATGCTCTGCTCCCACTAAAAAAAAAACCCCGTTCATCCCCTCTACAGACATGATATGTGATTCACATGCTATGTAGCAGCAATATAGGTTCCCATCTATCATTTAATGCTAGTGAAGAAAAAATAATGTCACAAAGAGTAAACTATTGATGATCTACACTCAATAAAACAAAAAGGATAATCCATAAAAGTAAAAAATATTGAACGGATATATTACCTACTGTTTGAACTTTCAATCGTGAAGTTGTTGGCAACTAAATTACTGCATTAGACAATCAATAAGATCCCAATGTCAGCTTCATCATTAGGAAAAAGGCATTCAAGCCCACAAACACATACTGATGTAAAGAACAGTAAACATACAGTTGTAAATTTCCTTGGCTGACCCAAGAAGGAAAGCTTCCAACTAAATTATTATAAGACAGATCACTGCAAGCATAAGATAACAAGGATGTTAGGTAAATGCATTCCATTAAATTAGTAATAATGCCTTTTTCATTCATATTAATATAATTGTCTTCTAATTTATAAAAAAAAAATTAAATTAAATCAGTGACAATCCCACATTCAGTACCAAAACTAGTCATTAGACATGTGACATTAATGCTTTAAAATTATTTTTTGCTGCCTGATTGTTGGAAATGATTTAAAAAAAAAAAACTGCTATTTTTCCTTAAATTGCAACTCTTGTTTATGCTAGATAAAGTTTTGATATTTCAAATAAGTAATGAAAGCAGTTCTAAAAAGGGAAAAGCCCACTGAGTTTCAAGGTTTTAGTTGAAATGAGTCTGCAGCCTCAAATCCATATTTATATTTGTTGTTAGGATATGACCATGCAAATCAATCTAGTGGTCATCAGAGTTCACTGTTTTCTTAAATTGCTTTTGGACATACTGAAATGCCAAAAAGCAAAGAGAAAATATTTAGTCATCCACTACATGGAGATCAAAACTTTGATCATTCAAAACTTAGATTTATGATCTCCCTTTGTAGGTGTCTCTTCTCCATTCTGATTGTTATAGCTGACTATATAAGTAGTGGCTACCCATGGCTATTCTGACCATAAAAGTAGTGGCTACCCATGGCCATTCAAAATGCTGACTAAGTGCATTGGCAATGGTCTAGCTGTTGCCAAATCCAAAGTTTAGCTAGAATCTCACCTTTTGGCCATAGCATCAAATTTTAGCTAGATGGGTCTACATTGGACTAGCCATCTTAAAGGCAAAATAATAATATAATATTATATATTTTAATAATATTTGATCATTTTTTTTTATATTTTACAAATACACTTCATATATTAATTAATAGTTAAATAAAATATTTATTTTACTTATAAAAAATTATTAATTAATAATTTGTACTTTGTAGTACTTTTATTATTGTTTAAAAAAATCCATTTCATGAAACTATTAATTAGAAAACAATACACTATGGAAATTAATATTTAAATTATTTAAAACATGAACACAAAAAAAAAAAAACATGATCATGTCAGGTGGATGCCTAAAACAGATATATTGAACAAATGATACAATTCAATAGACGGAAGCAATTAATCAGACAACAGTACAATGTGAATTCATAAAATAATCTTTTGGCATGTGAACAGTAAACTCTCCAAGTTTGGAGAGCACCTAAGAATTACTGTAGCTCAAGTGCTGAGCTTTGGACTTTTGGCAAGTCGAATGTGGAGGGGTTTTCTCACATCTAACTAAAGTTTGGACTTGTATTGGCATTTGGCTAGGCCATGCCAATGTTAATAGGAATAGGAGTTTTTGTACTACCTCTCAACAATGAATGGAATATAAATCGTTCCTATACATATATAACTAAATATGCACACACACACATATATACATACACACACCAGATGGTTCAGAAAAAATTTAATACATTTTTCTCAACGAAAAGGGAACGATTTCAATTGTAATGAAAATAATGTTGTGAAATGCAAATAATGTCTTAGGTACTTACATGTTAAGAAGAGACTCACTCTTTTGTGCTGGCAGGGTGCCATTTAACTGATTATTTCCAAGAAACCTGATAATGAAATCAATAGAACATGCTTTAATACCAACAGGAGTATGAATGTATACTATGCAGTTAAGCAATGTAGCATATTACAAGTAAGCAAGCGAACTCAGATTGAAAAGCGAATCTGGAATCTGGCCTGTAATGTTGTTGAAGCTCAAATCCCTAAAAAAAAGTAACATAATTTATCGTGTGCAGTCATAGTATCTATCCAGTTGTGAGACATAAAAAAGCTATCTACAAGTAATTAACACATGATCTTTAAGAAACATAAGCCAACAAAATTTAAGCCCGACACACCAACCCAACAAGAACAAATGAGCAATGAACTGTGAAAAATAACATGACAATTATATCAAAATTGGATGAGTATTTAGCTTTTTTAACAGGTTGGGCCTGTCCAACCTAATAAATAACGGAGAGGTTCCTGCTTCCATTACTTTGGATTAAATTTAAAAGCAACCTAACAGATTATTGGCAACACACGTGGCTTAAGAGTCGCCAACCAATGTATATTACTTACAGCTGTGTCAAATTTTGGTATTCTCCTATATTGGATGGAATTGAATCGGAAATGTTATTATTCCTCAGCACTCTGCAGCATTTGTAACTTTATCATTATACCATTTTCTAGAAAAGCAAAACAAAGAAAGAAAACAAATAAATTAATTGATGGGAAATTCCAAATAACAAGCTTTGTTGTTGCCTTACAAGAGAGTTAGAGACTTCATATCCTTTATAAATGCCAGTGAAGAGCTCCCATTAGACAGATCACTTATTAACCTATATTAAACAAAAGATTATTAGCTTACATATCTGCAAAGTGCCAGATAGAAAAAAAGTACATAAGAGATAATGATATAGACACTCACAACTCTTTAAGAGAAGTCAAATTGGAAAACGTTGAGGGTATCAGACCTTCGAAAGAGTTACCTTGGAGCCTCCTACAAAAGCATTTGGTGGTAGCTAATCATTAATTGTGCACAGATGTATCGTGTATGCAGAATATACAAAGCAAACATTAACGTTTTATCAATCATAAACTCATAACAACAATGTTTCCCATTGACTTTGTAGCATAACAAAACCTTGAGCGTCATTGACACATGAATGATCAGAACAGAAACAAAAGGGCTAGGAATATCGTCTTACAAGGAAGTAAGCTTTGACCAAGTCGCTATGAAATCAGGTATGCTGCCGGTGAGTTCATTGTCTGATGCCCAACTGTGAAGAAAATGTATTCTCAAACAATTTTAGTAGATTTTGTTTTATTTATCATGTATATGCATTCTCTAGTAAGATTTGAAGTAGGAAAAGTGGTAGTCAGCAAGTTCTTACACTGTTTGGAGGTTCTGTAATTTGGCAAATGTGGAGGGAATCTCACCACTAACTCCAGAGCTATCAAAGTAGCTGTCAGAGTAAACAACTCGAGTGAGTCTACCGATATTTGATATACAATCCTCAGATTGTGAAAAATTCATTCTAATGGTGAAGGAATTCAACTATGGAAAGACAGGCGTCAAGCCATCATTAGATCCCCTTCAAGTTGCCCACTCTTTAAGAGAAAAATATCAAAGCACTCATGGTCGGCGCCAGAATTAAATATCAAATAAATGCAATTGCAGGTATCAACCCTCTTCAATAGCTGTGTCATCTCTACATCCTTACTGACACCGCTAATTTACTCAAGAATGTGCATAAGAAACGCCATTATTACTTTTTGCAGATACGGTCTTGCATATGCAATATCAGGAAATATCCATGTTATAAGATTTATTGTCAGAGTTCTTATAATCTGGAGCCAAAGTATTGATACTTGCAGAAGCTTTATCAGAACCATTTCTAAAGTCATTGGCGCAGCTACAAGATGCAACCAAATGGATTTGCAGAACTTATTCTGAACATGGAAAGTTGGAATTGTACTTACATTTGTTCTAATTTCACTAAATTCCCAAGCTCAGATGGCAAAGAACCAGAGAAGTTATTCGACCCAAAACCGCTGCAAATTTCACAAGTAAAACAGTAGATAAATAATAAGCCAAAGACTTGATTCCTCAGACTAACATCATCAAGATCAGGTATAGAAGATACAGAAAGCAACAGAACAGACATAAACTTGAATATGGATTAGTACAAAATTTCCATTTTTGTGTGTACCCTTTGCCAGCCCTATTACATTCTAAAAATAAAGGCACTGAGAATAAAGGAGAGCACTTAAAAAGACAATTAACATCTGTGAAAGAGAGCAGCAAAACCAAGATGTACATAGATGGTGTACAAAATGAAAAATTATGATAACTTACAATGATACTAAATCAGAAAGATTCCCAAGCTCCTTTGGAAGCTCCCCTGATAATGCATTAATGCCAAGACTCCTAGTTTATTGAAGAGGAGAAGAGGAGAAGAGGCAAAAGGTTAAGCCATATTAGATGCAATATGTAACAGGGTTTTGATAAAAATTTGGATGGGGCTTACAGGTATTGCATGCGAGTTAGATTGCCAATGGATGCAGACAGGTTACCGGTCAAATAATTTTGGCGCAAATCCCTGTCATATATGGAGGAATATTAGCATATTTAGCTGAGTAACGACAAAATCTAATGATAGAAAGTATAAGAGGAATAGAAATAAGGTTGTCAGGAAAAAGAACCCAAAAATCATACTCTATTGTTGATTATTGTCCCAAGACATTATAAATACACATATACCCTATCAAATATGTCAACACTCCCCCGCTCAGGCTGAGGCAAAGATATCTAACTTGCTTAACTTGCATAAAGCTGTATGAAAGACACTTCTAGATACTCAAGTTGTTAAGATATCTTAAGTTTTTCTTCTGTCTTCACGTTAGATACCAAATAATCTTCCATAAATATAAAATAACCTGAGGTAAATCTCCAATCTGTAAATGATCCAGTCCAATCTACATATGGATATGATTCTGTCTTCAATTGATCGTGTTTTGTGACTACTACCACATGAGGTCCTTTGACAAGTGCATAAACTGACTCACCGCACCCACTGTCTAGGCAATGTCTGGACGAGTATGATATAGCTGATTTAGTCTTCCAACCAGTCTTCGGTATCTGCCATCATCCATTACATTCCGGTCAACTTCTTATAACCTTTTATTTTGTTCTACAGGGTTGTCAACTGCCTTAAAAGGGAGCATCCCTGTTTTCTTGAGTGGATCAGAGACAATTTCTCTGGGAGCCAAAAATACCACATCTCGAATTCAATCTTGCTATCTGAATACACAAAAAATACTTCACACTTCCCAAGCCTTTTATCTCAACCTCACTAGCCAGATTTTATGTAGCCTTTGAAAAACCTCATCATCATTCCTCGTCAGCACTATGTCACACACACACAGTCATAGCTGTAACCTTGCCCATATGGTTGGTAGCCCACATGAACAGTGAATGATCAGCCTAACCTTGTTTACGACCACATCACTATATTGCTTGGGAAAACCTCTCACCTGTTGCCGGCGACAGAGATGTTTTCCGGCGGCCGATGGGGACGAGAACCTTCCAGCGACCACGAAAACCGCCAGTGACTTCAACCTTGGTTCCCACTACCGGATACGACGCCGGAAACTTGCCGGAAACACCTCCTCAGTGACCTACGTAGCGCCGACCACGACGAGAAGCCACCGGAACGTGCGGAAGACAATGTCGAACAGTGGGGAGCTTAGATCCAACCACAACAACTGGATACTCCACCAGAAAACACACAGACGAGCTCACAACAGTGAACTCGCCCACACGGCACTCACCATAGACAAGTCTCCCTGATACCATGTAATAACAGATAACCTAAAAGTGTTTTCTTACTTCATTCATTGACCTATCACTATATATATATATATATATACACACCACATACAAAAGACATTTATACCCTCAGAGGTTACACTACCCTCAGAGGTTACACTAATTACATGCTTTCTAACAATGTAAATAAGAGAGCGTATCATGGTGACATAGAGCATATAACAATCTATAAAAATAAATGTCCCCACCACCAATAAACCTCACTGACCACTAGATAAAATCAGAAGAATTTGTCAATTGGTCTCAATGCCCTTTCCAGAGGGTTTCCCTTTATTTATATAGAAGAAAGAATTATACATCATGTTGCCATCTTTACAAATAAGTCAAATAAGTAGGTCAAATATTTACACCCAACTTCTAACTATTAACATCCAACTACCAACTACCAGTTACCCTTATTTACACCAAACTTCTAACTATTAACCTCCAACTACCAACTACTAGCTACCCTTATTATGCTATGCTGACACCCCCCCTCAAATTGATGCGAGTTGATCAATAAGCATAAATTTGTTTTTTAAGAAACAATGTCAATGGCGAGTAAGAGCCTTGGTGAAGATATCAGCAATTTGTAGTTCAGTAGAAACATGTGGAAGAGTGATAGCACGAACTTCAAAGGCTTCACGGATATAGTGACAGTTAACTTCAATATGTTTTGTGCGCTCATGATAGACAGAGTTGGCCTTGATCTGAACAACACTTGTATTATCGGCATGTAAAGGTGTAGGATTGGTCTGAGAGAAGTTTACTCAGCAAGTAAACCGCGAAGCCAAATAACCTCTGAACAAGCAAGAGACATTGCCCTGTACTCTGATTCCGTAGAAGACTTAGAAAATCTGTCTTGCTTCTTACTCTTCCAGGAGATCAACGCATCACCTAAGAACATGCACCAACCAGTGATGAAGCGACGTGTATCAATACAACCAGCCCAATCAGCATCGCTATAAATAGCAAGGCGAGGAGAATTGCCTACAAGAAAGAATAAACCACGGGAAGAAGTTCCCTGAACATAGCGTATAATCCTACGGACAACGACCAAATGAAGATGACGAGAAGTCTAAAGAAACTGGCTAACTTGTTGTACAACAAAAGAAATGTCGGGTCTAGTAATGGTGAGATAGACCAGGCTGCCCACCAATTTCCTGTATAAACTGGGATCAGGAAGTAAGTCACCCTCCTCTTTGCGAAGCTTGACATTTAATTCCATGGGAGTATCAACGGAGGTAGCTTTCTGTAGGCTAGCTGTAACTACCAAGTCACTCGCATATTTATGTTGATTAAGTGAAATGCCGGAGGGACTTCGATGCATCTCAAGACAAAGAAAATATGTGAGAGACCCAAGATCTTTCATATAAAAGGACTCTGAGAGATGAGTCTTAAGCTGACCAAGTAAAGTATAATCAGAACCAGTGATCACAATATCATCAACATAAACCAAAAGAACAACAAGACCTATGTTTGTTTGTCGAAGAAATAATGAAGTGTCATACTTGCTTTGCTTGAATGAAAATTGTAATAAAGTAGTTCGAAATTTATCAAATCAAGCCCTCGGAGCTTGTTTAAGACCATAAAGAGAGCAACGAAGTTTACACACTTGTGAAGTCGGAGAGGGAAACGACCCCGGAGGTGGTTTCATATAGATACACTCTTTAAGATCCCCGTGAAGAAAAGTATTCTTGACATCCATTTGATGGAGCGGCAAATCTTGAGAAGCAGCAAGAGCTAGAATAGTACGCACAGTAGTCATCTTAGCCACAGGAGCAAAGATTTCTTCATAATTGACCCCATATTCTTGATTATTCCAAAGTGCCACAAGTCGAGCTTTGTAACGATCCAAACTTCCATCAAATCGGACCTTGACGGAGTAAACCCATTTACAACCCAGAGGAACAATAGTTGGAGGACATGGGTTAATGTCCTAGGTGTGATTGGCCTCTAGAGCGGCAATTCCTTCCTGCATAGCTTGTTGCCAACAATCATGCTTGGCAGCATATGAGTAGCATGTGGGAATATCAAAGTTGGACAATGCAGTAGTAAGAGCTGAAATAGAATTGCCTGAACTAGAAGAGGGAAATTCATACCTATCTGGGGGTACAGACGCTTGAGAAGAGCAACATACCAAAGACGCTGGAGATGCTGCAACTAACTGAATCTAGAGCGTGGTAGGATCAGATATCGGGTGAGCCACCGAAAGAGACTGTGGGCGGGAGTGTCTCGTATACACAATACCTGGTTTAAAGCGAGAACTGACTGGAGGAAAATCTGAGGACCGCTGCTCAAAGGAGGGGAGAACCACAGTAGAAGAGGATGGCACAGAGGACACAAGAAAAAATGTTGATTTTCAAAAAAAATAACATTGCTAGAAATACGTGTGCGATGTAATGTCGGATCATAACAAACAAATCATTTTTTACACACATTATATCCCAAGAAAGCACATCGGACAGATTGAGTAGATAACTTATGTCACTCATGAGGAGGTAAATGAACAAAACATACACAACCAAAGGTACGAAGGTTATCATAACTAGGTTGCTTAGCAATTAAGCGAAAATAAAGAGATTCCATATGTAGGATTTGAGAAGAAAAACAATTAATCAAGTAGCAGTTTTTATAGCCTCTACCCAAAACATAAATGGAACAGAAGATTCTAACAAGAGAGTACGTATCACATCTAGGAGATGACGATTTTTGCGTTCGGCTACTCCATTTTGTTAAGGAGTAAAGGGACATGAACGTTGATGAATAATAATCTTAGAAGCCAAGAATGTCTGAAACTCAGTAGATAAATATTCACCACCAGAATTTGTGCGTAATGTCTTAATAGAAGCAAAAAATTGATTGTCAACATACGCTAAAAACCTAGTGAAAGTATGAAAGACCTCAGATTTAGAACGAAGAAAGTAGACCCAAATAAATCTACTATAATCATCAATTAAAGTCACATAGTATTTAAATTTTTCATGTGAACTAACTGGAGAAGGTCCCCAAGCATCACTATGGATAAGATCAAAGCAGTGAGATGCTCTACTAGTATGCAAAGGGAAGTGAAGAGTTTTGGTTTTACCAAGTTTACAAGAAACATACTCAAGAGATAAAGAAGAACGGTCTTTATTATCAAGTAAACCAGAGTTCAATACATGAGATAAGATCTGAGTATTGGGATGGCCTAAACGACGATGTCACACCATACTAAGATCTGAAGCATTATTACAAGCAAAAGACTTAATAGAAGAAATTGGAGAAAAAGCTGGAACAGGCAAAAATAGTGGAAACAAACGCCCCGCTTTAGGTCCCTTCGCAATCGGCTCCTCGTGACTTGGTCCTACACAACACAACTATCACCAGAAAAATTAACAGCACAATTGTTATCAATTAATTGGCCAACAGAACTAAAATTCGTGGAAAGCTGAGGAGCAAGAAACATATTAGTGAACTTAGAAGAGGCATCTCCGACAGCAGCTATTGGAAAGGAACTGTCATTGGCAGTCTGAATAGCAGATTGTACAGCGTAGGGCTGAACATGACACAAAGCGGTGGGATTATTAGTTATGTGATTAGAGGCCCCCGAGTCCACGTACCAAAGTTTAGTAGAATTGTTACCTTGGAACCTCATTACTGATAATGCCGAAAATCAGCATCTGTTGCACCATTTCTGGAATGCAGTAATCCCGTGCAGGAACAGAGGACGCATCTGAAGGAGAGTCATGTGCTGCAGGAAGGACAATAACCAAAGTCTGAAATGCTTGGGCCTGACGATTCTGGGGGTGAATATGACATTCTTTGATAATGTGCCCTTTTTCTTGCAATAAGGGTAGAATTTTTTAGGACAATTGGCAGCAATATGCTCATATTCCTTGCAGCAGAAACACTACAAGTTTTAGGAATGCATAGGTGGTCTGCGTCCTTGAGCGGCATAAGCCATAGTTGCCGTCCCGGAACTGCCATGAGATTGCTCCAGAATAGCTTGAGTACTAAGACGACGTTCTTCGCGAAGTAACTCACCAAAACAAACATCAAGAGAGGGAACAAGGGATTTGTTCAGTAAAGAGGAGCAGACAGATTCATATTCCGGACGTAGTTTCATAAGAAACTGATCATGCTGGGTAGTTGCATGAAGAGTTTGAATGGTTGAAAGAGCTGCAACAGGAACATCCGCTGTAACCAAATCAGCATATTCATGTCAGAAAGTCAGAAATGCCGAATAATAGTCTTGGATGGAAAGACTACCATGTTTGAAATATGGCAATTGCATGTTCTAACTAAAAGCGACGAGCATCATTATCTTGATGATAAACCTTCTTCAAGTAAGCCCACATGGATTGGGCGAAGCGATGGGGCTGCAAGTTGGTGACAATATGGGGCTTCATTGAGCCAATAAGTTAAGACATGATGCGTGCATCAAGCACATCCCATGAAAAAGAAGACCCGACATCCTGAGATTTGTCAGAAGCGGATGGTTTTGCGACATCCATGCCATCAATATGACCCCAAAGAGGTTTTCCTTTGAGAAAAAGTTCAAACTGAAATGCCCAGATAGAATAATTTGTGCTCGTAAACTTATCACACACAGGTGCGGAATCCATAGAAAAGAAATAGAAAACCCATGTGCTGAAAAGCAGAGAAGCGGAAAAAAAAAAATGCAGAACAGAACCATGAGAAAGACAAGGAGAAAAGAAAATCACGGGTGCCCTACAAGACCACACAGACTTGATCAAAATACAAGAGCAGCAAGTCCGAAACCAGCTACCCAGCTTCTAACTATTAACCTCCAACTACCAACTACCAGCTACCAGCTACCCTTATTTACACTCAACTTCTAACTATTAACCTCCAACTACCAACTACCAGCTACCCTTATTATGCTATGCTGATAAAATTATCCATATAATCAGCCAAGAAAGCACCTTTATCCAAGCAATCCTGAAAAGAGAATGGAAGACATTCTTCAGAACATCATCTCCAGGCCATAAATCATGCCAAAATCTAATCCGAGTACCCCTACCCACCTCCAATCTGAAATTTCTGGAGAAACCCCCAATCCGTTTTGAATAAATTTACACACTCCCACACCATACACACCTCTTACTTCGTTGAGCACCAACCTCCCCAAATACTTCCAAATTTGGCATCAATAACAGTCCTCCAAAAGGCATTCCCTTCTAGATTGTGCTGCCACAACCATTTCTTAAAAATGCTGCATTAAAAGTTCTCAACTTTCTAACACCCAAACCTCCATAAGATAAAGAAGTACAAATGCTATACTACTTAAGCAAGTGGAATTTTTTCTCATCCTCCAAACCTCCCCACAATAAAGCACAAAAGAACTTTTCCATTCTATTAGCCACTCCTGCAGGCAAAGAAAATAAAATAGGAAATAAGTTGGGAGGTTAGATAAAGTACTCTTAATAAGAGTGATTCTTTCCCTTTAGACAAATAAATCATTGTCCAACCAGCCAATCTACACAATCTTTTCTATAACCGTGTCCCACGTTGCTTTGGATTAACAAGGTGCCCCCTAGGATGTAACTTACAACCCAAAATATGATCCAAATCACCTAAAATATTGATCAAACCAACAAGAACCATTTCAAACTTCGACAAATTCACCTTTAAGCTGGAAACAATTTCAAAAACATAGGTGCCTGTAACAAATGAATCTAGTAAGGGTTCAGCTCACAAAGGATCAAAGTGTCATCAGTGAAGAGTAGCTGAGAGACATTAACCCTTTCATGCGAAGAGCTACCCACTGAAAAGCCCGTGATAAAACCCCTTATCCATTGCTGCCTTCAACATTCTGCTCAAAACATCCATTGCCAAAACAAAAGAGGAAAGGGGATAAAGGGCCCCTTGTCTCAATCCCCAGGACCTAGTAAAAAAATCACTGGGGGTGCCGTTAACCAAAACCGAAAATCTAATAGTAGAGATGTAATGCTTCATCCACTTGTACCATCTCTACCCCAAACCATGCCTATAAAAAATGTATACCAAAAAATCCTAGTTAACATTCATTAGTGATGAGCACAGAGTCAAGAATTTGTCTTCCCTTAACAAAAGTATTATGTGACTTCGTAATGATCATTCCCATAACCTCATTCAAACAATTCACAAGAACCTTCAAGATGATCTTGTACACTCCACTAACAAGACTGATGGGACGAAAATGCTTCACCTCCACAGACCAAATCTTTTTTGGAGTAAGCATAATGAGCGTAGCTTTAAATCTTTCCTCAAATTTAGAATACAAGTGAAATTCAAAAAACTTTCATGACATCCTCCTCACAATGTCCCAACAAGCCTAAAAGAATGCCATGGAAAAGCCATTTGGTCCAAGGTGTTTATCTTTATCCATCCCTCTCATCACGTTGAGCACCTCCTCCTCCTCTTCGAACATTCTCTCTAACCAAGCCCCACTAGATTGATCAATCAAATAAAAAACCAACCCATCAACCTTGGGTCTCCAAGGAGATTGCTCCATACGGAGCTTTTCATAAAAATAAAAACTGTGGTCCTTAATATCTAAACGATCCATAAGAAAACTACCTTCCAAGTGAAGCACCTCAATTAAATTATTTCTTCATTGAGAATTGGCAACTCTATGAAAAAATTTAGTGCACTTGTCCACTTCCTTCAACTAAAGAGCCCATGATTTTTGTCATCAAGAAATATCCTCCGTAAGGGTGATTTTTTCTAGCTCAGTTACAAGATCTTGTTTCCTTTCCATCTCATCAACTGACCGAACACCTGCAACTTTTTTTTCATCAAAGCAATGGAGCTCGTTGAAAAGAGATTTACTCTGACAACAACAATCTCACCTTATCTATCCAAAACCCCATTACCTTTTAACCACACTTTCTCAAATTTAAAATATCTCCACCTCTCATGAATACCCCATAGTCCAATAGAATGGAGAAATGATTATAACTTAATCTTGCAAAGCTTTTCTGACATGAGTCAAGAAAGTGAACTTCTCGAGGAGAGACAAGAAATCTATTCAACCTAGACCATGCCCTCTCATGCGACCAAGTAAAGTCTCCCCCCACCAAAGTTAAATCAACCAAACCCAAATAAAAAACTAGATAGAAAAATCAACCTTGACCAGACCAATACAAGAATCCCCCGACCTTTCACTCAAAAATCGAGTAATGTTAAAATCACCAAATATACACCATAGACCCTCCCACCAACTGCACAAACCAGCATTCTCGTCCCAATGAAGTCTTCTTATGCTATCAACATCAAGTCCTTACACACCAGCAAATCCCCACCCAAAACCATCATCCACATTCTTAAAAGAACAAGCCATCAAGTACTCCTCGACACACTCTTCTACCAAATTTATTACTTTCTTATCCCACATCAAAACATTACCTCCCGAAGCCCCTTGACAAGCAAGAGAGACCCATCCCGCAAAAGAATAGTCCCAGAAACTTCTTATAATATTTCTGTCAATTAACTTCAATTTGCTTTCCTATAAACAAATAACATCAACTTTCCATTCCGAATCAAGTTTCTCACACGAAGACACTTACACGAGTCATTGAGCCGCCAAACATTCCATGAAAGGATCTTTGACTTCATAGATCACTAACATTCACACTATCTTTGTGCCTTCCTCTACTTGCACTACCTTCCCTTGTGTCGTAATTATTAGAGCAAGAAATTCTTTTAAGCTCTCTTTCTTTTTTCGGGAAGGATCTAGCCAAAAGAGGTTGTCTCACCTCGATAACAATCGAAAGAGCTTTAAATTGTTCTTCAAAGCCCTCAATAGAAATCCCTACGCAATCACGAATTTCATCCACCTTCTACGAAGCCCAATTTGAATGTAAACCAGCCCAAGAGAGCCAGAGGCAATGAGCATATAAGACTAGGCTTATCCTCCGAGTCTTCTAGACCATTAAAAGAAGCAACCCCCCCCCCTCAAAAAGAGGTTGTCTCACCTCGATAACAATCGAAAGAGCTTTAAATTGTTCTTCAAAGCCCTCAATAGAAATCCCTACGCAATCACGAATTTCATCCACCTTCTACGAAGCCCAATTTGAATGTAAACCAGCCCAAGAGAGCCAGAGGCAATGAGCATATAAGACTAGGCTTATCCTCCGAATCTTCTAGACCATTAAAAGAAGCAACCCCCCCCCCCCAATGTGCAGTGTCTTAAAGGCCAGAGGCTTGCCGGTGACTAGCAACCTTATTTGTGACGACAGAGTGATGCGGTGAATAGCCGCTGGCGGGATCTGATTGTTCACGCTGGTACTTGAGGAAGACAGGCTAGGTAGTGTTTTGGCCCACCACGTTTGAGAAACACGCCTCGAAATTGACCCTTCGGCGTATTTGTTCAGGCCCAATGGTGTTTGTTGAGGGAGAGCTTATATGACATAGGCCTTTATCCCAGTACCTAATCCCATAACCAAACCCAAGCCCATGTCTATTTTAGTCATCAGACCAATAATCTTCTCCAATACACTTGACAACTTAGCTCTAGTAGCCCACAATACCCCTTCCACTTATCCCACCAATGGGATAACCAAAGAATGCCAACCCCGCATGCCTTCTTGGGATGACATCTGTCGACATGTGGTGCAACCTGTCAGCCATTTTGAACTTCACCACCTATCACCTTCCCCTTCTTATGAATAGCACCCTCCACACTATTTGAGCTACTTCCTACTGGAGGACACGGCAAATTCCTCAAGAAGGACACATATGAGGCACTGTTAGGAGAGAAACACCTCCTCGTAGACGACACACCACCGAACCCCTCCCTACACCGATCCAGAGCATGTTCGGCATGAGCTTCATGTGCTCTGTTAACATCTTGCAAACCAAAGACTTTAAAGCCAACAACCAAACAAATGTAATATGCAAAATCCTTGCAACCTCTGTTATTCATACCTCAGAAATAAATAGGGAGCCCCTCTTGCTCCCATTCCCAAACTCAGCCAATTGGGATTAATTACAGGCAAGAAGCGCCGGAACTATTCATACTGATAGAGAGAGGCCAAGTAAAAGTAAAATGTCAAGTAAAAGTGATTTGGATTTATATTCAAGGAGATTCCCTTACTCATTTCTAACCATTGTAAACCACTCATCCAACCAAAAAGCTCCAATTCACAATAGGACCCAACCAAATATCAAATGTAAGAACAAACAAGTCACTTCTAAAGCATAGAAATTACTATTTTCTTTTGCCTTGGGTACCACAGTAAACAACCTCTCATTTAAGGAGGCATGACATCATTTTTGTGATTGGGGCTGAACAACATGTTGCTATTGCATTATTGGATGACATTTCTATTGCTTCATAATAATGACCTAGCATTTTGTCTAACAATAAGTTGCATGTCATTTGGACAAGCTATAGTACCACTATTCTTAGTCAATGGAAAATGCCAATCTCACCACAAGAAAACTTTAACCATCGATGACCTCAAAAAAATGTGAAACCACAAAGTCGAACTACATACATGGAAAAACCAAAGAAAATGTGAACTAGCTTCACCATTCATGTATTGACTTGCATCAACAATTCATTAAGCCCATCACCAACAACCATAAGGATGCAACACCAAGTCATTTCCAAGTAGATTAATAGCTCCCTCAGCTACATGTTACTGCCATCAGCATCAATACAATGAGATTGTGCACTGTATAAGCCAAATGTATTATTTGAAAAGTGCTCTAATACCAAGTCAAGGGTAACAGTCTTTAAAGGAAATAGATCATTGAGGAAAACTAGTGAGTCACATAGAGACAAATCTCAATTGGTTGATATTATATGCATCACAATTTCAAGGTCAAAGTTTGATCCTAGCTTACAAGATAAAGAAGGTAACTATTATTGATGTAAAGTGGATAATCATAAAGAGAAGAAACCATACAGATTGATAAGGTAAGTTAAGGTCCATAGTTGTTCTGGGATTACGCTGACGACATCGAAGGCATATACTTTCCTGCAAAGAAGATTAAAAAGAACAACCAACTATGAAAGGAATGATTGAAATATTCAATATCTTCAAGATATTTTGAAGTTCAGGTTTGGTACAGTTACATAAACCATATTTTGGTCCCATAATTTCATTGACCTAAAGAATGTCTAGAGCCAAAAAGTGGATTATTATAAGAATTGTGCTTCAGATTGTATTGAAATTACTTACATTCAGTGTGGTTTTTACAGAGCTAAAATTGAAAAGCTTAAAGTAATGTGGCAGGTTTATGGCTGCTCAAGAAGATAAGTAAATAACATCACTCAAGTTCTCCACAAAAGCCATATTAAAATAAAATGGTGAGACTTGATCTGATTACCTTTGCAAGGATTTTATTTCTATGTTTTCGCTAAAAAGGCATCTCAATTTCCATATGCATCAACCAATGGTATTAAATTCAAAGTTCAGTGTACGGTAACAGATTTCCTACTAGTGTTACCATTCATGAAGCAACCATCCCTCAGGATAACAACAGAATACATTTGATAGCATTCTACAATTGCCTCAAGACATCATACTAACAAGAATAAAAATGCATTGATAGGAAATCACACCATGCATTGAAGGATGTCTTTAAAACATAAACAACTCGAGATTTAACTACATTGATTCTCATATTCCTGTCTTCTCAAGTTGTGCACAGAAAAGTAGCAAACAGTAGTTTCACAGTAAAAAAGAGCAGAGATTTTCCTCTGAAATGGGTGAACAACTAATGATGGACTCCAACCCATTTGTTTTGACAGGCGGCATCTCACATTTATCATTAAGAAGTGACCCAATTCATGCGTAGAATGAACTGTTAGCAAAGAAGTGATTCACGTTTTCCTCTGCTTCATTGCATAGCTTTCAGGTGCTATGTTGAATATACCCAACATTTATAGCTTTCTAAAGTGTTCAGCATCCCATGGAAAACAATCCAAAGGATCATGGCATGCCTGGGAGTGAAGCCATTGAACTAAATAATGTCAATCTGTAGTTAGCTCTTGGATTCTGCTTGCATTATAAGCACTCTTCAGCATGAAATCGCATTTGAAGCCTCTGTCAAGACTATCCTATTTGTCTACACCTGTTGGGGAAGAGCATAGCAGGAGTGTTTGCCACTAATTCCCCCATTCAGGGAATGAAGGCTGATTCTAGTTGTTTCTCATAACTATCTTCAGTTTAAATGTAATTTTGATAAGTGGATTTCAGCCTTAATGTTATTATTTGACCTAGTGACTTCTATGGCGCTCCCCTACTGAACTTCAGAATCTAGACCATTTGGAAGCCAGTTATCAGAACATGAAAATGTATCCCATCAACTTCCCTCTATATGCTCCACATGCCTGATTCAGCTTCAGGCTAGGTCAGTGCTTAATCATTACAACAACATTCAAGTTTCCAACCTTTCAATCACCATACCACCTTCTACAAAGGACAGGCATACACTAGCCCATGCTACCCTCACTCCACCTTGACGTAAGTTGCTAACTTTCAAAAGAAAGGATGTCAAAACCTTCAAAAGAAAGGATGTCTAATCTTTCAAACTACTTGATGACAGTTTTAGGAAGAATATTTTTTTTTTTATAAGTAATAATCTTTATTGACTGAACGCAACTAGGCAAAGCCCAAATACACAAGGAGTATACAAAAGATAAACCTAGTTACATTCTATTGAGCTGAGTTTAGGAAGAATAAAATAGGATGACCAGAATGGTTATACAGTAATAAGATTAATTTTATCAATTGTAGATGAACAGAAAAGGACATGGGCTGGCTAGCCCATCTTCTTGCATTTGCCAATATCTTTTAAACCGAAATACTGCAATCAAATTCCTTCAAACTAGAAAAGATAAGGGGAACTTCTAACTACCGCAATGGTAAGGAGATCTCTGTGTAGCCTAGTACAATTATTGGGTTTTTGACTTCCCTCAATGCTCCACAAGGGAAGAGGTTGCACCAGTCAGGGTTAGGAGACAGTCCCAAGTACTCATAGAATTGGTTAAGACATCAAGGGAGGTGGAATTGGATTCAATTCTAAAAACCATTTTATAATCAACAAAGCATAAGTAGGTAACTTTATTCTTTTAAACATATGATGGAACTTAAACCTGTTCTTTCAGAATACATGCAACTCGACAAAGAGAATACCTCCATAACTAGCAGATCAAGGTTGGATAACCAAATCCAACATGCGTCGTCATTACATGCACTTTCAGTGGCATATGATGAATATTTGTCTTGATGGCAGTTTGAAATAATTCCAGGGCAAGCAAAAAAATAATAATCACTTTCCTTCTTCCCTTTATAGAGATGGTTTGTTGCTTAAACCACTAGGTGAGGAATAGCTATCTAAGACGACTTGTTAGCGGTTGGTGATAAATACCAGTACATTGATCCTACACTAGAATATTTTCTGATTTACCCACAAAATTATGTTTTTCCGTGTTCGCGTTTATTCTCTCTTAGTACAAGATTTTCTGGACTGATGACCTAGTGCTGAGAAAGGGGATTTCTTATAAGGTACCTACCCTTTCCGTATTGATCAAATCGAACCTCTTTCTGGTTACATCCTTGGTGGGTAAAGTGGTACTCAATTTCTTGTTTGTGCACGAGGAACTCTTGTGTATGGAAAAGACAACCCCTCATTTGAGTTCTGAATCTGCTACAATTATGTAAATAACAGGGGCAATAAAATCAGAACTTACATGCTTTGGTAAGCTGGAATAAAGTTTGTGCCCCAGTGTCTTATGGGGCTTTAGGCATCAAAAACTTAAAAACTTTTCAATAAGTCACTACTTAGGAAGTGGCTCTAGAGGTACATTTTTGAAAGTGAAACTTTATGGAAGCAGATTGTGGATGTTGAATATGGAAGAATGTGGGGGAGTTGGTGTACTAATGATATTAAAGGGGCTTTTGGGGTGAGCTTACGGAAATCCATTCGGTTGGGTTGGGGGACTTCACTAAAAATATTACTTATAAAGTTGGGAATGGGAAAAATATTTTTTTCTGGCATGATGTATGGTGTGGGGATTCAGCTTTCAAATCTATCTATCCTAATCTTTTTAGGATAGCTAGAAATAAAGGGGCTACAGTGGCTGACTTGTTCCATATTTATAATAATCTGTTTCTTTGGAATGTGGAGATTAATAGAGATTTACAGGATTGGGAACTACACAAAGCTTCTGATTTCTTCGCTAAGTTATATGAGTTGAAGCTGGATTGTAATAGGGAAGATAAGGTGCTGGGAAACATGATTCTAAAGTCCAATTTTTCTGTGAAATCTTATTACAAAGTGTTGAACTATCATCGTGACACTGTTTTTCCTTGGAAATGTATCTGAAAACCAAAAGTCCCCTTTAAAGTGGTTTTTTTCTGCTAGCATGTTTCTCTAGAAAAAATCTTAACCACCAATAATTTGAGGAAAAAAAGGTTCTTCATTATTGATTGGTGCTACATGTGCAAAAAAAAAGGTGAATCTGTCAATCATCTCTTCCTTCATTGTGAGATGGTGTCAGCCTTTTGGCCTAAGATGTTTAGTAAGGTTGGCATTGTCTGGGTTATGCCATTGCATGTGGTGGATTTCTTGGCAAGCTAAAATGGCTCTATGGTTCGAGGATGCAATGTAGATTTTTGGAGGGTGGTCCCTTTGTGTTTGTTTTGGTGTTTATGGTCTGAGAGAAATGGGAGGTGTTTTGATGATTGTGAATGTTCTTTAGGGGATTTTAGGGTTTTCTTTTCCGTAGTTTTCTCAATTTTTGGGTGCAAAATCTTCTAAGGGATGAGATTTCTTGTAATCTTTTGTTTTAATTTTCTCTTCATCTAGCTTATATCTAGGTTTTCATCTTGTACACTCACTGTGTACTTGATTTTTGTCTATTTACTAGAACAATATTTCTTATTTACCTATCAAAAAAGAAAAAACCATTCTCAATCATTCAACGTGGTATCAGAGCATCTTCAATTCTAACGAGGTATCATATTGAGCTTTCATTCACATCATTGGGTTCACAAAGGAGAATTGATTTTATTTTTATTTTGCTTCTGTGTTTGATTTCTTCTCTTCATTTTGGGTTGCTAATGGCACTACTGAAGCCTCTCACTGTTTTCTGGGTAATCTAGAGACATTTCAATCACGGTGGTGCTCATTACGACAACATTTCAGTGGCAGAGTGGAAAAAGGTCCTCTAAATTTTTAATCTAAAGTGAAAGATAGATCAACGTATAAGTGAGACAGAGAAAGATAATCATAAAGGGGGCTCTACAACATTTAAAACAACCCGGGTGAATTTCTTTAAAAAATACTCAATAAATATTGTAAAGCCCACTTCATATGTCTATCTCTCTCTAATTTTAGACCCTAAAATCCTTAGGAGATCTTGATTTAGCAAAGTAACTCTTATCTTCATAAATGTTTTGCATTTGTTCGCTCCATCAATCCCAAGAATGGTATTTTCGTTCTGTCGTATTTTTTCAAGGGCAGTGATCCACTTATGCAAAAACAAGATTCAATATATGTGCAATAGATTGGTTTTTTTAAACAACCTATTGTTTATCTATTCTGGTTTTCACCCTTCAACCTTTAAAAGAGAGCCCTTCAGAGTTTAAAAATAAAAGAATCATCGGCATGTTCACTGTTGCTGTATGATTTGATTATCGGCGCTAAGTCACAAGTTTATGTCTTGAGGCATCAAATTTAGGCGACTTTCCAGGGTGATTGATCGGTAAAAACTTTCTTCCATAAACTTCATAATCTCAGGTGGGAATTAAACCATTATGAAAACTACAAGGCCAAGTGTGCACAGGATGCTGCAGATTTTCAGAAGTCCATAAAAGGCGTGTATTCATAAGTTCTGGGAGGACTATGGTCTCAATATGATCAAGTTCAAGTCCAGATCTTGAAAAAGGATCATCCCCTCTTCAAGAGGCAATATCATACATCTAGAATAAAGAAAGTCATCAGGGGTATCAGGCTTTCTCCATCCATTAATGAAGAAATCCACTTTGGACACTACATTTATAACATAATACCAAGGAAGATCCCAACAGTCGATACAGTGATTGCTTAGATTGTGGGACTGAGCTTTGGGATTTTTAAATGGAAGGTCTATGAGATGAAATTACATGAGAGAGTCGACTTCAACAAGAGAAGGAACTTTGGAATCATGGGGAGTAGGCAAAACCTCAAACCAATTAGGGTTTTATGTAACGCCCTAATAAAAGGGCCAAGACGCATGACCTATATTCCAAAAGGACTAGTCAATGATAATTGAAGTCTCATTCATTAGAATACTATAAAATAATAATTTCTCATTCCCAAGTAATGTAGCATCCCTATACACCAATTAACCTTATCACTTATCGAAACGAGGTATCACAATCTCCCCTCCTTATATTCCTGACATTCTCGTCAGGCCAGTTCATCATGGTGGCACAACTCAAATCCCACATTTCGATTTTCTAATTGGAATAGGCTCTGATGCCATTTATAACACCCCAATAGAAGTATCATGTCACATGGCCTATATTTTAAATAAACTAATTAATAATACAATTGGAGCCCCTTTAGAACATTATAAAGAGTAAGAACTTCTCATTTTCAAACAATGTGTAATTCTATACATCACATACCCTTATCACTTCTCAAAATGGGGTATAACATTTCAATATTGAGAATCAAAAGGGAATTTATAGGGGCTTAGTTTTCCCTTTGCAAACATAAATGGGTCAAGTCGGAATTCAAATTCCATTACTCTTATTATGACCTACAATTCCACTTTAATTGGAAGGACCAAATTCATTCCACCAGCCAAACTGACAAATTGCTAACTTCTGAATGAAAATAACCTCAATTAAATAAGATTTCTTTGGTTGGGAGTAAACCACATGCAATTATAGAATTATCACATGCTAAGAGTAAGACTTCTATATACAATTACTACTAACACTTTTATTGCTACCAAATACGCTACCAACACATTCAAACATATTTGAAACTGATTACCTGCATGCATGTCCACACCTATCATACACACATCCACAATTTTCTCATGATGGCATAGATCTAGTTATTACTAAGATGCATGGCTCTTCATGTTTTATGTTGTCCTCCCATGGCTACATACTTGGGGTTTTGTTTCCTATTTTTTCGTGGCTTATCAACAGGCATCGTATTGTAATGCTTTGATTTGGTTAGATACAAAAATTGAGGGACACCCTTACATTCATAGATATTGGTCCGAAAAAAAGGTAAGATGAGACATGCTACTCTCCAGGAAAAGTCCCAAGTTCACGAATTTTTAGATTTTTACAACTACACAAAAACTCTTTGATATTTCGTCAAAGAGAAATTCTATTCATCATCCATACTCACCATATACCATTTTTTTCTCTTATTATATGTGTGGTATATGAATAATGAATAGAAAAATTCAATAAGTTTAAGAAGAATGAAACAAAAGAAGAAATTAAAAAAAATGATGTGTGATGTGTGATGTGTGAGAAAGATGAATGGCAAAACTCTTTACCAAAACTGTGGACAGAGCCGTCACAAATGCCTGGAACTTTTTCTCATGAGTGAATAGTTAGTTCTAGAAGGCCATTGGCCTATCTATTTCAACATCCAACAAAATGACTTTCTTACTCCTTTTTAAGTCACAAAGTAAGGTAGTTTATCACCATGCCCTACCCGCTTTGAAACTACAATCTACATATTAAATGTGTGCTTCTTATATTAGCTAATCTATGACTATATAAATTGTAATGCCACTTAGAATAAAAACAAACGATGTGATACAATTATCTAAGCATGAACATGAAGCACTTCAAGTTTTCCATCTTTTGTGAAAAACTGGTATGGAAATTGAGCAGTTGAGGGTGGCAGTGGGATCCTACATCTGATGAATCCTCAAGAGGTGTTTTGGTAATGTGGGATAGAAGAGTAGTGGAGAACATGGAGGAATGTATTGGAAAGTATACTGTGGCATGTTCCTTTATGAATGCTTATGATAAATATTTATGGGCTTTTGCTGGTATTTACAGGCCAAATGTAAACAGCAATAGAAGAATGTTATGGGAAGAACTTGCTGGAATTCATAAGTAATATTTTAATGTTACAAGATTTCATAGTGAACATTTCGGTGACAACAGAATACGACCATCCATGTCAAGATTTTCAAAATGTATATTCGACCAAGGTTTGATAGATATTCCTCTCATGGGTGGTATTTTATATGTGGTCTAATATAATTATACGTGGTCTAAATTGGACAGATTTTTAGTATCACGAGTGGGAAACTCATTATCCGGAGCCTTGTCAAAAGAGGTTGCCTCGTCTATGTTCAGATCATTTTCCATTATTACTAGATTGTGGAGGTATTCAAGGTAGGAGACGGTATTTTAAGTTTGAAAATTGAAGGTTTTGTACAGAGGGTTAGGCAATGGTGGGGTTCTTATCTGTTTGATGGCATTCCTAACTTCATTTTTGTAGGTAAACTGAAAGTCCTAAAAAATGATTTAAAGGTATGGAATATTCAAGCTTTTGGTGATGTAGGAATTTGTAAAAAGGTTATGCTAGAGGAGCTTCAGGAGGTAGAGAGGACATAGGAGGGGCGGGTTTTTTCCATGCAGGAAGCATCTAGGAAGGATGAATTAAAGGCAGAATTACAAAGGGTGGTATTATTGGAGGAGATCTCCTGACGTCAAAAATCAAGAGTTCTATGGTTAAAAGAAGGAGACTATAGCTCAAAGTTTTTTCATAGAGTGGCCAACTCCCATAAGATAACTAATACTATTGAGATGCTGAAAATAGATGGAGTGGAATGTACGGAGGCTCCAGTAATTAAGGAGCATGTTGTGCGATTTTATTAACACTTACATTCTGAACAAGTGATATGGTGGACAACACTCAATGGACTAGCCTTTGACCAAACCATGAAAAGAAGAATGGTCAAAGATGAAGCACCTAGCCCCGACGGCTTTTCCATGGAATTTTTTCAAACTTGCTAGAATGTGGTGAGGGCGGATTTAATGAAAATGTCCCAATAATTCTTTTCAGTCAGGAAATTTGAGAAAATCCTTAATGCCATATTTATAGCTCTCATTCCTAAGAAGATTGGGGTTTCGAGGTAAAGGATTTCCAACCTATCAGCCTTGTAAATGGGATTATATAAGATTATTTATGAGGTGCTTGCGAATTGTCTAGGAGAGATTTTGGGGAGGATCATTACAAAACCCCAAAATGCTTTTGTAAAAGATAGGCAAATTCTGAATTTAGTCCTCATTGCTAATGAATGCCTAGACAGTAGGCTAAAATCTGGCCAGCTCGAAATTCTATGCAAGTTAGATGGAGAATGCATATGATCTTGTAAACTGGGAGTTCTTACTATATTTGCTTGGGAGGTGTGGTTTTGAAAAAAAATGGTACTGGTGGACGAGATGGTGAATTTCTACGGTGAGGTTTTTAGTATTGGTGAATGGTTGCCCAAATGATTACTTTAATAGCTCTTGGCTTTTGGGGCCCAAGACAAAGAGATCCACTGTCCCCACTTCTATTCGTTCTTGTCATGGAAGCACTTAGCAAAATGATTCTAGCCTCGGTGAACAGTGGCTTTGTTGAGGGATTAGCAGTGGATGATCCTAATAGGGGCACTATTAACCTATCTCATTTATTGTTTACAGACGATACACTTATTTTTTATAAGGCAGAACAAAGCCAAGTTCAAACATTGAGAGCAATATTACTTTGTTTTGAAGCAATATCTGGCTTGAAAGTAAATTTTGATAAATCAGAATTGGCGCCAAGGGACAATGTTCATAATATCAAGCAATTGGCTAATATCCTTGGATGTGAACCCCTAGGGGTTAGCTCAAGTGGTGAAGGCCTTGGGCTTAAGGGTATGTTCCTCCTAGGTCTAATGTTCAAATTCCCTTGAGTGCAAACAATCTATTGGGACCATTAGACTGGGGGATTTTTTTCCTTGAATTAATTGAGGTGCACCTGCGAGAAACTCCTTACAAAAGCTTGTGCACCCCCGAAATTAGTCAGAACGCTGTTTCGGATATTTGATGTCAATAAAAAAGAAATATCCTTGGATGTAAGGTTTCCTCGCTTCCCATGAACCACCTTAGTCTTCCTTTGGGAGCAATTGCGATTTGGGATGCAGTGATGGATAAGATTGAAAGTAGATTGGCAAGTTAGAAGAGATTATATCTCTCGAAAAGGCAGTAGGATCACCCTTTTTTATCTATATTCCCAATTCCCAAAAGTATAAAAGTATGGTGAACCTTATTGAGAAGCTTTATAGTGAATTTTTTTGGGGTGGGATAGGAGAAGAATTTAAGTATCATCTAGTCAAGTGGGATAAGGTATGCTCTCCAATATCTTCATGCGGGTTGGGCATTAGAAATTTGAGGATCTTCAATCGAGCCTTGCTTGGAAAGTGGTTGTGGAAATATAATACAGATCTGGAAGCCCTATGGAAGTTAGTGATCAATTACAAATATGGAGACATGTGGAGGGATGGTGCACTAGGGAGGTTCACGGGATTTATGAAGTAGGAGTTTGAAACACATTCGAAAGGGGTGGGGGATCTTTAATCGGAATACTAGAATGGTGTTGAGCGATGGATCTCGAATAAAATTTTGGATTGATCTATGGCGTGGAGACCAAGCCTTAAAAGGATTCATTTCCAACAATCTTCAAGATCACAAGTGAGAAAGATGCATCAGTGGCTAATTCTATGGAGTTATTTCGGTACCTAGTCTAGTGGAACATGAATTTCACTAGAGCCGCTCAGGTTTGGGAAGTTGGCAGCATTAAGGAGCTCTTTGCTCTTCTATACTCCATGCGGCCTAGAATCCAAGGAGCAGACAAGATGTAGTGGATTCCCACCAGTAAAGGTACATTCTCTGTCCACTTTTTCTACATGTCTCTTACACAACCACAAAATATGAAATTCCCATGGAGAAAGATTTGGAGAAACAAGGTGCCTCCCAAAGCGGCATTTTTTGAATGGACAAAAGCATTAGGTAAGATCTTGACGACAAATAATCTACAAAGACATAAGGTGATCTTAGTAGATTGGTATTGCATGTGTCGGGAAAATGGTGAAACTGTGGATCATTTACTGTTTCATTGCGAGGTGGTTGGAATATTATGGAATGAAGTATTTAATAGAATAGACATAGATTGGGTTATGCTAGCCACATTGACAAAGCTCATGGCCAGGCTAATAAATCTACAAGGTCTCCCACAAATCGCATTAATGTGGAAAATGGTCCCAATTTGTATCATATCTTGCCTATGGAAGGAGCAAAATGACAAACATTTGAAAACAAGAAGCGCTCACTAGAAAACTTAGATTATTATTTGTTAGCAGTCCTTTTCTTTGGGCCACAGCTGTACATTTTTGTGGCCTCGATTTTCATGATTTTCTTGTTTCTATTACTTCTCTCTAAATAGGTGTGACCTTTTGTATATCATCTTGTGTACTTGAACTATGTCTATCCAAATCTATATGATTATTTACTTATGAAAAAAAATGAGCATGTGAGATGGAGAAAGACGTACAGTTGGGTAATGTGACAAGTAGAGCTACTATTGTAAGAACAATCACATTTGATAAATGGGTTGTAATCATCATCATCGAAGCTGGTCGTGTCGATGGCAGCTCCGCTGCAGAGTTCCCCACTTATATTCCATTGATCTGATCGTGCTGAGATTCCCCATTGTTGAAATATTGAATTCAGAACTCTAGCTGCAATTAAATTCACGAGTAATAATCAATATCATGAGCTTGGAAAACAAATGCAGATAATTAAACTGCGATCTCCCTTACGGTGTCAGCCTATTAAAATCTTCACCAGTAATTCCACAAATGTAGTGTGTCTGCGTGAGTAGGGGTATTAAAAAAACTCCAATAATCCAATTTGTCTATATAAAATGCATAAAGCACTTTAAATTTGGTTTCGCGGCCACTTCGACACTGGAGATGCCGTTCGAATCAGTAACGTTTTCAAGTTAGATCTCTAACATACTATCTCTGAATCCTGGACTAGATTGTGACTAAAACTAAGAGGTATGGCAGTAACCAACTCGACATTACTTCAAATAAAAGGCGTGACCTCTTGTTTATAGCAGAAAAATTCCAAGCTCTCGCGCCGGGGGGGGGGGGGGGGGGGGGGAAAGGAGGCTTAAGGAATATGGTACATAGATGAAACCTCCATCGATGCAGAGGGAAACTTCTCTTACTGAAGGTTACCATTCTCCCGGTGAGAAAGTCTTGCACCGAGGACCATACAATCAGCCGCCTGTGGTGGCCGGAGGGATAAAAATTGTTCAAGTTCTTCACTTGGAAGCCAAACAGACAGAAGTTTGGAGGAGGGATTTGTGGGTATCCGACAAAAATAGGTGTGTGCCTGTGTGGAGCTTAGAAAATTGTCAGCAACAAAATGACAGATAATATTTTTAAAATAAATTCACAAAAAAGTAATTTATATCACATAATAGTACTATAACCAAGTTTACAATTTTTTTTTTTTTTTGTTAAAAGGAGTTTACAAAAATAATTTATAAGCACTTAATTATCTTTGAAAGCCTATTTGCATCTCTTATTATAAAACCTAGTACGAAATTTAAGTACTAGTACTTATTATGATTCTCTCGGTGAAGATGAAACACTTCATTTATATATATTATTATTGTGAGAGTGTAGAAAAATTTATAGGTTTTTCTCATTTGATGTCATAGTTAAGACATGAAAAATTAGCTCTATCTAAAAGAAAGATATGAAAAATTAGCATAACCATGGCGTTCCACTAATGTTCTATTATAGCTTTTTTTTTAGGAAGGTAAACTTCTTTAAATAAAAATGATACATGAGGAGGGAGTACAGTTCTCTAATAAACACCCAAAAAAAAATAATAATAATAACACTACAATGTGGTGAAAAAAAAAGCTTATTTGAGATCAATTCTGTTATCTCTATCCAAGTCTTATAAAAGAACGTCATCTTATAAAAAGATGGAAATAAAGTGTTCGCTAAAAAACAAATGATAGAACCATCGTTGGAGGTAGTGAAACTTTCGTAATGAGAGAAAATAGTGGTGGGTGCCCTGTCACTTAAAGTCTTTAGTTATTTGATGAAGAAGTTCACAATTCACAATCCCTTATTCATGATCACATATTAGGAAAAATAGTAATATAGGATAGCATCTGGTTTTTGAGCTGTCGCTAGTGGAGTGGGGTGGCACGTGGCAGCAAAGGTGGTGCGTGTAGCACACGCGCCGACTGAGAAGACGCGAGGACAGTTGGATTCAGAAGATCAGAGGCCCCCGATGACGGTGGAACCACGCATGACCCCAAAACATGTTCCAGGCCACTATTGTGCGTGGACGACGTGTACGGCTTGGACCGCACGTGCAATCAATGCGCTAGATTGATTTGAAGGATTCTTCTGCATGTGAGCTTATAAATGGCCAAAGAGTCAATTGAGGCCACACATGGAGGAAGAAGAGGGCTGTAGAAGTCGGCACTAGGAAAAATCTAAAGAAAAAACTAAGGAAAATAAAAAATACTAGAAAGAGAACTAAAGAAGAAGCTTGGGGAGGAGGTGATCCAGCCCTGAGAAGAGCAAGGATGCTGGAAGGGTTGCCGAAATCTCTGCAAACTTAGAGAGAAAATAATAGAGGAGAGATTAAGTTGCGTTTGGATGTTAAGACTTTTAAGAGTATTTGTGAATAATAGTAAAAAGTAGGTAAAAAAATAATAATAAAATATTGAATAATAATAAAAAAGTAATGAATAAAAATAAAAATAGGTAAAAAATAATAATAGAATAATAAATAATAATAATAAATATTTAAAAATATTTAGAAAACTTCTATTTCCAAACCATCTTCTTCTATTTTCTATTATAAGATATAACATGTTATATCATTAAAAAATAATTATTCATCACGTGTCTTCCTAAAGTTTGTTAAATAATTTTTTATTTCATTATATTCATTATGTGACAATGTATTTGATTATATAGCAGGTAAAGTTTAATTTTATAAATACTTTAATTTCATCTCAATTTTATCTATCGTTATTACTTTATCACATTTTCATATAAAAATAAATAAATAATTTAATTTTTTCAAATTCGAAAACAAATTTTTCAAATCCCAAAAATAAATTAATATTACAAAAAATATTATAAAAATATTTTATTCAATTTTTAATTTTTATCTCATCTTATCTTATTTATTTTTACAAATCTCAATTCATCTCAACTCATTTAATCATTATAATTTAAATAATATTAAAAAATATATTTTAATAAAATTTTATTCAACTTTTAACTTTTATCTCAATTTATATCATCTTACCTTAAAAAAGTGCTACAAAAAAGGAGACAACTTTTCTTTAAATGTTAAAGTTAGACCTAATTCGTGAGAGGTTCAAGTTCAAGATTGATATCAAAATAGTTATTCGTCATTTTTTTTCCCCTAAAGATATTCGCGATCGTGGAGTTAAGAAAGATAAGTACAACTTCAGAGCATTCTGGAAAGAAAAGATAGAATGATAAAGAGACAGACCTTCAGCAGGATCTGTAACAGCATTGGTACCATTTTGAGCTCGAGCTACCTCAACCATGCCAAAGATGCAAACAGCACAGATGGCAGCAAAAGTTAAAACTGGTGGCGATGATCCCACCATGATGACTGCAAATTATTGGACAGCTTTCTCTACGATATTGATCCAACAAAAATTAGACCCAGAAGAGATGATATTGCAGAGATGAAGATTAGAGAGCGCAAAACAAGAGAAGATATATATATATATATATATATATGTTCTCTACAGAAAATTGAAGGTTTCTCCTTACTTTGAAGAGCCGCCATATTGAATACTTTCTCTGACTAAACATAATTATCTTGAATATATAAATGCCGCATACTTTGTCAAGTTGGTAAACGTTGAATATTCTAATAGCGTTCAGACAGTGGAACTCTGTTTCGAAAATTATTTAATATAACGTCGATTTGTGTGGGCTCCTGAGGCCAAATGGCTGGCGCTGGCTGAGGAAGCAGACCGGTACGGTACTCGTTCGATTTGGGGTCGACATCGGGAGGCCCGGGCAGCAGCATACTTTTTAATAATTACAAATGGTTTGAATTGCAAGATGATATCATCTCAATTCAATATTTAAATATTATAAATATAAATATTTTTTAATTTTAAATATTTCAATTTCTTATCTAATAATTATTTAATTATTACAATTTTTTAAAATTTTAAATAAAATAATAATAATAATAATTTAATTTAATTTTTTTAAATTCTAAACTAAAGAATATTTTAATTTTATAAAATATTTATTCAATTTTCTCTCTCTTATAACTTAAGAATTTATAAAACATTTTAATTTATATTATTTTATTATTATTTATAAATTTTTTTGCAGCATTTCATCTCGATATTCGAATGAAGGGTTGAGCTTCCATTTCTGACTTTTGGAGATTTCTGGCTCTTTTCACACTGTATTTTATTATGTTTTATTATATGGTTGTCAACTTGTCCATTATAAAGGTTGTCAACTTGTCAGGTTGCATACTAACGAGGACTGAGGTACGCGTTTTAGGAAAAGGAAAATGCTGGAACATACACGATGTCCCACGTGGACAGCTTAATAAAATGCTACGTTTTTTTTTTTTTTTTTTTTTTATGTATTTTGACTCACTCCCTTCTTCAATTTCAAATTTGACAGATTTAAACAAAAGCATCCTGAATCCCCAACTTCGTTTCTTCGCTTGCAGATTGAAACTTTAGATTAGATGGCTCTCAACTAAACTCTTCATTCATTCCTCCTTTTTCTTATCTTCCTTCTTACTTGGTTCTTCACTTGATTTATGCAGGAACGTCGTATCTTCTTCTTCTCCGCAGTTGTGATTCTCATGTACCTATTAAGAAATACAATTTTATTTTAGAAATTTATGGCATATATATACATTTTATTTTCATATTATGCAATCTCTTTATTGATATGAGTTAGATTCTATTATTGGTGGTGTATAATTTTATACTTGGATTTCGTTACCAACATGGGTTAGATTATGCTTTTAATTTTATTTTCGTTGTTTTCTTTGTTATAGATTTTTATCAAGGGAAAATGTTAAAATTAGTGGTGTATAAATTTATATTTGGGTTTCTCTCATGTTACTTGGAGTTGAAAATGATAAAAATGGCATATATGTTTTACATTTTTTCCACTTGCCATTCACTACTTTCTACAACCATTTTTGGCAAGTTAATTCCTCTTACTCTTCTCTTTCAACCCATATTCTTTGAGATAGTGTTTATTTTCTTTCTCTAATTGGTACAAAAGTGATAGGACTTTGTATTGTGAGTAACAGTGAACCCATTGCTATAACCAAGTTATTTTGGTTCTTTCTTTCCACTTGATTCCTCCCTTTCTAGAATACTCTCTACTTTTTTTTTTTTACTAATCTCAAGTATTTTTCATTTTCTGCATTAAGTGACTGTATGCGGTGATCCTTCCATCATCTGCTATAACATTTTGTGAGAGTAACAAAACTAAGGCCAAGAAGGCCGTGAAGAATGGAAAAGTGCGCATTTGATGCAAAATGCATGCTTTATTGGCTCATGTTCAGAACCACCTCACAAAACTAGTATTTTTGATGTATTTCCGAAATTTAGCATAAGATACTATCCCTTAATTTTTTAATTTGTTTTTCTAAAGTTAATACCTTATGTAGCTCTAATAACATTGTAATACTTGGAATCAAGAATGAAAATGAGAGTCGTATGTAGTTCAATAGAGTTTTCAAAAAAATAGTAAGTTTGTGCTTTATGCTAGAATGTCATCACCATCATTGTCTTCATCATCTTCTACTAAACATACTTTGAGTCAACCACTCTGTTCCTGTGAGGATAAAGCCACACTGAAGTACTCAAATATTAGAAGAAATCCCGAACGACTCTTCTTTGGATGTCCAAAGTACAACACAGAGGTAGCCCTTTCATTTCTGTACATTTAACATTTTTTGTTTTGTCAAGAATGATTAATATAGACTACATCTAACATTTTTATACATGTATAAAATGATCAGGGATTACCAATCTGTAAGTTTTTCAAGTAGACAAATAGAACTAAGAAAATGAGCTCCAACTTCAAGAAATAAACAATGAGCTCTTGATGAAGGAAAAATGCTTTGAGAAGATACTCGACGATGTCGAGAAGATGAAGCATGAGGTGGAGAAGGGAAAGAAAATGCTTCGGAATCAAGAAGCTGAAGTAAGACGTTCGCAGACACTACTATGGGTGTATTGGATTGTTTCAGTTGTTGTGTCATGTTACTTATAGTGTAATTTCTGTTATTGTTAATGACAAGTATTCCACCAATTTTGTGGTTGGCCTTTTTCGGATTGCCTAATGTTATATGGTGTAGTTTTTAGAGCCTTCTAGATGGTTTGAGTACCTTAAAAAAGATGTAGAATTTGTATTGTAGTCATAGAAATGTTGCTGAAATGTAAGTTTTGAATATATTGTCTTATAAGTTTTGAATATACTTTTGTGGCATTGAAACAGGTATTGAGAACTGTTCTTTATTTTGTGTATTGAGAAGTGTTCTAAATTAACACAAATTAGTTCAACATACCACTAGCATTAATGACACATGACCTCCAAACACAACGTAATTGTAATTGAGAGTTAATGTTTTTTTTTTGTTTGCTACTAATCTGCACTCAGGTTTGAAAAACTAGAAAGTTTATGCACTCAAGAGAAATCTCTGCCTGGAATCTCGCTCGACCTGGATGTCAAGCGAGATTCAAGCGAACTTACGGGTTGAGTCTCGCTCGAGCTAGATGTCACGAGCGAGAATACTGAAGATCCTACAGCCACTTTGATAAAGCACACTAGCAGCATCAAAGCAAAAGATATTGCAACTTGCACATTGCAATGTCTGCATGGCAAAAAGCATATCAAGACAGCAAGCAACCTTAACTTGCCCTCAATACCAAGATGATTATAGGTTTTAGTGCATTAGTGTAAAGTCAACCTTGTATAGCAGTGACAGAAAAAACACTTGTCTTTTCCTTTCTTTCTAATTTTTGCATATTGTTAAGTTGTGTATAAAAGGAGCTCATGTAAAGACATAAACGGCACTTCAACTACAACAATCTGTTGTCCTTCTCATTTTATTTTCTTCTCCTTCAACTAGAGTTTTAACAAAGCTAGATTTGAAAAACTAATCTGCACTTAGTATTAGATACCAAAAATAAACTCGGCATGGTCATATTAATCAACCTGGAACCAACTTCAAATGATCCACCAAAACTTCATAGTCATTTGTATTAAAATAAACCAGCAGCTGTAAAAAAATATAAACTATCTCATAAACCAACAGCCACCAATTACTCATGGAACCAACACAGCAGCTGACAAAAAATAAACCAAATTTACAAACTTCATTCTATCCAAAAAGACAAAAATCACATACTCATAGAATGATACCACCATTTGCATTAAAAATCACATCATTACAAATCAGATTTACATTACAAACCAAATTGTGCAAAGGGCATGTTACATTGATTCGTCAGATATGTGGTGTCAAATGTAACGACATCACCAAAATATTTGTAATAGCCCTAAAAATCTTCATCTTAATTTAATTAGTTAATTAAAGGTTAATACACAAGATTAGTGGTATTTGGTGAAAGAACAAAATAGGCTTTGAAGAGATGGGCTTAGGAATGAGACCTTTGGGGAATGGATCAAGTGAATGGGCCAAGAGAGCAATGGTGAGTCCAAAAGCCCATGGAATGAGCCCATGGCCCATCAAGCCCATAGTAGAGATACTTGTCAATTGAAGAAAAATCCTAGAAAATTATCCAAACACCTATAGGAAAATCCAAGTTGGTAGAGGTTGACTAGTAGTTGGATACATGCCATGTAGGATTGAGTGTAGGATCTAATGGAATGATTTTCCTACCATGGTATCTTGGAGGTACAAGACACCATCCCTTGACTTGCCAAGTGAGATCATGGTGTGTAGGGAAGTGACAAATGGCATGAGGAGAAGCATGGATGAAAGGAACTAGGAGGTTTCGGTGGAAGGCAATCCGTGGGGTTCATTGGAGAATCTCATGGGGTATGGCCACCAACAAGTGATAGGACAAAGGGGAATAGTGTGTAAGTGGATAAAGTACATGTGTAAGAGAGTATGGTGATGTGAAGAGAGGTATGGTGTGGGTGTAGGTGATTGAAATGACAAAAACTAGGAAGAAGAACAAAGATGATTTTCGGTGGAGCTAGCTTGGCCGGTCATGCCTTGCTCAAATTCCAAAAAGCATGGCTTTGGAATCACTTGGATGGACACATGAGAGGATAGGGGAATGATGATTGAGTGAAAATCAAGAAAATGGATGCTAGAAGCACCAAGGAGCCGCCGGCCATAGGAAGGAAAAGGAGAAAGGGAAATCACCAAGGTATGGCCAAGATTTGATCTTGGAGTGGCCTAGAGTTGTCAATCACTCCATCAATCATTAGCCATACCTAAATATGATGAGAAGAGTACCAAAGACCCTAGGGAAGAGAGCTGGCCGTGTGACCCCTTAGGCAAACCCCTTAAGCTCATTTCACTTGGACACATGCAAACACTCTCATTTCCTCTCCACCTCTCGGCCAAACTCACTCTAGTCACTCCTACTTTTGCTTCTTCTCTTTTCACCTCATAATTTGAAGAACCCTATAGTAGTGAAGCCAAAAAGCAAAAGTGTGGAGGTGATCAATTCATTGGAGAAGGTTAGTGACTAAATCCATACAAGTTTAGGAAGAACACACACACACATGTGACACTTTGTTTTGGTTAGAAGGAAATTGGGTTTCCTTTGAGTTTTATGTTCATGGCTAGCCTAATGAGAGATTTTATATGTGTAATTTCAGATTTAAGCTAAAGTCTAATAGGAGTGTGGTAAGTATACTCCCACTTTTTCCTTAACAATTCTTATATATAGTGAAGTGATCATGATTGTTGGATTAATGTTTGCCATTGCCATGTTTGGATTGAATTGATTTTATTTGTTTGTGATATGGATATTATGGTGTAAATCTATATGATGAAACAAGCTTAGAATGTGAGTAGAAATGATGAATCAAGTGTTAGTTGCAAAAAGAAAGGAAAAAGCATGATTATTTGATGAATGATGAAAATGATGCAAGAAGGATTTTAGTGTTAAATATTAAATTTTAGTGTTGCTAAGGTAAAGTTTACTTGAGGAAACTAGTGATGAAATTGATTTATTCAAAGAGCATATTGTGTTGAGAAAATGAAAATGGACATGAGAATAATCTATATGATTGATATGAATGGAAATGGTATACACCTGCATATGGAAGAAATGATCACTTGTGTATGATGTATAGAAATGTTTATTTGGAATTTTATAATGTTTAAGGTTGAGATTTGGAAGATTTAAAATTATATTGCTTTGTGGTGATTTTGTTTAAGTTGAGCTCATAGAAGAGACTATTAGAAAAGGAAGTTTGAATAGACTAAAGGGAGGAGTTCCCTAAGTTAGAAAGGTGAATGGAGGAAATAGAAATGACTAAGTTTGGAGGTGAAAATGGTTACTTGGGAAACACTAAGGTTTCGGTTACCCCTTGCTAAGGAGGGTACATGATTTAATTTGATACTTTAAAATTGATTGGAGGAAATTTGAAGTCAAATGATGAAGGAAAGCCTTAGAAACTCTCTAGGAGAATTCGGCCATGATGGGTTGGAGATGGGCCCAATACCCCACTTCAATCCTAGGCCCATTTTGAGTATAGAACCTGATGACTAAGTAGGAAATTGTGAAGTTATCCCAATGAGAGAGAAAAGAAAATGAAATGTGAATGCACTCGAGCTTGTCTCGGGTTTTGCATGAAATTAAGTGAGCATTGCATGTTCCATGCATAAGTCATGAAAAGAAGGTTTTTAAAGTCAAGCATGTTTTTAAGAAAAAGAAAAGAAAAGAAAAGATGGAAATTTTGAAAGAAAAGAAAAGAAGTAAAGTTTTATAAGAACCCCAAAGGCTGGGACGGGGAAGTGCCCCAGTGGAACTCCCTGTCCATTCAGGAGTGATTAAAGTCGAGTGGAAGCCCCTGGGTCGACGAAGAACAGTCGGCGGACCGTGTATGGCACCAAAAGGTGTCCAGAGCGCGGTAGCACCTAACGCTGGTGGGTGCCAAGGACGGATAAGGTGTAAGGACCTGCCGTTTTAAAGTTATATGACGCTCACTCTAAGGTGATGCGGTAACCAGCAGGGAACACGCGGTGCTAGGGGAACCGTGTTATGTCTCATATATGTTAAGTGAAAAGTCATGACAAGAAGGGCTTTCGAGCCATAAGAAAGATCTGTTCAAGATAAGTGGCACCTAAGAAAGAATGAAAGATACGAAATGTTTTAAAGAAATGATTTGAAAAGTAACGTTATGAAAAGAAGTTTTGAAAGAAGAAATCTGCATGAAAGTTTTATGAAAAGAAGTCTGAAAGAAGCATGTCTGTTTAAAAGTTTTCATAAGCATGTGCATGAGTCAGTCATTCATTGCATGTGCATTAGTTAAGAATGTTTTGTTCACTTATCTGTATATCTGAAATGTTCTGGTTTAAGTGCTAGTGTACTTGCTGAGATTTCTCCCGAAATCTCACCCCTTTTTATTATCTTTACTATCGCTCCCTTGGGAACGATAGAAGTCATTGCAGGACATGATGGATCCTCGGATTACGACTTTCGAGAAGATGGATCGGACCCTCATGGGCCCGACTAAGGCTAAGACTGCCGGGCCAGTGACCCTAGACCTGTTGGGTCAGTGGGCGGCAGAGTCGCTTCCTATGGCGACGTATTTTTTTGACGACCTGCGCCCTACGGGGTGCTGTTTGGTGCTGGGAGTTGACGGGCTCCTCCACATGGGACGCCTGTTTACGTCATCCTCTGGGATGATGTGTGACGTAGGTCCAGGACTGAGTCAGGACAGCCTTCGTTATGGCCCGGACTTTAAGAAGATAAAAGAAGAACCCGCCTATTAGTATGGTTGGCGGAGGGAGGAGTGGATCAGCAGCACCTTTATTTTGTACTCACTGATATATTTTGTGGAAAAATCTTTCCGCTGTTTTGGGAAGTACTTTTGTATAAAAACTGTTTACATTGGTGACTTTATTCTGATATATATATATGCATGTGACGTTAAATTTGGGTTTTATTTCGTTAACCATGTGATGTGCGACAAGCGTAACGTTTTGTCGTTTATTTATGGCTTGACCTTTTTCCGCTGCGATATATAAAAAAAAAATAATAATACCTGTGTATGTAATAAAAATAAGGCTCTCACACGTAAAGATGAGGGATGACTTTCTTGTGACGTTCGTCCCCGGCGTCGCAATTTGCGTACGAACCCAAGCGCAAGTTGGGGCGCCGACAATATTAATATGCTGCTCTACTACGGGGGTCTGCCTAGAAGACATTCTTTAACTTCCCGTCATCGTCAAAATCCAACAATGAAAAGAATCTGAGATTTTTGAACTGCATCCTTAAAAAATATTCTCGAAGCGCTCTAACGCCACCTTTCCTAAGTCGCAAATGTCTTGCCTTGTCGATGTAATTATTACAATCTTTTTCCAAGAACGGGAGCTTGGCAAATGCACCTGCGCCAAAAGCAAGAGATCCGCAGGTCTTATGCGTTGGGATGTCAACCAAATCGTTTGTATCTAAGATTCTTTTTATGGCATCACTCACTTCTATTACATCGGAAGAAGCAGGATTTCATTGGACTGAGGCTGTGGTTATGGATATTATATACCGTTGTCAACTTAAACTTTCCGTCAAATTTTAAGACATTAAAATGTGTCTTGCATTCTGTCTTCTCTATCGGTCGTAGTCTGGCAACATTCAAAGTTCTATTACATGCTTTCCCACCACGAGAACATCTAATAGTGGCATATCTAACATTACCATCATCTCCCTTCTCAGTCCTTCTTGTCATCATTCCAAACTCATAGCTCTTGGCATACTGCTTATAATAACTCAATACTTTTTCGAAAAAATTAAATTCCATCCCTAACTCAATTCTCTTACCACCAACTTAATCCTCTAACTGAGGTGTCTCAAAAGTGCAATCCTCTGTTTCTGGTGAATCTGGTCTATCTTCGTTGCTTTCTTCAAGTCTAAAGGTACATGCGATTGGGGGTGATGAGTTAGATGGTATTAGTGAAGATGGGTGTTCTCTCCATTTTTCCATGCTAACTAGAGATTAACTGCATGTGCAATGATGCTAGTCAGGAAAAAATATGTGAAAGTATAACCAATAACTAGAGAACAACATTATGAGATAAGAAAAACAAAAATGCATTGACACTTACAAAAAATAAGCGTTCTGCACTGACACTTACATTGTGAGATAAGCCTTGCTACAAAAATGCATTGACACTTACAAGTATTTAGATAATAATAAATAAAAAAAAGCATTGAGAAAGAACAAGGCTCGTGGGGTATTGACTACTGAGAAGAAAGAAAGGAAAAAAAAAAACATTCAGATAAATATATGTCATCTCTGCCCAAGTAAATTCATACAAGAAAAAAAAATAGAAAGAAAGGAAAACAAATTGCTTCATGACCAAGTCCTGATCCCCATAATAAATCATAATAATCCTCTCTCTTATAATGTGTGCATGTGAAAATCAAATTTCTCTTTGCATACAACAATCTCTTGGTCGATACTTGTTGATGATAGGACTTTTTTTTTTTTTGCACCATGGTGATTGACCCAATCAACTTGCACCAAGAGATGCATTAGTTCAATGTGCTCGATGCACCTTCAAATGCTTAAGTCAGAATCCAATAAAAAAGACAATAATGAATAACATATAGTAAAAATCTTATTTGAATTAATTGTCTATTTTGATCAACCTTTTATATAGAAATGAATCTTATTCAATGATGATCGAATAACAGCATGATCCTCTCTCTTTAATATTAAGGTTTTGATTATTAAGACTATGATCCATATCTATAGATCAAGGAAAGGATTACCATCCTTGAACATATATCTCACCATTTTATTTTATATGAGATTTGTTGTTATTTCTATTATTCCCCCATGCTATGCATAACGAAGGTATATTAATAACATGAGTCTAATGTGATACCAAAACAAATAAAGAAGAGGGTTTCAACTTAAATACCAACCAATTTCCCAATGAAGACGCAAACAGAAATTATATATTTTCTCCTTGTTTGAATATGTGAAAAAAGTAGTTGATGAAGAAAAGAGTCAATAGACAAAAACCACACGTTTTTGGGGTTCTTTTTCCAAACACATAATTTCTTGATATTAAGGATAGAACTTTAAAGTGACACGTAACTTGAAACCAAGCACATAATTTCCAGCTTAATGAGATGTGGTTACAGATTGATGATAAGGTAACAAACACAGAGTGCAGATTTCTCCGTACAGGTAAAATAAGAAAAAAAATGATGCATGCAGAAAAATTCTCCCTATATGAAATTAGGAGCATTCTCCTTGTACAACTTTACATTTTTTTAGCTCATAAAGCTAGTCCTATACATAAATACAAGCACAAGAACAAAAATAGGGGAAGCTTCAATACAAGCAGTGTACACAAAGGCGTGTACATCTAACATTTCCTATACACAAATACAAGCACAAGAACAAGCATTAGGGGAAGCTTCAATACAAGCAATGTACACAAAGAAGTGTACATCCAGCATTTTCCCAAGAACAAAAATAGGGGAAGCTTCAATACAAACACAATAACATTATTTTTAACAAAGAAAACCCAAACATTAACAGTTCACTATCATTTTGTTTGAAAGATGTAACATAAACAATTGAATGGAAACAAATGGCATAGAAAAAGATTAAAATACAGAGATTAAAGATGTAAATAATGAAATGTAAAAACCTACCTTACCCACCATGAAAACCACTGGCATAGCTCCGGCAACCCACAAAAACTGGGCTGGAACCTTTTTTCGAGCACGATTTTCAGTTAGGTTTGGAAGGGTTTGGACGAGTGATTGAAACGAGAGCACAAAAATGGGACGAGCAACGAGTTTTCTTCCAATTTTCCCTCTCAAATGTGTTTTTCGTACCTCAACATTATTTTTAATGTCGCTGATGTGGCACTATGCCACGTCAGCATTGTCCTCATCATGTACACACAGGCGTGTGTACGTAGCATAACTAATAGGAAAATGATAGTCTTATTCTTCCTCTACAATCTCTTTATTACTCATTTTAATTTTTTAATTTTTAAAAATTTTTATTTTACTTAATGATTAAGAAATCGACTATTAGTAACATTATATTTTTTTAATATTTTTTCTTAATGATTAAGTATATTAAAAATATATATAAAAGAAAATAAAAAAAATATAAAAGCACTAGGAATAATAAATAAGTAGTAATGAAATTATAAAGATATCATTATCCAATGTTATATGGTATAATACTCCTTTTTTTTTGCGTAGTACAATACTCCTTTGTTAGTTGAGATGCAAATTAGGGAAATTTTTTTAACCGGATGGGTGTAAAACCTGAGTTTTACACCTGCCAACGATATTACATCATGTAGACATTTTATGGAGGAAAAAAATAGGCGTGACTCCACTAGATTTTTATCCAAAAACTTACATCCTCTCTTCTCTCTTGTCTCCCGTGCGAGCTACCCCTCTCTTTTCTCTTGATTCTCTCTCGCAGGCCAGTTACGAAACCCCCACCTAAATCCTTCCTCTAGTTTGACGACACCCCACTTGCAGTTCGATGACCATCTCAACGGAATTCTAAATCGCACTCAACGGAACCTAGCCCCAACTTCATCGGCAGTAAATCTAACCCAATATTTGCTCTAATATTCAAACTAGGTTTCAAAAATCTTCTTCAGAGTTTATTTGTGATGCTTATTGTGTGATTCTTAATTTTCTATGAGTTTCTCAGTAGACAAACAAAGTCCTAACCCGAAATTACTAGAAATAAGCAAAACCCTAGAATTGCTCCATTTTGCCTTTTTCTTTGGGTTTCTCGGTAGACAAATAGAATCCAAGTTTTAAATATTAAGAAATTCATCAGAGTTCCATTCCAAAGTATGGAATGTCTCATTTATTAGAAAAAATGGAATTTTGATAAGCCATTGTAGTTGGGCAGACACACTGGGTAATTAGACTTCATTTTTTCTTTTCAAATTGGGTAATCTGATTAATTGAATAGCCATAAATATTTCTCTATTTTTTAATGACAAAATTCTTGAAGAGGGAGACGCATTTGCATACACATTTTTTTTCTACAGTGGTCAAATCATGTCCTGGCTAACCTTTGTCCAGCTTCTGGTCCTTTTGAAAAATAAAATTGCCCCATTTTGAACATAGTTATGGTTCTATATTTAACATAGATATGTTGTTTGGTATTTATTCAAGTGAAAGTTTTTTCTCTAATTTCTGATTTAGTATAATTTTATTTTTTTTAATGTAAAACTGTAATGTTTGGTTGGATATATCAAGTTGAGTAAATTATGAGTACATCAAGAGATAATGTTGAAATATTAGACAATGATTGTAGTGCTGATGACATTGAGACGATTGAAGAGGATGACTAGGTTGAAGACCAGAACATGCCCAATGAAGGTCGTACAGTGTCATCTTCAGATGTGGAGCCGTATATGGGGCAAGAATTTGACGATGTAGAGGATGCAATGAGTTATTATAGAGCCTTCTCTAGGCAGATTGGGTTTAGCGTCCTAACAAATCACACTCAGAGGTTAGCCAGAGACAAGTCATTGATTGGTATATGGATGTTTGTTCGAAAGAAAGATTTCATCGATATAAATTGTAAACTTAAAGAGAGAGCTAGACCCTAGACTCCGGAAACAAAGTGTCGATACCCCCAGCCTATGCTTGGGATCGAACGTAAACTGAAGTGTCGGAATACGTAACACAAGGCTACATACCCCTCTTTCATTTCATAAATAAATGCATGCGCCTATCTTTCTAACAGTATGCAATAATTATCACAGCAGAATGAAGTCAAACCGACTAATATAGGTAAGAAATATAAAACTTGCCAATTATCACATGGTAGAGCTAGAAATACTCCGAATGAAAACTTTATAAACATGCATCATAATGTATCAAGTCCAGCAAAATACCAAATCCCCAACACATGGGAAAATATACAAAATTCTCCAAATTTACAAAATATAACTTAACACAATACTAGAAAGGAAATAATCCCATTACCCCTTCCTAAATCAGAAGTTCCTTCTTGACTTCTCCATACCTAGATTTAAAATGGAAACGCCCTAAGCTCAAACAGTGCCCCTGTTGGACACTTCTCCCTAATGACGAATCATAGATGCTATCAAATGACAAGGACCTGTCTGTCCTTATAACGAGACAGCACCCTATGGGTCGCTGGTCCTTTGATAGCCTAAGTGTGCTCCTCCGCAACTCATCTATAAAACGGTCATACCAAAATAGGGCCACCTCGTCAAAAAAAAAAAAAAAAAAAATACTTAGTCGGGCCCTCAAGGGTCTGAGGAGCCTCTTAGGGAAAATTGGGTCTTGGAGACCATCCCGGCCTGCAACCACTTCTATCATCTTGGAGAGGAATGATAGTTGAAAATTAAAAGAGTGAGATTTCAAGAAATCTCAGTAAGTACACAATTATCATAACAAAAACATCACAAGCATATATAGGTAAATACCAAAAATAAATGCATGTGTCATGGACATGAGACTTATGATTTATGCATATGCGTTTCACAAAAAGGCTTTCATATATCATTGACTTTCTTTAAAACTTATGACTTATACATGTGCATTTTCATAAAAAGATTCTTGTGTATCATAAACATCTTTGATTCGTATACAAAACTTTTCGTAAACTTTTCGTGTCTTCTTAGTATTCATATCATGAGATGCCATTATTCATGTTCATATAATTTTTAGGCTCATAGACTTTCTTGTCTTGACTTTTCATATTAGATATCTCACGATTCCTCTATGCACCGTGTGCTCTCTGCTAGTTTCCGCATCATGCTACGACTACTTTAGTCGATGTGACTACGTCATAAACATATTCTTAACGGCAGTTTGAATCATACTTACTGTCCTTGGCACTTACTAGCTTTAGGTGCAACCACACTCCAAAATTCTTTAAATATAATCCATTCGTGGCCTGTCGACTCTTCTTCGTTGACTCAGGGGTTTTGTCGACGTCCCAATCCACGCTTGGGATCGCACGTGAATAGAAGCATCGGGATGAGCAACGCAAGGAAGTTCACCCCTCGTCATATCATACTTGTACATTTTTTTTTAACGTCAAAGAAAGGTTCTCGCAGCGGAATAAAAAGGTCAAACCTTCTATAACATGCACCACATGGTTACGCTATGGATCCCAAACATAATATCATACATAACCCAGATTTCAAAATTTACATAACTTTGTCCAAGTAATCAAAATAGTGCTTCTCACAAGCGGGAAGACTTTGCCAAAAACATAAATACAGGGCATCACAAAATAATATGGGTCTTAACATTGCCCATACATTCAACCGACGGGTTCCTTCTTCACCTTCTGAAGGTTCGGGCCCCAGCGAAGTCGATCCAAGTCTATACTAGGCCCTACCTCACATATTGCCCTGGAAGGTGGTCCAAAAATACGCCCCAAGTAAAGGGACTATTCAACCCCTAATATTAAGCAACACCTCGCAGGGTATAGACCGACTAAACTGTACATGGTCATCTTTAGTGACTCCACCTCCCACTGACCCGGGTGGTTCAGAGTCACTGGCCCCTAAGGGCGGCAGGTCCCTGAGGATCCGAGGTATCATCACGGGATTCATACTCATCTGAGCCATCCTCACCTGCAATTACTTCTATCGTTCATAAGAGAAAAGGATAGTAAGGACATAAAGAGGGGATGAGATTTCGGGGGAAATCTCAGCAAGTACATCTAAACTTTAACGAAAGCATTTCAAGCATATAGCTAAGTGAATAACAAACAAATTTCATACGTATGCGATAACATGGGACTCATGCTTAGACTGATGCATATGCTCGTGACAAAAATTCATCTTTCTCCTCCTTTTCTTAATTTCCAATGCATATTTGTTCAAAATCACGTAGCAAAACTTCTTTAATGCAGATTCTTTCAAAGAAACACTTTGTTCAAAGCTTTCGTCTTTTTTTATCTTAGGCGCCACTTATCATATCATATGTGGCCCGAAAGCCCTTTTCTTTTCGTCATGACTTCATATTTTTGAATACCTCATGGTTCCCCTATGCACCGTGTGCTCCCCGCTAGTTACAGTCACATCTGGCAACCAAGTCAACCTAGATGAATACGTTTCGCGCCCTTTCGAGCTTTTCGTCACTCGGAGATTTCTCTCCAAGCAACTACAAACTTATCAGATGGTGAGGCCGAGGCCAACACCGCTTTTATGGCACCTACTAACATTAGGTGCGACCACGCTCCGGACACTTTTGGAGTCATACATGGTCCGCCGACTGTTCTTCGTCGACCCAGGGGTTTTCACTCAATTTAGGCACTCCTGAGTGAACAGAGAGTTCCACTGCGATACTTCCCCGTCCCAGCCTTTGGGGTTCTTCTAAAACTTTAATTCATTTCTTTCGAAACATATTTAACTCAAAATATGGGTTTTCGTGCTTATGCATGGGACATGCAACTTCTAACTTTGTGAATGCAAAACTCGAGGCGAACTCGAATACACATATTTGGTCATTTTTCCTTCAAAACCTTGTTCTTCTTAACTCATACTTATGTAAAAACACTTAAACAAATGCATTAGGGTGAATAGAGTGCTCGGCCTCCACCCTTAGGGTTTGGGCCGAGACCCACTTTGTCTCCCATTGACGTTCTCTTCTTCCATTGTTCTTCCTAACATCATCTAGCCCTAGTTTGATGTTTAAAAACAAATTTCCTAGCCTTACAAGTGGGCAACCCGAAACCTATAGCCCTCAAGTTTTGTATTTTCTTTTCTTAGCCCTTCAAAGCTAGGGTCCTACTTGATTACTCTATATGAAACCGATTCCATACGTGTCATCCTCTCAATATATATATATATATATATATATTTCTACTTTTCCAAATATCCGAACATGAACATTGAATAAAGAGGAAATTTAAACTTCAAGATTTCCACTCTAAGAAAATCCTCCAAAACATAACTCCACAAGCATGCATTTTTATTTCTTTGTAACCATCAAGCAACGATGTTAGCAATATCTTCCAAGATCAATAGAACTAGATTCCATCAATACTTTCTACATGTTCATCCTAGCATGGCATTTCAATAAGTGAGACATTTGCAACAAAAACTAAGATGCTTCTTCAACGACATATATGCATATACCCCATATTTCCCCTATACTCACTCATTCAACATCTTCATGCTTACATGCTTTTTCCTCATCAACTCATAAAGATCATCAATCATCATATAACTCTTTAATAAAAAAGATCATAGGCTCTACACATAGATTCTAACCAAAATAGCATTTCTACCCACAAAGTTTCATCATGACAATACTAAGCAAGTAACCAAACAATACAAGCATATATAAGCATATACACACATTCAAGCACATTCACTCAAAAATATACTAAAAATACTAAAGGCAAAGTAAAGATATACTTACAAATCTTCCTAACTAGCTTATATAACTTCTGAAAATAAAAAAAAAATACTTAGTTAGAACATGCTAAAAATTTACCATTTTCAAAAGAAAGGGTTTTCTTTTTTAAAGCATGAACATAGGTTTCTTCCTTATGCTTCTAGGTTTTATCTTAAAGCAAGTAAGTTACTCACCTCTTCTAGGTTTCTCCTCCTTCCACAAACACTATCTTCTTCTCCTTCTAAGCTTGGAGTGTTTAGGTGTCTAAGTGGTGAAAAGAAGTGAAGCAAAGTGGAGGGAATGAGGAGTGATTGTCGTGAGGTGCAAAGTGAGGGTTGTGTGTGTGTGTGTGTCCGAAATGAGCAAACCAAAAGAAAGGGAAAGCAAGGCCATTCGGCCAAGATGCTCCACTAGGCTCCTAGGCCACTTATTTCCCTAGATTTGAGTGACATGTGGTGGGCTTGAAAGACCCTTAAATGACTCACATCACTTGATCACATCAACCCTAATCGATCCCATCCTAGGTTGGAGATTTTGTTCCTTCTTTCTCTCCTCATGGCCAGCCTCTCATTCTAGGGTTCCAACCTCTTTCCATCATCTCACATCACCTCTTGTCTCTCCAACAATCCTCTCACATGTCAATCCAAGGGATTTGAGGATCCATTTTTGGGAGAACACACAAGTGGGGTTTCGGATCCCATAGCTTCCATCTGAAACCCTCCCTTCATCTCACTCTCATTTCCCTTTTGTCACATGCTCTTTCCATCAACCAATCACCTCACATCTCACCCAAGCTTGTCATGTCACTCTTACACAAATCTATAACCTAGATTTGGTGGCAAAAAGGAAGTCAAACAAGGGGAGGGAGAGTCGGCTAAGGCCATACACGAAACCCTCATTTCCTTTCCTCCCACTTTTTGATCCATCAACTCACATCTCATGTCACCTTTTCTTACACCCTCTCATACATCAAGTCTTATCTAATCTTACACAAATCTTACATGTCCTTTCCATCTAGATTTGGAAATGTTTTGGATAAGAAAACCCTAAGGCCATTCGGCCATAGCCCCCATCGAAACCTCTCCCATTTCTCATCTCCAAATATTTTCAAACCCCACTTCATCATTTTACTAGATATGGTAGGATCCCATGTTGATCTTATTTGGCAAAATCCTACACCTCACACACTTATCTAGGTAGGAAAAGATGGAAAGATTCCACTCTTGTCTTCTATTTTCTTTCTCCAACAAAACAACTAGTCAACATCTCACCTACTAGCATTTTCTTCTCTCAACTACTAGTTTTGATTCAACTTACTAAACTCCTCCTAGCTTGACATGTGTCATCAAGCATGGGCTTGGGTTGACTAGTGGGCTCCTTTTTATGGACCTATGAGCTTTTCTTTCCCCCACTTAGGCCCAAAGTTTTGGACTTGGCCTTAAGGCCTTGGACTCCTAAGCCTACCCTTTTTAAGGCCTTATCCACCAAAATGCCTAAGTTGCTAAGCTCCTCATATTTAATTTAATAATAGCAAAGTATGGAAAACTCGGGGTCGTCACAGGTTTCACTCGACTTTAGTCACTCCTGAGTAAACAGAGAGTTTCATTGGGACAATACCCCATCTCCGCTTTTGGGGTTCTTATAAAAAATAAACTCTTTTTTTTTTTAAAATGTGTTGACCCAAAGGATATAGAACTCATGACTTGAATGGACATGTATGCAAAAATTTGACTTTCTTATGCCAGACATATAATTCATGAGACATATGATGCATACATTTCCAAATAAAAACTTATACATGCTAACATGTGAACATAATCATTTTTCAAGCATGTCGTACACATTCAAACAAAAGAGAATCATTCAAGCAACTCTAACCCTAGAAAAGGGATAGGGCTGAATTACCCATAGGATTCAAGCCCTAGTTATTCATTTTTCTTTTTCTTCCATCAACTCTTGCATTCCTTAAAGAACAACCAAAACTCAATAACATGATCTATACATGACATAATCGAACCCTTAAAATGCTTAGTCATTTTATTTACTCCAACATCTTGATATAACATGAACTTTACTTTACACTTAACATACACCTAAAACTATGCATCAAGAAAATCAAAGGTTCATGCTCTTATAAACCGTCCAATGTCTTAAATCATCATCATGCATAAACCAAAAGTTAAAAACCTAAAGTCTTTCCTTATAGTTTGTCATAGCCGAAGCCCATAGACTCAAGGGAAAATATTTCCAACATGTCATGCCATTGCTTCACATGCCCTAGCCGAAAATTATCATGATATATTCTTTACATTGTTTCAACAAATAATCACTATATTCCTCCAACATCTCCTAGATTAAAATCCTAAGATATCATCTTAACAATGCGTAGAAAAAGTATGCTAGAATCATTCAATAAACAAGCCAACAATAAGGTAAAACAACCAACAATAACAAATTCACACTACATATACAAATAATGCTAAGATTAGGTTAAGAATGTACTTACACAACTTCCAAGTATAGGGAAAGGAAAAATCTGAAAAATATACAAAGGGAACAAGATTAAGTTTAGAGAATATTTGCTTAACACAACTGAAAATTGCTTGCTAGTAGTAATCCATTTAGTTTTTCAAAAGAGAGCCATTTTCCTTAAAAGCACTGTAGTTTTCACCTTTGTTTTAAGAGGAACTAAAAAGCTTTTGATTTTGCATATAAGTTCAAGAAAATACTAGAAAACATAGAGGCTAAAATTTTGAAAAGAGATGTTCTTTAGATCTTTGCATGAAAAGGTAGAAAGAGTTCAAAAGATTATTTACCTTCCAAAGTAAGTGCTTCCACAAAATCCTTAGAGAAAAACACTTGAAATTGTTAGGAAAATGTTGTTTGGATGGTGAGAAAATGTAAAGAAAAGTGGAGAGGGTGGGGAGAATGAGATGGCCGAAATTTCTTGGAAAGGATGGTGAAACAAAGTGAAGGGAGAAAGAGAAATGTCATAGTCGGCCATGGGATATCTCAAAGCCTAGAGCACTCATCCCACCTAGTTATTGATTGACACAAAAAGGAGATTGACACAAAACTTGATTGACATTTGAAAGACCCATATCTTTAGGGATAAGATGATGCCTAAGAAATCACATCTTAGGTTCGGTTTTGTCCTCCCAAAACAAGCCTAGCCAGAACCTTCCAAGGGTGAAAGTCCCTTCACTTGCTTGCATGTCACTCACACCCTCAATTGTCAATCACTCTCCCAAAAGATCTTTTTACACAAATCTCACTTTTCAAGTCAAGAAATGAAGCTTACTTGGGAAACTCAAAGTGAAGCAATCGGCTACCCCCTTCCCTTCTTGTTCTCCACCGAATCATTCTTTCTCAAAATCCAACAAATCTTTATATGTCACTTGTCACACATTTTTCAAGAGATTTCCCACACTCAAGCTTCCTTACACCATGCTTTATCTCTTCCCTAAAAATTTTCTTTCTTGGAAATCTAAAAAGGTGATCTTCTTAGGGTGCCAAATGTCTCATGAGATCTCACAAAATTCTAAGTACTCATTACCTAAGGTATGGCCTGCCACCACTTTTCTCCCTGGGCCTTTTGGACCTTTTTTCACTATCTTGGGCCTACTTCCATGTTCTTCCTTCAAGAAAAGGCCTAGGCTTGGTCCACACCTCTCTAAAAATAAATATAAATATAATATAATATTCATTCTAAGCATACACAAGAATTCAAATAGGAGAAGGAAAAACCAGATTGTTACACAAAGTGTAGGTGTAAGGCCATGATGACAATTAAGAAGAACGGAGACAAATGGGTTGTGTTGAAGTTTGAACGCTAACATAATCATGTGTTGTTGTCACCTAAGAGTACAGCTTTGCTGCGTGGGTATAAAGATTATGGCAATCGGCTTATGGCAAGTGTTTATGTACATCAACAACAATTATGGAAAGAATCATAAATTACAATGAATACAAAGATTAACATCAATCAAATTGAAAGAAATCTAGAGCAGAGACATGATTTAAGGAATCAATTTGGGCTGAGAATTTTGTTATCCAGGATTAGTGGAATCTTCCTTAATACGCCTCCGAAAGATTGGGCTTCCATTGGCAAGGCCTATCTTGGAGCGTAGATGTTCAGTCTTTGTCGGGACAAAGCTTTAGTGAGCAGGTCCGCAAACTGGTCTTGCGTATGAACATGTTTTACTTGAATTGTGCCTTTTTGCACATTATCCCGGACAAAGTGAAGATCTATTTGAATGTGCTTAATCCTTGAGTGTTGAAATAGATTAAAACTGAGATGGGTAGCACTTAAGTTATCACAGAGCAGAGTAGGAGACTGTTTGAGTGGGAATCCAAGTTCAGTGAGAAGACCAAGAAGGCACATAGTTTTGGAAGCAACATTTGCTAGTGATCTGTATTCAGCTTCCGTGGTTAAGCATGCTACGGCCCGTTGTTTCTTTGAGCTCCATGAGATGGGGTTTGAGCCAATAAAGCTGATGTAAGTAGAAGTGGAAGTGCAATCATCAATGTTTCCGGCCCAATCAGCATCAAAATAAGTGGTGAGGTACCAATGGGTATGCTTTTTGAGCTGAATGCCATAGAAAATTGTGTACTTGCGATATCTGAGAAGTCATTTCATTGATGTCCAGTGCAGTTGACTTGGCTTGTGTATGAACTATGAGAGTTTGTTGACTGCGAAGGATATGTCCGGGCGAGTAAGAGAGAGATATTGGATACTCCTAATCAGATGCCGGAATTCAGTGCTATTAAATGTGGCTATGCCATCCACTAACTTTAGAGAATTTGTTGTGGACAAGGGAGTTGAAACATTTTTAGCACCATGCATATTGGTCTTGGCCAGCAAGTCTCTGATATATTTGTGTTGAAACAGGAAAATGCCTTCACAGGTAGAGACTGCTTCAACTCCTAGAAAATAATGCAAGGCTCCCATGTCTTTTAAGGAAATTTTTTTTCCAAGTTGCTTGATGATAGAGAGCACGAATTTTGATTTGTTTTCAGTCAGCACAATGTCATCCATATTCACAAAAAGATAGCAAATGAGGGAACCAATGTTGTAAATGAAAAGAGAAGAATCTGCCTTGGAATTAAGAAACCCTAGTTGAAGTAATGCATTTTTTAGAGTTGAGTACTAGGCTCGAGGAGCCTGTTTTAGACCATAAATAACTTTTTGAAGTTTGCATACATGGTTGGGTTTGGAGGGATCCTTAAATCCAGGGGGTTGACTCATATATACATCCTCAAGAATGTCGTCATGTAAAAAGGTGTTGTTGACGTCCATTTGTCTCAAAATCCAGCCTTGCATAACAACAATGGTGAGAACTGAGTGAATGGTGGCTGGTTTTACAACGGGACTAAAAGTCTTTGTTTAGTCAATGCCCAGTCTCTGATTATATCTTTTTGCAACTAAACGGACTTTAAGTCGATCAATGGAGCCATCAACCTTACACTCGACTCGAAAAATCAATTTACAACCTACTGGGTTACAGTCTTTTGGGGGATTGACAAGTTCCCCTGTGTTATGTTTCATGAGAGCAGTGAGCTCTTCAGACATTACAGTCTACCATCTGGGAATGTATAAGGCTTGTGTGACACCCATTGGTTTCAGACTAGGTAGAAGGGGGTGTTTAGTGGCGGTGTTGATTTGTTTAGGTTTGAATATATTATTCATGGACTTAGTGATCATGGAGTGAATGCGTTGATTGTGGGTGTTATCTGAAGAGGGATTTTGGGTGATTAGGGCTTCGGTGGGTAACGGGGCCGAAGTGAGATTTAGGGAATTTTGGGTAGATTGCCCACCAGGAGATTTTGGAATTGGGATGGAGGGACTTGAGATGAAATGGTCTGAGTTCATATTCACAGATGGAGATATCGAAGAAATATGATGCAAATTTTGGAAAGAATGAACAAAGTTAGGGGAAGAAGATGGCGGGAGATTACCTTGAGGAACTGGGTCGATGTGGATTGCTTCCAAAATCACTGGAGGAGATTGCACCATTTCAACAGCTGATTGATTTGGTCCATGCAAAGATGGCGGCAGCGATTGGGAGAAAGGAGCCAATTTGAGAGATGTTAGGGTTTTAGCTTCATCGAAGAGAGCGTGTCTAGAGGTATAGATGCGTTGAGTATCGGGTTCAAGATAATGATAAGTGTTTTGAGCTTGGGAATATCCAATGAATATGGACGGTTTGGATTTGGGTTGGGCCTTGTGACTGTTGTAAGCCCGGGTGAGAGGATAGCAAATGGATCCAAAGACTCTTAGTTTGAGATAATTGGGTTTGTGGCCAAAGAGGGCTTCAAATGGAGTTTTATTTTGAAGAAGGGGAGTAGGTTAGTGATTGATGAGATACGCGGCTATTTGGAACACGTGGGGCCAAAAGGAGAATGGTAGATTTGCATCATGAAGGAGGGTAAGACCCGTCTCAACTAAGTGACGGTGTCGTCGTTCGGAGACGCCGTTTTGTTGGGGCGTGTGGGGGGCGGTGGTATGGTGGCTTATACCATGTTGAGATAAAAATGATTTGAGACTGATATACTCTCCACCATTGTCAGAGTAGAGACTCTTGATTTTAGATTGAAACCATTTCTCAACAATTTTTTTGAATTGGGGAAAAAAATTCCGAACACATGACTTGGCATGCAGGGAATAGAACTATATGTACTTAGTGTAGTGATCAACAAAGATGACATAATAGCGAGAACCTTCTAGGCCAACATAATGCTTGGGCCCCCAAACATCAGTGTAAATGATATCAAGAGGGGCTTTGCTTTAAAAGCTTGTGGGCCTAAAAGGGTTGTTTATGGGCTTTATTAATAGAACACGATGGACACAAGGAATTTATTGATTTTTTATTCATAGTATGAAAAGAACAAATTTTAACAAGAAATTGAACTATTTTTTAATAAGGGTGTCCAAGTCGCTTGTTCCAACCATCAACCGAGGTCCATTCATGAACATGTGCAATCATGTTTGAGGGTGCTTCAACTAGTGAATGCAGAAAGAGATAGACACCATTTTCACATGCTCCCCGAAGTAAAGTCGCCCCCATGGTCCAATCCTTCACAAGAAAATGAGATGGGTGAAACTCAAGAAAAACATTATTTTGGGCAGTGAAGTGATGCACAGATATTAAATTTTTGCAAATGTTTGGAACACAGAGAGTATCACAAAGAATAAATGTTCGAGTTGGGGGGTTTAAAACCAAGGAACCAATGTGGGACACGGCCAAACCTAACCCATCACCTATGAAGACTTCATCGGTACTATCATACTCCAAGTGAATTGATAATTGGCCAAGTCACCAGTGATATTGTGAGATGCAATAGAATCAAGCCGCCATTTTTTATTTTTTGGAGATGCAGTGGTGGCACAGTTGGCTGTGACATCAGATGAATGAATTTGAGGGTAGTATTCAGCCGTATGGCCCATTTTCTCACAAAACTGACACTTTGGAGTGTACTTTTTTTTTATTGGGCTTGCGGTCCTTTTGTGGGCCTGACGGTGTGCTGCCTTGTTCCTGGGCCCGAGAGGCTCCATTGCTTTTATAAGAAGCGTTGCCCTGTGAACCTTTGGGGGAACGGTTGGTTTGGCGAGAGAAGTTTGCTATTGCCACAAGCTGTTTAGTTGTGGTCTCCAGACACCACAGATAACTCTCGTGTCCAACAAGGATGTCGTGAAGTTCTTCAAAGGTAAGGGACTTCTCTCATGCTCGAATTGCAGCAACCATTTTGCGAAACTCAGCACCCAGCCCGTTGAGGACATAGAGAGTGAGATCATCGGGAGAGATGGGATGATCGATGAGAGCTATTTCGTCAGCGAAGGCTTTCACCGTTTGCAGGTAATCAGAGATGGAGCAATTTTCTCTTTGTATCAAGGTAATTTCTTCCTTAAGTTGCATGGCCCAAGTTCAAGATTTATTGGCATAAAGATGGGTGAGTTTGGTCCAAGCCTCGTTGGAGGTTTTGGAGGTAGCAATCAGAGGAGTGATGGCAATGGAGGTAGATGCCAGGATAGCACTCAGAATGAGTTTGTCCTGGTGCACCCAATGAGATTTTTTGTTCTCGGTGTAGGCTGGGTCTGTGGGTAGAAGACACGTTGACTCTCCATTGACATAGTCAAGGAGGTCATAGCCTATGAGGAGAGCTTTAAACTATGCTCTCCATTGAGGAAAGGTGGATGAGGTTAGTTTCTCATTGATCTGTGTGTAGATATTGAGAGCAATTAAAGGGGTTTTGGTTGAGGACCGAGGGGTATTGGAGGGGGAAGAAGACATGGTTGGATGATAGGATCTTGAGCTCGTGGTAGAGAGGCTCTTCTGATACCATATAAGGTTTTTGCACATATATTTTCATTGGAAAACTTCCACACACTTTCATTACATTTGAGTCTAAATATATACACAAGCTACATAATCTGCTTATGGCAAGTGTTTATGTACATGAACAATAATTATGGAAAGAATCATAAATTACAATAAATAAAAAGATTAACATCAATCAGTTTGCAAGAAATCTGGAGTAGAGACATGATTTAGGGAATCAATTTAGGTTGAGAATTTTGTCATTCATGACTACTGGAATCTTCCTTAATAGATTTTAGTAGTAATTAGTTTGGATAAGAATTTGTGGTATGTTCATAATTTGTGTAGTGCAGGCCGGATTAAAATGTTTCAAATATAGTTTCATTCAAACTAGTAAGTTTTCTCTTTGAGCTTTCTTGTTTATCAAGATCTATCTCTAGCTATTTTTCTGCTATGTCTACAGTCTACACATAAATCATGCTTATTTACAAATTTTTTTCAACTCTACTTCATTGCTTGTGCAGTTGGGATTATAGTTGGAGGGGGGTTTTGAAATAGGTAGACATCTAACTTATTGGCTGTACAACTAGTGCAGAAAAATTAGCAATTTTAGCTCTGATTCCTCTTAAGTTCTAGCCCCTTAATTTGCCTTTATATCATCTTTTTAACTCAACCTCGTTATGTGACATTAGGAGTACCAAATGAACTTAAAATCTCATACCAAAGTTAGCTCAAAGTAGCTAGAACTAAGTGGAACTGCAAGACATAACTCCTATCTTTTCTTTCTATGGCTCAACTCTCATCTTCTCCACCATTCCCTTGTTTTAGGCCACATCAAAATGTAGAAAAACCTTCATATCACGGCCAAAATGCTATGTACATAAATTTTATTTCCATACATTACCTAGTATTCAAATAGTCTTTTACAAAAACTTATATAGAAAATAAACACAACTTGTTTCAATAAACAAAGTACATCTTACTGTAGCATTAACCGATTTACAAAGTATGAAGACTCATTAAATTTAAAACTAACAAATAATGCAACAAATACAGTCCAAGATGCAATCAACAAATATTTGTATTTGTTCTTCATCTGTTTGAATTTTACGTGTTCCATTCTTACACGATCAGCTGTTATCCAATTAGTTCATCAGATTGCTATTTCCAACGTTTGTTTACAACAATCTAGTTGTTCCACTTCAAAATCAATCCATCGAAAAAAGTGACGTTGATTTTTTTCCTCGTAGTTTGGACAATTGAAAAAACCGTCGACCAATACTTTTTGGATTGCCCGACATACGCATTTTGGAGGAAATGCTGCAATAACATAGCGGTCTTCGTCTTGAATTCACATCATCTCCTACTCCTATTGACTATAAGCTAGATATGGTATCTCGGCTACTTTCCATATTGCTAAACAAAAAAAGTGTGGCATAATGATAAAACCAAGTACATTTTTTAAAAATAAAATAGAGCCAATTAAATCATTTAAAATTCTCAGCCCGGATATATGCATTGCATGCAGAAGACAATATTTGATACGGTCCTGGTCTTCTACAAAATTTTGCATAGATATTTTCTTCTTTCCATAGCGTTCTTCTTTAACTTTCAAGAGATTAATAAATAAATAAATAAATAAAGTTCCTATTGAAACAGTCAATCCAAGAAGGATAATTCAAAAAAAAAAAAATAGAGATCAAGACAAAACAAAAGCTCAAATTGAATGATATTAAATTCTTGGTATTTTATAATAAATTAATCTTTGTTGATGTTAAAATGAAAAAAAAAATTAAATATAAATCATTTCACAATGAGAGTATTTTTTTTTCTTTGTAAAACTATTAGGCCACACCGGGATTAATGCAATTTAATTGAATATCATATTTGTTTGTGTTTTGGGTGGCAATTTGATTAATCTAACCTACCTATTAGTCAGCCTCGTAGGTTGATACCATTTTTTGTACCATAGAAACACATGGCATAGTCATGAATGCAGATATTGCTCGTTGCTTGCACAACAATTATGTTAAAAGGACTAGACCACTAGCTAGACTATTACCAACACATTACTTGATTAGCTAATGGTGTCTCTGAGTGCACTTATTTAATTGTGCAAGTGTGGGCGAGAGCAAATGTATCCCTCATGGAAAGGCCGAAGACAATAGCAAATTTATATAGAAATAGAGCACACTTGTCTGCATTTGGCTTATCCAAATAGAAATAGAGCAAATTAAATTTGCCATCTGCCCAACTACAACGGCTTATCCAAATTCCCATTTTTCTAATAAATGAGACATTCCATCCTTTGGAATGGACCTCTGATGAAGGTAGACACTTCTATCTAAACCTTGTCTTCAAATCTTAAGCCTTGCAAAGACAAATTAAAATAGAAAATGTAAGATAAACTTCTTAATATTTAAAACTTAGGTTTTGTTTGTCTACCAAGAAACCCAAAGAAAAAGGCAAAAGGGGGCAATTCTAGGGTTTTGCTTATTTTTTAGTGATTTTGGGTTAGGACTTTGTTTGTCTATCGAGAAACTCAAAGAAAAGTAAGAATCACACAATAAAGCATCACAAATCAACTCTAAAAAAGATTTTTTAAATCCAGTTTGAATATCAGAGCAAATTTCGGGTTAGATTTACCATCGGTCAAGCTCGGGCTAGATTTCATTGAGTCTGAGTTAGGGTTCTGTCAAGATGGCCATTAGACTGCAAGTGAGGGAGCCGTCGAATTGGAGGAAGGATTTAGGTGAGGGTTCCATAAGTAGCCTATGAGAGACAATTGAGAGAGAAGAGAGGGATAGCTTGCACGGGAGATGAGAGAGAAGAGAGGGTGTAAGTTTTGGGATGAAAATCCGGTGGAGTCACACCTATTTTTTCCTCCATAAAATGCCTATGTGGCGTAATTTCATTGGCGGGTGTAAATTTGGGTTTTACACCCATCCAATTCCACCGTCTCTTTGCAAATTAAGGGAGGGATAAGGTTGTTGGATAATATTTTCTATGTCATTTTATTCTCAAATCTTTCATTTTCTTCTTAAATCTTACTACACCAAAAACATTTTTAAAGTAATAATTATAATTTTTTCAACTCTTAAATAAAATATAAAATATCGTTTAAATTTTTTCAAATTCCAAAACTAATATAATAATAAATAATAATATAGGAATATATTAATTTTATAATATTTTTTTTAACTTTCTCCATTTAATTTTTCAAAACTCTATAAACATCATAAACTTAAACCATTTTATTATTTTTCAAAACCATTGTATTACTATTCAAAGATTATTTTATCTCATCTTATTCCTAATATCCCTAATATTTTTCAATTGTATTAAAGGGGTTTTGCGAATTTGAAAATATTTTGAGTTGAACACCGTTTATTAAAAGAAATTCAAAAAACATGAACAAATTAAAAACAATAAATACCACCCTTTATTGGCAATTTAGCGGCCTCATTTGGATAACGAAAATATTTCATCTCTTTTTATTTTATTTAATATCGTCATTATGATTTTTTCAAATTCTCACATAAAATATAATAAATAATTTAAAATTTTCAAATTTTAAAATAATAATAATATTAAAATATAATATTATAACAATAATTTATTTAATTTTTAACTTTTATCTAAAACTATATCATCACATCTCACTATCCAAAGCGCACCTCAATCAAAATGAGATTTTAGAAACAAAAAAGATGAGTCCGGAGTCATTAGAAAAAGCAAGGTTCGACTTGTAGCCCAATGTTTCAATAAAGAAGAATGAATTGATTATGATGAGATATATGCACCAGTCGCATGATTAGAAACTATTCGAATGTTACTTACATATATTTATTATAATAATTTCAAATTTTTTCAAATGTATGTTAAAAGTACTTTCTGAAATGGTTTTATAAATGAAGAGATATATGTTGAGCAATTTCCAGGTTTTGAAAATCATATTTCTCCAAATCATGTTTTCAACTTCACAAAAGTGCCATATGGACTCAAACAAGCTCCCAGAGGTTGGTATGAAAGACTTAATTATTTCTTAATTGAAAATAGTTTTTTAAGAGATAAATTTGATACAACCATTTTTATAAAAATTGAATAGGATAATATTCTTCTAATTCAAATTTATGTGGATCATATAACAGTTGGTACTATTAATGAAAATATGTGTCAAGATTTTGCTAAGAGTATACAAAAAGAATTTGAAATGAGCATGATGGAAGAACTTAACTTCTTTTTTGAATTGCAAATTAAGTAAGTAAAAAGTAGAAGATTTATTAATCAATTAAAATATATCAAAGAATTACTCAAAAAGTTTGAGATGGAATGTGCGGAAGAAATTGGAACACCAATGAGTCCAGCCACCAAACTTGATAAAGATGAAAGTGATAAGCAGTTGACTCAAAGGTATATCGAGGTATAATTAGTAGTCTATTATATTTGACAGCCAGTAGATCAGATATTATGTTTAGTGTATGTTTTTGTGCACGCTTTCAATTATCTTAAAAGAATCTCATTTGATTGTAGTTAAGCACATTCTTAGATATCTTGTTAGTATAATTGACCTAGGGTTATGGTATTTTAAGCACATTTCTTTTGATCTTATCAATTATTTAGATGCAGATTATGCTGGTTGTAAAGTTAATCGAAAAAATACTAGTAGAACATGTCACTTCTTAAGTCATGCACTTCTCTCATAGTTTAGCAAAAATCAAAATTCTGTTGCATTATCTATTGCTGAGACAAAATATGTTGCTGCAGTTAGTTGTTGTGCTCAAGTTCTTTACATGAAGCAACAACTTGAGAATTTTAAACTTATATACAATCACATTCCAATCAAATATGATAATACAAGTGTCATAAATTTTTCAAAGAACCCAATACAATATTTTAGGACTAAGCATATTGAACTTAGATATCATTTTCTTAGAGATCATGTGCAAAATGGTGATATTGTACTAGAATTCATAAACACACATGACAAACAATTTCACAAAACCTTTGCTAGATGATTGACTATGCATGATTACAAGAGAAATATGAATGTTGTATGCCATAATATGAATGTTGTATGCCATGAATATCTGTTAATAATTTTATTCCATTATCTTAAATGATTTACAAGAACTTGAAACTTTTAGCTTTATCTTTCAAATGCACTTGCTCTTCATAGATCAACATGCTATCTTTGTCTAAAGGATTAGGTAGACGACAAGAAGAAACAAGTAAGGATTTTAAATCTTTATTTTGCTGCTTTAAGTCTACTATTTTTTTGTTAGACTTGTGGACAAGTCGTTGAAGTACATTGATCTTCTCGTTAAGCTTTTCAATCTCGAGAGTTTTAGATTGCAACCGAGTAGAAAATGCGATAATGGATGATGAGTATCGAGTTTCAAGACTTACAAGTTCATATATGGTATCATGATTTGACTTATTAGCCAAACTACTTTCGTGTTGCATTATGGCACCTACGACAGATGCAGAAATAGTTTGGGACTGAAGTGAAGAATATCTCATATTCTGATCATGAGAAATACTAAAAGGAAATTGATGAGGCATTAAAAATTTGTAGAATGAGAATGTAGATGAATTATAGAGATGAGAAGAACATTTGATGCAAATTAAATAAAGCTGAAGACCGCTCTTATAGAGATAAAAATAAGAACAAGACAAACTATCATCTTTTCAAATCTTACTTAGTTAAGTTTACAAGATATGCTAATGCATATTGTCAAAAGTTATTTATCTAAACCAGTAAAATTAATTGCAGTTGTCCTTAATTTTCTTGTAAACATTGAAACCCTACTATTATCTATTGATGTTGGCTCTCTATTTGAGTTATCTCGCATTCCAGACATTATATTCGTAGTTTCAGTACACGAGCTAATTTCTTCAACTCCTTATTTTCTTGCATTAACCTCTTATTCTTTTAATCTTTATTTGTAAGATTTTGATACAATCCAGATATTTGATTGTTAAGTCGATTAAATTCACTCACCCTTACTAGTAACCTCTGAGACATGATCATAACAGAGGCAGTATATTGAGCACTAAGAGTTCTTGATCCTGCAACAATATCAGAATCAGTCCTATAAGAAAAATGTATCTCTATTTCTATCATGGTATTGACAGCCTCAGGAGACAAAATGACTAGTTGAAGTGTAAAACGCTCTCGATTCAAATCCTGAAAATTACAGGAAGAAATTTTCTTAACCATTCTATCGTTTTGGATAAATAGAAATTAGATTAATAAGTAATGTGAGATTTTTTTTGTGTAAATATCTGATGGGTGAAAATAGTCTTTTTAAATAGAAATTGAAAACTTTCAAATCTTTGCAAGATCTCGTTTGTCAACAATATCAAGCGGATTTGAATCTTCTTCCACACTGAATTAATATAGCTAGGCCTCATGCCTTTGCAGCTTTTGTCGAACATGGATAGCTCTAATTATTCAGTTCTCCGCAATTTACTAACACACCATTTTATTTACCTATTGGTTATTGCGAATATTAACATGTTCTCTCCAATGCTTTATTTAGATAGATATTATTTGAATTCTTAATTCTGTTATATATGTTGGAATCATGTTTGTTTATTGCTTGAAAAACTAACGCATATTCTCAGGGGTTGTTTAAGTATTATCACAAGTCTCAAACTTTTACGAAGTATTTTTTATCATAAAAAAGGGAGAGATTGTTAAACTCAATGTTTCAAATTTCATATAATGATATATTCACATATAGATTTTGATGATAACAAATGAATTCAAGACTTAAACTTAAATTATCTACACAGTGAAACCAAGCACATTAACAAACAAGCATATGCAAGAAAGGGAATAAGTCTACAAATAAAGTTCCTAGAGTAATTTTATACATCTCTTGATAAAATTTGTAAAAGGATTAAGGTTCAAAATTAATTTTTTCTCATAAAGTATCGAATTGCATTTTTCACATAAGCACGACATCATTAAAAGTTTTAGTTTTAAAATTTGTAATTTTCACATGTGCATGACATTATTAAATGTTTTAGTTTTGAAAATTTTATTTTTTACATACGCATGACATTATTAAATATTTGAATTTTGAAAATTTGTAAGATGGTTGGTTGTCATCTTTGGCATATGCATGTTTTGTTTGAAAATTTTGAAAAGTGATTGATGCACTTTTGACAAATGCAAAAAGTAGACAATTTGATTTAAAAGTCTTGAAGAGTAGTTGATGCTCTTTTGACATATGCAAAAAGAAGATGATTTAGTTTGAAAAATAAATCATGCTCTTTTTGTTATATGCGAAAAGTAAAAAATTAGATTTGAATATTTTGAAAAATAAATGAAATTGTCTTTGACAAATGTAAAAAAATGAGATACTTTTATTTAAAAATTTTGAAAAGTAAATAGTGCTCTTTTTACATGTGAATCGTTTCAAATTTGAAAATAAAAACTCATTTGCATATAAATAACTCACTTGAAGTATTCAAAAATTACAACAAGAGTTTACACATCAATTGTTAAAGTTTTGCATCATTCATTCAAAGCATTCACTCTCTATTTTCTAAGCATTGGACCTTAATCCTTATTCATTTTGAGAAAGATATAGGTTACACTGTATTGTTCTTATACCATTCATTGAGGAGTGTATTCTATAATCTATCTACTATCAGCTCTTGTATTAGTAAGAGGGTACGTAAAATCCTTGTATGCTTAGAAGATGTTCTAGGTAGGAAATAGTTGAATTACTATGTGTGTGGTGATTGTAAGTATAGAAGGTGTTCTACACGGATTCTTTGTAGCGGCGTTGCTCAAATGTGTAATAAGTTTTTATCTCCATCTGAGAGAGATTGAATAGTGAACTTGGGGATACGCAAATGGTAGCTTGAGGCAAGAACATAGGCAGTGGGACCGAATCTCGTTAAAATAATGAGTTTGCTTTTTTTTACCCGTACTCTTTATATTTTTTGTTGTTTTATATTATTTATATTTTATATTGTGCACTTGATTTATAAGTGTTAATTTTTTAATATAACCCAATTCACCCCCTCTTGTGTTAGTCATCTAGGTAACAACTTAAATCACAAATCACCTCTCGATTTCATTGGGCTTCAATAGATCAAATAATAATTAGCCAGAAAATTGTAATAATTAAGAACAAGAAATAAACATTCAATCATGAAAATATCAAAAATAAAATAACTTGGGATATAAATTGTGTATTCAATACTAGACTATATCAAAACTCTTAAAAATAAAATTAGTTTATAATGAAAGTGAAAAGAGAAATAATAAAACTGGTATTTTTTATTGGAGTCATTTGATTAAGCATGCGGCTCTCATCTCTATTATTCAGATTTGCCCTATCTTTAGTAAAATAAAGAAGAAAAATTCAAATTAGAATTGGATCTCAATCTCTAGATTAAAAAACCCTCACTTTCATGTCAATAATATCCTTATATATGGTAGAAAGAAACCCTAAAGCTTTTATAATTTTTGCCTAAATTTTAGAACTTAACCTGACAACCGTGTATGTACTTTAGCAGCTTGATTTTTAAAATTATTTTTAGAGACAAAGTTGTAATCCGTTTTGATAGTTGTTTCAATCCATCAAGACTCACATCCATCTAATACGTGAGTAGGAAGTTACGGGCAAAATACTGATATATGTTCAGGCTGTCCTTATCTTCTGCTAAAAATTTGGAATTCTTGGCTTCCTGACTTCCATCTAGATTTAGAGTATCAAAAAGACGTAGTTTGGAGTTGGGTCCTTCATAAAACTTTTAGATATATTTCTCATCTTTACAATGCACTTAGACTTGCTTTATTCTGACTTTTAGAACTCTAGATATACGCTGGAAACTGAAATAGGGTCTGGACTACAATAAATTCTAGATAGATTTGGACTTCTCTTGAGATTTTCGAATTCGAAAACATATCTAGGTAAAATATATCTTCATTTGTATTTAAACCTTCTCATCCCTTGAACAAGAAAACAAAAAATAAAAGAAAATAAAAGAAAATAAACTAAAACTAAAAGCAATAAAAGAAAACCAATACTTTTAATAAGTACAAGGATAATAAAAGTTATATAAAAATTATACTTATCAATTAATTACTCTTATCAATTACTCACTTTGTTTTATTGGAATTTTGGATAAATAGTTACTAAAATGATAATTAAGAATAAAGATGCTCCCTTAAAGTTAAATTCCTCAATTTAATCACAATCTAACGAATGTTGTAATGTCACACGGTGTTTTGAAAAAAGAAAGAAATGAAAAATGCTATTCTCACCACTCAAACCTACGACTACGTGTTATTTGTTGGATTTTTTTATTTTTTATTTGTTGCTTAGTAATTAAGAAAGTATTTTTTTAATTATATTGTGACTTTTTATTTTTAAAAAACTATTTAAAAGTATTAAAATATATATGTAAGAAAAAAACCTAATTAGAACTAAAGGTAGTGAGAGAGTTGATCCACCTGAAAGAAATAGGATAATTTTGACATGATTCTTGACAACCAAGAAATAGAAAAAAAGAAAGGAATGGTGCTTCCAGTGTTGGATTTAGGCATTCATCTAAGGGGGAAAGGCAAAATAAGGCCTGTAATGGTTTGGTTAGATTAGTCTATCTAATTATTATAAACACTTGGCCAACAACTTATTTGTACCCTTGGATTTTGTCCATGAATACAATTAACAATTTGGTTTAATACATAAGTAAGACAATATATGTGGTATAAAAATATACAAAATAAATATTGTTACCCTAATAGAGATGGGAAAAAAAACATACATTACAAGGAACAAGGCCCTTAGATTCGCCTATGCTAGTAGGATGAATAAATTGCCCTCCAAAAGTTTTTTTTTTTTTAAGTATTATAAAAATTTATTTATTTGCTACAACCAAGTTGTTAAGCCAAAATATTACCCCTAAAAAGATGAAACCTTACCAACCCCACTGAATTAGGATCTATTTGTGATAGGCAAGAACACCAAGCAAGCGGCCCATAGGCCTATCCTTTAGGGTGGGGGCAAACCTATGGGGAGAAGACAATGGCCCCTCCTTTGTACTCACAAGAAGCCCTATCATAAAAAGCACCCCAACAGGCATGCTGGAGAACTCATTCCTATCGGGAAGGGCTCATTGAGAAACCCACTGAATCTAGACATGCTCATGTTTAGATGATTTATTCGAAAAGCCCAAAGGAGTTATCACATTAAATGCAGCAACATGCTCTCTTAGAGACATACCATTGTCAGACTGTCAAGAGCAGTAGGTGAGACTCTCATCTCACATAGAGAGATACAAATAAGGAAAAGAGAGAAGATCTAAGCTACGTTTATATTGTCTCCCTCAATGATCTAAGAAAATATCTTTGGCGACGACTAACTTAGGCATTGAAGATAATACTTGACCAGAGGCTCCAGTTTTCTAATTGTAGATTACAATAGGACCCTAGAAAGGCAAGGAAGCAATCGCTGGTGTGCGAAACACTTCGTCAACTGTTAGCACCCCTGTGGGATCTTCAATTTTTTGGTTGGCTTATTGCAACATGCCTTTTGTATACTTGCAACAATACTCTCCCAAGTAACCCATGACAAGGAGCCCTTATAGTGAGTGAGCAGACAAGTGAGAGGATAGATAGAAGATCTATGAAAAGGGAAAAAAGGCTTAAGAGGGTGACATCAAAAATGGAGAGCCTACAAAGAGAAAATAGTACTTTGGGCAAGACTTGGCGTTGGTGTGACATCCAATGTCGAAGAGTATAACGAAGAGGAATTGAAGGTGAAGGTAGTCCACATCCAAGTGATGATGAGGAAAAGTGAAAGATGCACAATGATTTGCACAACCGCATGGATAAATATGAAAAGATGGACAACAAGATAGGCACGTCATTCTCGATAGATAGCCTACTAAGCAGTATTGGTTTGCTTAGTGGCTAGGGGAGATTCCTCTTCCTCTCAAGTTCAAAGTCTCATCAATCAAATTGTATGATAGGTCAAAGGACCCTATCGAGCACCTAGAACCTTCCCCTTGACTCTTAAAGGAGTGGCTAGGAGATGGATCAGGGCTCTTACCGCTAGGTTCTATCAGCAACTTATTGACCTAAGAAGACAAAAAAAACTTTGCTACTACTCTTGATCTTTCTCGGCTACTCCCTCTTCATTACTGCTTAGTGCTGCTACTCCCCCTTTATTAGTGCTACTCCTCCCTCTAACTTTTTCTCCACATTTTTGTCAACAATGTAGCCATGGGAGTCTTAGTTCCCAGCATCTGAATCATCAACTACATTTTTTTCGACTTGTTGGATGTCCAAGGAGAGCTGAACTAGTCTATCATTTGCTTGTACGCACTCTTTACGTACAATTATAATCGTGTCCTCTAATTTGACAGCAATCGTATCAAACTTCTGAGATAAAAGAGTAATTTGCTCCAGGATTTGAGGAAGAGGAGGCAGACTCAGTGAGTGGAGGCCTTTTCTTAGTAGCACTAGTAATGACAGCTTTAGAGTCGACCACTGTTAAAAGAGAAATAAGACCAACCATTTTTTGTGTGGACTCATTTGTTCTAAGAGGGACTTTGGCTTTCATAGCCAACTTTGTGGTCAAGCTGCCAAACATGAGATTTTGCTCTTTTTCAACATGAGAACGATGAATAACATCAATAGCATGGTTTGAAAATTCAATGGATATACCCGTTGCTAAAGCATACATAAAACGGGCTCTCTCAAGTGTGATTTTAGCATATGGTGACTTATGGGTCATAGATTGGTGAGCACTAATTTTGCTAGGAGCCTAGATTGTGGGAGCATGTGATACAAAGGTGACCTATGAGTCTTGGCAGTCCAGTTTGGGCCATCTGGACCAACAAACAGATTTTCCATGGTTGTTTTTTAAAGGACTCCCAAGCCCTTGAAAGGATATTGTGGTGATTTCACCTCAAGCAAATCATATAGCTCTCTAAGAATGACATGAGATACCTCAACTTGTGTTCCCTGAACAGTAGAAGTGATGCTATGATCATCCAAGTTGAAGTGGGCAATATTTGAGTAGAATTCCCAAACCACTTCGGTACACGATGCAAGAGTTGAATGAGTTAGTTTTTCCCATCCTCTTTCCATGAAAATATTACGGATGAGTTGGAAGTCATCTGTGGGAAAATCATTCAAAATAAGTTCACGTTCTCCTAAGACAGGTCTCTTGGATAATGTGTTTTTGTAGGCATTCTCAACTTCAACTGATGTAAACCGTTCAAAAATAGCTTCTGATTGTGTAGGTTCGGATGGAGGAGGAGGAGCTAAAGTTTCTCCAAGTTGTTTTATTTTAGTGGAGAGAGTTCCTCCTCGCTTAAAGAGTGTTTTGAAACCATTGGTGTAGATAGCTTCTTTCTCTTTGCACGTTCCTTGAACCTCATATGAGTTCTCACATCAACAATGTTAGAAAACAAATCTATAGTCAATAAACATGCATTGATTTAGAAACAAAATATGTGAGTAGTACTTCTTGGAATTGACCAAATGTCACACACAAACCTCACAAACATATAACCTTGCTATATTGGTAAGATAACCATAACAAATTAGAGGCAAATAAACTATATGAGTTGACTTAGACATATAATCAAACACATGGTGTGCATCCGTGAGAAACTGAATTGTATAGGTTCAGAACCCATGAAAAACCATCCTCGATACAAGCATAAAACTGTTCCAAGTCACCATATGTGTACATGCCTACTTGGTCTGACCAAAGTTCCAGTGCCCAACTTCTCAAAACAAGAATAATAATCCCAAACATCATATATGCACTTGCCGAAACCTAGACTTTGAGATATGGAGGAGATAGTTTAAACCAACACGTAATCAAAACTTGTTGCAAAATCTATGAGTGAAGAAACTTGGATTTGAGTGTTTTGCCTAAGAGGATTTAGTGAAATGTGAGAGATTTTGGCAAGCTAGGGCACAAGATGAGTGGCACCGAGTGTTTGCAAGGTTTCTTCGGGGGCGTGGGTGCATGAGTGTGACTTTAAGTCACTTAAGTGACTAGTGCTGTGCCATGCATGTGCCAAGTAAGTCTCACATGGACTCACCTTGTATAGCCTTTTAGTAACCCATTGGGACTTAGACATAACACAGAGACCCACTTAAAACTTATAAAAGCCTGAAACACTGCTTCCAACCTTATGCATCAAATGCACTTGCAACTCTAAACTCACCCAAATCAAAAAATCTTTTTTTTTTTTTTATAATTTTATATCTTCCAAAAACAAAAACAATAAAAATAAAGGAAATAAAAAAATTATTTAAAAAAAACAAAAGAATAAGGCAAGTAACATGCTTAGATGCATCTTAGTTCAACCATGATGACACTCATAAAATAAATCCAATATTGTACACTCTCTTGATTGTAATAATCACAATTGATGTTCACTACTCATAGAATCATCAATGTCAAAATTTATGTGAGAGTTTGAGTAAGCAAACTTATGTAAGGTAGAAACTCTTTATTCTTTTATTTTATTTTTGAATGTCATTTTTTATTATATTTTTCATGAATATTTTCTTCTTGAAAATTCTTCTAAGAGTTTGTCACTTATCTCAAGAACTAGAATTTATGCTAAGGTCGAGATACATGAGCGTCTCTTCCAAAAACTTGCTTGCAAATCCCCCTTTATGTCCATTTTTGTTGCTCATAATTTTTCACAATGATTAGAGCAACGATTCTTTTTATAAGGACCTAAAGGACAGATTCGTGTAAGGTGTTTGTCTTTTTTCGCAATGATTTAACACCAACTTTTTCTATATAGATCAACAAGTGGTGTTTGGTAATGAAAGATCTCTTTATTTTTGTACTATGTTTAACTAGTTTTAGTCAATTTAAAGTATGGACCCCCTCTATAGTGAACATCTCAATAACCAATATCAGTTTTAGTTATAATATGCATCCATACAAGTTCCTCTCAGTACATTGAAAATAAATTTTATCATGATGACCTGTACAAAATGAACTGTAAAAAAAAGTAATGCATGTGTTAAAGAATTTATTGGGTGAATACCCACATGCTCAAAACCTTAATACATCAATCATGCACTTCAAAAAAAAAAAACTGACTTAAATATTTTTTTCTTCCTTTCTTTTTTATATTAAAAAGAGTTAAAAAACCAAAAACAAAAGAACAAAATGTATGTCCTAAACTACTTAGAGGCAAAGACTCTCACTTGATATCACACACACTAATGGCTTTCCTCAAGAATTCAAACCTTAGACCATCTAAAGGTTTAGTAAACAAGTCAGTCAATTGATGTTTGGTAGGCACATGCTCCAAAGATACTATTTTAGATTCTACCAATTCTCTAACAAAATGATATCTAATATCAATGTGTTTGGTTCTAGAGTGCTGAACAAATTTTTTTGAAATACTAATAGTACTAGAATTATCACAATAAACCATAATAGTATTTTGAGAAAAATCATAGTCTTCAAGCATATTTTTCATCCATAATAGCTTAGTGCAACAACTCCGTGTAGCTATGTACTCAACTTCAACAGTAGATAGGGAGATCGAGTTTTATTTTTTACTCATCCAAGCTACAAGATTCCCCCTTACAAAAAAAATTCACAAGTATAACTCTTTCTATCATTGGCATTTTCAGCCCAATCAGTATCCAAATACCCAACAAATGTAAGATTATGATCAATGTTTTTACCTGTAGGATCCTTGCTGATTTTTGCCAATGTATTCTTGGGAGTATGAGTATTGCTTTTTTTCTTAAATCCCGAACTTCTTAACATAGTCTCTAGCATACTTAGATTGTGAGATAAAAATTCCTTCTTTACCTTGTTTTACTTGAATTCCCAAGTTTGACTCACCAATCATGCTCATCTCAAATCCAGATTTCATTTCATTTGCAAAGTCATATTCAAGAGACTTAAATGTAGCCCCAAATACTATATCATCAACATAAATTTGGGAAATTAGGATTTTCGTACCTGATCTCCTTATGAAGAGAGTCCTATCTGTTTGTCCTCTAATGAAGATATGCTCAAGTAGATAAGTTATTAATCTCCCATACCAAGCACGGGGTGCTTGTTCAGTCCATAGAGAGCCTTCTTTAACCTGTACACATAATTAGGATGTGAGTGATCAATAAATCCCTTAGGTTGTTCAATATTTACCTCTTCTTGTAATACTCCATTAATAAAGGCACTCTCGACATCCATTTAGTATAAGTTGAAGTCTAGATGACAAGCAAATGCAAGGAGAATTCAAACAGATTCCAACCAAGCCACAAGGGCAAATGTTTTATCAAAATCTATCCCCTCTACTTGTGTGTATCCTTGAGCAACTAGTCTTGCTTTATTTCTCACAATGGTGCCATGCTTGTCGGACTTATTCATGAAGATTCACTTAGTCCCAATGATATTATAATTTTATGGTTTAGGAACTAACTTCCATACATCATTTCTAGTGAATTGATGGAGTTCTTCATACCTAGTATTGACCCAACTTTCATCTTCCAATGCTTCATCAACATTCTTGAGCTGAACTTGCAACAAATAGCACACATAGAAAACTTGATTTAAAACTATTTCTTAATCTTATACGTTTATCTAGTTTACCAAGGATATTCTCGCTTGGATGATTTGAGCAACTCTTAATGAAGGTTTTTAGTCCATCTACTTCTTTTTTTGAGATCTTCGACAGATCTGTAAAGTTGATGTGCCCTAGGTGTTGATGTCACAACTCAATTTCATCAAGTGAAATTCTATGGCAACTCAATCTTGATATCAAAGAGACTCCATAGCAATTATCTGAAGTTCTTAAGCCTTTCAAGATTCATTCTCTGGCTATGTTGTATACATTGCATTTGTCTCTTAAAATCACACAGAGACATTTTCACCTAAAAACTGACTAATGCTGAGTAAATTAGCTTTAAGGCCATTAACATATAAAAAAATATTGTTTAAAATAAGTAATCAAATTATTTCAATACTCCCTTCCCCTTTTACAACATGCTTGCTATCATTTCCAAAGGTTACGGTGCCTCTATAATTTAGTTCCGCCTCTCTGAAAATTGTTTTATATCCAGACATATGTCTTGAACACACGTTGTTTAGGTACCACAGGTAATCCTCCATGGCTCTAAGTACCGTGTGAGCAATGAGGCACATGCCATCTTCTGTAATCACCTATTTTTCCTTGAGTTTTGACTTGTGATTTTCATTATTCTGAATGCATAGCTTTACTAATTCTTTTTTTTTTCTAATCTCATAGCTTTACTAATTTACCAAACTTGAGATTTATATAATTGATTAGTTGACTCATATCATCAACTTCGTTCTCTAGACTTTTTCGTTTCCTCTTTGAATTTCTTTCACCTTTAATTTTTTGCACTTGAAATAAGTTAAAGTAATGTGGTCTTATATGACCAACAACTCCACAATTATGGCAAGTAAGAATAAATTTACCTTCATACCTACCTTTTTTTACTATTTTAGTTAGTGATTTTTTTATGCAGAATTTTCGAATGGACTGACTTAGGTACAACATGATTGTGAAAATTTTTATCTGGACTTCTTTTAACAAAAAAAATATGTTTAGATGTAGAAGCGGCAAATAATGATGCTTGTTTTTCTTTTCTTTGGAAGTCACATATCTTAGTCCAATTCTATCATTATTCATTTTCTGAAAACTCAACATTTCTTCTAATTTTTGTGTTGCTATTTTTTGTTTGCACTGTTAAAATTTTTTTTAATTCTTATTTTAGTGCAGATCCTTCAATCTCATACTTCAACATCATAAATTTTTAGTGTCTTAGAGAGATTATTTTTCTCATTTTCTACAACTGTAAGTTTATTGCATAACTTTTTGTTGATTTTTTTGACTTTAACCACTTCCTCACACACCTCATTGTAAGCTTCCTGTACACTTAGTTCTTGATCAGCATCAACAAGAGCAATATCTGAATCACTATAGGCACATTCACTTTCAGATTTTGTTAGTAAAATCTCAGGCAAATTACTCACAATAGTAGAAGAAGTTATAAAAGATTTTTCATCATCCGATGATGAGTTTATACTTTCAGAACCTGAATTATCACTAAGGGTAACATTCAATGCCCTTCCTTTATTTTTCTTGAAATTCGGACATTCAATTCTAATATGACTATAACTGTAACATTCATGACACTTTGTTTTGTCCTTTTTCTCAACTTTATCTTTATTCTAATTTTCAAATTCATTTTTCTTGGCAGAAAATTATTTTCCTCATTTTTATTTGCCATTAGTTTTTTTTATTAAACACAACTTTTCTGAACTTCCTAACAATGAGAGCTATGTCCTCTTCATTTAGATTTTCCTCATCAGAAAATTCCTCTTGATCTTCTTTCACAGTTTTCAAAATAATAGATTTGCCTTTTCTTGCTTGAGGTTTTATACGTTTGTAGGGACCTGACCAGTTCTTCAACCCTTATTGCATCCAAATATTTACTTTCCTCAATAGTAATGACTTTAGGAAATCTTTAAGGTAAATATCTCAAATCTCCCTCATAACTCTTGATTTTTCGAGATTAAACTTGGAATTCACAATGACATTAGGGTTAGCATAGAAATTATTAAAAATACTCATCTTTCAGCATCTTAATCTCCAAGTTTTGAGGTAAACAATTATAATTTTGAGTTTTTCACAATTTTTGTTCTGTCATGTATGACCTCTAAGATGTCTCATGCCTTCTTAGCTATCTCACACATGGAGATCTTTTTGAATTCTTTTGGAGATACCACCATAAAGATGACATTCAGTCTTTTGCTAATTCAATTTCTATTGCTCATCTCATCTCTCGTCTAAGCATTAATATTGGCCTCAGGTTTAGTCTATCCTCTTTCAACGAAATACCATACTTGTTCATCCAACGATTTGAGGAATGCTCTCATATGTATGTTTGAATATGCAAAGTTTTCACCATTGAAGTGTGGTGGGGCAGTCAACAATGACATTTTTTCTAGAGGTACAGATTACACTCGAATGAGCGAACCACACTCTGATGCCAACTGAAATTCCCTTTGTACCCCTTTATATCAATGAAAATGCATACAAATTCACTTAAACAAATTGGTTAGTTCTATATCGTGTGATTATTTAATCAATCAAATACTTGAAATAAACTAATAAACTTGTATAACACAACGATTGGTTATGAATGGAAGCCCTTTGATGAACTCCTGAAAGGAAAAATCTAACAGGACGACCAAACTCAAAAAAATCAATTTCATTATCTGAGAATCCAATTACAAATAAGTTCTCAATTATAAAACCTTTGCTAATTTACTCTCTTACTTGATCAAACAAATGTTTCGTTTGTCTTCTACCTTGGTACTAGTCACAACCTTTGACAATCTTCAAAATATTGATTTTTCTCCTAGAACCTCTAGTGATTGAAATCTAATCAATGGTCTTTTCAATTTTGAGAACGATCACACTCAAGAGTATATGAAAATACAATGAAAATTATTTTTTGAATTTTCTCTCACACGGCACAACAAATATCTCTTAAAATAATCTCTTGCCGAAAATCCTAAATAGGGTTATTAAATGAGTTCTTTTAAATAAGCAGTCTAAAAAGAGTCCTAGACAGGATAAAATTCTACTGACAGATCGAGTCTGTTGCGAAATTCTCTTCTGACGGTTTGCTGACATGTCACGATAGCTGTTCTCTAGAGCACTTGATTTTGTTCAACTTCTATTCTGGATAAGTGTAGATTTGAATTCCACACCAGCAACATATTTAAACAACTCTTATGACTCTTAGATAGAATAATAATGTTATGGATTAATTCAATAAATATTTTATATTCATCCAAAATTCAAACTCATAGATAAGATAAAGTCTTATGTTTTAGTTTCATAATATCTTCAAACATATCAATCTAATCACCTAATCCTTACCAACAACTTCTACATTTACAAAAGTTGTAGCTTTAGAGAGAACTATGGAATTATGTACTGAGTTGGGTATGTACAGCTTATCTATGAAAAGGACTCTCAGCTTTAGGTTAATGTTGTTCTGAGTAGAGAACACAATTGGTCATGGTATGGCCAGATTGTGGAGGATTTGAAGATGGCTTTTGGCTCAACAAATCTTAGAAAACTACAATTTACACCACATTAAGGGAATCAAGTTGCCCATGCTCTTGCAAAGCTTGGTTTGTCTACTGTTGAAGAACTTGTGCGGATTAAAGATGCACCAAGGGAGATTATGGCTTGTATTGACTATGATAAACTAGTTTCTGATTATTGATTAATGTAATGTTTTGCTTGTTTAAAAAAGGGGAGGGGAGGGGGGGGGGGGGATGGTTTATTTGTCAAAGCTTTTCGTAGTAAGTCTTGACTTTGACGTGAAAATGAAATATTTTTTTATAAAAAGACTGCATTGCATTCCATTGAAAATGAAGTTACAGATGTGACCAGTAGCTAAGGGACGAGCCCTTATTACAAGCCAAACTAATTTTTAATCTATAGCTTCTCCGCACACAACAGCGATGGGCATTGTCTAACTTCTAAAACTCTCAAGTGACAAACCAACAGAGATTACAATCTCGATTTGTGGTTTGTCTAAGAGAGTGATACTCTGAAAATTGAGGTAAATAACTCCACCCTCCAAAAAGGAAGCGAGAATTATCACCTCCATCCTCTAAAGGAGGGGAGGGTAGAAAATCCACAACCTCTAAAGGAGGGGAGGGAAGTACCAACTAGGCATAAGCCTATTCATCTTATTACTACCTATTAACAATAAACAAACACACTAAATCAAACACAAAACATAGACACTGGGAGACTCGCATCTGTGGGTGGCGTGTGGGAAACAGGTGCCACTCCTAAAAGGTGGCGGAAGGGTAGGTGAGAGGTAGCTGAAGGCTCTCATCTCGTCGGAGTCATGCGTGGTAGCTGAACCCACCGTAGGAGGTGGCGCGAGGGAAAAACAAGCCTCCTACTTTAAAAGCACGTGCACATCATGCGCAGTAGCTAACAACAAAAGGTCACCTCAACCAAGAGATCAGTTCCTTGTGAGACTGATGGCAAGGCCCGTTGAGGCTGAAACCTGTGGGCTTTGTTCGAAACTCCGTTTGCACCCTCCAAACAGAAACAGCGACCTTCGAACTGGATACCATGCGAAAACTCTCCTCCATTCACCAACAAAAGGGGCCAAAAATTGCCGCTGATACTCCTTCAAAAAGAAAGAAACCAGAAGAGGGAACAAGGGGCAGGAGAGATAAGAAGGAATGAGAAAAACGAACGAACAAAACTAAACAAAACGAAAGAGGGAGAAGGGGGAGAGGAGGGAGGGGGGAGCCGAAGCTCCCACCCCCCGGCGGCGAATATCCTTAGGAAAAGTTAGGATTTTGAGAGGGGGAGAGAAGAGAGAGAGAGAAAACCAAAGTAGGTCTTTCTCTTCTGCTTTTAATTAATATATGAAAATTGAACATTTCGACCACAAATAAAAGTAAGAAAAGTGTTAATGTCTATAAATCGACTATGTGATCAAAGTTTAAATGCTGAAATTAAGAAAGATATACAATTTGAAATATTACATCGAATTACGATTAGTTTATAAAACAAATTTTAGTGTATAAGACATTTATCAACGAATAACAGAAAACACAACTTTTTTTACAATTCTTTTTACAATCTTGTATAAAATAAAAAGTGATTGTGGAATTCTAAAAATAAAAATTCAATAATTTTTTGTAATTTTTTTTTTATGAATTGACACTTTCAATTGGCCAGTTATAAAATATCTTAGGAAACATTTGAGTCAATATCATTCTTCATAGTTAGTGAATAAAAAAAAAATACCCTCTTCTTGCGATTGGGTCATCCATTAGAAGGGTCCAAAAATTGCTAACTTTTTTAAGGATACAAATCTGCAAAACTTAAAAGAGTTTTATAATTTTATTGGAGTTCGGCTCCCCATTAGGCCTAAAAGTCCATGAAGGCTTTGGATTGACCTAAAGTTGGCCGAATCCTCCGAACTCCATGGAGGAAACAAAAGCGAGAATATAAACTTAAGAAATTTTCGCAAATCAAGTATATAATTATGAAAACCTTTATCTTTTCTTGATGTCTTTCAATCAGAATTTTGGTTGAAAAAAATCATTATCCACTTCTTTGGTTTTTATTCAAGTTTTTGGTTTAAAAATATATGAATTACATTATGGACCCACAAACTATCGAGCAATTTACATTCTACATCCTAAACTATCAAAAAACAGACTTCATAGATTGAGTGAGTATGTAAGACTTTCGGGCTCAAAGCTTGTTCACTCCTGTTGTTAGCTCAATTAATAATAAAGCCCAACCAACTATTTGTTGGGCCCAAAGTAAAATATATTGTATCTACTAATAAAATTAATTTGGGATTCAATCGGTTGTTGGGTTTTTATTCAAAGTTTTGGGTTTAGTTTCGACTCAAACATACTTGTTTAGGTACGAGGAACTGTCGCATGTGGATGGAAAGTTTTAGTTTTGGAATTTCATGGTATGCAAATTCACCACATCACTTTCATGATTAACGACAGTACATCTAATCTTCAGCAATGGATTGAATAACATAGCTAAAAGGTTACTCTGTTATGGTTCTATTTCTAGATGGAATTGAAAAAGTGGGAAGAAAGGATTGTATTGAGAAAATATTACTGAATTTGTCAACGGTAGAAAAGAAATACAAAGATTAGTTCAAGGCAATCTTACCCTCCAAATGTTCCCAGCTCATATAGAATTCTCAATTCCTCTCGCTTCTCCCTCGTTTTCCTTATACAGACTAAGCTAAAGACTTAGACAGATGAAAAAGCCACACATGGCCATAGCATAATAGAAAGTAAAATAAAAAGAAAAAATATTGGCTGCAGTCTCTCACATGAACAGTGGAATCACTGTTCATGTGAAAAGTGATTCCATTGTTCATGTGAGAGGCTGCAGTTGCAACCCAGCTGCAACCAAGCATTCCTCAAATAAAAAAGACACCATGTTCATGTGAGAGGCTGCAGTTGCAACCCAGCTGCAACCAAGCATTCCACAAATAAAAAATACACCAATTTTATTTAGACACTTCTTCTAAATGCTTCGTTCCACCAACAAGGTTCCTCTTTCAATGGGCTACAAACCCACGAGTTTGAATCCAAGGCTTTTTCACATTTTCTTCCTTCCAAAATGGCAGATTCTCTTTCATATCCAAGCATCAAAACACCTTATCCCGAGTTCCACTTTCTCCAGCCAAACCTAAGCTCCTAACATTCTTCCCCTTTAAAAAACTTGTCCACAAGGTTCCTAAAACTATTGTAAATGTTACACGCCTCCACCTCATGAGTGCAAACAATTATTTAGAGCCACCCCTGATAAAAAAAACCAACTATTTAACCAGCTTTGAAACTTTCCAAAGGTGCAGTGCATGAAATCGGGATTTACTCTATAGGAGTGGGTCCGAAGGGCCTTGTCTTAAAGAAGTTCTCCAACATTAAAATAAAAAGAAGAAAAAAAAGTAATTGTTACACATCTCTAAGAGAAGGATAAAGAAACTGGAAATTTGTTGTATTGCTTTTCCCGACCCCTCAATTTTGGTTACCATTTTGGGCATCTTATCATGTAGAAGGCATCATCATTATTTCCACCAATGTTCTCAAAGCCATGTAGACCACAATCAGTAGTAGAAGAAATACACTGGATATCACAAGAAACAAATAATAACAGAGTAGTTCACAATCTTTCCAACTTTTATACATCATCACTTTTTATTTTTTCTTAATTTTTTTTTATTTTTTTAATATTTTTATCTTGACACTTTTTATTTTTTCTTTTGAAGTTTATTTAATTTATTTATTCATTATTTATATATCAAATATTTGATAAAAAAATAAAATAAAATAAAATGTGGTGTGAGTTTAATGAATAGTAAGAAATTACATAGATTTTTTCATAAAATTGGGAGAGTGTAGCGCTGAAAAGATATCTTCCGAGGTTTTCTGAACAAGAGAAGACTGGTCTTCTGTGGTGTGAGAAAAAGGTTCAGACAATTACAACCTCGAAACTCTAGATAATCTGAAAATAGCTGGAGATGTATACAATCAACAGCCCAATGGGTCCCAAATAGAAGGCGGCCTGTTCAGACATAAAACAAACTTCATCTTGAGAATCTACAAATAGCAGAAAAACCAGCAACCATCCCTTCTCTAGCTCAAAAGTAAACCTACTTATCCATAAAGCCCAACCAAATAAAGCCTGCTAAAACTAAATACACTTATTTTACCTGTAATTTTATATATAATTTTAGAGTGTGCAGTTCTTGCATACTCTTTTAGAAAAAAAAATAAAGATTATTATTAAAAAAATTATTTTTATGTAAATTTCAAGTTTATCCACTTTTTAAAAATAGAATATGCAAAGACTGCATGCTCTAAATTCCAAATATTACTTATTTGAATCTCGGCAGTAGGGGTCGCCGCCACTAGTAGTTCACTGCCTAATAATATTTTCTGCACCCCAATCATTTTTTTTTTTTTTTTTTGAAGAGGAACCCCAATCAATTAAAACCGCAGTTTGCATTAAAAATATTAAGGGAATCAAACCTAACAACAGTTTGTCTTGTATTTTAATAATCTTTGGTGGAAAATGGCCCAATGAGTTTGTCTCTCAATCTTATTGCTCATACATTTTAATTTTTTATTTTGATAATTAAGAAAGCGGTTATAGGTATAGACTGGCCGGCCCACTAGCAGCATCCTTCTTTGACACTCAAATATCAAGATTTGTTTTCGTATATTAAGAACATATATTATATATATACATAAGTGTGTGTATGAAATTAAATTCAATTTTTTTTAACAATTTAAACCTTTTTATTTATCTATATATATATATATATGTGTGTGTGTGTGTTAGTGAGTTAATTTCTCTTTCTTTATTATAAAATTCTATTTATAAGTCGGCACGTGTAATATATAAAGTAAAATGCTTACATATATAATATATTGATTTTAAAGAAATTATTTAAAATTTAAATCTTATAAATTAATCTCCGTAAATGATATGTATGATATACTCTATAGTCTACACACCAAGTCTCAAACCTAACAAAAGTAATGGAATACAAGTTTTGGAAGGTATTGTCAAAGGGCGATACTACAATCACTATGGTAGAGTACTTTTTTGAGTCTTGTTAGGTTTTTTTTTTTTCTTATATGTTTTTAACACTCTTAAATATTTTAAAAAAATCATAATATTATTAAATATTAATTTTTTAATCACTAAGTTTTTTTAAAAAAAGAAAAAAACGATGCAAAAGAACGAGACTCGCCAACGTTGGCCTATCATTTTTCTTGTCAAAATATGCAAGCGCGGGTGGTCAGGAAAATTTTCGCCGGCTTCCAAACTCCAACGAAAGGAAAGTAAATAAATATGAATAATGCTACATACAGTCGTGAAATTGCAAACGGCATGCAGTCGTTTTAGAAAAAATTAACTTTTTTCACGTATGTCTCATATATATTTACTTTTTTCTAAAGTGATTATACGCCGTTTGCAACTTCATGACTACATTTATTATTTGTCAATAAATATATACCCACCAAGTCATAGAGAGAGAGAGCATGACTAAATTTAAAATTGAAATATGGGTGAGAAGAATGGTGGAGGCCCATTCCTCATTAATTAACTCCGAATAACTTTGTTCCATCGTTGACTATATAAACTAGATAAACTAGAGACACCCAAAGAAATTCATTCATTTATTAGGGGACGGTGTAGCATCAGTGGTTATAATATGTGGTAGGGCATGTACCCATTCATGTATGCTTGCTTCTATTGCCTATATATTGTTTTTTGGTTTTTACATATTTTATTTCACCATTAAACTATTTCCAATAGTCATTTGGACCAACATTTTTGCCCTTTAATTTCTCGTGTCCATCAAAATTAAAATGTAAAGCTTGTCAAATAAATTTTATTTGTATGCCTGCTTAATAGTGCATCAATTAGATTCTTCTCCTATAATACATTTTCAATATTTGAAGTATTATTTATATAAACATTATCTATGTTGAACTATCATTGAAATTAAGAAAATTTTAATTATTTAATTTTTTTTTAAATAAATATTTTTTTAGAAAATTTATAAAAATAAACTTATAAATTGATATATTTTTTAGTAATATATTAAATATATTTTATAATATAATATATATCGAATAACATTCAAGTTAAATATAAAAAATGTAAATTAAAGTGAAAATTGAGGACGTGAAAAGTGATGCTACGCGAAGAACAAGACATTAGAGTTGACTCGGAAGACCCCACTAACCACATTTTTGTAGATTTTTTTTTTTTTTTTTTGTGGTCTTTCAAAGTTTCAACGTTCCGTTTCATTAACGGGAGTGGTAGTTCTCCGGATCACTTCTGCACAACCTTTTAATTTTTACATACTATTATTTTTTATTTTTTATTTTAATTTTTTAATTTTTTTAATATTTCTTTTAATTTATTCTTTTTAAATTAATTTAATTTTTTTATTTATTATTTATATATTAAATAATTAATTGAAAATAAAATAAAATAATGTATGATATGTGAAAATTATATAAATAATAAGAAGATGAATAAATTTTTTCCAGTTCTCCGACCCATTAACGGAAGGTTATCCAACTTCCGTAGTACGGCTTCATGACAATTCTTAAGGCATTGTAGGTCCCACCCACTGCACCAATAGCTTGATGACAATTCAAAGGCATGTAGGTCCCACCCATCGCATCAATAGTATTATAGCATAATTCCCTACACCTAATTCTAGAAGCGGACCGTGACAAAAATATAAATTTTCTTTTCTTTTTGTTTTTTAAGGTAACATTCGAAGTTTTATTCAAAATCCAAACATCCTTACAACAAATGAGAACTTGAATCAGCAATTTTTATGCATTTCTAGTCAAAGTACGAGAAATTGAATTTGAATTTCTATGAGGATGGTAACTTGCCACTGTTCAAATTGAATCAAGATAAATTTGGCATAGACATAATCAGATTAGTACTGTCACAACCTTAAGCACCAATCTTAATATCATTGACAGCATCTAGAGCATCTCCTTCTAAATAATAAGTAGGCATGTTTATCCGAGTTAAGTTGTATCGAATCCGGTTTGAAATTTTAATATATTTCTTAATATTTTAAATTTATTTTTAAAAAAATTAAAGAAAATTTTAAATTTGAGTTTCGGATTCCTAAATCCGAAATCCGGATGAACACTCCTAATAATAAGTTTGGAACCATACTCTAGACCAAACTTTGAGGCAAAATAAGCAACGAATGACTTGGCTAGAAGAGGGTTTGGAATCAAATTTTTTTCTCATCCTCATAGTATCCAATACTTGACCTTTACAGTACCTTGCCACAACTCCAAAACCAATCAAGCATAGTTATTTATCATCTGAAGCATCCTAATTAACATTGACAATATCTTGAGAATGAGGCACCCAGCAAGATGAAAGAGTGGAAAAGGTAGACATCCTAATCTGTTTAGCTTTAATACTAGTTTGAATGTCTGTTATTCTTTGAATTGCTTGATTGAAGAGCACTACAGGAGAAGTAAGTAGCTTCTCAAAAGCCACTGCTTTCCTTCTTTTCCATAGCTTTCACATTATCATAGCAATCTCCATAAGCTCCCCCGCTTCCTCAAATGTATCAAACATTCCAAACAACAATTCTTTAAAAGACTAGTCTACAATTTTAGATTTTTGTAATTTTTTTGAGCTATAGTACCAGACATCTTTCACTGCAACACAAGACCAAAGTGCATGCTTAGTTGTTTCCAGGGGTGGAACTACTCTTTTATATATAATTATTAGACAGCAGCCCCTCCAAGTCTGAGATTTTTCTCCTACAGCCCCCCTAACTCTAAAGATTGTAAGTCCATGCAGATGGTCCATGCGTGTAAACCAGTAGACTATAAGTTTTTGTTAACCAGTAGACTATAATTCAGCTACTCAAGAGTTCAAGACCAAAACCAATTGTTCATGTAGGGATGCAACTGACTCACAGAGTACCCATCATCGCAGTACCTAGGACTGTAAAAAGATCGAACCGGACCGGCAGACCGGACCGGACCGATTGTCCCGGACCGGACCGGTTGGAATCCAGTCCCGTCCAGTCCAAAAAATATATGGACTGGAAAATTCCGATCCGGTCCCGGTCGAGGGAGTTCATCCCCCTGGACCGGACCGAATTCCTAGAGTTTTTTTTTTTATAATTTTTTTTTAAAATATATGTATATATAAAAAATAATATATAAATTTTAATATTAATATTAATATATATTAATATATAATATATACTCTTATAATATTAATATATAAATAATAAGTGTATTATTATTATTTAATATATTATTACTAATTTATCACTATTTACTAACATATAAATATATAATATACTAATGTAAATTGTAATAGTGTTATTACTTATTAGTTATAATTTACTAACATACTTAATATATAATATATACTAAAATATTAATATATAATATATATTTTTATAATATTAACATATTATAATTTATAGTAGTTATATTTGGGCCAAAAAAATATTTGATCATTATAGAATTTTATATTAAATTTAGCCAATTAAATCATATGGGGCACCCCTGGACCGGACTGGACCGCCCCTGGACCGAATTGAATTGGACCGGTATGGACCGAACTCCTGTTCGGTCCGGTCCAGGGTGAGAGAATTCTTGGACCGAATGAAATCGGTCCACAAATTTCTCGGACCGGATCATTTACACTCCTAGCAATATTCTCGCTTTTGGCTTTTGTACAATTGTCGTGCCATACTAACATAGTGATAAGTGATATACACAAAATTATAAAAAAAAAAAAAGGAAGATAAAGTGATATGCTAGTATAGGCCTTCGTTGCTTAGAGTTAACACAAGTTTTATCTTGATTCTTATCAAATTCTAAGCTTTTGTTGCGAATCGCGATTTGCCGTTTCACGTTTGTGTGTTGCTTTTGAAAATCTCTAAGTTTCTAACTCTGGGTGACGAAATTTCATTTATGTTGCGTTTTGCCGCCCTTTTGCTCGCTCTCGCGATTTCCAAATAATGGGTGACAAAGACTGAATGCGATTTCGAAGTCGAAGGCTTGCTCTTAACTCTCAAGTCTCAGGTACTATTGTTCAACTTTATATTTAAGTTATTCAACATTTTTTGTTCTAGAATCCACTTTTAGATTTTTTTTTTTTTTTTTAGTTTTTTTCTAAGCTTGCTTTTAGCTTGTTATATTTAATTTTTTTTTTTATTATTTAGCTTGTTCTAGAATCTATTTTTTTATTAAGTTTAAGTTTTTACTTTTAAGTTTTAACATTAATAATTTTTTGTTAGACTATTATGTTAATTAAGTTTAGGTTTTTAGATAACTTAGACTATTAGTACTATGAAATCTTAGCATTACTAATTTACTCTCTTTTATTTAGATAACTTAGATTGTTATTCTCATATAATAAATTTTAAAAAAATAATAATTTTAAGTTATAAAAGTAATTGAGAATATTAGTTAATTTACAAACTATACAAAAAAAAATCTAATTTAAAGTTACTAACTTAAAGTATAGAAAAATATGAGTAAATAAAAATAATTGATTAATTTAAAGGAAACATTCTAAGTTGGTCGCCTCCCAAATACTAAATTCTGATTCCGCCCCTGATTGTTTCCTCATACATATTACAGGGCAAATGGGATTGTCAAAAATCTTTCTTTGATAAAGATTGAGCTTGGTTGGTAATCATTCATGACATGCTTTCCACAAAAAAACTTTCTCAACATTAGGCAACTTAAGTGACCACAAATTTCTCCATTTATGTTTATCAGAGTTATGGGCAGAGCACCGACCTTTCTTACTATCCTCTAACTCAACTTGCATATGATAAGTTTATTTCACTGTGAAAAGTCCATTCATAGTATAAGGCCAGCTTTGTTTATCTTCACTTCCACATTGACTAACTGGTTTTCTTAATATCATATAAGCTTCTTCTTGACTGAAAACCTTGTCTCACAAGCTGGTCCATCCATTAACATGTTGTTTCATTAGTAAGAGTTTATACAAAATCATCTACAGCTAGGATTGAAGACTTGCTCTGAACCTGGAAGTTTGGAGTTTGAGGCAGCCACCTATCAAACGAGATTTTGATGTCCTTTCAATTTCCTACCCTCCAAAATAGGCCTTTATGAAGAACAAGTCTTGCTAATAGGATACTTCTCTATAGAAAGGATGGACTCCTCCCTAACTGTGCATTCAAGAAATTCCCTAATTTATAATACTTTGAGGCCAAAATTTGAGTTGCCAAAGAGGAAGGGTTTTGCACTAGCCTTCATGCTTGCTTTGTCAACATGGCCAGATTAAAAAATTCCAAATCTCGAAACCCCAAGCCCCCCATAGGCCATAGCCTTCCTTCTTCCTAGTTGATGCTTTGGAACCCACTAAACTCTTCTCTCATTTGATTTTGGTCCCCACCAATAAAGGCAAGCATAACCCTATGAATTTCATGCAAGATGCTTTTGGGAGTGTTGAGAACTCTCATGCTATATGTAAGAATTGCTTGAATGCAAGAGTTAATTAAAACTCATTTTCCAGCTTGAGAGAGATATTTGAATTTCTAGTTTGAGAGCCTTGCTCTAACTCTACCTAGGATGCCATTGAAAGAGGCTACTCGAGACCTTTTTACCATTGCAAGTAGACCAAGGTACTTCTCATAGCATTCAATGGCTCTAACCCCAGCAATTCTGGTCAAAGTATCTTTTACATCTACTCTTGTACTTTTGCTAAAATATATTGATCTTTTGTCTTTGTTAACCCTTTGACCTGAAGCCATTTCATAGACAGACAATAATCTTTGCAACCTACACTATCAATAGAATTTGCTTTTCAAAAAAGCAAACTATCATCAACAAAGAACAGATAATTTACATGGAGCTGCCCCCTTGCTAATGGAATGTCTAAGCTTATCCTATATGAGGCTATATTAAGATTTTATGGTACATTACAAATGTTAAAATGAGAGATTCTCGTGTGAATGACAATAATTTTCTATTAATGATAATGTTAGCGCAAAGACCAAAGATCATATTGAAGGGATTTTAAGATTGTAATACATGCTCAATATATATATTTACAGTTGGTTGGGGGGTGAGATATTGTGTGAGTGCCACGTGTGCCTATTATTACTCATATTGGGGGCAAATTTATTGAGACTAAATGGATATTCTAGAATAAATGGCTAAAAATTTGGATTAGAGGTAAATTGAGTTTGCTGGATGCAATAAGTTAAATACTTAAAAGAATAGAAAAGCTCAAGGCCGGTCGAGTGGAAATTTTCTTTTTACATCGACCAACAAAATTTGGCCATGTAGGAGGTGCATGATCAAAATAGTTACACATACATGCAGAGAATCAGAGAATGAAACCCTCTTTTTCCTCCTTCTCTCGTGGGCATTCTTTCCTTTAGACTTTCAGAGCCACCTCTCTCATGCAGCTCCCTTCCTCACGAATCTGAAACTCCCCTCACTCGCGCAGCCCCCTTCCTTGACTCTAATCGACAGCCTACTCATAATTCGTTGGTATATTGACGAACCATTCGACAGGTCCAAACCAATTTCACACAAGGACTCCAACTTTGGTCCTCCTTTTGGAAACATTAAACATGTTTTACTTGCCTGGGCTATGCCAAGAATTGTTGAACGGGCATAACAAGAAACTTGGCTTAGGTGGGATCCAACCCAGCCATTGCAAGATTGGCAACACCTAGATGATTCGTTTTATAAGAGAAGCCCTGTGAAGGCCCCAGGTGTTGCCTATTCAACATACTCAACGAACCAATGGAATAAGAATTTTCATGCTATTTTAGGCTTTGATTTATGCATTTTTTTGTGAGGATTTCTTTTTAGATTTATATATTTTGTTTGTTCTCTGGGTCCAAAGATCAAATGGGTTCTCTTCTCCTCGGCACCCACAACTCAAATATATTCTCTTTTTCTTTTTTTTAGTGCAATGGCAAAATTAGATGGGTTTGATTTTTTTGGGTTCTATTTTTTCATTTTTTTTTTCTTTGGTTGATTGGAACTTCAAGGGAGAGAAACGTGGGGTATTCGTCGAGATTTTATAAATGGGAGAAGGAGAGGGAGAGGAAGAGAGAGTACAAAAGAGAGGGAGAGGAAGAGATTGAGGAGGGTCACTAATATCCAGCTGCAACTCCAAATTTATTGAGATGCCTATGTGGCTATTTCTTATTGACGAGGGTGAAAGTTAAAATTTCACCTATCCAACTAAGAGCACGACCCTTAGAAGAAAGCAAGAAAAAGAACAAATGAAGGACAAAAGAAAAAGAAAAAAGAAATATGAGAGGAATGAGGGATCAAGAGAAGGAAAAACCAGATAGATATGAGGTGGATTTCTACTTTTTCATCAACATCAATGAGTGTGACTTACGATTGTAACAAATAAGGCTAGTTTGAGTATTAAGAGTATATCAGAATAAAGATGTTTTATTTAGTTTGAGTAGTCTATGAATAAATATTTTTTTATTTATTTGAGAAATGAGAGAAAAATCAAATAAAAATATTATAAAATTAAAAAATTTTTTGAATATTACTTTACAATATTGTTTTTGTTTTGAAGTTTGAAAAGTTGCATAGATTTTTGTGTTTTGTTTTAAAATCTGTAGAAATTATAATGGTTAGATAATAACTAGAAGAAAACTTTAATGGTTTGAATTATTTTAAAAAAAAATAGGGAGAAGTTTTGAAGATTTATCAGTTTAATATCTTTGACTCTTTTTAAAAAGTCTTCATACATAAGCTTGACTCTTTTTAAAAAGTCTTCATTTACATAAGTTATTTATATAATAATATATTATATCATTTCTCATTAAATTTAGAATTTAAAGTAGCAATTTAACAATTTTAATATTGAGATGGATAGTGTTGGTTTGATATAATCTTTCATGAAATTTGCTTGATATAGGCCAAGAGCTTTTGCTACTCATCATTCCTGCACACACACAATACACTTATTTTTGTTCTTTTTATTTATTTTTTAATTTTTTTTATTCTTCTTATTCTAATTAATGAGTTTTTCTACTCATCATCTATATATTACACATTTAATAATAGAAAAAAAAATATGATGTGAGATATGTAAGAATGGTGAATAGAACTTTTCTTCAGCTAATATATTATTTGTAAGGATTTTCAACAATTCTAAGCTTTGGATTTATACATTTTTTCATTCATTCTCTAGGTCCACAAATCAAATAGGTTCTCTTTTCCTTGGCATCCACAGATCAGATGGATTCTTTTTTTTGGGGGTTTCGGGGGGAGGGGAGGGGGAGGGGGAGGGGGAGGGGGAGGGGGAGGGAGAGGGAGAGGGAGAGGGAGGGGAGGAGGGGGGGACACAATGACAAGATTAGATAGGTTTGATTTATTTGGGTTATGTTTTTGTGTTTTTTTTTTCTCTGGCCAACTGGAACTTCAAGGGAGAGGGACGTGAGACATGGATCGTTCATCGTGGTATTACAGATGGGAGAAGGAGAGATAGAGAGAGAATGTAATAGCCCAAATTTTTCTAAGGTAAATTATTCTATGGATATTATTTTAAGGAGATTTATTTGATGCATTTATTTATTAGGAAATTAGAGTGGGAGATTTAGTTGAGGAATGTGAGATTACACTTAGTGTTGGAAATTATGCATTTTCGGATTAATCTGTCGAGTTTTAGAAAAACGGGCATAAGTTATTCATATGGGGTCCAAATGAGGTTATTCCAATTGATATAGAACCCTAAGAGATAGATCTAAAACTTTTATGTTTGAAGTTTCCGGAGATTCGGAGGGAATCAATAACTTATTTGGGAATCAAATAGGCAGCTTTGGAATGGGCTTAAATGGAACCCGAATTGGATAATTGAACTAGATTGGGGCATGTAACTAATTAGGCAACTGGTTTTAGGATTCTCTGGGATTAGGACATGTGTAGGGATAGTTAGGAATGGATGGAAAGTTGATTTGGAAGTCAATTAAATAGTTAGTGTGATGGGAACTCAAGGGGAGCCAAAATCTGGTTGATTGGTGACTAAGTGGATCAAATTTGGCTCTACCTTAACTAAACTAAGAAGTGACCTTCTAGAACTTGTTGAGGGGAGACCTAAGGGAGTTGGGAAGGAACCAAATGGGTAGGAAAATCTGGAGATGGGCGTGTGACACAAGGGGAGAGCTGGAGATGAGAGATGCATGCATGGTTAGGTGAAATGCCACCTCACCTCTTATCCCTTTAGCTTACTTCTCAGCCATGGATCAAAATGGGCAGCCAAACCATCTCAAATGTGAGCCCTTGGATGACTAATTTAGCTGCAAAGCCTAGGATTTGGGAGGCTTAATCCTCATCATTAGATTTACTTAGATGGACACCTCATCACATGCAAATCTGGCAACTAGTGCACCTTAGGTGCATTTCCTTTTCTCTCCCTCATGTTGGTCGACCACCACCCTATAAATAGAGCCTTGAGAGCTTCCTAAGCTCCTTTAGAAGGAGAGAACACTTGCCCTTTTGAAGCCATACCAGAAAACCCTCCCCAAACCCTCAAAGTGATCACTTGTGAGTTAAGTGAGTGTGTGTGGGAGAAAACTTGTAGGAAGTTGGTTGGATCAATTCTCTTGAGCTTGGAAGAAATTGTAAGTCCATATTCTAGCTTAATTTAAGCATGGAAATGGTTTATTGGCATGATTGAGTTATGTTTACTAGTAGTGAACACTTAAGAACATGATTAAGTGGCAATGTGACATATGAGTAGGGTTGCTTGTAATTTGTCTTGTTAATATGTTCAATAAAATTGTAGAAACTTAGATTTAAGTTTTTAAGAAGATAAATAGGGTGTATGGAAGAGATTGGCATGTTTTGAATAGAGAAAACCCTTAGAGCCGTAAGTTCGCTCGACCCTCGCTCGACATGTGAGTCGAGCGAAGGCAAAATATGAACCCTCGCTAGAGTTTCGCTCGACACCCGCTCGAGCGAGTCCCAACCCGAGACTTCGCTCGATACTCGCTCGACAAGCCGCTCGAGCGAGATGCCCTGTTTTGCTTAGACTTAGGGTTTCCTTAGAATAGAATTAGGGGTTTCAAATGGGAAGAATTATAAGTGAAATAACTCATGTGAACAAGAGAAGAATAAAAAGAAAGAAAATAATGTTTATAAGATTAAGTTAGTCACGTCGTGATGGGGACGGCGAGACGTAACGCCCGGATGACTGACGTGCCGACAGGGACGGCGATACGTAACGCCTGTCGCGATATAAGAATATGTGATCTCCACGGGGACGGCGAGACGTAACGCCCGTGTGATTGATCCTCACGGGGACGGCGAGACGTAACGCCCGTGAAATTGATCTAAATGGCGGGGACGGCAAGACGTAACGCCCGCAGTAATATGTGTATATGTTTTGTGTCAACACGGGGACGGCGAGACGTAACGCCCGTGAGATTGACACCAGACTCATCATAACGGGGACGGCGAGACGTAACGCCCGGATGATTGATGAGTGTATGTGATGGGGACGGCGATACGTAACGCCCATCAGTGATATGAAAGAATAAGAATTTTAAGGGGAAAACGATGTAATTTAATATAAGATCATGGGTGAGTTAAGAAAGGTATCTGTTAGACAGTGGTCTTGTGAGGGGTATATTAGGGTAATTTCCCTTGTCATTCGTGGTAATAACTTTATGGTTGTTTTCCCTGTTTCCTTTAAGCTGTTTATGTACTTACTGAGATTTCATTCGAAATCTCACTCTTTTGTGGCTCCATATATTTTGTGCATATTATTTTATACAGGATTCGATGACCAGCAGGGGGATAGCCCCGATGAGGCAGGAGACTTCGGGGAGTCCTGAGGGACTTTCCGACTATAGTCCTTATATGGACATTTCTTTTGTTTCCTTCGGACCTCCTATCAGTAGTCGACCCACCGGAGCTTGGAGTCTTGACGCATCCTCTTTTGTTGAGGAGAGGCGACGTACGGGATGCTGCATAACCTTAGGAGTAGACGGCTCATTGTCCATGTGTGGGGTTTGTGTGACTCCACGGGGACAACAGCTCCAGCGAGACTTTAGTATTAGTATGGATAGGTTTCGCTATGGGAGAGAATACTCCGAGGTTAAGAGGGAAAAAGAGTGAGGTGAAGGAAAGTCCTTTTGGATGAATGTAAAATATTTTACTACAGTTTGGGTTTGTATATGTAAGAAGTACAATGTTAAGTTTTAATGAATGTTGTATACATATACTTCCGTGTGATTTTTAGAAAGTTTTATATCAAAGACCTGACCGCTGCGAATTAAATGATTTATGCTTTTTAGTCTTGTTAAGTACGAGGGTGAGTAGCCAAGTGTTGCTCATCCCGACACCTTAATTTACGTTAAATCCCAGACGTAAGTTGGGGGTGTCACAGAGAAAATGAAAGGGAGAGAGAAATCTAGGAGGATCACTAGTATAAAAGCAAAAATCTCACCCGTATGATTGAAAGCATGACCCTTAGAAGAAAGTTAGAAAAGAAACAAATGAAACACAGAAAAAAAGGAAAAAAAATATGAGAGGAGGGAGGCCACAAGGGATAGAAAAGCCAAATAGAGATGGTGTGGATTTCTACTTCTTCATCAACATTAATGAGGTTGAACCTCTTAGAAGAGGTAGGAGAAGAGGTAAAAATCAATTTAAGAGACAAGCTGTTGAGGAGAATAGCAAAGTAGTTGAGGTGTAGCTCCTCCCACTTCCCTGGATCAGTAGAAAGTTAGGCGAATAGAAAGTCAATAGGAGCATGAGAGAGAAGTGAGATTTAGAACTTTTTACTTAGACGTGAAGTTAAGATAGTAACAATTCAGGCTAGTTTGAATGTTTAGCATATCTCCTCAATAGGCGAATAGAAAGTTAGGCTAGTTTGAATATTTATCTCAGAATTATGTGAATAGTAGCCAAATAGTCTGTGAATAAAGATGTTTTATTTATTTTGAAAAATGAGAGAAAAATCAAATAAAAATATTAAAAAATAAAAAAATATTTGAATATTACTTTTTAATATTATTTTTTTTATGAATTTTGAAAAGTTAAACTGATTTTTGTTTTATTTTGAAGTTTGTAGAAGTTATAATGATTAGATAATAATTAAAAAAAATTAATGGTTTGAAGTATTAAAAAGAAATTATGAGAAATTTTTAAAATTTATCATCTTATCTTATTAACGTATCCTTGACTCTTTTTAAAAAGTTTTCCTTTACATAATTTGTTTATATAATAATATATTATATCATTTCTCAATAAATTTAGAATTTCAAGTAGCAATTTAACAATTGTAATATTAAGTTGGATAGTGTTGGTTTGATATAATCTTTAATGAACCTTGCTCGATATAGGCCATGAGTTTTGCTACTCATCATCCCTGTACATACACAACACACTTATTTTTATTTATTTTTAACTTGCTTTTAAAAATGTTGTTTTATTCTTCTTATTCTAATTGAATTCTTCTACTCATAATCTATATATTACACAATTAATAATAAAAAAATAAATATGGTGCGAGATGTGTGAGAATGATTAATAGAATCTTTCTACAACTAATATATTATTTGTAAGGATTTTCAACAATTCTAGGCTTTGATTTATGCATTTTTTTTTCATGAAGATCTCTTTTTGGATTTATACATTTTTAAAGTTCATTCTCTGCATCCAAAGATTAGATGGGTTCTCTTCTCCTCGACATCCACAGATCATAAGGATTCTTTTGTTTGTTTGTTTTTTTTTTGGTGAACTGGCAAGATTAGATGAGTTTGATTAATTTGTATTCTGTTTTTCCCTTTTTTCTCTGGCCGATTGGAACTTCAAGGGAGAGGGACATGGGGCGTGGGGCGTTCGTCGAGGCATTGCAAATGGGAGAAAGAGAGGGAGAAGGGGAGAGGGAGAGAGAGAATGAGAGGGACACCACCTGTATGCAGGTGTAACTCCAAACTTGTTGAGATGCCCATGTGACTATTTCTTATTGGCAAGTGTGAAAGGAAAAATCCCACCCGTCCGATTGAGACTGTGACGCCCCAATTTAAGTCTGAGATTTAACGTAAACCGGAGTGTCAGGATAAGTAACACTTGGCTACTCACTCCGTACTTATTGAAATTTAATGCAAATCGCAACAGAAAAGTTCTGAGAAAAATTAATTTCTAGTGATCACATGGTAGCATTAAAATCACAATTATTCATATCATAACATCATCTCCTTACATGCATAACCCAGTTAGTTTTCTTATATACAAAATTACAAGACTTATCAAATATTTTCATAAAGCCACCTCGGCTCCTTCTTTCTTTACTAAAATTTTTTTTCGTATCCACACCGATCCTTATTACTATTAATTGGTCAAAATTTCTAGGGAGAGTACTCCGAGAGCCCTTCAGGATTTTTTCAAGTCTCTCGAGCAGCTAGGGCCTTGTCCATATCCATAATCAATCATGTAGCGAAAATCAATTTCCAAAAGAAAATAAACATACAAGAATGAGATTTTCAAGAAAATCCCAGTAAGTACACACGTAACTTAATAAAAGCATAGACATCATAAAATAATCATATACAAGCCAGACAATCAGAGTATGCATTTACGGCATGCTTTTATGTGACTCATGCATGAATTGAACTTGTAAACTTGTATCATGCATGTACTTTTCATTCTTATCTTAAAATTTTTGTTCTTATAAGTCTTTACTTATATCCACTATTATTATCCGTGGTTGGGCCATGCCACTATTTTTATCCCTGGTTGGGCTATGCCATTATTATTATCTGTGGTTGGACCATGCCACTATTTTTACCCGTGGTCGGGCTATGCCACTATTTTTACCTGTGGTCAGGCCATGCCATATCTTTTCTTATTTCTTAAATGCTTGACATGACTTGTGTCAACACTTACAAGACGACATATAATATGGACTTTTCTTAAAACAGACATCATGACTTATGATGACACATATGAGACAAAATGTAACATATGCATAAACTTAGACTTATAATATGCATATTGTATATCCATATGAACCTTATAAACAGTGAGAACATTACACATCACACATACATGCATTTACGTTATATCAATTCATAAAATCAATGCATACTATGATAAACTTGGTTCTGATTTCAAACACAATTTATTCCTTTCTTAAGTCCTTATATCTTAAAAGTTAAAACATAAAAGTTGTAGATATTGCTCTTAGTTTTTCATAACCTTTTGAATCACTCAAATATGATATCAAATAAGCAAGTTATGGCCGTCTTATCAAAAGACGTCAAATCTATCCTTTGTATCTCGCTCGAGCCAGACGTCAAGCGAGAATCGAGCGAAATCTCGGCCTGAATCTCGCTCGAGTGAGGCATCAAGCGAGAGTCGAGCTAAATTTCGGGTTCGATGGTTTTTCAACCTAAAACACCCCGTCATTTCATAGAAACCTCATTTTTACTTGTTGGAACATAAATCTATGTTTCTTATAGTTTATTAAGAGTTTAGAATATAAGAAAAACACATTTTTGAAGTCCTCATATACTCTGTTCTGCCATTCAATCTCAATTTCTCCTTCTATAAAGTTCTTATCTTTTAAAACTTAAAACACAAAAGTTGTAGAGCTCTATCTTAGTTTTTCATAGCTGCTTGAATCACTCAATTCTAACATCATACCAACAAGTTATAATCAATTTACCATAGGATGTTAAATTTGTCAATATAACCCCTTTTAAATTCGAAATTTACTAGGTTGATCTATCATTTTTTTTTCAAATAAAGACCTCATATTTTCATATAATCTTCTTCATATAACATCATATAATATATTCGTAAGGTATCATAATTTTTCTAGTATTTTATCATAGCAAAAACCATTCCAAAACTCAATAGGCTTCAATTTAACACATAAATTAAGATTAAGCTCAAATAAATATCAAACATGATCTAATCACCAAACCACTCATTATATGCCAAGATTAAGTTAATATATGCACTTACTATTTCTACAAGACTTGTTAGAAGTGATCAAACCAATCCTTGCAAGATTTCTCCTCAAGATCACTTAGCTTACTTAGGGTATGTGTGGAGATTTAGGGGGTTGAGAAGGGTTTTTCCTTTGGTGTTCTTCAAAGGGAATGTGTGTTATGCTTCCAAATAGAGTCAGAAGACTCTCCAATGCCTATTTATAGGGGTGGTGGTCAACCAACATGAAGAAAAAAAGGTGAAGGAGAAAGGATGCAACCGGCTACCTATGAGCCTGAGGTGTCCATCTTCCAAATCTCATAATTAGGCTTAGCCCCCCCCCCCCCCCCCCCAAAAAAAGATCTTAGGCTTTGCAGCTAAAGTTATCATCCAATGGCTAACATTTGAGATATTTTTGTAGCCAATTTGATCAATAGTTGAGAAGGGAACTAATTAGATAAGGGATGAGGTGGCATCTCACCTAACCATGCATGAACCTCCCTTTCCAGCCCTATCTTCTTTGTGCAACGCCCCCAACCTTCTTCTAACCTATTTGGTTACTTTCTAACCCTCTTAAGACTCTACTTAACATGTTCTAGAAGGCCACTTCTTGGTTTAGTTAGGATAGAGTCTAATTTGGATCCATTTTCTCTAACTCGAGTTCCATTAGAGCTCAGTCCAGAACAGTCTACTTGTTTCTCAAATAAGTCATTGATCCCTTCCAAATCTTCGAAAACTCAAAATATGAAAGTTTTATATCTGTCTGTTAGGATTTTATAAGACTTGAAATAACTTTATTTGGACTTTCATATGGTTAACTTATGCTCATTACACTAAAACTTGACAGACTAATCCGAGAATGCATATTCCGGACACCAAGTACTTGATCTTTGGTTCTATGACTTCCTCTTGCATTTACACCCTAATTTTTGAAAATTTCACTCCTTCTAAATTTAAATTGAATTTCTCTAGTTGATAACTTGTTCTAAATCTCAAAAGTCCTTTCTTAATATTTCCTAAAATGCATGATTTCACCTTGTCTTAACTCAAAATTCTCATTTAAGTCTCTAACTCTATTTATTATTAAAAAAACGTTTCCTATAAATTCCTTTAAAATAAAACTCAAGTAAAAACTTCATCTTTAGAATTTTCGGGCTATTACAGAGAGCGCGACCTTAGAAGAAAGTAAGAAAAGGAACAAATGAAGGACTAAAGAAAAAGGAAAAAATATGAGAGGAGGAAGGCCACAAGTGAATGAAAAAGCCAGACAGAAATGAGGTAAATCTCTACTTCTTCATAAGTATTAATGAGGTTGAACCTCTTATAAGAGATAGGAGAAGAGCCAAAAATCAATTAAAGAGACAAATTGTTGAGGAGAATAGCAAAGTAGCTGAGGAGGAGCTCCTCCCACTTCTCTAGAGCAACAAAAAGTTAGGCGAATAGAAAATTAATAGGAGCATGAGAGAGAAGTGAGATTAAGCTACGTTTGGCAACGAAGTATTCTGAGAATATTTCATTACTATTTATTACTTTATTATTATTTTTTACCTACTTTTTATTACTATTAATTATTTTATTATTCATTTTTTCCTACTTTTTATTATTATTTAATATTCTATTATTACTTTTTTATTATTATTTACAACATTTCTCAATACTTCTCACTATCCAAACGTAACTAAATAATAAGTGAACAATAGTTTGAATATTTTGTGAATATTTAGAGTATCTCAAAATTTTGTGAATAGTAGTCAAATAGTCTATGAATAAATATGTTTTATTTATTTTGAAAAATAAGAGAAAATCAAATAAAAATATTATAAAGTTAAAAAATTGTTTTAAAGTTTGTAAAAGTTGTAATGATTAGATAATAATTAGAATAAAACTTTAATGATGAAAAGTTTTGAGAATTTATCATCTCATCTTATTAACGTATCCTTAACTCTTTTTAAAAGTTCTTCATTTACAGAAATTATTTACATAATAATATATTATATCGTTTCTAATTAAATTTAGAATTTGAAGTAGCGATTTAACAATTATAATATTAAGATGGATAGTGCTGGTTTACTATAATCTCTAATGAAACTTGCTCAATATAGGCAATGAGCCTTGATACTCATCATTCCTGCACACTATACAATACATTTATTTTTAATTTTTAATTTTGTTTTATTCTTCTTTTTCTAATTGAATTCTTCTATTCATCATCTATATATATTACACATTTAGTAATAAAAATAAATAAATAAATAAAATATATGTATAGTATGAGATGTGTGAGAATGATAAATACAACTTTTCTGCAAATAAACTTGAGAGGAAAAGTAGTATTATTGACACATAAGCAAAGGATGGGCCAAGTTCTTTTTCTTTGCTCATTCACCTCATTTACATATTGAGATGAAACGGGAAATTTGTAAATGATAATAAAATTATTTGAATTAAGATGCTTTGTTAGATTTCAAAAACAGAGATAGAAAACATTAAATTAAATTATTATTAGATATATTTTTTAATGGGTGATGCTACACTCATAAAGTCTTGACCGATTAGACTAAATTATTTTTTAAACATACTTTTAAACTCTTTCAACATTTTTAAAAATTAAAAAAAAATAAAAAATCATTAAAAACACTACCTTAACTATTGAGTAAAAAAAAAATACAATCGCTAACTTTGGGTGTGGCTTTTATATGTGGGAATATCATTTTCTTTTTTCAATATTATTTTTGTTTTCTAATTTCTAAAAGTATAATTATTTTTTGTATTTTGTTTAGAAGTATAGAAAAATTGTAATGATTAATAATATATTGAAAAGTTAAAAATTTGAGATTATAAATTGTTTATGTTTCAATAATATATTTTTTTTAAAGGAAGAACTTCATTATATTCCTTAAGAATGAAGTTGCAGCTGTAACTGAAATATCAAGAAAAACTTGAATTATAACCAAACTAAATTATTGGTTAGGGCACCCCCGTGAACAAATAAAATTTGTGGCAGATATTATCTTAATTTCTATGTCTCTCATGTGACAAAATCATTTAGAGATTTCAATCTCGATTTGTCAGAGAGTAAGACACTCTATTAAACAGAGATAATCTAAAGTAATCAAACCCCCACTCATCAAAAGGGAGCAAAGAGCAACACCTTTCTTCTTCAAAGAGGAAATGGACCATTAAAGGAAGTAGCCTTCCTTTTTTTATTATTACAAAACACAAAAAACTACACCAGCAAAACACAATAAAAACTACAACAGCAAATTGAAAATAAACAGACCAACAATATCAAACTAAGGATAGAAAAACAACGTAAACAAATACAGGCTCGACTGTAGTGGCGCGTGTAGGACACACATCATTCTAAGATTGACCGAGCCATTATTACAGAAGCCTCAACCATTGCTATGCCTAGAAGCGCCTCACTTGGTGGTCAGAGAGCCCTCTGGGTAGGAGTGCGTGGAAATCACGCTAAAGCTTTGATTCGTGCATATGGAGCATGCTCCACTCCTTCTAGCAAATCCTCCGATAGGCTGATAGATCGACAGTTGAGGGGCCTCCCGGTGAGGTGCGTGATGGCAGCATGCCACCAGAAGAATATGAACACACTACACCCGAGTTGGACCTAAAAAAAAAAAAAAAAAAAAGGACAAACAAAAGACCGCTATGCACGAAGCTCCTACCCCTTGGAAGTGGTGATTGGCCACCGAAAAAAACCCACACCTCTTTAATATTGAAATGCCAACAGAAAACAAAACAAAACAAAAAAAAAGGCGAAGGAAACCGCCAATAAAGAAATGAAAGAGGGAGAGGGAGGGCAGAGCCGAAAGCTCACACCCTCCCTCAGTGGCTATAAGAGTTAGGTTTAGGTTTTTTCTCTAGAGAGGAAAAGAGCTTCAAGAGAGGTTTTTCACATTTCAATAATATTTAAAAAGGAAATGAAATAAGATCAGATAAAATAGGATGGTTATCCAAGTGGGCCCTTAATGTGACAGAAAGAGTTATTGAAAATGAAAGGTGGTATAAATACCATTTATAGTGGTTTCCCACCTTAGGCTTGAAAATATAATCTTGATTGTTGAACAAGTTAAAATTCGTGCCTTATTCATTTATGAAGATTACTATAAACATAAAGAGATATATAAAATTAAACTCGTAAATTGATGTGGTTTTACATGATGTGTTAGATCTATTTTGTATAAAATTAATTTAGAATCTAATGTAGTATTGCATCAATCTACATTAGTTTATAAATTTATTTTTATATAATATCTCTGTAGTTAAAGTATTTCTCTTCATTTATTGACCATTAATCATTTTAACAGGCCACGGATGAATATAAGCATCATGAGGGTAAGGCATGAGTTATCTGAATAACGATCATCGGGAAAGGGCATCAATATATAGAAATATGGTTGGGGCCCCTTTCTTTGCTTTCTTCAAAAGGAAGAATAGGGTTTGATTTTCCTTATTCTTCCAGGAACCTTAGTCTCACCAGTGCGTGTGTGAAGATTATTGCAGTAAAAATGGATGATGAACTAGCTAGAAAATGGGAAAATCTCAAGCTATCTACCGAAGAAAGCGAGGTTTTCCTCATACAAGGGAAAAGTTTGAAGAATAGAGGAATATGGGGAAAGTTTTGCATCATCAGAGGCGTCATGTTAGGCAAGGGGATCAATAGTGAATTATTCTGTTCGAAGATGACCAATGTATGGCAACTCTCGGGCTGGGTGAAATTTAAAGAATTGGGTAACCATAAATTTTTAATCGAGTTCCAATTCTAAGCTGACAAAGATAGAGTTCTATGTGGTTGACCATGGTTTTTTAACCGCAAATTTATTATATTTCAAGAAGTTGATGATAATGTTCCCTTAACTGAAATTAAATTCCAATATGAACCTTTTTGCGTTCAAATGTATGGTTTGCCTCTGGCTTCAATGAATGAGGAAATTGGGAAGGAACTGGCAAAATCAATTGGGCCAGTGATAAGACTTGAGACGGATCCTGACGGCCTGGCCTGGGGAAATTGTTTAAAGGTCAGAGTGACAATAAATATGATAAAACCCTTGTTGAGAGGCAAATGGGTATAGTTAGATAACAAGAGGCACTGGATATCGATAAAATATGAAAGATTGCAGGCATTTTGCTTCAAATGTGGGATTTTAGATCACAATTCTAAATCTTGCCAAGGTATGAGAGCTAACAACTAGGAAGGGGAGGTGAGTTCATTCCAATTTGGGCCTTAGCTAAGGGTGCAACCAAAGGTGTATGAAATTAGAAAATATGGTGGAAAGGAATAGGCTAGAAAGGATGATGAGTCCAGTAGAGAAGAACAGTCAAATAAGGTTAATACTCCAGAGAAAAAAGAAGAGAGTAGGAACCAGCAATAGATAGGGATTATTATCAAATAAGAACAACAAGAAGCTGGGATATATGTTGGTCTAGAAGAAAAAAAGGCAAGAAGAAAGAACAAGTAGGAAAGATAAGGCAGCTACATTTGAGGAGGCAGAAAGGGGGGGTCAGAATTTGAACACTGCACAGTTGGAGAATACTATAAAGGAAGTGGAAGCAATAACTAAGAAAATGGTCTCATGGAAGAGAAGAGCTAGAGGGGTGTTTAATCAAGATATAATGCCCCAAATGACTCAATTACAAGACAACAGGAAAAGAGAGGCTGAAGGGGATGATTCTAGTCTGTACCAAGGAAAAAGAATAAGATGGATAGATTCAGAATTAAAGTTACAAGATGAAGATGAAATGGTGGAGGGTGCCTCGCAGCCCCACCAAGCACAATGATTGGAATTACATGGAACTATAGGGGTCTTGTGAGTCCCCCTACAGTTAGAGAGCTTCAATGGTTGGTTAACACTAACCATTGAAGTTAAAAAAAAAAGTTAAAAAAAATGAGATGAGATGAGATAAAAGTTAAAAAAATTTTAAAATATTGTTTTCAAAGATGAAATGAGATGAAATGAGATAAAAGTTTAAAAAAAATAGTAAAATATTGTTATAATATATTTTTTTAGTATTAGTATTGTTTTGGGATTTGAAAAAGTGGTTTTGGAATTTGAAAAAGTTAATTTTTTTATTATATTTTGTATGAAAATTTTAAAAAGTGTAATAATGAGTTTTAGAAGATTTGGAGTTTTTGGTTTTGTCTCCCAAAGCAAACTAGGCCTAAGTTTCCTACTTTTTTTTTATAGAGACAAAATATGGTAGAAATAAGGTGGAAAGATCCAAAACAAACTTGGTTTTGATTCTAGTTTTGTTGTGGACAGTATTGGCTTGAGTGGAGGGATTGCTTTTTTGTGAAAAAGTTGTGTGAATTTTGTCTTGGAATCTTACTCACAACACCATATATCCTTGTGGTATAAGGATGAAGAGCAACACCAGAAGATTTTGTTAACAAGCTTTTATGGCTATACTGATATAAATAGTAAATTCAAGAGTTGGAACCTCATGAGAAGATTGAAACCCATGGATAGTGTCCCCTAGTTATGTTTTGGGGACTATAATGAAATCTTATTCCAAAATGAAAAATATGGAGGAGTTGCTAGATCTTACCAGTAGATGGAATCATTCAGGCAGTGTATTGAGTCAGGTGGCTTGAGTGATTTGGGCTATAAGGAGACCAAATTTACTTGATGTAATAACAGGGAAGGGGTGCAATTCACTAAAGAGATGTTGGATTAATTAGACAAGGAATTTCAGTTTTTATAATATGGTAGTCCTAGCATCTGATCATAACCCAATTCTTATGAAGTGGCAACAAAGAAATAGGGGAAGTGACACAGAGGTAGAATCTGGGTTCAGACTTAAAATGTTTAGATATGAAGCATCTTGGAACTTGCATGATGCATGCAAAAATATTATGAATCATAGCTAGAATAATGATCTTCATCAATAAGGAGGCAGACTAGTCTCAGTTCAACAGAAACTCAGGAATTGCAAACTATCCTTAGAGAATTGGTGTAATGCGACTTTTCAGAAAGATAAAGTAGATATTAAGATGAATAGGTTGAGATTAATAGACCTGCAGAGGAACAATACTGGGGCTCATAATGAAGAGATTAAGAATCTCAAGAAAGCAATTGACAGAACTATGGAAAAAGAAAATATTAAATAGCAGCAAAGGACTAAAAAAGTGTGGTTGAGGGCAGGAGACAGAAATTCTAAGTTCTACCACAACTATGCTAATCAAAGAAGGAAGACCAATGAGATCAAAATGATTGTCAAAGAGGATGGAACTAAAACCAGAAATATTCAAGAAGTGACTAAGGTATTTAACAATTTTCATCTTGTTCTATTTTCTTCTCAGCTGCCTAGTAATATTGATGAGTATCTTAGTAATCTGCATGCTAAAGTAACTGATGATATGAATAATAGCCTAATTAGTCCCTACCCTGAAGAGGAGATTAAAACTACCTTATTCCAGATGAACCCAATGGGGGCACCAGGCCCTGATGGATTTTCTTCAATGTTTTATCAAACACACTGGAAAATAGTAGGTATGGATATTAGTAAGTCTATCTCAAAAGTTCTTAACCATGGGGCAAGTCTTAATGATATTAATGAGATTTATATTGTCCTCATTCCCAAAGTTAAGCAGCCTAAAACTGTCTCTGACTTTAGACCAATATCATTGTGTAATGTTCTTTACGAAATTGTGTCTAAGGTCATTGCAAATAGATTAAAGAATATACTGCCCCATATTATCTCCTTAACTCAATCTGCTTTTATACCGGGTAAAAACATTCAAGCGAACGTCATAACTACATTTGAAGCTCTCCATTCAATGAGAATAAAAGGGAAAGGGAAGTAGAGGCATATGGCTGTTAAACTAGACATGAGTAAAGCCTATAACCGAGTGAAATGAGAATTCTTGAGGAGAGTAATGGCGAAATTGGGCTTTGACTCTTCATGGATTAATCTGGTGATGCACTGTGTGACTTCCACTAAGTATTATATTCTTATTAATGGGTGTCCCTAAGAATACATGGTTTCAACTAGGGGGATTAGACAGGGGGATCCCTTATCCTCCTACCTTTTTATCATGGTGGTAGAACTGTTGAGCACTATGATCAAGCAGGCTGAATCTTCTCAATTAATTCATGGATATAGAATTTGTAGAGGAAGCCCTAGTATTAGTCACTTATTTTTTGCAGATGATATTTTACGGTTTTGTAGAGCAATAGCCCGAGAATGGGGGAATTTGAGTCAGATCTTGAATCTATATTAGAGGTCCTCGAGTCAACAAGTTAATAAAGCAAAAGCTTCTATTTATTTCAATGCAAACACTAAAAGAGAAATAAGGAGTTATATCCAGAGCTTGACTGGTTCTAGGAATATTTTTTCTTATGAAAACTATCTAGGATTGCTTGTACTTGAAAGATCCAGATTTAAAACTTTTAAAGGAATTCTAGATAGAATAAGGAGTAGAATTAGCAACTGGAAGACCAAGTTTCTTACCCGGGCAGGAAAATAGCTTCTTCTTAAGGTAGTAGCACAATCTATCCCCACTTACATTATGGGGGTGTTTAAACTTCTTAAAGTTTTACTGGAAAAAAATGAATAGCCTGATGAGTGAATTTTGGTAGAATTTCACGAACAAGAAGAGGAATCCTCATTGGATTGCATGGGAAAAAATGGATAAGGCAAAAAAACTTGGTGGTCTCGAGTTTAGAGATTATGAGAGTTTTAACCTCTCTTTATTAGCGAAAACAAGGATGGAATATAATTTAAAATCTTGAATCTCTTGTTTCCCAGATCTTGAAATCAAAATATTCTCCCAATACTGATTTCCTAAATGCCAAAATTGGGAACGGACCTACTATGATATGGAGAAGTATATGTGCTGCTAGAAACCTCATAGTGAGATTGGGAGATGACCTAGACATTAAAGTGTGGAAAAGTAGATGGATCTCTAAGCCTACAAGTTACCAAGTGCAATCCCTAGTTCAAAATATGAATGAAGATATTCGAGCCCATGACCTTATTGATTGGGAATCAGGACAATGGAAAAGAGATACTCTGACAGATATTTTTCAGCAAGAGGAAAGAGATATCATTTTGAAAATTCCAATAAGTGCTCAGGCAGTCAAAGATAAACTAATTTGGCTAGGTAACAAGAATGATATTTTTACTGTAAGGAGTGCCTATCACACACAAATGGCATTATTGGAAATGAATAGAAGCCAGTTTTCTATGCCAGGTCTCCCTAATATTGTATGGCTTAAAATATGGCAAATGCAGGTCCCGAATGTGACTAAAGTTTTTATATGGAAAGCTTGCTTAGAAGCCCTCCGTACTAATAGAAATTTATTTAAAAGGAAGATAATTGACTCTTCTATGTGCCCTATTTGCATAAAGGAGGAGGAAACAAAAGTGCATTCCTTGTAGAGTTGTTGTGCAGCCATGGATGTATGGAATCTAAGTCACACTAAATTGCAAAAAAAAAAAAGACATCTATTAGAGGTAATTTTATAGATCTTCTAGCTGAAATTTGTGAAACTTGTTCAAAGGAAGTAGGAGAGTAGTTTATACTGATAGCTCGTGGCATTTGGATGAGAAGAAACAAACTGATCTTTGAAGATTTTTTAATCATCCAAGCCAAGTTATCCATTCAGCCATGCATAATTTAGAGGACTTCAAGATAGCTCAAACCAACTCAAATCGAGGTTGTAGCAAAGACAGGTTTTGAATTCAAGATGGTCACCTCCTCCTCCTGGAATAATTAGGATAAATTGAGATGTTGCATTGTCTAATGAGCATAACAAAATTGGCATTGGACTTACAGCCAGGAATTCGGATGGTTTGGTATTGGCAAAAAAGATCTCTAAATTAGCTTTTTTGGATCCCTTGTTGGCTGAAACTATAGGAGCAAAAGAGGTTGTCATTTTAGCAAGAGAGATGAATCTCCAAGTTGTGATACTTGCAGGGGATAACCTGCCAATAGTGGAGGAGCTAAAAAGATCCACAAACAAGAATGACTAGATAGACTTAATATTAGTAGATACTTTGTTTCTTCTCTCTGTATTGACAAGTTTCACATGTAAAGAGAAATCAGAATTATGAGGCTCATTGTCTAGCTAAGGCAGCTTGCCAACTAGTTGGAGGTGAGACTACTTTGGTTCTTCAACCAAAGGTGTAAGTCTCTCTTGTAATGTCTTTCCAATGAAAGTGTGGAATCTTTATTCCCTTCAATATATATATATATATATATATGGCCTGCTACGGCCAGCAATAAAAGGTACCCAATTTGGGTACCAAATAGTAGTGTATTGTGTTTTTTAAAAGTGTCTATATATGTGTGTACGTATTTTTTTTAATACTAAAAGACACACAATTGTTTAAAATGAATTAGAATTCGATATGCATTTCAGTATATATGCTTTGTGGGTGGACAGAACATTTTTCTAAACATAATGCTTTTTGATCATGAGAGAACCTGTTGATGTTGCATGGACGAAGTGTGGAAATTGGGACTTGTCCTGCCCAAATCAAGAAGAAAGCTCGAGGTAACCGTCGTGGTCAATAACATCTAATTTTTGGTTTTAATTAACTTGCATGATAATAATAAAGTTTTTTAAAAATAATAATAATATGATATTATATAACACGAGGTTAAGAATTGCTTTAAATTATAAACTCGTTACCGATTAACAATTCTTGATCTCGTGAAGTTAAAGAGTATGTGGCATAGCGAGATGTTATGAGTAATGTACCATATCAATAAAATTAATGTGACTAATTAATATAATAATACTGGTACCATCTGCTTTCTTATCAATTTGTATGCTTTATTTTTTATATGAAGAATAATTGACTGAGATGTGAGAAGGGGGTTATTAATGGGCATGACACCCATTGTGGACAAAGGAAAGATGCTAGAAATGGTTTTTTTTTTTTTTTTGAGAAATAGGTCTACTATCTTTCAATTTATTGACATGAAGTCTATAATGTGACTCATACAAGTCAACTAAAACCAATTGATAACCCAGACTTCTATTTCTCTTAGACAAAATTTGAGAGAATAAATACTATGTCCAAAGGAAGCATATACTAAGTTTATCCTCCAAAAGAGGAGAAAATTATAACTCCAAATGGAATAAAAGTCTGGGAGACTATTTCTCAAATTTTAAAAATTTTCTCTATACAAACAATATTCACAAAACCATCAAAACAACTATATAACAACACACAAACAACCTAAAAAATAATCCAACAGTGGTGGCACGTGGACCACAAGCGCCACGTTAGGCACGACAATCCGCAAGTTTGAGAATCTCGATGGCGTTGGATCTACAAATAGTCGCTCACGGCAAAAGAGATCACACCAGAAAGTGAGGCGCGTCCAAAGCAAATCCTGCGCCTACGGAGCATGCGCCGCTTCATTTGATAAAAATTTTGGTCGACTCAAAGATTGGCAGATAGAGAGAATGAAGGCGGAGCACGTGGTGGCCTTTGCCCACTAAAACTATTGCAACCTGCATCATGCCGATTCAAAAAATTCCAACCCCAAAAACCATCATCTTAGTGGTCAAGAAAATAGAAAAACAGAGTAAGAAAGAAAGGAAATGGAGAGGAGGACAAAGTCGTAGCTCCACCCTCCCTCCAGAGCAATTGAAAACGGCGAGTTTTATTCGGGAGGGTGGGAGAGTTTTTACCCAATGTGAGAGCAAAGAAAAGAATTTTTTTTAAAAACATGCATGTCTTGCTAGAAATGGATGTTGAATGACTCATGTAATGTCGAAATGGGTGGGAGAGTTACAAGCAATTAATTAACTTCTAAGAAGCTTAATTAACTACCTTATCAGAAGATTCCTTAATTGAATTTATGAGTTTTATGCTTTGCAAGAAGGAGAAAATGAAAGAGATTTTTTATTTTTATTTTTTACAGTCATTAAGAAGGTGTGTTTTAATGGCAGTCAATACTTTTACAAGGAAACGTAGTAAAAAGAAGTTTGGTAAACAAAAAACTAATATTCTTACATGGAAAAATAGTCTTTTCCAAAATGCTTAAAGAATATTATTATCAATGCTTAAAATGATTGCTTCTATTAAAATTTTTCTGAAAAATAAAAATTATAAAATTATAAAATTAGAATGTTGGTTTTTAAATAAGATTAATTTTCAATTTAAGAGTATTTTATTATAATTAATCATGAAATCCGGCATTTAGGCCTCAGTATCTATTGAGCTGCCTCGACCCGGCCCCTCTCCCATATAAAGGTGATAAGGATTGAAACTTTTTATCCTTGTGATTTTTTTTTTTTTAATCAATCACGTTTGTGCTCTATAGAGTTTAAAAACCGAAGAATGATTTGTCTAAATTTTAAATAGATAAATTAAAAAAATGCAAAGCAATTATTTTATCTTAGTGAAATCAACTTTTTTTATAAAAAGATTGCTAAAAAATTACCAATTTGATACTTCTACCATACATTTCTCTTAAAAATTTGCTTGAAACAGACAAGTTTAAAGAAATCTGGACAAGCTTCGATTTGGCTAACCTAGTTGCTGTTTTATTTTTTATTTTAATTAAAAAGAAAAAGATAAAGCTGTTCATAGAGCCGTCCAAAGTGCAAGTAGCAGAGGTAAAGTGGATTCAATAAATACGAGTTTCAAGTTTAGGTGAGACGTTGCTTTCACGTATGTCCATCCAAAACGTTCTTCTATATAGACTCCTCATTCTCTTGTATAAGGGAACAAAAGCCCGTGACTCCTTATTTGTGTGCCTTAATAAATGACTACATTCTACTTTTATTCTTCTCATAATTCCCATTGTTTTACACTTCTATATTTTAGTTAACCAATTTTACATACAAAATCCTATAGAGATCATTTATAGTTTATTTATAAATTAAAAAATAAAATAAAAAACTCCACTAAATTTAGATTTATTTGTTGATTGATTTTTTAATAAATGCGTCTCATTATGGGTGAATTTTATTATTTTTCAATAAGAAGTAAGGTATAAAGGACTTGATTTATACAGGGCCTAAACTAGGTCTTGATTGTAGTTAGTTATTTATTTTTTTAAGTATGCCCAATATATATTCATATAGTCTAAAAGTATTTCAGATGATCCGTTAAGGCTCTGTTTAGATATAAAGAATATCAGATGATCTGTAAATATTTATTAAATCAAATATAAATAATAATAAATAGTTTATAAATAATAATAATAAAATAATTAGAGAATATTGTGTTCTCCAACTAACCCTAAATAGTAAATACCGTAACTTTGTGAGTCTGATAGGTTTTCTAGGCAATGACCATTTTTTTGTATTAATTTTTTGGGAGGGGTTCAATTAAGTTCATTTTAGATATATATTATCTCATTATTATCATACTGTATCTCACTAATATTATCCATCAAATACTTTTATATTGAGCGGTTGCCGCATGAGTAGCACCCGCGCTCTATTATATCGCTAGTGTTAAATTAGCCTTTTTTTTTCTTATTTCTTTATTTATTTATTATTTAAAAAAAATTAAAGGAATATAAAAGAGTATAAAAATATTAATAATTATTTTATTATCTATTAAGTAAAGACAAAGTTAAAAAAATTAAAACTTATGAGATATCAAAATTAATAGATAAAATGACATTATTTTTTAGAAAAAATTTGAATATAATAAATAATAAAAATATTATTCATGTGAGTAGAATTTGTACCAGCGCACCCAACCATGCTTATTGCTTTATATTTCAAAATGATAAGTTCAAACGTAATCAACAAGGTAGATTTTTCTTTTTTTTGAAAGGACAATCAATAAGGTAGATGAGAGTGAAAGAAAGTGAAGTAAAAAGAGAAAAAAAAAAAAAAGAAAAGAAAAAAGGAAATCAAGCTTTTAATGAAGTTCAAATCTTGTGGTGTTGACTATTCTGTAAGTGATATTCAATTTCAAACATACAGACCCCCCCGTGCAGCAGCTGTCTGAGTAACTTTGAATGAATTGTACTCTCGTGTCACAAAACTGAAAATTCTTCCCAATTTGCTCCTCAAGTCCAAGACCATGAAAATCCATTCCAACCTAAACTTCCGCACGCGTTTCCCCGTTTATTGACTCAACCAACCACTTCATCATTCTCCCTTACTTATTAAATCAAATGAAAAATATTCACAAAATTATTATAAAAATAATTATTATTAATTAAAATAAATTTTAAATAATCTTTTAATTTTAAATAATTAATCACAAAAATTTAATCTTCTTATAATAAATGTTTGAGACACGGGTTATACGGTGCTGGTAATGTTAATAAATTCGCATTGATTCCTGTCCACTCCACCAAAAAGTTAAAAACACTCCCTCGGTCTCCTCTACCTAATTATTGGCCTTGTCTATATTATTTTCTCTCTAAACTTCTAAGAATGAACATGCTTGCTCTTAAAGATTCAACAGCACAAAACAATTATGTCATGCCACATCTATATTTTTTATTATAAAAAAAAATAAGTATTTCGTAACAAACTATTTATTATAAAAATAATTATTTTAGATGAAAACAAAATCATTTTAATAAAAAATAATTATTTTGATAAAGAATAACTGATTATTAAATCAAAATTTGTTTACTTCTTTTACTAGATTTGTTTAGCATTTTTTCTTGATTCTTAAACTTCTTTATGATTTTTTTACTGTTTAATGATTAGAAATTTATTCATAACTATAAGTAATAATTAGAAACTTGTTAAACCATATGTACTAATTCTCTTATTTATAATTTGTTACATAAATATTACAATCAAGATGAAATTCATTCCAATTATACAAAAATTAAAATATAAATATTTTTTTGTTGCGTCTAATAATGTGGCTAGAATTAAAATAAGTATTTATTTTATAATATACTCCATCAGACAGCTTGAACGTGACCAAGTCAGAAACGGGTAACCGGTGGGCAGGGAAAAGAGGTATTATTCGTACATACAATACAATAAAAAGAAAATAGGGCAGAAACGTCTGACCAGCAAAACCATAAAAAGAGAGAAAAATATAATATGAAAACGACAGGATTAGGCCTTTCCGTAATGAGGGTTGTACGGTTTGCACCACAACTTACCATGTCGACCAAATCCTCTCTCTCTCACATCAATTTTTCGGTGGTCAAGCTTCAGCATATAATTTTCCTTTCCTTGATTTGACTTTCTCGGCAACCTTATATAACAACGCGTTTGAATTTAAAAAAGGGTTAAATTTATTTTAATTTATCTTAAATTTATTATTATATTTTTTAAAATTTTTATACAAAAATAAATTTAATATAATTTTTTCAAATTTCAATATAGCATTTTCAAATTTCAACTTAACATTTTTAAATTTTTAAATTTTAAAATAATAATAATAATAATATTTTATTCTTAAAACTCATTTTAATTCATTTCATCTCATCTTATCTTTAAATCTAAACAATGCCTTATTTTTATTAAGTTTTGATAACATTTGGCACAAGATCAATGTATTTTTATCAAATAATTCATTTGTTTAGGGAAATTTAATTCATGTTTACCGTAATCAAATACATTTCTTAGAAGAGGACTTTGAAAAATCGAAGTCTAATATGACCACTTTAATTTAGAAACAATAAAAAGATTGAAGTTTTCGTGTAAAATAAAAAAATGTATTCAAATTTTGATGACATTTTGCACCAACGTCAATTTATAATCCTCTTGTTTACACGAAATCAATGCAAGTTTGGGTGATTAAATATCATTAGTAGGAGATGAATTTGATCAAAATTGAAGTTTCCATCAATCTTCCGAGATGACAATTCAACACGTTTTGAGATTTAGGTTATATTTTGATGTCAATATCATTTTGAGATTCCATCAATCTTTCGAGATGACAATTCAACACGTTTTAAGATTTAGGTTATATTTTGATGTCAATATCATTTTAGTCTATCTCAAATTGATTATTAATGAGATTCATTACTTTTTTAACTTTTCATAAATAGTTAAATTCATCTCAACATACTTCATATTCTAAACATATATATCTTAATTTATTTACATTCAAACATATTTTATTAATGAATCTATAAAATACTACTATTATGATATCAATTCAAATTATCTTCTTTTAAGAAATTTCAAATGATATGAAATCAGCTCAACATCTAAACTTAACCTCAAGATCAAAAATTAAGATAAAATATTTTAGTTTAAAACAATAAAAAAAAATTAGCGTAATTATACGATTTCATTTCAAATTGATTTTGATCGATTTTTCTATAATGTTCATAATTTCAATCATAAATTATTTAAAATGAACAAGTGTGCTTTAATAAATTGAATTAAAATATAAAAAGTCAGAAACATAAAACCTTGATATGCAATACTAGTTTCGATGATAGCCTCATATTTTTTTATTTGGCTTTTTTTAATAATGCTATACAAATTAATAAAATATTATATATATTGAATAACTATATAAATAATAAGATTGCAAGTATATATTGTTTATAAGTATTAGAGATGGCCTCATTTGTCTAGTGTGTCTAGCCGCCCTACTCACTTTTCAACATTAGATAGATTTTAATACAAGATTAATAAATAAGCTCATGTATGCTTTTTTTAAAAATTTTATAAGAAAGAAGAAAGACTATCTCATATTTTCTCCTTCCTCATAAAAAGGCCACACCAATCTTTTTAGGCAATATAGGATTTTTTTTACTCATCTTCTTTTGTAGGTCAATCTTTATCGTCTTTTTATATGTAGATTTTATTAGATCAATAAATAGAACGCATTATTAAAAAATTTGACTCTAATACAATAAACAATCTCATTCATCATTTCTTAAAAAAATTTATTAAAAAAAAAATATGATATCTATATAAAGTCTAGGATAATCTTTTCAAACAATATGAAATTTTCTTTAATTAATATATTAAGTTAAAGGAACCAAAATTTTAAAGATTATATTTGAATTAATTTCAATGAGTATTTATTAATTTTTAAATCCCTTATATACGTATATATATACACAAGATAAATATAAAAATATTAATTTGTTTTGTGCACGGGAGATGGATGTGGGGGAATCTCAACTGGGGTCGTGCGTACCGCCGTACCGAAAGTAACGGTTGGACGAAGCCAACCTGGGGACTGGAACTGAGAGCAAATGACAAGAGGTACCCCTGCCTTTCTCCTTTATTGTTTATTTATTGTTTTTATTTTTCTTTTGACTGTTTGTTTCGTCTGTGGACCGCAGTGCATGAAATAGAGCTAGACCAATTTGTACAGAATGAATACTTTAATTACGATAAGAAAAGCATAGCCTTTGGAAAGGAAAAAAAAAAAAAAGTAGAAGAGATAGATAAGATCTCAAACGCGCACAAAGAAGAAAAACAGACATCATGTGGCCCACGTGTAGCTATGGTTGCACATTGGGACCCAGATCGTGGATTTCCATGTCATGAGTTACTACTTTTTTTTGTTTTTTTTTTTGGCCTTTTTACAAAAAGGACCACAATCGTGCTTTCAAAAGATATAAAGTATGATGAGTTGAATAGCATCTATATCAACTTAAGTCTACTTTCTTTTTATAAATAAATTCATCTTATTTTATTTTATTTTATTTTTATTATTATTTTAAATTTTAATATAAAATAAATAATTTAATTTTCTTAAATTTTAAATTTTTTAAAATTTTTAAATAAAATTAATATTATAAAATATATTATAATAATATTTTATTTAATTTTTAATATTTATCTCTTCTTATCTATAAAAATAAATTAAACTTTAATTCTTTTCAATTAGAATCATAATTTTGACACATCATCATTTAGTGGACTTTTAATAAAAAAGTATCATATTCAAATCTTACGTGTCGAGTTCGATTATATAAATCTTGATCGGAGTTTTGAGTATTAATTTTGTATTAAATCTAAAAATATCAAATAATTATTAATCATGAGTAAAATAACGAACATTAATATTATTTTTTTAAAACAAAATATCTAGAAGAATTTGAATTCAACTTTTGTACCTCTAATAGCTTATTTGTAGCTTTTTATATCGTTCGCGTTATAAAAAGCCAAAACGTTAGGTCGGCGGGTGCTTTCTTTAGTGTTTAGTCGGCCTTGATGAGTGATGACTGTATGGTACCGTACGGCATTCTACGGAAGGACCACTCGCCACTGCTTTTAAACCGTGCGTTAGTTTTAAGTTGGTCAGCTCCGCTCCTCACGCGCACGCCTTCGCATCTGATAATTAACGAAGACGTTGGGAGTCGGACGAATTGCTATCAGTTAAAAACAATTCATTATTAAAATATAATAAAAAATTTTTTAAAAATATAATAAGAAATAAAATATATAATAAAATATATAATAAAAAAAATATAATAAAAAATACAATAAAAAAATAAAAATGTAATAAAAAATACAATAAAAAAATAAAATAAAGATGAATTTAAGAGGATTCGATTTCAACTCAAACGCCGGCGTCTCCGGTGATGGTAGGCGACACCGCCTACCCTATCATGACCGCCGACATCCGGCAATTCCACCTCTGCAATAGCAACCCCCGGCGATCTCCGGTGTGCCCCATGAAGTCTTAAACTCATTTCGTTGAAGTTTTTGTTTAAATTTAGAGATAAAATAAGTTGAGATGAATTTAATTTATTTTTTAATAATATTATTATTTTAAAATTTAAAAAAATTAAATTTAAATTTAAAAGAAATGTATTGATATTTAAGAAATTGTATAAGAATTTCTATTTTATATGAAAAATTAAAAAAATATAATAATAAAATAAAAACAAATTGAAATAAATTGACAAGAGTGTTGAATGCAAACCGGCCTAAAGCTATATTGGGAGTTAGAGCTTTATTCGGATAAATATATGAGAAAATTTACACAATCTTCCAACTTTCTATATATTATATATTATATTTTTCTTTTTTCTTTTTTCTTTTACAAATATTTGATATATGAATAATGAATAAAAAAATTTAATTAGTTTAATAAAAATAAACTAAAATAAATTAAAATAAATATAATATATGGAAGATTGAAAGATTGTATAGCATATTATAAAGAAAACTTATGTATTCTACTTGATTACATTTTATATAAGTTTTGTACATTCTTCTGCTAAATAAAGTTTATTCAAACAGGAAATATCAGAAGGAATTTTCTATACCAAACATTAAAATCTGCACTCTTTTTTTTTTTTTTTTTTGACATCGATAGAGGGTTCAAAGATTTTCTCATTTGTCGTTAAAAATATTAGATCAAAATGCACAACAAAAATGATATTTTTCTGTTGTCAAATCATAAATCTCAATTCCTGTTGTCATTGTTGTCCATTTGAAATCCTTTTGTATTAATAATGGTGCGTTCTACGTGATAATATTATATCAACACTCAAATTTCACAATGTAGATGTTGAAATTAGGGGTGTAAAAAAAATAACCGTTAAACTGGCTCGATCAGATTCAAACCAGTTCGATTAGACTGGATTTGAATCAGTTTGGTTTGGAACCAATTTTTAGAAATACAAAACTAGTAAGATCCGGTCCAATTATGGTTTTTTTTTTTAATCGGACCGGTTCTAGTAAATATATATTTTAAATTATTTTTTTAATATTAAATATAATATGTTTTTACATTTTATATATTTTTTATATATAATATATAATAACATAATCATATATATTAATATTTATAAAATAAAAAATTTAATTTTAAACATGATATTAAAGCAATTTTTTATATAACAGTTTTTTTTATATAACATTTATTATTTCATAACAGTTTCTATATTACAGATTTTTTTATATAACAATTTTTTGTTAGTCTAACAGATTTTTGTAATAAAAAAATTTTTAACCAGATTTTTTTTTTTTAAATATAGATTTATTTATAAAAATTTACAACTCATTAGAATCGGAAAACCATTTGAAATCCTTTACAACTAGTACTACCGGTTTTGAAGGATAATCGGGACGTAATCGGTTTCAAAATCAGTGGTACCGGTTCAGTTCTATATTTTAGCCAACCAAACCGAACCAGACCGGTTATACCCCTAGTTGAGATTAAAGATAAGGAAAATGATAATGGCTCTATCGTGTGGTTTGGTTTTGGGGCCCATTCACAATTTTTTTTAGTTTTTTATTTATTTTATGATTAAGAAAATATTATTTAAGAATATTGTATTTTTTTTAGTTGTTTAAGAGTGTTTAAGAAATGATGTAAAAAGAAAAAAAAAACACAAGAAAAAAAATATATTAAGTGAGTACAAAAAGTACTGGACTCTCTATTAGACTTCCTAACATATCCATAAAGATAATTATATTTGAGAGAGATTTTCTATTTGGTTGTTTGTCTCATCCAAAGATGAGAGATAGTCTCTAAGTGTAATCTCTTACTGGCCTTTAAGGATTAACCATTAAGATTTATGAAGTAGTTATTAAGTCACTTCATAAACCCCATGAGAAGGGCAAGGGGGTACTGACGCTGGACAAAACAGCTAACTCACAAGAAAGGAAACAAAGATAATCATCTAAATATAGAAAAAATGACTAATATTCAATTTAAAATTATCAAAATCCAAGAAGGACGAAATCAATCTATAGAGATTCTAATGTAATATATCAAGTAAAAGGAAACCATACAAGAGAGAATGATTCTAATATATAATATCAAGTGACGTTAATTTATGAATATCTTTTTATGAAATTATGTTTTGGATGAAGCATTTATCATATGAGAGAGAGAGAGAGAGAGAGAGAGAGAGAGAGAGAGAGAGAAATCCCTTGACTTATAATAAGATGAGCCACTATTTTTATCATGGGAGAGAATCTCAAAAAACAAAAAACAAAGAAAGCTTAAATTTGCCTCATAAACAAAAAGAAATACAAGTGGGTTGAGGTATATCCAATAATATTTATCCGACGTGATTAAACTATAAACCGGTGAAACGAGACAAATAAGCCAACTAATTAACAAATAAGCCAACATAATTGTAAGCTAACCCAAGGTGCAAAACTCACTTATCAATAAAGACAAAGGCCAGATCAACCCACCAAGTACATTTCCAGCACGATTAATATAGATCTAGGATAACTTTACAATTACCTGAGACACTACCAAGGGCCTTAAGACACAAACTAATTTGTATATATAGAAGCCTCACGATTCACGAACACTGAAAATGATAAACTCACTATCACGATCACACATATTTGTGAATAACATCTCAAAAATCATCTTATCAAATGAATGTATAGCACAACTATTTATATACACATATAACCGACTTAACCATATAAGCTAAGATAATCTGGTAGCTATCAACTTGTAATTAAAATTCCATAAAAGAACAAAATACTATTAAGACTTAAACATGAAAAATACATAAATTCTATTACTCCCTCTCAAGATGGAGAGTAAATGAAATGAACTCTCATCTTAGCTATTAGAGTTGAAAATTGCTGAAATTCCAACAGTTTGATGAGAACGTCAGCAAGTTGATATTGGGAAGTAACATAAAAAGTATGAATAATTCCTTATTGAAGTTTGTCTTTTAAAAAATGACAATCAAGCTCAATATGATTTGTGCATTTATGAAAAATAGGATTTGACGTAATATGCAGGGCATCGGTACTATCACAAAACAAATGAGCAACATTAGTATGAGAAACTCGAAAATCTGAAATTAAGTTTAGAAGTCAAACTATTTCACAACTAGTTGTAGCCATAAATCGATATTTAGCTTCTGCAGATGATTTAGATACTGTTTGTTATCTCTTGGATTTCCATGAGACCAATGAAGTTCTAAGAAAAACACAATTCAGTAGTGGATCTTTGAGTATTTGGACAAGAACCCCAATCAGAATCTGTGAAAGCCTTGATTTGTAAAGAAGAATTGGCTGGAAAGAATAATCCATGGTCTGGAGTAGATTTAACATATTGTAATATACGATAAGCTGTTTGTAAATGAGGCTCACGAGGTTTATCCATATATTGACTAAGCCGATGCACATAGAAGGTTAAATCTGGCCATGTAATAGTTAAGTACAATAATCTCCCAATCAATTGTTCAAACATAATATGGTCTTTCAACAAATTACCAGAATCCCCACCCAGTTTTAAATTTTGCTCATGGGAAAAGATGAAGGTTTCATTCTAAGAAATCCAACATCTTGTAAAATTTTCAAGACATACTTTCTTTGGCACAAAGAAATGTCTTGTGGAGACCTTGTAACTTTCAAGCCAAGGAAGTATTTTAGTTGACCAAGATCTTTTAGTTTGAATTTATTATCTAATAATTTCTTCAATTCATCAAGAGCATGAAGATCATTACTAGCAATGACAATGTCATCTATGTATACAAATAATGCAATAAAAGACTCTCATTTGGAAAGAGTAAATAAAGAATAATCAGTCTTAGATTGGGTAAAACCAAGTTCAATGAGGGCATTTGAAAACTTGGAAAACCACTGACAATGGGCTTATTTCAAACCATAGAGAGACTTATTCAACTTGCACACTTAAGTCTCTCTCTTAGTATGAAATCCTGGAGGAAGAGCCATATGAACTTCCTCCAATAAACTCCATGTAGAAAAGCATTATTCACATCAAGTTGGACTAAAGACCATTTCTAAACATATGCTATAGCAAGAAGAGTACGAACAGTAGCCATTTTTGCTATAGGAGAAAAAGTTTCAAAATAGTCCAAACCCTCACGTTGGGTGTAATCCTTAGCAACCAAACTTGTTTTGTAACGCTCAATAGACCTATCAGCTTTATACTTGATCTTATAAACTCATTTGCATCCAATAGGTTTCTTTCCAGGGGGTAGCGAAATAACAATCCTAGTGTTATTGTTTTTTAAAACTGCAATCTTGGCAACCATAGCATCTCTCCAATGAGAATGCTTGATCGCTTGATGATAAAATTCAGGCTCTATATTAGCAGTAATGGCTAAAGCAAATGACTTGTGTTTAAAAGATAACTTTTTATAAGAAAAAATGAATGAATATCATAAGAAATATCTGCTGGTATAGGAGAAGAACCTAAGGAGTTGATGTAGAATGAGTAGTAAGGGAGTTACAATAGTAATTCTGCACAAATCCAAGTATTCCTATAACTTTAGAGTACCTACGTAAAAGAATAATGGGCTGGACATAATTTTCATAATTTTTTGGAAGGGAATTTGCTGGAACAGTGTTTTCAAGAGCTGTTTGTGATCTGGAAGAGGCTATTTGTGATCTAGAAGGGGCTGTTTGTGATGTATTTTAAGTGTTAACACGTTCCCTAATGATAGTTGAACTTGTATCAGAAATCTGAACTTGTTTAGACAAAGGTAGTATTGGTATTTAGATTGAATAATTTGTAATTTTTCATCCCAAAAGGATAACCAAGAAAAATGCATTATCGTGCTCTAGGATAATATTTGAAACATGACTTTAGAAGGGAGAATGCAAAATAAAGGCAACCAAATGTTCTAAGGTGTTTATAAGTGGTAGGTGAACAAAAAAGTAACTCACAAGGTGACTTATTTCCTAGAACAGGTGTAGGCAGTCTGTTTATAATATGTGTGGCTGTAAGAAGTGCATCACCCCAAAAAACAAGTGGAAGATCAAATTGAAATATTAGAGCTCGAGACACATTTAGGAGATGTTGATATTTACGCTCAACAACAGAATTCTGTTGAGGAGTTTCAATACAATTGAATTGGTGAATAACACCTTTAGACTTAAGGAAAGAGGTTAAAGAAAATTCAGTACCATAATCAGTACAAATTTTCTTTATTTTTGTGTTAAACTGAGTTTTGACAAGAATAAAAAATTGAAGGATAAGGATAGCATCTTCAGACTTGCATTTTAAAAGATAAATCCATTCAGCCCATGTACAATCATCAACAATTATTGAAAAAATCTGTGACGTTTAATTGTATAAGTAGAAAATGAACCTCACACATCACAATGAATCAATTCAAAAGGAAATTTTGAAATATGAGTACTATTAGGAAATGTCAATTTTTTTTTTGTTTTTTTTGTTTTGTTAAGGGGCATACAAGACATGGAAATTCAGATTCTACAAAATCAATGCATGGATCATTATTATGTAGCAATTTCATCGTTAAAACAGAAGGATGGCCTAATCTATAATGCCAAATATCAAACAAGACAATTTTTGATGATTTGGAACAATTAAGGGACTGTTTAGCTAAAGGAAGAGAGGGTACATATATGTAATTTATTGAAGAGCCTGATTCTTGTAGAAAATAAAGGCCTCCCTTGTGCTTACCCACTCCAATCAGTTTCCAATGATTTAGGTCCTGTATGAAGACAAAGTCAAAGAAAAAAAGACAAACAAGTAGTTAGATTTGAAGTTAACTTACTAACATAAATTAATTTGAAGGAAAAAAAAGGAATACAAAGAACAACTCTAAGAATTAAGTCCTTAGAGATGTGGACAATCCAATATGTGTGACAGTGACACTTTGACCATTAGGAAGCTTAACCGAAGTATTAAAAACAAGAGTACAAGTGAAAACAATTGATATTGATGGAACCATATGATCTGTGGCTCCAGAATCAATTATCCAACCATAGGAATCAATATTAGTAGGTATACGACAAGTAGTGGAAAAAACAAATGGAAATGAGAACAAAAACAATCAATACTAGCATGTGAAGTGGACGAAACAGCATTAACAATGTACTGTGATGGAACAGAATCATGTGATGATAGCATAGCTAATAACTGTTGATATTAAGACTCAGTGAAAGAAAATGGAGACGCAACCGAAGAATCATTGTTAAAGACAACTTGATGAGCCAATGACTGTTGTCTCGACTTAACCTTGTATCTAGGAGGATAGCCATGGAGCTTGAAACACTTGTCAATGACATGTCCTACAGCACCATAATGCTTGTACACAAGACGTTCCCTCTTAAAAACAGGTTTCATAGATAGGTTAGCATCAACAGCAAAAGCATGAGCTTCAATTGGTGCAATAGGGAGAACAGATATCTCACACTATTGTTCCTCTTGTAAAATAAGGCTAAATACCTTGTTAAGAGGAGGCAGAGGTTCCATCAAGAGTATCTGAGCCCTAGCTGAAGCATATGATTCATTCAATCCAACTAGAAATTGAAGAATACGTTCCTGTTGAATGTATGAATTGAGAGTTTTAACAGCTCCATATATACAAACCGGAACAAGTTTGTAATTAATTAACTCATCCCAAAGGTCTTTCAATTTTGTAAAATACACACTTACAAACATCTGACCTTAAGATAAGGTTGAGATGAACTCCTGTAATTGAAATATACGTGATCAATTTTTTTGAGAAAAACGTTCCTTGAGATCATTCCAGATCTCATGCACAGTATTGATATACAAAATGCTTGTTAAAATATCTGAAGAAACAAAGCTAACGATTCATGATATTATCATATTATTGCACCGATTCCAAGATGCAAGCAGTGGATCTGTCGAATCTGAAGGCTTGAGGAGAGTTCCATCCACAAAGCTGAGCTTGTTCTTGGTAGATAGCGCCATCTGCATGGATCTGGACCACGAATGATAGTTCTCACTAGTGAGAACTTATGTGACGAGATTGACTTTTGGATTATCATTAGGATGAAGGAAATAAGGACTTGAAGCTTCAACCATAGGATCGGACAAGAATTTGTTTTAAGACTTATTCTTGGGCATGAGAAGTGTTCAAGCTGAGGAAACAAAGTATAAACTCAGGTGAAACAAAGTATAAAAAAGAATCGAACGAAATTGAACAAAATCGAATGAAATTAGAAATTTAGGGTTCGGACTGAGCGAAGACAAAAATCGAAGTGAAATTGCGAAATCGAAGGGAGAAAATCACTCGAAGAAGTTACGAAGTGTTAGAATGAAAGAATCGAACAGATTTAGTGAAGAAATCACAAATGAAATCGTGATGAAGGCAAAAATCGTGAAGGAGAAGTCGTGAGGGAGAAGTCTCAAAGAGAAAAGTTTGAGAGAGAAGAAAAAATGTAAGGAAATATGCAGAACGTGTAGATCTATCCTAAACTGATACTATATCAGAATCACACATATTTATGAATAATACCTCAAAAATCATCTTATTAAATGAATGTACAATACACCTATTTATATACACATGTAACCGACTTAGCCATATAAGCTAAGGTTATCTGCCAGCTATCAACTTGTAATTAAAATTATATAAAAGGACAAAATACAATATAGACATAAATATGAAAAATACATTAACTCTAATACTCACCTTCAGTAGGGACTCTTTCCGTACAAATTCAAAAAGAATACATCTGATCACTCTATATACACAATCACGGATTAAAAGTCACTCTCATTGAGATATTCTTTTCACAGAAGAATTTTCCTATAATGGATGTCCAACCTATCCATATTCGAATAAGACATGCATCAGTACAATTCACGATTATTGAAAATGTCATTCAAGATCCCCACTCTCTCAATAGTACTATTAATGCAGAAGATATTCCCTTGACTATTAAAAAGGAATAGCTTAGCTAGCAAATATATTGTAGCAATTAGGAAGTACGTTTCAGTCACTATAAAAAAAAAAAAAAAAAAAGAGTATTTATAATAGATTATTTATAATAAAGATCATTATTTACGATAAAAATATATTTATTTTAACAAAAAATAAATATTTTAACAGAAAATAATTGATTATGGATAAACAATTTTTTTGTAATAAGCTATAAATTCTCCCCTATCTAAAAGACTTATAATTAATTTATATTTTTACCATATACAAGATGCGTGATATATTTATAAATATGAATATTAGAACTCTTTCTATCTCATCTCGCGAGATTAAAATTAATCTTAAAAGCACATTCATGAATTATTCATTTATTTTTATTAGAAGCATTATGAATAATGTTCTACGCATCGCGCACTTTCATTTTGCTTCTATCTTATAATGATCATCATGAGATGACATTGTCAGTCAACTTCTGAATTTCCTTTTATTAGAAGCATTAATTATGCATCTGTTTAGGGACCAATTATAATACAAATCCCTTTAAAAAAATATACTATAAAAAAAAGACACATTACTATATTAATCCTCTCTCTAATTTTTAGGTGGAGGAGGACGAACTACTTCTAATTTAAAATGCCAACTTTGGAATGTTATGAATTCCCCCACGACTGAATAATCTCTACATTAATTACTTGAAAAAAGTTTCTGGCCAATCGAATAAGATCATGACATTGCACAGAAAACTCCAACTTTTATTACATATATATCAACCTACGTACAACTTGGATGAATTATACACACGCATATGTTTAGGAAATACCAAAAAATTAAATTTAAAAAAGACTACATACGCTATTATATATCTCATAATTTGATATTAATATCAGTAACATATATACTACAAAAAAATAAGTTTTTGTAATCAATTATTTGTAATAAAAAGATTATTTAAGATTCATTTTGACTGAAAATAGTCATTTTATTAAAATTAACTAATTGCAAATAAATAATTTTTTTGTAGTGATATATGGAAACTAGCTAATACTATATGCAATCTTTTTCGTTGTAGTTATTGTTAAGTTACCTATGAACTTAGAAATGTCAGATATTATCTGTATCATGGATAAATTAATAGGAAACTTCACATAAATTCTTCAGGAGTTGTTTTTACAATACCAATGACAAGCTTGCTTGCAATATTCTTTTGTGCCCCTTCCACGTTTTTTCTTTTAAGGCTTTTGGCCTAAGATCGTATATATAAAGTCAAACTAAGCCAAATACGTCACTATAAGAAAAATAGGTAATAGTGATCCTACATTAGAGATAAAAAAGATTAGATCCAACATTAGAGATAAAAAAAAATTATTAGCGACTAAAATAAACTATTAGCGACTAATAAAAATGTAATAAATATACAGTTTTCTTATGGTGTGAATGAAATTACAAAGAAATTCAAATGATTAGGAATATACCAAATCAGCAATAGTATTATAGAAATGATACTGATTTTCTCTTTGGCAATATATAAGATTTTTTTATACTAACATTGAAGATAACACTTAGAAGTAGAATTATTCTCATATGCGGAGAATAATAACTGGATACATCTAGTGTAGTGTATGAGCTAGCAGAGTTTGCAGATTAGAGAGAGATTGAATAAAAAATTATTGAAAATTTGAGGCAAAGAGCACTCGGGGAGGGACTCTGATCCTCGGATCTGGCCCCCATATAATATGCTTGTATGGAGAATGAGAAGCAAGAAAATCAGGAGTTTAAATAACTAGTCTCGTCTCACGTACTCATGTCGCTATGACGATACGTTATATTGTAAAATTATCACTTGTCTCAAAAGTTTAAACTAATAAAAAGATGTAAATTTTATTATTTATTTTATATCTTAAACACTCCTCTTCAATTATGGGTCATATTTTTTCAGAATGAGTTGACTTAACAAGAGGAGTATTTTATTAAATAGAATAAAGTGTAGAGTGAATGTTCAAACTCAAGACCTTTACTCTGATACTATGTAAAATATCACTTATTTCAAAAGTTTAACCTGATAAAAAGATATATGTTTTATTATATATTTTATATCTTAACAGGTACTACTGAACAACATTTGAATGAGTTGATGTAAAAGAAGAGCTGATTGATGATAAATAGTGTCATATCCAAACAATGAGGGGCTAAGGTGCAACATGCCAACATACAGGGATAGAACTAGAAAATTTGGATTTTTTTTTTTGGGGGGGGTGTTAAAAAAATAATTTAAGGGGGGCTAATTACTAATTTTTTATGTAGTCTATTCTATAAACACCTTTAAAATTTAATTTTTATCAAATTTTAAAAATTTTGGGGAGTTGGTTTCACCCCTACCGGCTGCCAACATATGCGAAAACTCTAAGAAAATAGCTTCTCTTATTAATGAAATTAGACCCATCGAGAAAAATAAGTACAACGAGATCAAAATTGTTAATTTTGGGTTTGAATTATCTTTCTCAAACTCATGAGCTAGAGAAATTTGTTTGAAAGAGAAAACATAAAAATGAGCCGAATATTTGATGAGTTTGGGTAGCTAGCTTCTGTTATAAACACGTGTATGTCAATAATCAATAGAAAGATTCATAAATCTATTCACTTAACATATATCCTGTAAAAAATAAAAATTACACAACCTCCTATAATTTATACAACCTTTATACACCATAGTTTTTTTTTTAATTTTTCTTTTGTTTTTATCAAATATTTGATAAAAAGGTATTTTAAACAATTTATTTTATTTTATTTTATTACAAGACATTCATTACAATCCAAAAGTTATCATAAAAATAAAAAATTATTCATCATTCTCACACCACACACTACATATAATTTTTCAATTTTGAATTTCTTTTCTTATAAAATGTGTGATGTATGGATGATGATTTGAAAGTTCAATTAGTTTAGAAAATTAATTTTAAAAATAAAAATAAAAAATAAATATATTGTGTGGAGATGATGGCTAGCAAACCTCTAAAAGAAATGATCAAAAGTTATCTCGTTATTCCGCAATCCAGCTATAGATCAATCGATTAAATGATGCTAGATTTAAATTTAGGGCATATAAGCCTCTTAAAAATGTGGAATCCACCATAAAAAGTAATTTTTTTTAGTAAACCTCGGTTTTTTTTTTTTTTTCCTTTCAAAAGTCTTACACCGAGACTATAGACTTGCATAAATTAATTTTCAATTTAATTTTTGTGTCTATTTATTTTTACTAAGTTCTAGCAAATCGAGTAAAGGTCTTTTCAAGTTTGAAGTAGAGGCATATAAAGCTTGATCTCCAGTTGAGAGGATGATATAGCCTATTTCGAGTATTAGTATCCAATTCATCATTGGATTTATTAAATATAAATTTAATATTTTTATTTAAAATAATCTTACATTAGACTCTTCAAACTCTAATCACTTAAATTTTGAGTTACAATAATTGTATATTATCTTTCATATTTGAAAGGTTGCTATTTATTCATTAAATTATTTTTTTATTATCTTTTAATATGTTTGTTGGATAAATAAATTATAGATGTATTTATTAGTTTTATAAATTAAATATTATATTATTATTTTGATAAATCTAATGATAAATCAAATGTGAAATTAGAACACTAGCAATAAATTCATCAAAATTTTCATTTAAAAAGTATAAATTTACACACATATTAAAAAAAATTACGTTATATTTGATCAAATGTAAGGAAAAGAAAGTGAAGAGAAGTGAATAAAAATATTTTTGTTTAGTTTTTAAATAGTGATATATCAAAAGTATACCTTTCTTTTCCTCACATTTTATCAAATATGATAATTTTTTTTTTTATTTTGATATGTATGCAAACTTATATTTTTGAAAAGAAAATTTTGATAAATTTATTGTTAGTACTCTTATAAATATAGAAGTATTAACCTTTTTATTAAATTTATACTTTTTATCAAATTTTAAAAAATATTTTAATATAACCAATATCATTCCTCTTTAAAAGCGTCTTTACAAGATATGGAAAAGCCAATGCGGCATGCTCTTGCCTTAGCCCTAAAACGAGGAGCATGAATATCACATTCTTTTTTAATTTTTGAATAATTTTATTATGTTCACTCATTTTAATACTTATTTTTAATATTTTATGTATATTTATTTTTTATTTAATAATTAAAAAAGTGATTATTATCATATTTATATATATTATTATTTTTATAAATATTTTTAAAAAATAAAAAAAATACACTAACGATATTCTACCGGCAGAATAGCAGTGTCTTTTTTTGTTTTTCTTCACCTAAGTCACGGATATTGATTGGAGTGTGTAACCACGCGTTGGAAAGAGCGTGACCTCTCGTAAAGTAACAGATATGAAAAAAGGAGGAGGAAAAGTCGAGGGGATAAAGGGTGGCACATTGAAGAGTCACGGAACTGTACGACAACGGACTACGGAAACTATACCGGAAATTGCGCTGCACCTACGTTTTTTTTATTTTATTTACTTATTATTATTATTTATTTAAGGAGATGATAGAGTGCGGTTGGATTGCATCTAACATTTTGCACTTTACTTCTTAAATTTTTATAATTATTATAATAATAGAATAAAAAATATTAAAAAATATAATAAAAAAATTTTAAAAACATAATAAAAAATACAATAAAATAATATAATAAATAATAATAATAATAAAATAAAATAAAATGAAGATGATTTAATAAGAATTTTTGACCTCACCCAGTCCTCGCAGTCGTCGGTGGCAGTGGGTGATACTGCCCACCCTATTGGAATTAGCGGGTTCCGACGACCCTCAATAACTTCTAGTGTCCCCGCCGCAGCCTTAAAATCCTATTTCAAATTTGAGAATAAATCATCACAAGAATAAGGACGTTGAAACCTATCAACTTTGATGGAATGAGCGGTGTAGCCCACTACCATCCGTAACGGCAGGAGCTATAAAACACAAAGAGTTCGGTCGGTAGTCCAACTTTTCTCATTTATTTATTTCTTAGAGTCCTTGTTTTCTTCTTTTTGCAATTTCTTTTCTGTTATCGTCTTTGACACTTTGTACCATTCTATTTCTTCCTTTCTTTTTATTTTACTATTTATATATTTCTCTCCATTCAAAGATCTCCGGTTGGGTGAACTAATATTATAATAATTTATAAATATTATAATAATTTATAAAATTATTATAATAAAATATTATTTCTGTTTCGATTTGAATTAAAAGATAGAATAAATTAAATTAAGATAAATTTTAAAAGTTAAATAAAATATTATTTTTTTAAGATTATTATTATTTAAAAATTTAAAAAAGTTATATTAGAATTTATATTTTATATAATAATTTAAAAAATTATAATAAAAAATTTGAGATGAGATAAATTATCTTCCAATCGAAACTGAGCCTTCTTTTTCACTTCAAAGATTATAGTGTATACTCCTCTTACTAATTTAGGCGGTATAATTTTAGTTGGTATAAAAATTAAAAATTAAGAATTAAAAAAATTATTATTAAAATAGTTTTTTAATATTCTTTTATTTTAAAATTTTAAAAAAATTGAATTATTTATTTTATATGATATGAAGATTTAAAAAAATTATAATATTTAGATGAAATAAAAATATTTATGAAAATAAATGAGACCTTAAATTCAAAATGTAAATTTTTAAAAAAACAAAGTACCTTGATTTATTTCAGTTTTCAACATTTATAATTTCATACAGTCTACAGATATTCAAAATATGTACGGATGTTAATAAATATTCTAAAATTCAAGTCAGGTCGTGTGATCTCTACTGTATTCAAAGTAACAAAAAAAATACTGATTTTTATTTTTATTTTTCCCGGGGAGTTTGTGATAAGAGTAAGGACTGTTCAAAGTTCAAAAGCTTTTGCTTATCAAATTAATTCTCAGCTCACAGAAGGTTCTTATGTGAACTCAGTTGTCGAAGTCAAGACTCAAAACTTATCTATGAAATTTTTATATTTATCACATGCACTTACAAACAATTTGGAAAAATGGTAATTATTAATTAATTAACTAAAAATACTTCTAAAATTACTTGATGAAGTGGGTTATAGAAACTCAACAATTCGACTTGATGTTGAATACTATTGCAATTAATTCACAACTTATTTTATAATCAATAAATATAAAGATACACTTCATTCAACACTCAAATTTCTTTTATTTTTCACTGACTCAATTATTGATCCAAAAGCTTTAGAATTATTAAATACTAATTTGATTAAATATTTAACCCTCATGCAAGTATAAATTTAGGATTTGGTATTTAGGAGACCATTGATAAAGTATCTGATATGTGTGAGTATAAATAATATGTATTTTTTGTATGTGATTATATAAAAATAATAATCATACACCATAAAATTGTATACAAAAAATATATATTTATAAATCATCTTATAAGATAATTTCTTTAAGATTCTATAATTTGCTAGATATCTTTCCAATATATATATAATAAATTGCAGAGGAGGCATAGCTTTCCGTAAGCAAATGCAATACTTAAATTAAAAGACAGAAAATAAACTTAGCAGGCGGCAGTGCCGACCATGTAAGGCATTAATAAGTTTTGATTCAAAAACTTTATTATATTCACAAGATTCAAAATATTACAAGATTATAGCTTGCAGAGAGGGATTCCTTACAAGTTTCTCTTATATAGAGAGAAGGGTGGAATTCGTTCTGCCTCAAATGAAAATTGAACTCTCCTTATATAGATTGAGAGGCATTACAAAAGCAACTCGGAGTCAATCACGGGAAATAAACAAAAGTAAAAGTGGCCGAAAGTGAAAAGCAAATAGTAACCGCATCATGTGATTACTATTTGAAAAAGTAAAGTTGTCTGTGCCGAAAGTTGGGCTGACAGGCAATGATGTTGTCTGCACCGAAAGAAACTTTGTCTTCTAGTGCTGGCTGGCAATCTGAGTGTCGGCATGGGAGACATCTTGTCTTCTTCTGCTGACTGTCATTTGTATTTGGACCTTAGCAATTATGGCTCTCCGAGATCTGGCGAAGAGTACTCTTTGTCATGTCCAAAATAGTTTCTGTAGTTCTCAGAGGCATCTGATTCCTCTGATTTACTGCTGTCTTCTTCTTCGATGGATTGTTTCAATAGCATCATGCTATTGTGTTGTCCTTCGATGGATTTCTTCAGCATTTCAAGCATTTCTCTGTTCTGCTTCTTCTTAGAATCTTTCTTTAAAGAGGCTGAACTTTCAGTGTCTGAATCTTTCTTCCGTAGGGAAAGTGAAGGCTTCTTGTCTGAAGAAATCTTCTTCTTCTGTTTGGAAGATGAACTTGGGACATCCTTTGCCTCAATGAGAGGGAAAGGGAACTCAATATGTGTTTTTGGTTTTGGTGAAGGAAACTCCTCCCGGTCTTTTAAATTTGGTGCCGAAAGAGAGAATTCTTTTAAGACTTTAGCCAAAAAATTATCAGGAATCTGGGTTTTATCTCAGAATTTAACATAAAATCTGCGTATCAGTAAATCTGCAGATTTTTCATAGGTCCAATTAAGGATCCAAGGGAGTTTGTAACGTGCACAAAAATGGAGTAGAAATGACATTTTGGCATTGTGTGGGTCCATTTTTGGAGTTACTGCTTGGAAATGATCCAGAATAGGCCGGAGGCTTTCTGGGTAAATATCAGAAATGAGGCCAAAAGTTTGCCACCATTGACAAAGCCAGAGTGGGAATTTGGTGGGACATTTTTTGTCAAAATTAAAAAACTAAGAACGAGACATACTTGACGTTTGATAAAAGGGAAAATGGAGTCAAGAATCAATATAATCATGATAATTATATCGAATCTGGGTATCCGGAATACTTTTAAGAGTATTCGGATTTTGTCCCCATTGCTCAGGAGTCAAGACTCTCACAAGGTAACAAGAATGGGAGAATATTTTTGAGGGGTCCACTTTATCATAAAGTGGTTTTAAAGAAATTGACCCTGTGTGAGAGAGAATAGAAAGAAAAAACTTTAAATCTTTTTCTGGATTCCGAGGAACCCAGTGCCATCCTGGCGAAAAATAATGAAAAGCTATTTTGAAAGGATCTGTTTCTACGATATTTTCAATGTAGAACAGATTCTGAGAATAGTTTTTCTAAAAATTTTCTGCTCTGTTAGGAGCAGGTAGTCTGGGCCTTGTTCTACCCAAAGGGTTGGACAAGGGATCATGTGACGTTGTGAGGGCCACAGCAAACGAACTCGGGATTACTGGTTTGGGAATCGTTCCCAAAACAGTGTATCTGTTAGCAACTTCCAGTGGGGAAGCTACTGTGGGCAAAAACAGGGAAGTAGGAGGAGTTGGGAGAGGCGGGGGCCTCTGGGAACTCTTGGGCTTCTCTGGTTTTTTTTTTCTTACTCATGTTTTCTGCAGAAATTCACGGGTAAGAAAGTCAGGGATGGAGTTATTGGCTCCTTTTATAAACTCAATGTCAAAGTCAACAATGCTCAAAATTGCTTGCCAACGTGCAAAAATTTGTTTTGATGCAATGTTTTCAACATCTTTTTCTAAAATATATTTAGCACTTTTGCAATCAATACGTAAAAGAAATTTCTGATTTAATAAATCAGACTGAAATTTGGAAATACATAGTACTATAGATAAAATCTCTTTTTTAATAGTACTATAATTAAGTTGTGCATAGTTCCAGGTTCCGGAATGGAATTGAACAATTTGTTCGGAAGAACCTGGTGAAGCAACTTGCTTCAGAATGCCACCATATATATATATATATAGGATTTTTCTTTTAAATTAAGCTTGATAATGATCTTTTATAAAATAAAATTCATCTATTATTACATCTCAAGTAAAATTTTTGAAAATTTCTGCTTTAATATAAATTAGCAAATAATCTTTAAAATTTATTAATAAATTGAAAATTTGGGTATTAGTGAAGTGAAAAATAAGAGTGGGGACTAAGTGAGTATTAGGGGACATTTTTTTCTTTTTGATAATTTGAGGGAGTAATTTTAATTATATATATAAAAAAATTATATATTCCACCATGATCTCATGATCATATGATTCCACCATGTTTTCGAATTCAACATTCACAATGACTCATTTTATTAACACTGACTCGATAGTAGTCATTTCTTTTTTAGCAACTTCATTCATTTATTAATATTCAATAATTTAATACTATGATGATATAAAATATCAAGACATTTTATTACAGCTTAACACTCGGAAAACTTCTATACAATTTCCTTAACTTTTATATATTATTATTTTTATTTTTAATTTTGAATTTGTTCTTTTTAAACTAATTTAATTTTTTTTTTTATTTATATATCAAATATTTAATAAAAAATAAAATAAAATAAAATATGATGTATAGAAATTATGATTTTTTCAAATTGAAAAGAAAGAAAGAGGGAGGAAGAGTGCCACTTGCCAAGCAGCCAGTCTCACCTTCCCCGGATGGGTTTCATGATATGTATGCTTGGGGTATCATAGTGGAATATATCCTCTTAAGTTATCTAAAAATAAAATAAAGAAATAGGGAGAGGTAAATAAAAAATAAAAAAAGAAAGGAGAGAGAGAATTGTACCTCCCAAGTACGCCTACCTGTACCTCCCAACAATTCTGTCATCATGACCTTTCTATGTCTACAGTACACTCCTTTTCTATTCTCTTTCTTGCCCTTTATATATTACCCGTTCTCCCCTTCACACCCACCACGCTCTCTCTCTCTCTCTCTCCTTCGTCTTCTTCTCTTTCCGACTGTTTGGCAGCCGCTGCTCCTTCTTCTTCTTCGTAGTAAACATGAAACAGCTTATTCGCCGCCTCTCCCGTGTCGCCGACTCCTCTCAGTACTGCCTGCTCCGGTCGAACGCAGATCAGGGCCGCCAGCCTCGCCGGGTGGAGTCCTTCCGGGCCAAGCTGCGGCGGTCGGCTTCCAATTCTCCCGTGGTCCCCCAAGGCCACGTGCCGGTCTATGTCGGCGACGAGATGGAGCGGTTCGTGGTTTCCGCAGAGCTCCTCAACCACCCTGTTTTCGTCAAGCTGCTCAACAAGTCGGCTCAGGAGTACGGCTACGAGCAGAAGGGCGTCCTCCGCATCCCCTGTCACGTCCTCGTCTTTGAGCGCGTCCTCGAGGCCATCCGCCTCGGCCAGGACCACTCGCGTGATCTCCACGACCTCCTCAGTTCCCTGTCCTCTGACGACTTCTTCTGAGGATTTCCCCCATCTCTCTTTTTTTTTTTTTTGTCTTTTAACATTTCTTAGATTGTAGCGAGATTAGAAGAGAGAAAAGAGACAGACCCCTAGTACGGTGATTTACGGAGATCCTTTTTTTCTTCCTTGTTCCTTTTTTCTTGTGTATATATTTTGAGATCTTCGTCGTCGATCGTCCTCATCAGATATAAAGAAAGAGATGCAGACAATTAGGGTTTTTTGTTGTTTGATTGTACAGAAGGGAAAAGAAATCATCTGTAGTAGTATATTTACTACTCTATGTTACTGAATCGACAATGCAGTACTTGTTTTTTTTTTTTTTTTTTTTTATAAATATTTGTCCAAATCTTTATTTACCTTGTGTTTTGTTGTGTTGTTTTCTTCAAAACCATGTTGAAGGCAAAGATTCCTTTGGAGAAAAAATCGATATTTGCCGTGAAAAACATGAAAGGAAAAAACAGAGAGAGAATTCTCGAACTTTTACTGGTTGGATGTTATCAATAAAGATAAAACAGAACCTGTAGCATTCATGATTTTTGGTCTTTTGTTTCTCTTGTGATTTTTTTATTTTTATTTTTCTTGGGCATCTTGCATTTCTCCCTAAATCCAAACAGTCAGCAGCAACAATCGTCTTGTCTGCTGTAGGGGGCGTGAAGTTGAGGGAAATTACGGAAATAGTTTGTAGTTACGGAGCAGGCCAGGGAAGTGTGAGGCTTGCAAACTGAAACGGATAATTGGGGGTTAATTTCCCGTCATATGCGGTGAGCTTCGTTTCGGGGGCCAGTTTTGGTTTTTGCTTTTGTGGTTTTTTGTGTTTTTGTCGGTCTTGTGTGGTTTTATTTTCAGGGTTAGTTTCGTCATTGGACATTAATCTGTCTTCCTCGGATTGGAGAAAGGGTTGAATAATAGAAATGATGTTTATAATTTGAGAAATGATATACATATTATTATTTTACAATTATTTTATAATTATTTTATATTTAATTTTTAATTTTATTTAGTGATTAAGAAGATAAATATTAATAAAATTATATATATATTTTAATTTTTTTAATGATTAAGAATGTTAAAAAAATACTTAAAATAAAATGATAAAAAATAAAAAAATTCAAATACACTAGTGAGTTATAAAATTGTTGTAAATTGATAATATGTGTATCATTGCTCTTATAATTTTATTTGAGAAAAATAGGCTTATCATTAAATCTATGAACATGAAATTTATAATGTGACTTATATAACTAAAAGAACTCAATTTACAAGTCAACTATCAGTAGTTGAAGAACAAACTTCTAATTTTCTCAGACAAAATATTTGAGAAACCATTCACTACCTCTACAGGAGGCATTTATTAAAGTCTCTCCTCCAAAAGAAAAGAGAAATTAAACTCTACAGACTAAAAGTTCGAGAGACTATTTCTCATTATAACATCTTTTCTATACAGAAAAAACAAACAACAACCAAAAAAACAACAAAAACCAAAAACAACCTAAAAGCAGTTGGCTGTGGTGGCGCGTGGACAACACGCGCCACACTAAGAGTGCACGCCCACATGGCTGGATAGCTTGACGACCCTAAATGCTTGAACAACCGCACACATTGGAAGGATCCCTCCAAATTGTGAGGTTCGTCAAACGTTGTCCTCGCGTTCGGAGCACGCGCCACTCCGTTCAAAAAAAGCTTCGATCAACTGCAAATCAGTGGATGGGGAGAATGACGACGGGGCATGTGGCAGGCTTAGGCCATCGAAACTACTCCAACCTGCTTCAAGTCGATTCCATCCAAAAACCCGAAAAACCATCGTTGAAACTAACAAAAGGTGGCCAAAAATGAAGAAAAAAAGAGAGGAAGAAGCGGAGGGGAGAACGGAGCCCGAGCTCCACCTCCATCCGCACAAAAAAATGATGGCGGGCGAGGGTTTTTCGCTTGGGAGAAAGCTTTCAAGAGGGATAGAGAGAAGTGATCGATTGATGTTTATAATTTTTGGTTGTACAAATGTTGCACATGTATATAAATTTTTAAAGTTAGTAAATATAATATTTATAATAAAAATACTTTTTCAATAGTTAATTACATTCATAAAATATTATATAATACTTACAAACTTCACAATTATACATAACATTACTAAAAAAATAATAATCATATATGCGATAACTTCACAAATATCCGTAATATTACTCAAAAAATAATAATAAGATATGCAATAGTGTGCTGTTTTAATTTTGTTTTGAAATTTTTATGATGTTAAACATTTTGTTTGTTTGTTTATTTATATATGTACATATATATAATTAGTTTTTATTTAGTCCCGGAAGTTCATGCTCACATTTTGTTTCTTCATAAGATATTGAGTTTAAGCACCAATCCCAAGTGAGCTTTCGAAAGGTCTAAAACTTTAATATTTTAATATTTTATATTTCTATAAGAAGGACTTGAATATAATTGGCCATTCATCAAAAGTAAATTAAACGAGTTTGCATTGGGCGAGCAATAACAAATGAGAGCAAAGGATATGCAAACATGACTCTAGGTGAGCAAGGTGTTAGTCAAACTTGGTCATAGGTGAGTAACAAGTAAAGCGATACAAATTTGAATGGGTGCTCAGAGCATGGGTCCAACCTTACTGTGAGTCCTAGCTTTTTGTGAGTCCAAACTAGTGCTCGAACTACACTCCCTATTCTTAAATACGAACCTAACTAAGGTTTATACTATACAAATAGAGAGAAGATTGGGTTGAGTCCTCTCCTGCAAACAGGGTGAGGTTTCTCTCTTTTCAGAAGAGGCTCGTCTTTTAGACTAGTCACCACTGGTTTGGAGAGACAATGGATGATGATTTAGTGCGATGGTGGGAGAGTCTGAGTCTCACTAACAAGGAGAGAGGAGAAGTAGTTCTCTTCTTAAACTCGACCACCAAAATGAAGCACCAGGGTAAGCACTGTGTTTTAGCTATGATTGTTGCAAAAGACCGGTGAACAAAGAGGCTTTTAAGATGACCATGTCTAAGATCTGGAAGAGTAAGAGCTGGATGGAGTTCTTTGAGTTGGGGCATTACAAGTATTTGATAGAATTCCACTTAGAAAATGACCATGAGATGGTCCTACAGGGATGACCTTGGACGTTTGATAGGTGGCTGGTTTGATGGGAAAATGTCCATGAAAGAGATCCCTTTCACCACAGAGGTTTTTTGGGTGCAAGCACATAACACTCACTTTGCAAGCATGAACGCAGAGGTTGGTAAATAGATCGGGGACAATATTGGAAAATGCCTAGATGTCAAGTTTGATAAGAGAGGGATCTATTGGGTTCCTTTTATCGAATGAAGGTGGAATTGGACACAACCAAGTCTATCCAAAGAGGCCTCTTCCTATCCATAGATGGTAAGAAATCATGAATCTCTCTCAAGTATAAGTGCCTCCCCAATCTTTGTTTTAAGTGTGGCTGTATCAAACATAGTTTGAGAGGATACTCTTCTATTGGCAATGATACCAACAAAGCCCAATATGGGGCATGGCTACGAGCACCTGTAACAAGGGACTCTTCCTTTGAAAAAAAGAAGTATGGCATGGAGCCTAGTAAGACTGCACATGATGAGCAACCATGGCAACAACAACAAAAGGTAGGGGATGACACACCTCCCGAGAGGATTGAGCCCTCACCAAACCTGAACAATTCAAACCTATCTAAGGTTGACAACCCAGGGGCTCGTGAAGAAAACAAGACTCCAATTTCTGCCCCATCCCTTGTAAATTGTACTAAGCTCCCAGTTCAAGAAACCAAGAGGACACCCTTGCAGGAAATCACGATAGCCAAAGTCAACACCTCTGGAGTGGGATTGAGGCAGGGGCTTGTCAAGTCAGAACTACCTACAGGTGAGCTGTACTTTACGCACCCTACTCCTCCCTCACGTACAATGGGCCTTGGAGACAATAGTGAGCTGAAAGCCCAAGCCTCTTCCTTAGCCCATTTCATGTCAGACCAAATGCAAATGCTACAGGACATCAAAAAGAAAGCCACCTGGAAGAGGAAGGCCCGAGATAAGAGCTTTGATACCTTATTGAATATGAAGAACATAAACAAAGAAAACCAGCAGGCCTGCTTCAAAAGAGGTCTGGCCCAGACAGCGGTCGATACTACTTCATTTGATAGCAAGAAACTCAAGAGAGAAAGGGTAGCAACTGAAAGTCAGCACAATGAAGAGATGGTGAAGGCTGGGTCCCAGCCTCACTAAGCACCATGAGTTGTTTAAGTTGGAACTGTCAAGGGCTTGAGAACCCTCGGACAGTAAGTAATTTGCACTTTCTAGTGCAAACTAAGTTCCCAACGTTTGTTTTTTTAATGGAAACAAAAAGCAAACGAGTTAAAGTTGAAGCTGTTAAGAGGCTGTTAAAGTTTGAGCACAGTTTTGTTGTAGATCCCCAAGGACTGAGGGGAGGTCTAGCTTTTCCTTGGAAAGGTGGTATTGATGCCGAGGTACATACATATACTAAGTCCCACATTTCTTTACAAGTCAAGGGAGAAAGGAAGGAGGACCACTGGATAATTACTGGATTCTATGGCAACCTTGCCCCCGAATCTAGAATGGAAAGCTGGTCTCTCTTGCAAGCCCTCACTCCATCTGCTCATCAAGGATGACTGTGTGTTGGTGACTTCAATGAATTGCTCCATCAAGATGAGAAGAAGGGAGGACCTACCAAACCACAAAGACAGATGGACAACTTCCAATTAGCTATTGACAGGTGTAGTTTATTTGATATGGGTTTTGTGGGCAATAAATTTACATGGAACAATAGAAGACATGGCCTAGCCTTCACTAAGGAAAGGTTGGACAGGGCATTAGGTAATGGGATATGGATAGATCACAAAACTGACGCCAGAGTCCACATCCTTCCTTACCTCCCTCTATGGGTTACTTTTCACCAGCTACCCATCCCAGAACATTCTAGCTATAAACCTTTTAGATTTGAGGCAAGGTGGACTCTGGAGGAAAGTTGTGGAAAAAAAGTGGAAGAGGCCTGGTCAACTCCAAGAATGGCTAGCAGCAAGATGGGTTATGCTACCTCAGGTTTGAAAAGCTGCAAACATAAGCTTACTAAGTGGAGCAGATCCACTTTGGCAATGAGAAGAAGATCCTCCAACAAAAGATGGCCACATTAGCACAGCTCCAAGAAAGAAATTTAGGAGACTGCAGGAAGCAAATTCATCACTTACAGAAGGAGATAGACACACACCTGGAAAATAAAATATAAAGTGGAAACAAAGGGCAAAGATAATTTTTTCCACCAAACTGCTACCCAAAGGAGGAAAGCTGACCTTATAAGAAAATTAGTTGATAGCCAAGGGCAAGTAATTAATTCAAAAGAGGGGATCAATGGTCTCTTCCAGGAATACTTCCAAGAGATCTTTACCACATCTCATCCCAACCTAGAGTCTAAATGTTTATCTTCCATGATAACCCGTGTGAGTGATGACCAAACTGCAAGGTTGACTACCCTTTACAACAAGCAAGAAGTGGAGCAAGCCTTATTCAATATGAATGGCATGAGTTCTCTAGGACTTGACGGGTTTCCTGCCCTCTTTTACCAAAAATACTGGACCATAGTTGGCGATCAAATCAGTGGGGCTGTGCTCAATGTCCTAAATGATGGAGGTAGCATGGAGGATATCAACCATACATTCATTGCCCTCATACCAAAGAAGAAGTACGCCTCAAGGGTAACTGATTTCAGACCTACCTCTCTATATAATGTAATTTATAAGATTATTTCCAAAATGATAGCAACTAGATTAAAGAAAGTGCTACCTTGTATGATATCACAATCTCAGTCTGCTTTTATCCCTTCTCGGCTAATTTCTGATAATATAGTAGTGGCTTTTAAGATTCTCCACACTATGAAATGCAAGCTGACAGGGAAAGAAGGTTACATGACACTCAAACTCGATATGAGTAAGGCATATGATCGAGTAGAATGAGGATTCCTCCAAGCAACAATGCTTCAACTGTGACAAATGGGTGGGCTTGGTGATGTCCTACATTGAATCAGTCAAATATTCCATTCTAGTCAATGGTGAAACACAGCCTTAATTCACTCCCACACGAGGTATAAGGCGAGGTGATCCCCTATCACCCTACCTTTTCATCATCTGTGTTGAGAATCTTAGCTCTTTAATCGGTAAAGCTGAGAATAACATTCTGTTACATGGAGTACTAGTGGCAAGAGGTCAATTAAGAATATCTCAAATCTTCTTTGTGGATGACAACCTTTTGTTTTGCAAGGTTAATGTAGAAGAATGGATTAGAATGATGGGCTTGCTGAGATGCTATGAAATGACATTAGGCCAGTGGCTAAATTTGGAAAAAAAAACAACCATTATATTTAGCAAGAACAACCCTAAAATCACCAAAGATTAAATCACCTCTATTGTAGGGGTGAGGACAACAATGCCATATGAAAGGTACCTGGGTTTACCCTTAGTGGTAGGCTGAAACAGATTCAAAACCTTTAAGGTTCTTCTAGACAACATCAAGCAGAAGCTCAACAGTAGGGCTATTAGACCACTATCAACTGCAGGGAAAGAAATATACTTGAAAGTAGTGGTGCAAGCCCTTCCCACCTACATGATTAGTGTCTTCAGGCTACCAAAACCCTTATGCAATCAATCAATAGTGCCATGGACACCTATTGGTGGGGTTAGCAGGAAAAATGGAGCAAAATTCACTGGCTGTCATGGGAAAAAATGGGGCAATCAAAAGCAAATTGTGGCATGGGGTTTAAGGACCTGGAGATTTTCAAAAGAGCTCTATTATCCAAGCAATGCTGGAGAATTATCCAAGATTAAAGTTCCCTGGAAGCTAGAGTGTTAAGAGCAAAATACTTCCCTCAATCCAATTTTCTAGTAGCAAAGATAGAGGCAAAGCCATAATATATTTGGAGGAGCTTACTGGCAGTGAAACATGTGATTGAGTCAGGGTCTTACTAGCAAATTGGGATAGGGGAGAAGACATCCATTTGGCATGACAAATGGATCCTTACACCAACACTATCTAGACTTATCAACCAACATGCAAACCTGGCAGAGAAGGCATTTGTCTCTGAATTAATTGACCCGAGTACTAAGACATGGAAACATGACCCAGTAAAAAGCATGTTTGAAGCCCAACAAGCAAATGTGATCCTAAAAACTCCCTTTAGCACCCTTAGCTCAGAGGACAGATTTATCTGGTATGGAACTAAAGGTGGGGAACTTCATTGTTAGAAGTGCATACCACATGGAGAAAAATAAAGATATAGATAGCAAGTGTCAATCCTCATCAAGCAGTGATTTCAGACAGGTGTGGACTTAGATTTGAAAACTAAACGTTACTCCAGCCGAGAGAACCTTTTTGTGGCGAGCATGTAAAGAAATTTTGCCTACAAAAGCCAATTTAATTAAGAGAAAGGTGGTAGAAGATCCCTTTTGCCCAGTTTGTGGAATAGAGGAGGAGATAGTATCACATGCCTTGTGGACCTGTGGGACAGCTAGAGATGTATGGGGACAGTGCCTAAGAAAGCTCCAGAAATGCACTATATCACACTCTCCGATGCTGTGTCTGCTAGAAATCCTGCTCAAAATTCTCAATGATGAAGAGCTTCAAGAGTTTGCAATTGTAGTAAGGAAAGTTTGGCTTAGGAGGAACTCCTTTATCTTCAATGCAGATTTTTGGCCACCATCAACTATAATGCAAGAAACCAGGGATAGGTTGCTATGGAAGGATGAGAAGGACCACAACTCAATAGAAGGTCACAAGAATGCCAAACTCAGTAACATACCAACTGCTGGGAGTCCACCACCACTTGACTGGTATAAAATAAATTGGGATGGAGCAATCAACAAAATTCAAGGCACCATTGGCATTGGAATAGTAGCAAGGGACAACATAAGTGCAATTATTGCCACCCTAAGGCATAACAAGACCCTTTTCCCTAACCCATTACTAGCTGAATCATATGAGGCCTTGTTAGCAATCCAATTTGCATGGGATCTGGGGCTGAAACAAATAGTGCTAGAAGGAGATTCACTAAAAGTCATACAAGCTCTAAAATCTGGCTTCGAGGCTCTGTGTAGTTCAAGCATGTTTATTAGTAAAGCTAGACTAGGCATTACTAAGTTTGCGAAGCAGGTTGTTTCTTATGTAAGGAGATATGGGAACATGATAGCTCACTCTCTTGCAAAGAGTGCTTTTACCATTTCAGATTCTATTGTAACTATGGAGGAGTATCCTCTTTGTATCCCAAGTTCAATGGAATGAAATGACCTAACGGTCCCCTTTTCAAAAAAAAAAAAAAAGATATGAACCTATCTAAGTGTTTATAAGAGTTTTGAGAGTGCTCAGAAGTGACTTAATTCAATCAAATGTTCGAAAGTGTACCAAGTGCCCTCATGAAATCCTTATTCTGCCAATACGACACCGTTTGAAATCAGACGATCAACTCACACTTTAACTTGATCATGTCAGAGACTTTATCACCATGTGTGCAACATTTACAACTGGTAGAGTGGAGGACCAATCCCTTTAAAGGAGCTAATCCCTCCTTGACCGAGCTTTTGAGACGTGATAGAGCACATCATGACTCCCTCTATCACTCCCTCAATCCAATGTTCACTTGGATAGCTGGATGCTAGCTGAGCAACAGACCAATCTCGCGACTGGTGATAGAGAACTTATGATGACATCTATGAGGATTGCACTGAAGTAAGAAAATAGATCTCTTCCCACAAGCAAAGAGATGGAGAAGAAGAGGTGATTGGGATAACAACGCTCGGCCCAATCGAGAATAAGGTGAGCATCATGTTGTAGAAAGGTTGGCTGACGTAGACCAACACTGGGTGATAAAGGGCTTTCACCCTATGCCAGGTAGGCAAACACTGTGTCAACTATATGAGGGACAAGAATGCGTAGTTAAAGAGGCTGGTAGTTTTGAAAAAGGACTACTTGTAGGACAAGGGAGAGCAATAGTGAAGGACAAAATCAATATAAACGTGAGATCTCTCCAAATTAAGCAAAGGTGCTTGAATGCGACATTGTTGTACGTAAAGGCCCATACTCCATAAGAGATGTCAATTCACTACTAGAAAAATGGACATTTGTAACCAAATATTTGCATAAAATGACTATTTGTGATAAAACTAGACTCATTTTAGCTGGAAATAATAATTTGACTAGAAATAACTGGGAGATAATAAATAGTTTTCTTGTAATGATTCTTAAGTGATTTCGTAGAAAAATTATTAAGAACCTATAGGCCACATCATCTGATCTTCGAGGTATGATCCAACATCACGTGAGAGACTCTCATTAAGAGATGGTTTGCAAGATTTGACTGAACGTAAACTGTAGACAATGTGCATACCTTGTTTCCACTAAACTCTACCGTCATGCAAGGCCAGAGGGCAAATGGATGGATGAAATCAAAGGTATCCTATTCAAACATATTTGGAGTCAGATGGGCATCAGAGATATGACTGATAGTCCCCCAGTTTAAAAAGTATTATATAAAAGCTGATCTCACTTTTTGATTTTTAAGTGTTTACCTCTACTTTAGATAAAGTCTTTAAGAAAGCAACTGAGCTCAAAGTGTATGATAGAAGAAGCGACACTAGCACTACTGTAATAATAGAAATATTGTTCATATAGGTTAGCTCCTGTGATTATATTGGGAATGTGGGGTAAATATTTGTGAGTATGCTCTAAGATTAAGATCTCCATATTTTGTAATTCATCTATTACTACATGGGAATGATATATCTTATTCATTATGTTTATTTTTTTTATCACTACCGTGTGAATGAGACGATGAGTTTGAATAATGTGAATTGATGATGTTGTAGTTTTCGAGTGTTCAGTCTTACCAGGTGTCAATCATCATGGAATGGTTTATGAGCCGCCGTGCCATTCCTATGGCACATTTCCATGAGTTTCATACGGGTAAGGTGATTCTATGCGATGATCGAGATGGAACGTCTTCGTATTGACCTCACTTGAAAACATAGGTAAAGAGATTTCTTCAGTTGATCATGTGTGATGTCTTTGAGTCGTTTAACCAGGTAGAGGGAATTCCTGGGTTGGTCATGTGTGTTTTCTTTGGGTTTGTAAACTAGGCTAAGCGATTCCCCGTGTTGTTTGGTTTGGATTTGATGAATGAGTTCACATGTTGGTTGGGTAGAGTGAATCCCCAAGTTGATGGGGTGGAGTGACCTCCTGGTGAGCCCACTAAGATTTATATTATGAGATAATGTGGACTTTATGCAATTTGATAAGAGGGTGATTCATCGCGTTGGTAATGATATCTATACACGAGTTTTGTTAAGAGGGTGATTACTCGTCATACTTATATACTTGAGTTTTATTCAAAGGATGACTTCTTACTATATTCTATGAATACGTGTGTTTCTATACGGAGGGTGATTTGTCACCATGCATACATATATATGTGTTCATTGAATTGCTTACATAAAATTATGCATGCATATTCATTGCCATTGCCTCTTATTAATAATATTGTCTTAGATTTTAACCTACTAAGATTTCTTAAAAGTCTCATTGTTGTGGTCCCACTCATAGATTTTGACCAAGATTCAGTCCAGGTAGAGTTTCCTGAGGAAGAAGGATTGACCCACCATAGTTGTAGATATAGAGGCCTGTTGTGCTTTAATGGTTTTATACAAATCATTGATTACTCAAGATGCTTTTAGCCATCACGCCTCCACCTCTTATTGCTCACAATCGTGGAAATTGTGTTTATTTCAATGTCTTGCTTCACCTTGTTGCAATTTTTTCACACCCATTGGAGCTATCCTCCTGAGATTAGGCCAAGTTTATAGATGGGATTGATGGCCCAAAATTTGAATCTATAATTGCAATCCATAACATTTTAGATAAGGTTTCTCTTCACATTTGAAATGCCATAAATGGTATCTTAGAACAAAATAGGACCAACTCCCTTATAGGGTTTTACATCAAAATGTTCCGTTTGGGGTGAGCTTTACACTATGTTGTCTGACACGCAAGATTTTGTGTTTCTTGAATCTTGTCCCTGCTCAGCTAAATTCGAACTATTGTGATTCTAATAGCTTGCTACGTGCAATAGTGATAGGCACCAAAGTGGTCCTTAGAGCTGTAAATAAATCAATTCGTTTGATAGCTTGTTCGATACTAGCCTAGTTAAACTCGATTTAGACTCGACTAATAAAAAAAGCTCGTTTGTGGAACTAGATACCCACTTGATTAGTAAATAACACTTACTTGATTAAACTCGACTTAATTTGACTAAACCTTGACAAAACCTGCTTGTTCTTAGCTTAACTTGATCAAAACTCATTTATACATTAAAAAAATACATAAATGCCCCTATGTATATATATGTATATATATTAGTTAATAATATAAGCATAGTATTTTAAATTAATTATGCCTAATCACTTGTGCTTATATATTGAATATAAATCATACATATATTTTAGAATTTGTACAATAATTAATCAATAAGATTTAATAATTTCATATACTAGTATGTGAAAATCATATATGAAATGTTGATATATGCTATAATATTATTTGTATGTATTTGTAATTTATATAGGCATATAGTATATTGTTATTATGAATAAACATCAACTAGTTACATATTGATTATTTATAATTTTTTGCAATTTGCTAATTCAATAAAGATTCTACTTGTTAGTTGTAAAAATTTCATTAAATTTCTATTTATATATATATTTTTGATTTATCTAGTTTCTTAATTATTAGATTTTATATAAAAAAAAAACTCGTACGGCTCGACATGACTCGAGGTTGTTCTTGGGTCGAGCTTGGGTTAGGATCTTAGCTCACCAAGTTGAGCTCAAATAAAGATTGGCTAAAAGTCTCAACCTCGGGCTTAAGGTTGAGCTTTTTGAGCCCAAGCAAGCTTGATGATCCAAAGATCAACTCGGCTCGATTATAGTCCTAGTTGTCCCTTTTTCCAAACTTCACATTATGGCTAGGGATTTTACTCAAATCTATCACATTGAGTTGAAGAACTTCTACAATTGGAACTTGTGATATTGGAAAATGGATACTCCAACACCAAGGATTGGAGCTCGGGGTGCTACACTCACCCTATAGGGGTGGGGTAACCCTTTTTCCTACCCTTAGCGCCCGCATGGACAAAGGGTGGGGTTTCTCACCTAGTATCCATCCACAAGACACCGAGTACTAGTGTCGAGGAACAGGGGCAAACCGATGCTCCTAATCTCAACTTTCATATGTGGAAAATGGATAGACTTACACATAGACCTGCCCAAATTAGATTTGGGTTTGACCTGACACATAAGGAAGGTAACACTAAACCGACCTCACCCATAAAATTCGAGTTGGGTTGAAACCTATTTTTTTTCTCCTCATTCGTTCCAACCATACACATTGGAGGGCAAAAAGACCCGCAAGGCATTCTGGACCTTCGGGTTGCTTCTAGCCCACAATTATTCCAACATAGCAACTTCGATTCAAGCACCAACATTAGCTCTTCCTTAAATAAGTTGCCTAATAAAGTAAACAAAACCTCTATACTCACAAAATAAACTTGAACGAACAAAAATCTTACAAGCGATAGCAAAAGAGAATAAGATCTAACAAGAATATATGATTGTGCTCCTAAGACATTCTCTGAGCAACATCCTTAACTAGAAGTTTCTCTTTGGCCTTGGTTTTGGCTTGAGATTTGGAACCCATGATTTCACCAGCCCACTTTTTCTTTTACTCATCATACTTGTCATTGAAGTTGTCCTTGATAGCCTCCAAGATATTGCTAAGCTCTAGCTTATCTTCATTCTTGACTGCGGTCAAGCATAAAACTAAAACAATTTTCTTGTAAACCATGGGTTCAAATCATGCTTTCACTTTCACAATGTTGCATTGGATTTCCATCTTTCTGCACAATGCTAGAAGCTGGACGACCAACTCTATTGGGTCCACATCATGGGCAATGACCACAAGCTATGCTTTGTAACATGGTTGAGACCATAATTCACCATAAAAGGCTTCTTTGGTTCTACAAGTTTTCCTTTAGCCTCTAACTGAGGTATTTTCAAGAGACGCTTCTTCTTTGTAGCCTTGTCCTCAGGCTTGTACTTGAAAAGTATTTTGAAAAGGTTTATTGCCAGGCTCTTGTCGAGAGTTTTGGTAAATTAGTTGAGCTAGTGGGGCCTTGAGCCTTTACTTGGAGAGCCTCTAGTTGAGCTAGGGGGGTTACAACTTTGTGTAAATATGAGTATTAATAATCTCATCATTGAAAGTGATTGACTGTTGATGATTGAAGAGGTAAATAGCGGTATGGAGTCTTTTGCTACGATCATATAACACTGCTGTATGAGGTTCGAAGGCTAATGCAATGATTCAAAGAGTGCAAACTATAACATGCAATATATTAGCTAATGAAGCTACATATCCACTTGCAAGGCATGCATGGAGTGCTACTCATGATATGCAAATATGGTGGTAGAGTGTACCCACTTTTCATGTTGAGAATGTTATTTAGATTGAAAAACAATATTTGTAATCCTATTTTAAGGTTTTTTCCTCTATGAAAACTGGAAGTTTTTTTTCCTATAATAATAATTAAAAAAAATCTATTTTTTGGATATAGATTTTGCTCTTAGAATTTTTTATTGAATTCTAGGACATAGAATGACAGTGAGATAGACACGAGTTAGCCCCACAAGATTTATAACTACTCAAATAACTATTTTATTAACCCAATTCTCCCATTTATATAACCAGTTTTTTTTTTTTGAGAAAATAGTTTCACTTCATTGAAATTCATAAAAATTGAAGCTTACAATATGATTAGACAATCAACTAATTTCTTACTGACGCTCAACTTCTAAATTTCTCATACAAAATCTGAGAGAATTAATACTGCTTCCAGTAGAGGTATTTATTAAGATCTTCTCCAAAAGAAGCGAATACTACAATTCTTAATAGACATAAAGTCCGAAAGGCTATTTCTTAAACTTTAAAATCTTCTCTATACAAATAAATATTCACAAAAACCAACACAACAGTAGAAACACAAAACAAAATAAAACCAACAAAAATGACCATTTGTGATAGCTCGTGAATCTAACCAGCTTTCATTTTACTTGTATATGTCTATAAATTTTTTTATTCTTAACACTACGGACAACACACTTGCAGATTTTTAGTTGTTTTAAAGAACTTTAGGTGCATTACATTATCCAAAAGACTGGCAGACCAAGTGGGGTAAGTAATATATGCGCATAATGCGGCAGTTAATCAGCCCAAAGCAATGATGAAAATAAACTATCAAAATTGTTTTATTCAAAGCGAGAATTGATTAGATTAAAATATGTAATGCTGGATTAGCAGACATACATGCGCAAGTCAGGGGTCATTTCCCCACCTATAACAATGTAATTGTCTACCTATGTATGATCATAAATGCCTCAATTATCAATGACTGAAATAAGTTGGTTTGTTATATTAAAAAAAAAAATGCCTTAGTCAATTACAGCCACCTAAATAATTAGATTAGGTATTATGTATAGAGTAATTCACGTTAGATACCTGAATTTAGTTTCATACATGAATTTTTTTATAAAGTAAATCTTAGTATTATAGTCTGCATTTTTTCATGTGGATCTTCACAATTTATTTGTTTTTGTTTTTTAAATGAATACCCAGAATTTATATAACTAAGACCACATAAAGCACTTGTTTAAGTATATATGTTTATGCTTTTGTTGCAGGTAGGTTTTCTGTTATATATTACAAGAAAAATGAATATTCGTAATAAATTATTTATAAAAGAAATGACTATTTATTAGAAAAATTACAGATATATTTTGACATAGAATAATTATTTAAACAAAAAATAGTTAGTCACAGATAAATAGTATTTTCTTGTAATGTTAGCATTGTGTATATTGTTAATGCTTTATATTCTTCTACGTACCTAGATTAATTAGACTCAGACCTCTGATTATCGTGGATGAAATCTTCATGAAGACCATAGAGGAATATAGCAAGGCAAATGGCTGCATCTAGAATTCTTTTGTAACGATATATGGCGATAAAAAGATAGTTCTTTTTATTGTATTTGTAATTATCAATTTTTAATATTTTGACGTAATATATTAAAAGACAGATAAATAAAAACAATAAAAAAAGTATGACCACTAATTCAAATTAAAATGCCCTTATTTATACGGCAGAGACGACGTAACAGCAGGGGGCGAAAGCGACATAAACGTACATGACGGGTAAAAGATGGGATTTTTCCTTTCCTATTGTTTTCTTCACTTACCCCTACTGCCTATGCTATTATGCTATTATGCTATTATGCATGCTCACAAAAAGTATGAAAATTAGCACATAAAAAGTACAATGAATTGAGTTATGCTTCGATTTTCTAGGGACAGCAAAACGAGGCATAATTTTTAATGTTTAGGGTATTGTTGGAGAAAACAGATAGAAAAAGAGAAGAAAATGATACCCATTTTACGAAATGACAACTAAAGATGGAAGAAAGGGAAATTAGAGATATCATGCCCAATAAAGTGGTTGGAGAATCGTCCTTTTCTTTGGCCAGCATGATGGATGGATGGGTGATGAAGGTACGTACCTACCCCACAAATTATTATAGCCGAGCTGGAGCACAAACAAAAAAAAACAATTTTTTTTATTTTTTTGTGAATGATTAACCAAAATTTAATCATGGAATCAAGGAGTCAATCAAGTATGGAGTGGACCCTGATCTCGTACGTACACGACACGGCCGGTGTGCTAGAAACTTGAGATCAAACAGGCAAATATGGCCAATACACATAGCAACAAAAATATGATGCCAAAGTCATTTGGATGGGAATAGGATGGCTTTCATGAAACGATTTATAATGGTGGCATCAGTTGCACGTATTTCTTACGTGCTTGCCTTTGGAATCAATATATACATAATCATGTTTAGGTGTTAATTTATAATCTGAACTTGAAATTTATAAGTACTACTCTTTAAAATAAATATTTGTAACATTTTAATTATAATTAGAAAAATTATTTCATGATCGGAGATAGCTAGTCATTATTATTTTTTTCAAAAAGAAAGAGAATGCCAGCATATGTAGAAGATAAAAGGACGATCCTTAATTAGTGCCTAGCCGGCTGAATGAGATATCATAAAGATTCTTTACATTCTATTCAATCTGTTTGAGTAATGCCGCTTAGGATCTTTTTATTTAATACTCGCTGGTCATTTTTATGATTATATTTATTTATAAATGATTCAATGTCATATTAAGAAAATAAATATTGAACCTACCGTACAACACAACGTGGACTTGTGTGCCATTTAAATTCTTGAAAGAAGATGGTCGAGCTGGATCGAGCGTGTGGGGTAACTTAATAATTGACTCAAATAAGCAGACAAACTGCAAAGCATAACGAGAAAGAAGCGTCGTCATCATCACATATATAGTTCCGAGAATTATGTTGGACGACGACCAACTGTATGAGTACGACGTTTCGTGCAGGCAATTGTCAGGAAAGTAGCATGGAAATGCATTCCTTTTACCAAACTGCGTACCGGTTAAGCACATGGCAACCTCGGCTACCTAGCTAGATCTATCAACACTAGCCCTCACGTTCTTGATCTTCCTTTAAATAAGCATTTTTTGTCTGATTGTTTTATGAGAATTGGCTTCGGTATTTCTGCTCCACCGGAGTTCGTCTTTTTTTTTTTTTTTAAATAGATTAAAGATATAATTGAAGATCGGGATAAAAATTCAAGGTCCTTCGAAGCAAAACTGCCAAAACATGTGACTTTATGATTATTCATGATTATGTATAACGTACGAGTCATGCCTCACATGATTCGTTGGATTTCTTTTACATGGTTAGGAGATCATCTGCAGCACACATTAATAATGAGATCTAGGTTATCCCTCACAGGCACATGCTATATAAGTACACACTCATATATAAATATTATATATATAGATTATTGATCAGTAGTACTAAAGAGATTTACTTTTTTCCGGCCTCCTAGTCCGATCCTACGTCCACATGCTACATATAATACATATATATATACATACATATATATATACATACACACAGGGGCGGAACCAGGATTTTGTATTTGGGGGGGCGATCGACAAAATGTATGGTACGCGTGAACATAAGTAATGTGTATTTTTTTTAGTATTTTTCTTTATTTTAAAAAAAAATTATAGATCAAGAATAAATTTGGAAAGTACCTAATAAGTAATGATATAAAATTGTTAGATTTTTTTGTATAGTTTGTCAATTAACAAATATTCTCAATTAATCTACAAATCTACAATACCCAATGGCAATCCAATGCATGATCCAAAACACACAAATTTTAGAAATCATATAAATTTATAATTAACCCAAAATAACAAACGAGCAAGTAAAAAATGCAACACAAAGCTCACTAATGTTGAACTTAGCACTCAATTAATTATTCAATTAAGTTTATTGTACTCATTTATTTCTTATAAAATGTAAAATACTGATCAATAAAATTTAATTGGATGTTATTAGTCATGCCAAATTTAGATTTGTTGATGATATAATATAAACAGGAATTGTTATTATATATCTTATAGGAAATTAATGTTTTCTATCAATAACCCATGCACTAAATAAATATAATTTAATTCAATGAGACAAACTGAATACTATATATGTGAATTATATAAAAGAAAATTTACCAAATCCAACATCGTTGCAAATTTGCATCATATAAAATAATATAAAATAAAATTTGACTTTTTTAATGATTATAATATATGGTTTTAGTCACGTTCTTGTAAATAATATAACTTCTTTAAATAAAAAACATGCACAAACTGATCATAAGTGGTCACCGATATTATAGGTGCAATGGGATTAGGTCCGATCCCAAGTAAATGGGTTTTGGTGCATACTTATTGCGCTTGAGTTGATGCCCGGCCCAACGATTGCAAACCACCTATAAAACTAGTTATATTGCGAAGAAAACTTCTTTTGCCTGCAGCTGCAAGGAATGTTAGCATTCTTTGGACCGGGCATATCGGTATGAACACAGATGACGGAACGCTAAACACGCAAAGTCGCAACAGTCAGCGTACAACAGTTTCTCAAAACACGCAACATTACAGCTTATCATGAACCATAAATTTATAAGATAAAAGCACAATGGGTAATAAGAGAATACACTAAAAAAGAAAGACTTATAAATTTTTTTATGGATAATAAGAGTGCAGTTCGTACTTAGAGGGTCTGATCTCAGTGTTGGGGGGGCTAAATTAAGTAAAAAATTGGTAGATAAGAGAAAAAGTAAACTAAACTATATACTATATTAAATTTTTAAAAGAATTTTGGGGGGGCAGTAGCCCCCCCTAGAATACAAGTAGTTCCGCCCCTGCATACACATGTATATATATATATATACATACATATATATATATATATATATGATCAGTAGAGTTTTTGGATGTATTGTGACAAGGGAATGAAGTAGACCCTTGGCACATGACTTTGTAGGACGAGACGATGCTTTAGTTGCTTTTCTTAATTTGGACGTAAATTATTATAACATTTGTCCTACTTGGGAGTGTGCAAGTTAAAACTGATCTTAACATATTGGGGCAGGGGTTGGAAGGAACTTTATAGTCCTTCATAAGGAACGGGCCCAGTCTAGAAGCCCACCCCAATAGATAGTGAGAATGAGGTATCGTTTGAGTAGGATCATGATCTTAGAGGCCAATACGACTCCCTTTGGTAACTACTAAATATAACAGAACAGATAGTTAATCCAGAGAGTTGGATAACCCTACAATATCTCCGGAATGAGTACAACGTCAAATGAATAATTAGGTGATAAAAGCAACAAGAAAACGTGACATGTTGTGATTGTCAGTCGAGCGATGCGTCTCTTACGTTGAAGTACTAGCTATTGTTGGGTCATGCAACCTATTATCTTGAGAATGATAAATTTCAATCCCACAGATCATGGCGCTAAATTGCTGATGCATTTTTCCTTCGTACCAAAGTCCAGCAACATGGTTGGATACTAGTCCACGTTCATGATTGGGGCATTGCCTACGGTTGTCGACTGCTAATACATGAAATAAATTATAAACAAAGTGTATAAACTGCAAATAAAGAGAGAGAGATATTTACCTAGTTCAGCATAGAAGCCTACATCAATGAATTGTTTGGGGGTTGTCATGCACTATATTAGGTGATTTTACAGTTTTTCATATCCTCTCATAGCTCTCAATACGATAAAAAATATATAATTGATCCACTACAAGAAAATTATTTATCTGTAATCAGTTATTTTATATGAAAATGGCTTATTTTCTATAATTAAAATGAGTTATTTTTTGTAGTAAATAATAATTTTTGTCGCAAATAATTCGTCACGATTATTGATTTTTCTTGTAGTATGAAGAGAGGGAAAAAGAAGTTTTTGTTGTAGAATTAATGTGGAGGGGAGAGCCAATATTAATCACCCCCCTTGATTTGTAGAGATTCCTTCATTTAATAGATGTATTTTTCTTTTTTTGGAGTAGTTGAATCTTACTTGCCTTATATTATTTTCGTCGATCAACTTTCTTTATCTTTATCTCTTTATTTTATTCCAGACATTGTGCTTCCAATAGGTTTGGATGTAGTGCAAATTCATATCCAGCATATAGTATTTCTTTCCAAAGAATATTATGAATCGACCGACTTCGATCTCAACCATAGAAATTTGTGTTTCAGAAAACAACATATAATGGATTTCCGGTGAAATATCACTTTTTACATAAAACCTTCAAAATAAGGTTTTAAATTTATTTGTCTACATGCGATAGAACTTTATTACATTTAAGGTATATTGTGCCATGACATAGAAGGCATATTTTGATCATGCAGAGATTTGGTGCTTATAAATTAATTACATGTCATAAGATAGCCTTAAAGAAAAATGTGAATTAACTAATGGGAAGTCCATATTTAACTGTTAGCTAGGGATCGAGTACTTATTAAAAGAAGTACTGCTCTACCATCATTCTAATCGATCTATGTGAACATGATGACTCCATAGATGCATGATCATGAGTTTTAACTTTTTACCCATGCATGCATGCAAACCCATGTACGTCCGTACCTAGTCAGCCCTTATATAAGGCTAATCATATAAACAAATCCATAAGGAAACATAACCCATAAGCTGTATACAGCTCATGATCATGATGTGCGTGAGATATGGCCAATGATTAGCTCATATATATATATATATATATATATAACGATATTCGCACGTAGTTTAAAAAAGAATATGAAAGAGAAGTATAGCGAAGATAGCATATTATATAATGAATGTACTGGAAAACAAAGCATAATCTTGGAAGGATCAGAACTGTAGGACGCGTGAATGAGCAGTGTGATCGATGCATGAAAATATTGCATGTCCATGATTTGCGCTAGCACATGGGCAAACCAATTAATTTGCCTGTCTGCCAGCATGAGTAGTACTACTACTACTTCATCTGGTCACGCTTCAATCCTTTATAATCATATTGTCCCCTGCCACCTTAGAATTTATATTCATGACATTTTCCGAAAGCATATATATATCTCTGGCGAATAATATATTCATATAGAATTTGTCAGATCAACTGAGGTTCTTTCATGCGAAATGATGCCAAGATCATGCCAGATCTAGAAGCAACGTAGGAGGCTACCTGCAAACACGTAGTATATAACAAAAGACACCACATGTTTTTTTACCATCATTATATAACTATTATTTATAGGATTCTTCCTATGACACCTTCAATTTTTGCTTGTATTATAAGAGGGCTTTTATTGGATTGATCAAAATTTATTCAAATTTATAGATTACTATTTACTTTTGAAGATAGAAAGTACTTTTATTCATTTCTCTCACTTTATTCTCCTTACTTTTAATCAAATATAATAAAAATAAATTGATATGTATGCAAACTTATATTTTGTAAAGGAAAATTTTTGCCAATTCATTGAGAGTGCTCTAAGGGGAATTTCACTACAATGAAAACGACTTTCCTTGGCTATTTTTAATTCGCTGCTTAGAAATTTGCCGCAATTAGTGTATATTTCCAGTGAAATAAAATTCGCTGCAGCCAATTTTTCATGATTTTAAAATTCTGGATTTTCAGCGATTAATTTAACTAAAGTGGTGAATTTAATTGCTGGAAGTTCTCACAGTGAACATTATCGCTGCAATAACTCAAATCCTGGCGAGATTAACATATGTATAACCTATATACATTATTAGGGAGAAAAATATCGCTGTAATAACTTGGATTAAAACATTTTGTTGAGTTTAGTTGTTTTGAAGTTTTGTTCGGACGCCGTTAATTGGTTTAACGACGAAATAATTCGTTACAATAACTCTACTACATTTCGCGGTTCACTTTCTTTTATATTCCCCCCCCCCCCCGCCCCCAAGTGCACTTCCAGACTTTGGACAACTCTCAAAAAAGCCCTATACACCTAAGCCTCCCCCTTTTGAGATTTCTCACTTTAGCCTCCAAGCCATCCGTTCAAGCATCAATCTCTGGTACCTCAACTCGAAATCCACCCCTGTGGTCAAATGGGCAATCTACTGTTCTCCTCAACGGTGATTGTTTGGGTTAACTATTAGATTTTTTCACCCATTCTTCCTTACATTTTCCTTCATATAATGTTACTTAGTTTTTGGCACTGACTTTCCTCTTGTTTCATGTGTGTGACTATGTAGAGGAAGGGGTAGAAATCAAACCTACAATACCGATTTGGGTTTGTTTCGAATTTGGGGAGGTTCTCAAAATTATCGATTTTGTTGCTGATCTTTGATTGTTTCTTTTAGTTTATATTGTGTTCCTTGTTCTGCTTAAGCCTTGTTCATGTGTTAAATTAGTAGATGTCGAAAATGTACAGGCTAGAGACATAATTTTGGAACTTGAAGTTTTGGCTAGAGTCATTTACGTTGGGATGGGCATGCTTGTGTGAAGAGATACTTCTGTTACTTCCTTTGCAGCTGTACCCAACGTTTTTGAACCACATTTTTTTTTCTTTTTGTTTTTACATAATGTTGGTGTTGCCATTTTAGTGACAGAAGTTATTGTCTCTATTGGGATTGGAAAATCAAACTCCAACACTTTGTAGCATAATAGAGTGTCAATCAACTTCTTGGTGTGGTTTTAATTGACTAGCAAAGAGAACAAATTGTTCCCTGTCCTGAATAAATACCGGAAATAGTTGTACCCTGCCTCACCAAATTTTTAATACTCAGGTTCATGGTATTTCACTCCCCTGTATGATAAAATGGGATTCATCTAATAAATTAATTAATTAATTGTAAGAAACTAGAAGGTAATTATCAATCCATAAGAAAGAAAAAGAATAAGAAAAAGAGAAGAGGGGGGGGGGGGGGGGGGGGGAGCCTCACTTTTGATTAAAAATAGGACCAGATTTCATGCATCCAATATATACCCATGGTTTTGATCAATGTCTAACTAGAGTCTCTCCAAGTGTTGCTACAGAAAGATGAAATTAGCTGGTGTCAATGTAATAAAGAGTAACATATAAAATCAAGTTGCAGAATTACTTAGCAATATAAATCCATGCTTATTAATAGTTACGGGTCTTTGAGGCATCAATAGGGCTTGATATTGTTCCGAAGGTGAACATTTATCACAAGTTAAGGTCATTGCTTGAGATAATGAACAACAAACTAGAGATTGAGTTGCAGTTCTCAAACAAAAAACAATACAAATTTGTGATGATTCTAATGGAATATGGCACCCACGAAGTTATTGTAGAAACGAAAGAAGTGACTCGCCTATATTTACATGGACATCATCATCGACTTTGATGTAGAAATATGCATCCCACATAGTTTCAGCAGTAGAAAAATGAAATCAACCTTTTTTACATAATTAATACAATAAAAAATGTGGTTTTAAGTGGTAACACTTTAGACAAAAAGAAACATGGAACAACAAGATATGAATATATTACCAGCCTTAGGAAATCTCCATGCTTTCTACCCTCTGCTTCAATAGCTCTGTCCAGAATACCCCCTAATGTGGCACTAAATAATAACATAGAAGTATGTTAAATTGATCATCCATACATAATATCCGAATGAAATAGGGATTTATAATGTCTATAACCAATGGAATCGGGGAGATTGACTTGGAAGATCATATACTTTTGTTTCCAAGAGATAGACATATTTTTGCCTCCAAAGGGAAAGAAAATAAAGATTAGGATCTAAGATTTCTTGGAGACCTTACAGAAGGATAAACATGAGTGAATAATCTATTTGTGCATGGAAATCATAGCCAATAAAAAGAGTTTTTAACAAAGCAATCAGATTTTTGCAGCAAATTGACACAAGCCACAATATACCTTTAAATAAATAAAACTTGCATATATTGGACCTTTAAAGAAGGTTATACACTACAACATATAAGCCTATTTGCCAGAAATGGTTTTTGTGGCTAAAACCATGGTTTTTGTGGATATAACTTATTGGCCACCAATTTTGATGGTGGAAGGCTCGTGGCATCAGCTTTGCCGCAAATAATGCTATTTGCCACAACTTAATACCTTTGTGGCAAATATATACTTTTAACCACCAGTATTTCTGTGGTTAAAAGACTAATGTATTAGTGGGAATAAAATATGGAAGGCATTTGGTCTCATGGGCATTCTACATTCCTGGAGAATTTTTTTGGTGGCGTAAGATAGTTCAACATGAAAACTCACCTAGCAAAAACCCTTTTGGCACCATTTATTTGTTATTAACTTCTTGCAAATGAATTTTGCCCACCAAAAGTTTTCATATGCAATTCTTTATGCCCACCATTTCCGTTTCTAGCTATACACTCATCTTTGGTGGGAAACAATACTATTTTGAAAGGGTGGGAATCGTGGCAAATATTAAATGGTCATGACATTGTGTTGTGGCAAAACAACACCACAACTAAGCCTATTTGGTTTGCTGCTTTCCCAGAATTTAATCCCGTGGCCTTTATGAATGTGGTGTTTTTGGCCACAGTATTCATTTGTGGCCAAGGTTTTCACACGTAATTCCTACAACATTTTTTTTGTAATTAAACAATTAATTTCCACCCTGTTTTGATAAGCAGTAAAATACCTATTGACTAATGCTAAACCCATTACATATGTATACATATCACTCTTAAACAAGTCATCCATCAATTCCATCATAAAATAGAAAGAGTACTACAACAAGTCTGCATTCATCAAGTCTAGCGCTAAAATGTACATCATGGACACCAAACCATTACACAATATAACAAATTAACTCCAACAGCTCATATCTAGTAGCAAAATAATGGTAACATATTTTAAGCATCATTTTGCAAGTAAAAATCATGGTCTGGTTGGCAGTGTGACAATCTTCACTTGTTGTGCAATCAACTGGTTGGAATTGATTTACTAGAACAGATAGTATAGGCAAAACAATGTCCCTGCCATTGGTGAACCTTCACTTTCATAAGCCAATTGAACATAGGCATCTAGTTAGGTAGCATGTTACACTTTAAGGTCATTCATCCATTGCAATTAGAGTTTTTCTTTGAGTTTTGGCAACCTATCACAGAACATCACAACCCAATGAGTAACTGTTAATTTTGTTTAACAAGTATCGAGTCATGTGCATAAATTAGCTAGCTAAGTTCCCTTGTAAATTTTATTATTAACCATGCCCTTTGATTTTGATAAAATTAGAGGTACTATGTGTCACTAGAAAGCACAAGAGTTCATATTTTATAAGCTTGGATACAATGTCCACATACTCATAATTAGGGGAAAAGTCATTCAAAACTCCCAGCAGCCTAGACATGGCTCATTTTTTATTGTGTAAATGCACAAGTGCATGGGTCATGCCTACTAGATGACATAAGAAGTTTAGAGTAACATGGGTTGGTGAAAATTCTTATTAGGTACCAGTCCAATTATTGATTAGGTGTTGCTCACACTCAAAGAACCTACTATACAACCAGATGGTCTCAATTGATTACTATATCCCATTTATAGCATAACCATGAAACAATCATAAATATCAAACAGTCTAATTTTTCATCATGGAAAACTCACATTGTTAAATTATTTAGCTAATTTATGCAATCAAATTGTTGGCTACTTGTTGTATAAAATCCAACAGTTCAGATACAACTCATTTTTAACTAGTAAATGCACAAGGTCTAAATTGGCATGAACATATCCTATTTATAGCATAACCATGAAACAATCATAAATATAACTAAATTTTTCATGACGAAAAACTAGCATGGTTATATTATTTAGCTGATTTATGCAATCAAATTCTTTTTTTTTTTTTTTGATTAAGTATCGAGAGTGATATAAACTGTCTAGCTATAAACAAGATGATTTATGCAATCAAATTCTTGAAGCAAACTGATATAAAGGTGAGGTGATAACTGGCCATGTGAGTTTGTATGTTGCTCTCACTCTTGAATATATGTGGGTTGCCTTCCCCGTTGTGATGACGTCTTCATTGGGAGCAGCATTCAATATTTCACCAAATGGTGTGACACCTTTCACATGCAACTATATTACTCCAACTGATTCCACCTAACAACAAATTATGAATCTTGTTAGACATCAATTTTAAGCTTTTAAACCAATAAGATAACACTACGTTTTTTACAAATTCACCAGCTTACCCATGTATTTGCATCAAACTATACTTTCTAGCCATGCCCTGATTCTAGACTAGCACCAATGTTAAATATAAACTGAATGTACATAGGGAATGTAACAATACCTCTTCTCCACAAAAGTTACACCTCTAGACTGACCAGTCCAGGTAAGCAATACCAAACATTCATGTCCTACTTATAAGCAGTGCACCTCAAAAGTATGTGATATAATTCATATGATATCTTTCCATGCCATTGAAGGGAATACCAAAAGACAAAATAATATTATAATCCTCTTCGCCAAGAAATTGCTCTATACTAGAGCAAAGGTTAAGCCTCTTTGGGAGTCTCTTGAGGAGACTCCCTACTTCTCCCAAGTTGAGATGAGATCAGCTTTAGTTGCTCATCATGTTCTGAATATTTTTTTTCTCATTGTTTCCATATCAACCAACATCTTTTCCAGTTGAGCCTTATAATTCTCAGTTGAACTCTTGTTCCTTTCATTCTCTTTAACTATACGGACATAGATTTTGTTCTTTTTCATCGAAGGACTTGGCTTAGGGATCACTGCGTGTCCTAATCCCTAAGCATATCCAGATTTGTACCCTTAAGTCTCCTTGAAAACACCCTTAGCAGCCTCATTAATATCCTCTAGTGTCTCCATTTCATGCATCCTTTCAAGCATAAGATTCTGAAAAACATATGCAACGTATATAAACGAGGGCACCGTAGCTTGTAATATTACAAAATTCATAGGAAAGAGTAGGTTTAAGGAACTGAACAAACTCACATAATTGTGTTCAGAAGTAGCATTTATGAATTTCCCCTTCTTCGCAGACCAATGTGTTGCCTTATATAAGGCAATTTTGTTTTCCACATCCTCACCCTTACAATAAAAGTCATTATGTTATTGACACTAGTTGGCATAAAATGATAGGGCTTGATATACACAATATAAAAGCTTTATCTAATACTTGCTCTGCCATGATCCATATAAATAACTTTCTTCCACCCGTGTGACGCACTATCTGCTTTTTCTTGTTATTTGCATTCCTACGAGACTACTCCTGAAACAATGAATACAATATTTAATTAGTCATGATTAAAACATTAAGATAGACCATACAAAATTGAAGAGATCAAGTACTCAATAGCACATTCTCGAAATCTTATACTTTTTTCTAACAATCAAAAACTATGAATAACTCCTAATACCTTGATGGGGCGCTTGACCAACGTGCGCACAGCCATTCCCAGTCTGTCTTCTTCACCATCGGCATCCCACCAACTAATGCCTCCTCGTGTGAAGCATATTTCTTGTACTTCTTGTGTACGTCGTAGTGGTATGCATTATATCTATCAGCTAGTGTTGCAGTAATAGCTTCATGGTGGTTGTCTTTTTCCCAATCCAACTCAAAGTTTGCCTGTAGTAACAAAGAAAAAAATTGTAATTATGTGTGTTCACACTTAATACCAAACCCAAGACTTTTAACAAGTTGTTATATTTGATAGAAACGAATGGAGTATGATGTACCTTAACGCGGTTGATCAACTCTACTTTTTCCTTCGTGTCTACCACACTCCAGCTTACATATTTTATGTTGGCATACACTTTCGCTATCGTGCTCACTCGGCTAGAGAATACAACTGCATTCTCACATGATGGCCTCTTATGCCCATCCTTTACAGTCAACGGGATCTTAGCCAACTTTCGTAGCCTTTCAAAAAGTGTACCCTTTGCAGGTCCTCTCCCTCTTTTTTTAGTAGGTGGAACTTTAGTTACACAAACATTCCAATAAATAATTTATTTTAGATACGTCCTTATATATAATTGACCAACTCACTTATTTATAATCCAATCACCAAAACTTGATACAAGCTTACCAATTTCAACTTCCTGCTGATTTTCAATATTAGGTTGGACCTCGTTACCAACTTGTTGGCCCACAACTGGGGCTGCTTGAGCAGGGGTAGCAGCTTTAGGATCTACTTCATCTCTTAGTCCCCTTGTAAGAGGCACTGCAATCGGTTGCTCCTCTATGGAATCTGATTTGAGTCGGGCTCACACGTGTCTTCGCCGCGCTCGTTTGGGTAGTCATACCACCACCATTGCTGTTCATTGTGTAATTGGAGCAAGATGTCAAAACTCAAATATTTGTCAAGCTGAAGTGCTGGAAATAATGAGTGAATATATGTAAACTGTCAAGCTGAGGTACCAACTAAATATGATTTGTCTTAAAAGGGTTTAATGACTAGCTAACATTTTGAGGAATGGATGTTATCCAACATTTCCTCAATTGAGTTTTAAAAGAAAAAGGGTAAAAGACATAATTAGGTTTTGCTTTATATATATATATGTATGTTGTAAAAAAAAAATTAGAATATCAACCACCAAGAAAGCTATAGGGATTGACCCTTTCTAGGTTTAACAATGTTCATTTCAAGCTTTATAATGATCATTATAAACCACTAATTCAAACCAACATGCTCCATATAAGCATCAATTATGTTTTTCCCAAGCCATTAAAACATACATAAAATAACTTAATGAAGTGTTGGAAATAATAAGTGACATGTGCAGACTGTAAAGTTGAACTAACTAAGTATTGGGGCTTAAGAGGGTAGAATGCCATTTATAGCATATCCTAAAATGGATGTATAGTTCCTATTCCTCAACTGGGTTGTAAAAAAAAAAAAAACTTATTGACTTGTAAAAAAGATTGATAAAAACAATCACCAAGAAAGCTTTAGGGTGTGGCCCTTTCCAGGCTTAACAATGCATCGAGAACGATATACTATTGAAAAATAACCAAAAATCCCTCACTGCATGTTGCATATTAGTAGGATTTATGTTTTCCTCAACTTTTGCAGTCTGCATGTTATAGTGTAGTGTGCAAAATGACTTTACAACATACACATGCGAAGATAAAGTGAGTAGAAAAACTTACCTTGGATGCTCGGTGCAGATTTTGGAGAGGGGAGGTTGGGGTGTGTAGCCTTACCTCTAGACCTGGAACTCCCAAGAGATTGTAGAGAGAAATTACCAAGAGAAACGTAGTCACTTTCACTTTCTCTTTCTTCAAAAGCACTTCAAGAAATATATACTCTAGGCCAAAGAATGGCTGTTTTTTTGGTCTTCTAAATTTTTCAAGTCCTTTTTCACTTTGGGCATCACAAAATGGCGCCATTTTGTAGCTCATGTCTCTCTTAGCTCCTGGCCTGTCCAAAACAAGAAGGATTGATGGGATATGTGGCAGCTCACATGCCCACTTCGCTTGTGGCCATAGCATTGCAGCAAAAAGAAGTCTGTACATATCATCTATTTGGCAAATCCAATGGTCAATATACTTACTACCCATCAGTTAGTACGCATTTTCTGGTGCATGAGTAACGTGTTATTTGAATATTTTCTTAAAATTAGGACTTATAATTGGACCATTACAATAATATTATAATTCATTATGGTATATGGGCTGGATTGAGCAATGACTCATTATTGGGGTTTTGCTTTAAGTCCATTTCCACAACTATAACTTTTGTAAAAAAAGCTCTGTCAGAATTATTAGAAAATATCATCCAAGAGCTGAAAATAGTAGCTTGCTTCAAGTGAACTACTTGCCTATTTAAAGGATCATTATAGCAAAATAATTTTTTTAGTACAAAATTATTGTATAATAGAAATAGTGGTTACAATTTTTGTATAAAATTAATTGGAGGTAACATGGATTGAATGGCCATTGAGGTTGTACTTTTTTTTAGTAGTAAATTCAACTCAGTTATCACCATATTCTTAACACCCATATTGTTTTCCATAACAGCATGTTTCTGTAATCCTGTTTACACCTGGAAATTAGGGAAAAATGAACATTTTCAGCCTACAATTTAATATGACTATTTTGCATAATTGCCCAAGTATGTGGGTTGTCATGTTGCACTGGCGCTTACAAACATGGAATCACCACACACATTCATGCAGTTTGTTTGATTGGTTGGAATTACTTCTTGCAATTCATAGTATTGATAAATGGAATCTACTTTAACTATGTAGAGGCATAGCTATTTCCCCCACATTTGATGCAGCTTTAGATCATAGTTGTTAATTACTACCCAGGATTGTAAGTACTGCATCACCATAATTTTGTCATGTTGGACCATTACATGCATGGACAGATATTAGTTTATATGCACATTTAAAATCATTGTCCTATTAAATCAACTTGAGATTGGCTGCCCTTTAATGAATCTATGCCCCTGCTAATTTTAAACATCATCTTCATGAATGATTTGTCAATGTTGGTAGTGACATTACCAACATGACTAAATAATCCCCTTGTATGCATGTTTAAAATCGCCAGTACCATAAAATCAATTTAAATTAGCTGATTAGCACACTAAGGACATTAAACTTGGTATTAAGGACAATCCAACAATTACAACTGAAGAAAGGGAAGTGCGACATGTGTAGTTTCCTGTGTAAAATTAGTATCCTATATGCTATATACTCATTTCTCCCAACAACGCCATTTAATACATTTCACCATATTAGACGTAGATATATTGTGCAATTTACGTCTATGAATACATGGAGGGTTGTAATAAACATATGAGATAACCGAGTCATTCACCAATAGAATAATATAATTGTGTTTAGCATCTAATATGCTATGTAAGGGAAGATCAGCTGAGCCTAAAAAACTACTTAGTATTGGCTATCTTGGCACAAACATAAAATAGGCTAGCAATATCTAATCTTAATGCTGACATGACATACCTGAGACCTCATTGGGAATCTACGTACTAGTTTGAAAAGATACCTGCAAAAAAAAAAAAAATCCAACTTTTATCAATATTCATCTAAAAAAAGCCTAGGTACGCACAATAAAATTATGGTATTAAAAGATATTCAAACGTTCAAGAGTATCAATTATAGGCCACTAATTGCCAAAACAAACAAATATGCACCATAAAAGAAATGGAGGGGCGTTAAATGCATATTATGTGCCTGAGACTATGCTATATTCACTAAGGGGTGTTGCAATTATGTAATGGACGACGTAATATGTTCTCAAATTCATATAAGTTCTAAGTACTTCAATAATATTTCAACTTAAATAATTGCTTATTTGGACTCGATTGAAAGTGCAGATTCCTGTGATCAAGAGGGTTGTTAGAGTCTAGCTATGTCTGCAAAGATGAGTAATGGTCATCACGTTATAATGTTTAGCCATAAAATGGTAAATGTAGTAAAAACGAAGGCATATAGTAAGAAGTTATAAACTATCATGATCATCAGAATGGTCATCAAGATCAGAGTGTGTGTTGTCGCTGCCATCAAACTCCCCATTATCTATGTTTTTCGAACCCAAATACGCAAAACTATTGTCATCTTGACTGGATTCCTCACCAGCAAAAGGACTAGTTGTCGAATACCGGGAGGTGTTTGATGGATCAACAGGTACATGCTCTTCATCAATGCGGGCTAGTGGGTTGATCTCAGGCCCACTAGTTTCATTAACAAACCCATAGTTACTAACATCATCTTCATCATCATCTTTTGCGTCAACACTACCACAATCATCATCTAGATCATCCAGTACCGTGTTTTTTGGTTGAATATTGTAAACATTCCTATTAGTTATCTTGTGTACTACATTCAATCTTCCCTCCAAACACAGGTCCTTTAGGTAGAACCCTTGAGTAGTTTGGCATGCTAGTGCAAACGACTCATCTCTATATGATTGTTAGGCGGTATTCACACTAGTGAAGTGCTCCCCTACATGTATCCCCCTTCTTGTGTCCACAATATCCCACCACTTACATCTGAATAAATAGACCTTACGTCATCCCATATAATGGATTTCTATAATGTCATCCAACACACCATTGTAGTCAACACTCGATCCTTGATGGTCACCGCTTACCACAAGCCCGTTGTTTTGGGTGTGGCGACGTCTTTCAAGCTCATTCGTGTGAAACTGGATTCCATTCATAATACAGCCTGAATATGATACGACAGTAGGATCTGGACCACATAATAATGTGTACAAGTCATCAGTAACCTAAGGTGGGCTCATGGCATGCAACTCGGCAACCTAATATTGCACGACAACAAACACCAGACAAACCAATGAATGCACAGACTTTCAAGTATGCAAAAAATAATCTCACGAAATGGTGTTAAAGTTTTGTATATACTTACGCATGCTCGAAACCATGAAGGAAATTGAGTTTTGTGGACACGGTCAATGTTATTTGGGGCTTTTGCATGAATCATGTTCAAGTGTTCACTACAACAACATAATCTAAGTGTTACTGCATAATTAGAAGTGCAACAATTAAGGATATGCTACAGCAAATTAAAATTGTAATACTTACTCTATGTAGTGGACAATCTCTATGAAATTAGTAAGAACATACCATTCGGCCTGGGCCAACAGTGTCACTAACCATTCTTTCACAGTTGACACCCCCAACAGGCGTACCTTTTGGTAGAAAACGAATAGGCTTGGCTCAAGGTTGCAACTGAGTTAGATGTTAGTATTGTGTTCTTCTCGATTATACCTAGTCTCGATATCATGGAGGTACATTGAGCAAAATGTCAGACACTCCATATGAACGTATCCCTCTGCAATAGACCCTTCTGGCCACACTCTGTTTCTGACATAACGCTTGAACTTGCCAAGATACCTCTCAAAAGGATACATCCACTTGTACTGGACACCACCTAGTTTAACTGGTCAAACAGCGCCAATCCCTTTATTCGTTCTGGTTGAATCTGATGGTTGATAGTCCAAAGTAACACTGCTTGCAACAGAAATGTCTATCTTTTGTATACATCGTATGTATGAATCCCCTCAATGAATAACTGCTTTAGCTCATCGATCAGTGGTCGCAAGAACACGTCAATATCATGTCCTGGGGTCGTAGGACCAGGGATTAACAAGGACATCATCAGGTAGAGACCTTTCATGCATACCCACGGTGGAAAATTGTATAGTACAAGCAACATTGGCCAAATGTTGTAACGCTTGCTCATGTTATCAAATGGGTTGAACCCATCATTGGTTAGACCAAGTCTGTCATTACGAGGATCGGCCGCAAACCATGCATATTTTGCATCGAACTCTTTCCATACCCAAGAACCAACAGGATGTCTCATGCTATTTGGATCGTCAACACGCTCGTCTACGTGCCATTGCATGGCAGCAACCGTCTTCTTTGACATGAACAACCGTTGAAGTCATGGCTTCAAATGGAAGTATATCAGAATATTCTGACGGATCCTATGTGGGCTTCTTGTTCTTGAAACTCACCTAGATGCATTGCACTTTGGGCACTCATGCTTCCCTTCATTTTCCTTCCAAAATAGGACACAATCATTCGGGCATACACGTATCTATGTGTATGTAAAGCCCAACCCACGTTGTAAGCGTCGAGCCTCGGTATATGATGCCGACAACAATGCATCAGGAAATGCAGACTTCAAAAGCTTTATGACCATGTCAAAAGACTTCACAGTCCACCCCTAAATTGTCTTAATATGAAGCAACTTGACTATGAAGGATAACTTTGAGAACACTTTGCAGGTTGGATGTAGGGGACATTTAGCGTCCTCTAGTAACTCCTCGAAATTGAGGTCAAGTGGAATACAAGAGCTTTCCCCTTCGTAGGTTCATGCCCCAAAACTGGATGTTCCAGGTCTTAGGTCCATAAAGGAACCGACACAAATGTCATTTAACATTCTGTCAACATCATGAATATACTCATTGTCGTTGTCTTCCTCATAACCTTCCTCATCCAAAGAAGATGTCGCCGCAAAATTTTCATCCTTACCATGGAATATCTAAGCCGTATAGGTTGTATCTATCCCAGTGATGAACAAATGATCCTTAACAAGGGCAAGAGATTGAAAAGTTTTATTTCGATATCTCTTACAAGAACACTTAATGCAATCTACACTAGGTGCATGGGCTTTTACAACATCAAAGAATTGTTTGACCCTAACAACGTATTCACTCAACTGCAATCTATCTTCGATAAGCATCCAGGCCTTATCCATCTGGCATAAGAGGATCCATTTTTCCAAATTAAAATAGAGCACATCTAAATAATTTTCAAGGACTTCAAATTAGCATGGGTATGTGTGAATTGGACATATATCTCATATAAAGGGAATTGAGTGTGTGAAATATTTATAGAAGTCACATGAGAAGTATATTTAACAATTAATGTCGCAGTACCATCCCTAGACATTAATGAAAATGAAATAGGTAGGAAGAAAAGTTTCAAAAGTAGAGAACTAAAGTATTTGCATGAAACAAATCACCTCACTTTTATTGTACCATATAATAAGAAACTAAATTTGGACAAACATGCACATGTTAAATTTCTAAATAAAGTACACAACACTTGTGCATTCCACGACTTGTGCATTCCAAAAGTACACCACTTGTGCATGCAAGACATTTAGGTGCGAGTTTTGTTAATGGAAAACCTAATATGTCAATGCCTGATTTCCATTTTTTGTTAGAAGATATAAATCAGGTTTTCAAACTGACCCTCCAGCTTTTTGTTTTCTAACTAAAGCTGGCCACCCTTGAACAGAGGATATGAGACACCTAGCTTTATGTTCTTTGAACCAGATGGCATCTCCTCCCCACTAAAACAAAAAAGCATTAGCTTGAACAGTTACTTGGAGAGATTTGATTTGGGAATTTTGGGTTTGATTAAGTGGCCAAGTAGTTTTTCAATTAAATGTGTGACGTACTTCCTTCTAAATATTAAAACCATTAGCTTGCCAGAAACTGAATGTGAACAAGTACTCTAGACAAATTAAACGTTTGAAAAAAACTAATAACTATAGTATATGCCTCGGTATTATTGTCATATATTTAAAGCGCAAGTGAAATCTTCTAGTAATTTTAACTGTTATTTCTATTAAAGGTTTTAACAATATATTTATCATCCCTTGCACCACATTTAAGTTATGTCCATCTGTTTTTTATTCACTTAGATTGCTTCAGAGAAGTGTTGTCAACCAACTCGAATCTGACAAGAAGATCTTACAGGAGGAAATTAAAGCTGGACAGTAGATGTATTTGTCATCCTAAATTAGTTTGCTCTCTATTAATCCAAATCAACTTAATTGGTTGTGTCTCAGTATTAGTATTTTTGTTTGCCTCTTTATGACTATAATGTTAAGTCTGGTTTCAAAATGTGTTATAGTTTGATTGGTCTTTACTTTTAATTGCTATATGTGTACCCTTTGATGTGGGCAGGTGGAGCTTGAGTCTATCAAAGTTGAATATGCAAATGTACAACTAGAATGTAATGCTACTGATGAACGTACCAAGTTACTAGCTTCTAAAGTCATTGGTTTCGAGGAGAAGATAGTAAAATCTATTGGTATGGTTATGTTTATGGTGCTTACTTATAATAAAATGTTTTTGTGGTTTTGTCGTTGCCTTCTCATGAAGAAATGCCACTACTTTTTTTTTATTATAAATGATTAGATTTCATTAATAACACAAAAGGGCGAGACTCAAGTACATAAGGTGCATATGAAAGAAATAAACTAGGTATAAGGGAGGAAAACATTAACTAGAAGTTTTAAAAAAATATTTATGCCCAAGTTGCATTAGGCTTATGCCACTCCATATCATGCAAATTTACCAGTATAATAATATTTTTTGCGCCTTACATAAACCCTAATATAACAATTTTACCAGGGGGAGAGTGCAAGAGGGAGATAAAAAAACACATATAATTATACAAAATCACAAAAGAAATGGCACCCAAATTGGGGGAGAAAACAGATGGAAAAATGAGATTTTGGAGGGAAAAACGTTTCTCACCTAGTTGTGCAATGGAACGAAACAACGAAAAGGTGGGAAGCTGCCGGAATCGTGCCACAGTGCTTGTATTCGACGGACGAAGAGTGACTCGAGGGCACTGGAGTAGGGCTAGGGATTTTGAGATGGGACCATTAGGGAGAGCAGAATGCTAATTGGCAAGGGTATTATGTGCTCGCGCTAAAGAAAGAATAAAACTCTTGTGGCCTTATGTCCAAAACGACGGTGTAACTTGCATATTCGTATTAAAACACTATCTATCGCGACCTTAACTCGCCGCAAAGAGTCTTTTAGCCACTTAAATGTAGTCATCGCATGTAAAATTGTGGTAATTGCAGTTTTGGTTTCCAGCAAGCACGTTTTGTGTCAAACATCCTATTTTCCTACGATGGCTAGTTGTGGGTAAAGAATTGGAAGCAAAAACCCATAAATCTTGTAGTGTTAGTATTGTAATGAACACATCTTGTAATATTCTAATTAAATTAAAGCAATATGTTTAAGAAGCCCGTTATAGCATAATAGTGTAGTTATTTGAGATTATGTATTATGTAAATGAGAAGAGAGTACAAATTTTAGAAACTTAAAAAATCTAAACTTACATGCTACATATACCCATTGTTAAAGTTAGCTTCAACTACTGAATAGGAGTTTATTTGTGAAACCGTTTTTAGATAAATAGTTCTAAATTTATCCATAGGTCATTACACCTTCAAGGCAAGTGTGGTTGTCAAATATCTACACTTTTGATATAACTACTACTTGAAGAGAACATTCGTTACCCACTACATGTAAAACACATATACTAGGTTTGTACATGAGTGAGCTATTTTTTCCACCACATGATGATTAAATTCAAACTAGAACATAAATGCATCTATGTTCAATTAAAATTACCATTACCTCAATGGTAGAGTAGTGCTATGCAGAAACTTGCGCATCATTCAATAATCCACACTATGACCTGCAATCTTATACATTCCTCTGGCCACTGTATATATTGTATAGTTGGTAAAAGGCCACTTTAACCCAACTGTCCTGCATGAAAACACACCAACCGGTCAACAAAAGACAACTATAACAAATTGCCACAAGCTGTCTGCAGTACTACTCAAAATTTTATCATGACCACCTTTAGCGTAAGCCAAACTTGGTTGTGCATATATATGTACCTTAGGTGTTTGTAATGCATTGGAACTTATCAAATAGTTCAATCAATATGCATAATGTTGAATGCTAAAAACCACAACCATCAACAGTTTCTCTTTGTTTAGTTCATAGGAGAGAATCACAGCTCGTTATGCTTGTAACAAATTGTCTCTAAATGTTTTTGTTTATTTGCAAATCCCAGTGAAATAAACTTCTTCATCTTTCATTTAGTGAGATAAAGGGACCAGATTTAAAAGAACTTCTAAAAAGTTCAAAAAACTGCTATCTTGCCAATAGACTCATATGCCTTCAACAATCCATTAAATAAGTTTATATATACTTTTCGTGTGGTTATATTGGTGTAATGATGCCAATAGGCAAAAAATACGTCTTATGCTACACTTTTCTCCTTGATTTGGCAGATCTCTTGAAAGTTGTTACTTAGTTTACACACACATTCCCCTCAACTTTAGTGGGTCCTCTGTCAACCTAAGTTCAACTACTTGATCATCTTATATTGTGGCATTCTTTTTAGATGAACAAAAGCTGGATAAATATCCGTGATCGACTTGGGTCACCTGTATACGTTGAAGGTGTAGAGAATTTCCTCACCATGGCATAGAGCCATTCCATGGATGGTGGTCGCATTTGGTGTCTGTGCCGTAGATGCTTGAATAATTTTTATTTGCCTATATTGGAAGTAGAGACTCACTTGTTCACGAAGGGGATAAATCTAAATTATACCGAATGGATATTGCATGGAGAAGAGGAAACACTGCCCATCATGGACGGCAACCTGGATGATGATCCCGGTGTATGTGATGAAGATGACTACATTGATCAAATGGAGGGAGTGCTAGGTGACATACGTGTAGGCACATTTGAAGATGCTCCTGAATACAACTCTAGATCGCCCACCCAGCTATCAGTTCCATAAGCCTCCCCAAACTCATCTTTTGAGAAACTTCTAAAGGAAGCTCAACGTCCTCTGTTCAATAGTTGCACAAAATTCTCAAAACTTTCATTCGTTGTAAAGTTGTTAAACATAAAGACCATCGGTGGTTAGTCAATCAAATCTTTTGATATGCTCCTTTATCTCCTTCGGTCTATCTTTCCTAATGCTGAATTGCCACAATCATATGTGGTTACATGGTCATTGGAACGAGGTTTGGATTTTAAGTACCACAAAATTCATGCGTGCCCTAATGACTGCGTCTTATTTTGGAAAGACCATGCAAATATTAATGTGTCCTATTTGTAAAGCTTTAAGTTGGATGTCAAATACACAAAGGTCCCGAGTGATTCTTCAAAAGGTGCTTCGACACTTTCCTTTGAAGTCGAGACTACAACGTCTATCTATGAGTGGCAAGATAGCAACCGATATGAGATGGCATAAGGAGCAACCCGTTACAGAGGATACCAGTATGAGGCATCCTGCTGACTCAAAGTCATGGAAGACATTTCATTAAGCTCATAGTTAGTTCGGACGGGAGGCTCGAAATGTTAGGCTTGGCTTGGCTAGCGACAGGTTCAATCCCTTCAACAACTTGGCTAAACCTTTTGGCTAGTGATTCTTGTCCTATATAATTTACCGCCATGGTTATGCATGAAAAATCAGTTTTTCATGACGTCCTTAATTATCCTTGGACTGAGACCACTAGGCAATGATATTGATGTCTATTTGCAGCCATTAATTGATGAGTTGCTTGAACTTTGGGAAGCTAGGGTACCTACATATGATGCCTCCACTAAGGAAATGTTCATGCTACATGCTACCTTATTGTGGACAATCAATGATTTTTCGGCTTATGGGAATCTTTCTGGGTGGTCAACAAAAGGCAAATTAGCTTGTCCTTCTTGCAATGCTAGCACAGATTCCATTTGGTTAAAGTATAGCAGAAAGCACTGATATATGGGACACCGATATTTCTTATCGACAGATCACATTTGACGAACGAGAAAAGGCTTGTTTAATGGTAAAGAGGATATCCACATAACACCACATGTGGTTGAAGGAGTGAAACTGATAACTCAACTACAAATGCTTGGGGATGTTCAATTTCGTAAGTCTCGTAAAAAGAGAAAATGCACTGCTGAAGAGTTGAACTGGATAAACAAAAGCATATTCTTCAATGTTTCATATTGGTCAACGCTGCGACTTCGACATAATTTAGATGTCATGCATATTGAGAACAATATTGCAGACAACATATTGGAAACTTTAATGAACATTCATAGCAAAATAAAAGATAATATAAATTCCCGTCATGACTTGGAGATCTTGGGTTTTAGAAAAGAATTACATTTGAAGCGTTAAGGTGAACGAGTTACAATTCCACATGCATCATACACATTACATGGAGGTGAGGGGAATAAATTTTGTGAGTAGCTTGCATAGGTGAAATTTCCAGATGGCTTCACCTCCAATATCACCAACTGTGTATCTATGCATGATTGCGAAATCTCTGGGCTGAAAAGCTAGGACTGTCATGTTTTCTTCCAAAAACTACTTCCTATTGCTATTGGGGGGGTTCTTACAAGATGATATTGCATTGGCCTTAACTGAGTTATATAGTTTCTTAAAGAATTTTGTGCCCGAACACTAGATATGACTCGCCTAACCAAGCTTCAAGTTGACTTTGTCACCATTTTATGCAAATTGGAGATAATATTTCCTTCATTTTTTTTAATGTTATGATCCACCTGGCTATCCATTTACCTAGTGAGGCCATACTCGGATAACCAGTTCAATATAAGTGGATGTATTTGTTCGAGAGGTATCTAGGAAAGTTCAAGAGTTATGTTAAGAATAAAACTCATCCAGAAGGTTCAATAGCAGTAGCCTACATTCACATTGAGTGTTTGATATTTTGCTTGATATATTTTCAAGATGTTGAGACAAAATTTAATCGAGCGAACTGCAACATTGATGATGGAGGAGAGGAGATTGAAAATAAAATCAATATTTTCAATCAAAAAATCCGGCCATTAGGTATAGCTAGTAATTTCCAATTAGAAAATAATCTTCATACCTTAGCCATATGGTATGTACTTCACAATTGTGTTAAGATTGGACCCTATCTAGAGTAAGTAACTACTCATTCCTCCTCTCCATGTATATTATTGGCCTACTACTATCCAAATTACTAATTTACATTACTATCTATTATTTTGTTTGACCCAATGTGTCCATCCACATATGGAGAGCACTATGACCTATGCAAGGTGGCAAACCCAAGTTGTGTCGATCGAACGATTCAAACTGAGTTTCCAACTTGGTTCAAGTAACGTGTAAGTTAGCTTCATTAGTAATATATATATATATAGAATATATTGGCATTGCTATTGAAACCTTACTAAGCTATGCATTCACAATTTGATACAATATCACTTGTAAGTTCAGGACCAACGCTTCACCAACTCACGTGGTGTTTCTAATGATTTGTATGCGTTAGCTTGCGGTCCTGACAAAAGACTAAAGTCTTTTGCTGCATGTATTATCAATGGTAAACGGTTTCTTACAAAGCAATTAAAACTATGCCGACATTTACAAAATTTTGAGGTTATGGTAATCGGTGACCAATACACTAATAATGTAAACTTTTAAGGTGTTATCAATGTTGTTTTGGAGTTACAATATATGGGAGGTCATCGAGTGTACCTATTCAGTTGTTTATGGTTTGATGTTGGTGAGACTAAACGGGGTATCCAAGTAGACGACCATATAACTAGTATCAACAACGATAGGACTTGGTATAAGAATGATTCATTTGTGTTGGTGTGCTAGACTTCCCAGTGTTTTTACATTCGAGATATGAGATTTAAGGGGAATTAGTATGTTGTGCAGAAGTACCACAATAGGAATGTGTATGATATTCCATCAGTCGTGAGGGCTTTAGACGATGGTGATGACGGATCAAGCGACAATAAAACCTATCAAGAAAATCAGTAGGCATAAGATGATCCACTTCTGAACTATGAGGCATGTCCAGTGCACACTCCACTTAGTAGGATTGATATAAAACCTACCCAAATTGCCGCACAAGATGATGTGGAGCCTTATGTCACAAGAGATTCAGCAAACTTTATTGATGATGGCATTGTTCCATTTGGCTCCGGAGATGTTTATGGTGACTGGGAATATTCTGCAGATGAGTACTTATCCACTGATGAAGGGTCTGATTCTAAATAGGCAATCAGACATAAACTTGGGCTCGTATTGGTTTATGACTAATGTACATATGCAAATTGAAGTGTAGGTATGCTTAAGCACATCCTAATATGGAGGCGAGTGAATCTATCAACCTAATATTGTGCTGCTATATAATTTTGATTTATGTATTTTGAATCATGCTATTTCCTTAGAACAACATTGAGGATGTTTTATCAACCTAATACAGTGCGCATTCCACTTTTTTTTTTTTTTTTTTACGTTGAGGATAATTTATCTTATTGCGTAGGTGAGCTTACATTTCTTGTAGATTGCTTCATTTTGTTTCATGTTTGTTATTGTTGCATCATAGGTGTGCTGAGAAATAGTAGACAGCTGGAGTAGTGGGAGTTCTTAACAAACGACTAATGCAAAAAAATCTCGGATTGACACAGCTTTGTTCGATGAGGAACATCGCCTATCCAGGTTTTTTTTTTTTTTTGCCTATATATGAAGTGCTCCTTGATGTTAGTGTTAGAGTTGATTCTAAACTGTGCATCGCCTATCTTTAAAATGCAAGTGACCAAAGGGGGGACAGTTCAAAAAGTCGATACAAAGGCCAAGGGATGCGTGGTATACAATGGGTGCATCCGATACCTCGCCCTAGGCCACAGCGGGTGCGCATAAGTGAATGCTATAGCCGAGAGTCTGTGAGCAATGGTGGTTCTTCAGATGACTCAACCCAACCTCCGAGCCATCCATGGGTGCCTTCGTGTGCGGATCCCATACAAGAGGAAGAGGCTGATAGAGAACCGTCAACTAATAGAGAACCAGACTTAGTGAGAGACCCTTTGCCTGAGATCGAAACGCTAGTTGACAATACTTAACTAGAGCCTGATGTCCATTTAATGGTTGATAGCGTACAAATTGGTATAATAGATGCATTACAAGGGGTTCTCAGTTGTAAAAGTTGATCAGTTCATTTATTGGCATTACTTTGTAATACCTAACCAACTTAGTCCCCTAACCATACATTATTGTTATTATATGGCATGCAGGTAAGGAAACACATGCTGAGAATCCAGAAACCCAGTCACAAGGAACAAGACGTGGACGGGGCCCTGCAAAGTGTACAAAATTTGATAAGTTGCATAAACATGGGCTAGTATTATTGAAGATCAATGAAGGGAAAACAGCCCCGTGTTGTGAGAATGCCAGCGTGTTTACTACATGCATAACATAGATAGTTAAACAAAACTGTGGCATGAGTTATGCACGGTGGATCGATATATCTTAGTCACATAAAGACGAGTTAATCGACTAGGTTAAGGTAGATTCTACCTAAACAGTGTCTCTTGTTTCCTTTAAAGAAGCTTTGCTTGCATTGATGATTGGTTTAACTTTCTATTATATATGTAGGGTGATTTTTGCTTTAGATTGGGAGAAAGAAAACCATCGGTTGGTAGTTACCAAACAGCTTTGCAAGCGCTTTAATGCATTTTACCACGAATTGCATAGGATTTATAACTCATTTGAGAACGAGAACATAGCACTTGTGACTGGGTGTAGTTTGGTCACTCTTATGGTATAGGTTAAGCTCTGTATGAAATTGGGTAATGACCACTCCAAGGTATGCATTAAAACCCGTCCTTTTAATCAAGTGAGTCATGCAAGGACTTAATATTTAGCTTTATGAATATTTTTCCTTAATATCGGAATGATGATGGCAGAAAATTTCAAGTCAAAATCGAGAGCATAGAAAGAGACAACTAATTAACCACACAATCGATTGTAAATCCTTTGTCAGGGTTCTAGCTGAGAAGGTATATTATTTATTGGCTCATTTGGAATTTCTCTAAATCACACAGCACATTTAGATGCACAGAAGTTTATCATATCATTGTTGCCTAGATTTTTTGTTTCTTGTGAGTAATTCCTGATTTCTTATTTGGTTGGTCATGCTGTACTGAACACATTTTGGGATATTTTATGTAGTGTGTAGAGGAAGCTACTACTTTGGTGGGCTTCTTCAAGGAGACCCGCTAGTCCAAGACTAAATCCAAGTTCGTGACAGAAGCTACTGAAGAGGCTTATGTATGTTAAAGTTTGATTGCCTTAATTAGAATTCGACTATGGGAAAGCTGGTTCTTATATAAGTTAGTTTGTGAACTGCCATTTTTAATTTAATGCATTACATTTGTTTATAACCTGATAAATGTGAACCAATTGTAGAACAAAATGGCAGTTCAAATGGATAATATAGAACTGGACAATAGAGTTGAAGAAGCAGCTGCAGTTGTCTTTAGAGAGGCACTAGGGCATAGACCGGGATATGCAAGAGGATTAGAAGAGATGGTGATCCTAGAATCTAGAAGACAACGAGATTTGGCAAGGGAAAAATAAGTACTTGGCTATAATTGAAAAACAGAAGAATGCGGCTGAATCCTCCTACCGTGAGGTTGCTCTGGAGACCAATGTAACTACACTTGAGGAGAAACAAGAGGCTACCGACCAGTTATTAAGGGAATTACTATCACGTAACCCATCCCTCGTTGTGTCTCGTCAAGAGACTCAATGAGGCTGCTCTGGAGACATTGGGTGTTAAAGAAGGTTTTTTGTGAGGGAAATGGGTGCATTTTTTGTGTAATGATGCCTGTTATTTGACAATATATACATATACATATATATATATATATATGTATGAATCCAATGGGAGGCTATATGCATTAGTTTTTGTGGGAGCAACTAAAGGTGTTTTGGATTCAGCCTTAGGGATGTTTTGGAGCCTCCAATGTAAGTATCTAAGCCCATTATTCACCGTCTAAATTGGGTGTACTGTAGTGGCAATTGAATAAATTTTTACATTCTTGTGCAGGCTGGTAAACACTTTGAAATTAGTGGAAAACACTACTATAGTGTTGAGGTAAGATTTCGTTTGTTCCTATAGATTGCTTCATCTTATTCAATTCTTCTTTGTTGTTTTTTCAAACAATACACCGTATGGACTATATTCCATCTCATTTGGCCTCTAGTTTTAGGTTGATCAATCGTCCTTCCATTGGAACTTATGCCTCATGTTGCTATTTGAAAAATCCATTCCTAGCTGTAATTTGATACATAAATGTTAGCTAGTTTGTGTGAATGGTTAGGTCATATAAATTTATATTAAATTAAACTTTATACCAAATCTTTATATGTTGTTGCCATAACTGCATACGAGAATGAAAGGCGTTAAATTACCACATTTACCATTTTTTATTGTAAATTGCATCTCCACAATTTTTTAGGCAAATGCCCTTATAACATTGGTAGGCAGATTTTAATTGCAAGATACATAGTATTAGAGTACTATCTTAGTTGTGGCTATCTAGCATGCTAATGTATGCCGAATAATGAAAAAAATTATGTACATATTTTTGACAGCTCAATAGAAAATAGTCACTATTCTATCGTGTTATGTTGTTGATGTGGATCAATGCTCCTCAAATGGTAATTCATCAAGTAAAACATATTTCCTTAACTATAAATATGTGTACACTGGTATACATCACTTTGTTAAGTATGTGTACACTGGTAAACATCACTTTGTGTTGGTGTGAACCTACCCATATTAAATATAATTATACGTACGCATTAAATAGTTCTCAAGTCAAATTAGATACTCAGTAAAAATAATTCTAAGTCTTATCAATGATTCTGTGATATACATCTAGCAACCAACCTATTTTATTGATTTCATTTCATTTTGGATCTATTTTTAATATATTGTTGTATGCTTTAGCTGAATTTGCTGATCTCAGAATACTGTTAATATAGATAAGAATACAAGTTTGTTTGACATTTTAGATCTGAATTTGCCAGCAACAAATATGTGTACTTATTAATATAGAACCTATATACTGTATATGTTGTTTTCCTGAACCATATATTGGACCTAGAGTTTCTCCGTCGTTGTTTTCCACCCCATGGATTTGGGTTTGTCTTTTTGTCTTCCTATTGTTGGAGTGTGACCTCAATGGTTTGTATAGTTCCAGACTTATTACTTCAGTACCATGGTTGATATATTAATATAGAACCTTAGGACATGACCAACATGTTGATGCAACTCCACCCTATCCTCCCATGTCATACATCCAAGTCTAGAATGACACCCACATTAATTGGTAGCCACCCTCATGGTTGATATATTTTTAGGTTTGGAATCGTGCATGTGGTAGAGAAGATAGATTTTAAGATTCATTTTTCAAGCAGAAGAATCTTATTTATAGGGATATATTATTCAATTAATCACGAGATTCTAGCTAGCTAGCTAGAAGATCATGAAAGCAACCAACTAGTTTAACAATTAATTATGGTAATGTTGTTTTGGGCATGACAATTAGAAAGTCAATTGGTGTAAGATATCAAAATATTATTGATGTATATATAATGTGTTTTACTACAGTAAGCATGCATATTTCAATGTATGATTTTACTGCAGTAAGCATGCATATTCCAATGTATGATAAATATAGGACTCATTTGGACACTACTTATAACATTTGGAAATAACAGTGAAATGATAAATTGAGTTACGACATCTTATTAGGTTTTGAGAAATGAGAGAAAAGTCTTTAAATTATTTAGCAACAATGTTATAAGTACTTTTATTACAGCGAAAAATGTTGTTTTAAAATTTAAAAATGTTGTTTTTTTTGTGCTTTGTTTGTAAACTCAACACAATAATATGAGATGGTTAAAGTTTGGATAATAATGATTAGATGAGATAATTTATAAATTTAAAATTTAAATTTGAAAAGTCATGTTATGTGTTGGAGTAATGATGTTTGGAAAGGAATAAACATGAAGTTTTTTAGAAAATCTGAGGACATGTGTTTACATAAACAAGGTTATGTGTTTATGTCTGATCTTAGGCTATATTTCGTTCACTAATGCTGGTTAGGCATCTAATTAATATGTTGGAACCTTTCTTTGGCAAATTGGCTAAGCAAAAGAAATTTGTTAGAGGTTCACAAAGTTGTATGCTAGCAGGCGAAGTGGATGGTTGCTAGGAAAGCTTTTAAACTTTATGCCAAAATATTGACTTGAACAATTAATGTAGAGGTTCTCTATATTATGAAACATTAATTGCTCATAATATGTAATACTTTATTAGCTTCCCCTTGGTATTAATGCACCCATACAGCCTGTAGTCATCATGCATGCAAGCATCAGTACCCATTATTTTAATTGTATTGAAACTGTATGGAAAAATTTATGCAATTGAAGTTAAAGAACGGATTTGTGTACTTTAGCAATATAACATTACACCTTCAATAATTAATTAATTAATGATTGACTATAATATTATATATTATTCATGAATAATATTACTCCTGAGTATGCATGTATAGAGTTGCAACATGATAGATTTGGCAATTAGGGCCATATACAGACTCGACATCCAAAAAAAACAAAGCTATTAAAATAACAGCTCATTTGACCATTTGTAGCAATGCTAAATCGCAGTAATAAATGCTAAATAAACAAAAAAACGTTGTTACAGCAAAACGGAATCGTCGCTTATGTAATTAAATTTAGACAAAAAACGACGAATTGACAGAAGTTGCTAGAGAAATTAGTAATTGCGGCGAGAAATAAACATCAGGAATCCTAAAAATTATTTGCAATGAAAATATTCGCCGCATTTGTAAGCATCCACAGCGATCATAGTAGACTTTGATTTTGCAAAGCTGCCAATCATAGCGAATTATTGGGTTTTTACAACAACAAAAAAATGCTGCAACTTGAGTATCCTAACGAAACTGAAGCTCAAATATGGAGGTTTTTCTCAACGCATTAATCCAGTAATTGCGACGTTCATAATCGCTGGGATTGGTACTTTGTTGTAGCGAATTTTTCCAATTGATGATTTATGTTTTACACAAAGAAATAATAGCGAAGACTATTCGACGTAATTAAACTCGCTGAGAAAAATCATATGCAACGAATTATTGGGTTTATTGCAGCAATTTGTGGCCCAAAAAAAAACCGTGTAATCTTGTAGTGTTTGAAGTATTAGAATATATTTCACACCATCACATATTACCATTCATGATAAATAACATGCAATGCATCCTATAATTCATCTAGCAGAATGTAATAATCACAACGGAAAAGATGACTTCTCATTTCTTACTAGATAAATTAATTAAAACCATAACTTCACTAAAATAATTCATTCATGCATCATTTAATTTTCTGTAATATGTGTACACAAAACACATAAACAGATGGAGAATACATGATCTTATTCAGGTCATGGTTGAAGGGGGTTTCAAAATGAAACATACTTAGAGCATTGTCCGGATGCATTGAATGGCTTGTAGGACCATCTCTAGAAAAATCATAATTAACTCCAATTGGTGATCTGGATTCTTGTGATGCCCCCACCTTTTGCTTGGGATGTAACGAAGATTTAGCACATTGAGATATGCAACACAATGTTACATACCCCACTTCATGACAATTAATATATAATGCATCATATAAATGTATCTAACAATATGCAAAAATTGCAGTGGAATAGAGATGAAATAAAAACTCAAGCCAGAATAAAGTAAAATATTCAATAGGATGAGAACCAACGATGTAGCATCTATATTGAGAAGTTTTGATGGGTATCGCAATGGCTCTATTTGTGATATTCTTATCTATTATTTTGGAGATTTATAATTCTTCCATTTTACTGGACGAAATTTCAATGAATTAGATTAACAAGAACTAGATCCAATGACGAAAGGTGCCCCTGCTTTTTCAGGGTAAGAAAGGGTAGAGAAAATACTTCGTTAATGTGAGCTCTTGGGGAAGATCAGCCTATTATCTCTAGAGTAACTTCTATCCGTTGAGCGACAGCCCTTCCACTCAACACCGTCGGATCACTAAGGCTGACCCAAGTAGCATGGGGCACGTGGAATCCTGTGTTATTCATAAAAGTCACAAGTTCAAATCATCTGGTAGCTTAATCTCAATACACAAAATACTTAAGATCAAAAGTCTCCATGTCTAAATCAGTTGCCTTATATGCTCCAATGCACGAAAGATTAGGACTAAAAATTTCAAAATGAGATCAAGTCTTCTATCGACATCGGGTTCCTCTTCAATCATCTGGATCCACTAGTCCATTAGGTCCATCTTCATCAACTCCTAACACAACTTCTATCATTCAAGGAATGATAAGGTTCACAGAGGGTGAGTTTAACTTGAAAACCAACATGCGTAAATGTAGGTTATGCATAATGAGCAATAAATATGAAATACATGCGATAAAGAAAAATCAATATTTGTCTCCAATTCAAATTCCTCAACATTTTCAAAAAAACTTCAACGAACATTTTCTTACAGATCAGAACATGTTTTCAGTTTCAGTGTCAAAAACATAGATTTTATCATAAGTCACATAAAATTATAAAATTAACATCATAACATATGATATCGTCACAGTTCCTCGTATGCACTGTGAGATTGTTGGTGACCATAGCACAAAACTCACGTTGAAACTACGTTATTTATAGACTCGTTCTCAATGCATTGGTAATAACATAACATCATAACAATATAACATATACACCCACTGGCTTTAGGTGTCATATATGTGTGTGTGTGTGTGTGTATATATATATATATATATATATAACATGTGATTTTGCTCCAACATTCTTTAAAAATAACCTATTGGAAGCCTCTTGACTATTTTTCATCAACTCATGGATTATCACTCTATGTTTGGGCCCTGTTTGTTTGCAAATATGAGATGAGATGAGATGAGATAAAAGTTAAAAAAAGAATAAAATATTGTTGTAATATATTTTTTTAATATTAGTTTTATTTTGGGATTTGAAAAAGTGATTTTGAAATTTGTAGAAGTTAAATTTTTTATTATATTTTGTATGAGAATTTGAAAAGTATAATGATGAGTTTAAGATTTTCGATTTTGTCTCCCAAAGCAAACTAGCTTAATTACTCTAGAGTGGACAAAAGAGTTCCATTAGAATACCTCCCATCCTAACCCTTTGGGATCGTGATAGAAAAATATTTTAATTCTATGCTTAAAAATAGAAAAATAATATATGTAGCATGCTTTTATGTGAAAGTGATAGTTATATGCAACAATGCTAAAATGGCAAAAATACAGTTGACATGTACTCAACTTATTATATGACATGATGTTTCATGCTAAAAATTGAAAATTATAATATGAACGGGACATTTATCAATAAATTATAAATATGTATTGAAGTATAAGTTAGAAGCCAACTTATAGACTGCCTAATGTGACGACCCAGAATTTTATACTTTATTTTATTAAATTAATTAATTATTATAAGGATAATGGAGGTATTTTATTTATTTAAACACTTGAAGTTGGGTTTAAAATTGAGCCTTCGAAGCATGACTTAGGATATTGGCCCAAATTAGTGTATCAAAGCCCATAAGCCCATGAAAATGATCCATGAGTCAACCAAACACATGCATGGAGACACATGTCACCCTAGGAAAGCTTTAGTAAGTCTCCAAAGACTAGTAGGTGTGAAAAAAAAATACTAGTAGTTGGAGGGTTGACTAGTTGTTTATAGGAGGAAGAAGTGTGAAAATCCAAGATGAGATTTTCTCATCATTGGCCAACTAGGTAGGCGTGTAAGGCAAGGAGGAGTCTTCCAATTGAGTTTCCCTAGGTGGATATCAAATCTAGGAGGTTGACTTGTACTAGATCTTGTAAGAGTAGAGGATTTGTGTGTAGGGAGTTTACTTGGAAGATGTGTGTGTGTGTGTGTGTGTGTGTGACAAGTGACAATGTAGTGGTTGTGTCATTGGGAAGAGAAATCTTGGTTAGAGAACAAGGAGTCTACGTGTGAAATGGAGAAGGGAAGCCAACCTTGCTTCACTTTGAGTCTCCCTATGCAAGCCTCACTTTTGATGTGACAAAAATATAATGGTGTAAGAAACTCCTTAGAGGACTTGTAAGGATATGATGGTGACAAGGAGGTGACTATTTTTAAAGAGGAAGAAGTCTTCCAATTTAGTCTCCCTAGGAGCATGCCATATGTAGGTGAGTGACACTTGTAAGATATGATGGAAATAGAAATGGGAACAAAGAGAAGTTTCAGTGGAAGCACTTAGCCGAACCCTTCATTGGATTTTCCCATGCAATCTCATCTAAATCTAGATGAATGACCATTGATAGATCTTGTAAGTAGGAGTGACAAGGTGATTGACAAGTGATGGAAGGATGTGGTATCATTGGAGAGAGGAAAAGAAGATGAAAAGAAAACAAAAGGATTTGGGTGAGCAAAACCATAGGCCTTTTAGGTGAAAGGACATATGAGATTGTGTAGGAGTTGCTTGTACTTGTGTGTAAGAGTGTAAGGTTGAGTGGTGATTGATGGGACGCATGAGAGAAGAAAGGAAACCATGGAAGAATTGAGATGGTTTCGGATGAAACCAAGAAAGGGTGTAGCCGAGTATGGCTTGCTTATTCCCCCAAGTTTTGATTCTAAAATCTTAAGGAATGACTTGTGAGGTGATTGATGAGTGTGTGAGGAGTGTGTGAAAAGAAAGGGAGGGCTTGAAGCCCATGCATGTGCCGGCCATAGGAAGAAAAAGGAAGAGTTTTCAAACTAAAAGTGATCTAGATTTAGGCATTATGTGATCTAGTGATAGAAGTCACTCAAGTGTCTTTCAAATCTATCAAATGTCAACCCCAAAAAGTAGGGAATGAGTGGCCTAAGAGCCTAGAGTCTCACTTGGCCGAATGGCCCTATGCCCTTGTTCTTACCCACTTGTTTGTTTCACTTGTTCACCTACACACCTCGACCCTACACAGGGCAACAAGTTCTCCCATCTCACTCTCACTTTGCTTCTTATTCTTCTATCTTCTAAGCACCAAAATACCCTAAGTTCAATAGAATCAAGCAAGCATTCTTGAGTGGAAGACTCTTGAAGAGGCAATGCAAAAGTCTAAGCTATTTCAAGAATAGAAAGCTAGGTTAAATCACATGCACACACCAAGGCCTATATCCTTAATATTTTTCTTTTGAACTATATGCTTATAAACTATTTTAATGGATTATTTTTATATATTTTTAGATCAAATCTTTGCTACTTGGAGTAGTGTAAGTGCACTTTTATCTTGATATTACCATTTCTTGTATATATATTGAGTGAATGTGTTTGTATTGGTTGTATGGAAATGCTAGATTAGGTTTTTCTAAAGGAAATGCTTTGTTGCCATAGTAGAAAACGCATACTTGATCCATATGATTCTTTAGGCTTGAAATTTGATTATGTTGGTGGATCTAGCTAAGTTGTTGCAAAAGAAATGAAGTATGATGATATGATATAAGATGATGGTAGAAATGCATGCATGACTAAGATTAAGTTTGTTAAGTGCTTGGAGATCTTAGGCTAGGTTCTCTTGAAAGAAATGTTTTGTTTATTAAGTTAAAAATCTATGCTTAGTCCATATGTTATTGTAGGCTTGAATCTACATTGTGTTGATGGATTTAGTTAATTTGATGCAAAGGAAAAAGAAGCATGTTAATATAATATAGTGATCAAATGCCTGCATGACTAGGTTGGAGTGCGTTGAATGATTGGTGATACTAAGTTAGATTTGCTTAAGGAAATGCCTTGTATGTTTAGTTACAAATCCATGCTTAGTAATGTATATTATCCTAGGCTTGTGATTTACATTTTTTTTTTTTGTGGATTTAGTTACTTTGTTATAAAGAAAAAAGAAAGCATGATTAGTACAATAAATGGTGACGAAATGCATGCATGTTAAGATAAAATTTGGAGTTGAAAAATGTTGGATTGGTACATATAAGGGTTTCGGTTTTAAAGGTTTTAGGGTTAAGTTTTTAATTGATTAACTATTCTTTCATATGATGATTGAGCCTTGAATACTTGGAGAGAGTTAGTAGCATGAAAAATTTGGAGGATTCCGTAGCATGATGTTTCGGTTTCACATGTATGATTTAGTGTGCTATTTTGGTGGAAGGAACAGTGATGAAAATACTAATCCTAAGGACAATAGGGTTCGGTCAACCTCTCTTAGTGAGGCTAAAATGATTTAGTTAATTTTACTAAGGTTTAGTGAGTATGTGGAAGGAAATAGAAGTAAGAAACCCTAGGTAGTAACCAAATAGGGTCTCGGTTCAACCATCGGGGTGGAGGCCGAGCACCCCACTCAACTCATTAGGCCCAATTTTGTGCGTATATATGAATGGTGAGTTGAATAATGTGATGTTTAACTTATGAAAGAAGATGGCTAAGTGTGCACTCGGGTTCGTATCGGGTTTTTGCATGATTAGCGTTAAAGGTTTGCATGTCACATGCATGAAGTACGAAAATCATGTTTTTGGAGTCAAACATGTTTTCAAAGAAAAAGAAAAGAATTAAAGTTTTTATAAGAACCCCAAAGACTGGGACGGGGTAATGCCCAGTAGAACTCCCTGTTCACCAGGAGTGATTAAAATTGAGTGAAAGCCCTTAGGTCGAAGAAGAACAGTCGGCAGACTATGTATGGCTCCAAAAGGTGTCCGGAACGTGGTCGCACCTAAAGCTAGTTGGTGCCCAAAAAGCGGTATTGGCTTTTACTTTACCGATATATAAAAAAAGTTTGTAGTCACTCGGTGAATGATCAATCGCCGAGTGATGAAGAGCGTGAAAGGGCGCGAAACGTAGCCACTTAGGTTTGATACGATCGCCGGGTGCTATGGTAACTAACAGGAACATACGGTACAGAAGGAACCATGAGATGTCCAAAATGAACAGTGACGGGGAAGTCGATGCGTAACTCCTGCATCACTGATAAGGATTTTCACGACATGACGGGGAAGGCGATACGTAACTCCCGTATGACTGACGTGACGACGGTGAAGGCGATACATAACTGCCGTCGAGGTCAAAGAATGATATGAATATGATAAGTGGCGCCTAAAATAAGAAATGATGAAAGAAACGAAAAGTTTTTACGAAAAAGGGTTTTTAAAGCATGAGTCAAAAGAATTTCGTATATGATGAATCCTTTTTATTTGCGTCCGATCCCAAGCGTGGACGGGGGCGTCGACACCTAAAGTTGGGAATGTGGTATGGATTGAATAAAGCTGTACTAAGTTAGGATCTATATTATTTAAGGAAGATGTTCAACAAAAGTTCTATCAAAACAATGGGTATTTACGAAAATACCTTTAGACTTTCAAATATTGCTACTAAGGCCTTGAATTTTGCACTAATTGCAAACAAACACCAAATTTAGTGAAACTTCCTAGACTTTATATTTTGCATATTCTAAAACTATACATGCCCTTAGAATTTCAAAAATTAAAGTGGACTTAGCCTAAACACACTCAACCCATGGCATGCATCTAATTAATGCCCAAATATAATTTCAACTATTGGCCCTTATTAATGCATGCCTGATCAATTTTATTTTTTGAAAACAGCTCCCTATTCTTAAGGACATGACAAAAGCTTAATCTTGGGGACTAGTTCATACCAACATTTAGCCATGCCTTAAAAAACTTTAATTTTTACTAAATCAGCCTTAAGTATGCATCATATATATTTCGATCTTTTCATCAATAAAAGCTAGAATAAAATCATGCATTCCTCTATCCCAATCAAAAGGCTTTTCTAAATACGCATATCTCAAGCCTAGGTGGAATAAACCAAATTGTGCATGCTTTGATGATTAACACAAAATAGAAATTAAAACCTATTATGGCATGCTTTTAACCTTGATTTAAACTTTCAAAAATTATTCTAAGACATAAATAAATAAATAAAACTCTAAGGCTTGCCACATCTAATATCCCAACTAAAAATAATTTAAATATTTAATCCATACATAAAGAAATCAATTTCAAACTAAGCAGGGTACGCTTTTCTAAATTCACCCAAAAATTACTCCAACACTTGAAAACACAACCTGAAATGTAAACTAAGTTTTAGGCAATAAAACTTATAATTTTTGTCACCCTTCTAAGCTTCCAACTCAAGAACACTCGATTGATCACTAAGGGACAAGAAGCCCTCAAGATATCAAAGGAACTTGGAGAAGACTTGTAGAGGAAGTGAAAGGGTGAAGGACTTTTATAATGATCAAGGGGAGGAGAGGCACCGGTCATGGTGGCTTATGATGGTGGTGTGGGTGGTGGAGTGATGATGCCACTCTAACCACTTATGCCATGCTAGCCGTGTAAGTGGTGGTCTGAAAAAATGGACATGATCCCCTTGGCAGGTGCTGCAAGGGCCTAGGGTGGTGTAAGGCTACCATGATGTAATGGAGAATGAACAAGAAAAATAAATCAAGCATGATGCCATGCCAACATGCATTAGGTAGGGCTTTCTCAAGGCCAACCAGATATTTGTGTTATCCTCTTAGATTATCTCGATGGTTGAAATGCTTACACATAATGATACTCTTGAATGTCCTATTTAGGTGATAGATGGTGGAGGATTGGCTGCCAAGTGATGATAAAGTGGTAGCTCAAAGGGAAGACATATTGGTGGTGGTTGTCGAGGGTTTGATGCACAAAGGTCCAGTTGGTTTTTTTTTTTTTTTGTGGCATTAAGTCCAATTTCTTCATGATAATTGGAGGGACTCTTGGTGATTGGAGATGAAAAGATATGGCATAAGGTGGTGGTTCATCTATGGCAAGAACTTCAAAAAAAATGTCATTTGGATGCCCTCCAATTAGTACTTAGGTGCATTCTATTTTGAGTAGAGATGTAAAAAAATTTGGAAAATTGGTTGAACCGAACCGCACCAAACTAGTGGGTTCGGTCCAATTTGTAATCGGTCAGGTACAATACCGGTTCTTAAAAACGAAAATTGATCCTAAATGAGTGCAGTACCGGTTTTCATATTTTGAAAATCGATTTAAATCAAACCAAACCGTTATAACTTTTGATCTTTTAAATATTTTACTATTATATATATATAAATTATATGCTATATTTTTTATTAATATAACATAAAATCTTAATCTTATTAGTCATGTCTATTAATATTACAACACAAAATAAATATACTAGTATAATTAGACACTAATTGTACTAATTGTATTATTCAAGTTTATTGATATCACTAATAAGTTAGACGCTACTTATATTTTATTACTATAATTGAACATTAATGTATTAGTAATTTTTAATAATAAATACTAAATTTTCACAATTAATTTATTATTAAAGAAATTATACTATTAACCATATATGGTATCACACGTGTAAATGATAAACCGAAAAATTGGACTGGACCGAACTGAAACCAAAAAAATCAAAAGTTTTGATTTCGGTGATGAATCGGTTTGTATCAATTTGAAACTTCTAAAATAGGAATATATCAGTTCGGTTACAAAATATCTCTAAAACCAGACCGAACTAGAACAGTTATACCTCTAGTTTTTAGGTTTTGGCTAAGGTTCTTGAAACCAATTTTGAGCAAAGCTTGATTTGGTTCTAAAGGAATGAAACGAAGTGCTAAAGGGCAATAATACCCTTGAGAAAAAGGCATAAAAAGTCTAGACTAGGGGCTAATTAGTTTATTGCACACAATGGCGCACATAGGTGCCGGTTGTTATGGATTTGGGGGCTTTGACATGTCATCACCCTTGATGACATGTGTGGAGATGTACCCAAGGTTCTAAAATGATCTAAAAAAGATGAAATCGAATAATTAAAAAAGTAGCAATCTTGAGTATTTTATTATCTTCTTTGTTTTTCTTTTCTTTTCATTGCAGCCTTTTACGATAATTACTAAAAATATTATAAGAATTTTACAAGATTGAATATATATGATAACTTCTATGAAACTGTTTAACAAATACAATATAAGATTCAAGAGTAACAAAAACCAAAAATAATCACCACACAGCCAGTCAGACAAACAAAGAAGATAAAAGAGTGCTTTTGAGAGAGTACCTATACAACTCTATCTCATTAAAAGTACAAATATTAAATAAGATAGGAAGCTTAAAACATGATTTTAGATATCACTAATCACGTGAAAATTGATCAATGCTCTTAATCCATTTAAACCTAACTTCTTTTTTAATCCAAAAAGCTCTTAAAGTCTGGGCCACACTAATGGGCCTGTTTTCTAAACACTAGTGCTAATATAAGCTTATTCTAAGGGTTAATCTAATATAAGGGTAAATAAGCAGGTGTTATAGGATCTAACTCCTCCTCAATTGTCCTTATCTAGGGGTTTGCATTCATCATCATTTTTGGGTCCTACTACAATTCCTACCATCTCGAATGGAATGATAGTGTAAACTAATAGAATGAGATTCTTCGAAATCTTAGTAAGTTAATAGGCAACGTACACAGAGATAATATAAACATGATATATCTTCAACATCTTTGTTTTCATCTAGATTGCTCAACATCTTTCATGACACTTTCTTATAGAGGACATTTCATGCTTTTCACTTTTCTTCGATTTAGATCTCTCTCTCTCTCTCTCAACATATTATCATCATGACTCTCCTATTTTTCCTAGACCATGGATACTTGCTTGTTATCATATATCAACTTTTAGTTGAGATAACATTAGCAGAGCTGCACAGATAAATTTCAATGCATCGATAATAACTTTTCATAGCATGGGCACCCACCGCATTAGGTGTCATAATTTGACAACGCCTTGGAATCCTTTAAAGAGCAACAAGTCCAAGTTCGTTGACTTTTCTTCATCAACCCAAGAATTATCATTCCATTTTTAATCACTCTAGAGTATATAGAGGAGATTCACTAGGATAACCCTCCATCCTACCATTGGGTTATAATAAAAATATTTTTCATTCTATGCTCATGATGATAAAAACATATTTTGTGCATGTGTGGTTCTTTGTACAATTATCAAACTTCATGTAGAAATTCATGTTTTTATGCATCATGCTAGATATGGATGCTGTTGTGGGTGTCTTTCATATTTCTGGCAATGAGTTCTTCACATTCAGCAACCAAAAAATAAGCGTGGATTGTAGTGTTGAGGGACACTTTCGATGCTTAAGTAGTGATATCAAAATGTACAGACTGCTTCTCAAATTTCTATTCAAGTGAGTTCCTCTTGGTACGTACCTCAATCTTTATTTGTACAAGGTGGATATCCTTATATGATTGAGCTTATCTTTCGGTGTGACTCCTCTGGTCCTTGTTGGAATATGAACCGTTAGGGCTTTAATTTTTATAATACAAGACAATAGCTATTGGGGCATTAATGTAGCAGGAGTGATACTCATTGACTTCCCAATTGCCCGTTATATCATTAAGTCTATTAATAATAGCTATTGAATTCCATATCCTTTTGTTTCAGCGATACGTGATCTTAAGCTCCGTTGGACAAGCTTATGAACTTCGAGCCCATATGCCCTAGATCGTAGGGTCTAGTCCAACTCTCTTAAGAGAATATTCATGTTATCACCCGATCTATTATTATGATGAAATATGAATAATTATATTGGGCCTAAATAAGGTTTAATGGACCGTATTGGATAAGCCACAAACTATTATTTATTGAGGTTGGGGGGGGATTTTAATTAGGTCCAAAAGTGTATTTTAAGGCCTATAAAGGTTTAGTGGATGAGTTTCGAATGGAATTAATGTGCAAGTATTTTAAAAGCGTAATGGTAGATTTACAAATTTCTCAATTCAATCCAATCTTCAATAGTCAAAAAGCTTTACAAAGAAGGAAGAAGAATCATATTTTGGGGGTTAATGATAGGGAGGGAAGATGGCAAGTGAAGGAGGCTAGGGACCAAATTACTTTACACTATTTTCATGATCTTTTTACTGGTTCTAGCTATGATAGTGATTTGTGGTTCCTTAATGGTTTGTCTGGTCGTGTTGATGAGAATATAACTCAAGCTTTGGGACAATCATTCATTTAACAAGAAATGGTGACTGCTTTACATCAAATGAATCCTACAAAGGCACCTGGATCTGATGGAATGGCACCTTTGTTCTATCAAAAATATTGGCATATCGTAGGCAAGTCTGTTTCCTCCACTCTTCTTCTTGCTTTAAATTCTAGTCAATTCCCTAATACTATAAATCATACTCATATCACTTTGATTCCAAAGAAACAAAATCCTATTAATGTGGCTGATTTTAGACCTCTTAGTCTTTGCAATGTGATCTATAAACTCAATTCTAAGGTTCTTGCAAATAGACTAAAAGATATTCTTACTCGTGATTTCGAGCTCCCAAAGTGCTTTTGTCTGGATGGTCTAATTACGGATAATGTCGTTGTTGCTTATGAGTTTATTCATATTTTGAAGAAAAAGAGGGGTGGGAAAAAGGGTTTAATAGAAGTAGGGTTAATTTGATCATGTTGTGTGTTCGAATAGTTAGTTTCTTTTCTATTCTTATTAATGTTGAGCCTAAAAGTCCTATATTTCCTTCTAGAGAATTAAGACAAGGAGATCCTCTCTCTCCTTTTTTATGTGCACTGAGGGTCTCATTTGTCTTTTAAAAAAGGCTGCTATTGAGAACCATGTCCTAGGAATTCAAATTTGTTGAGGTGCTCCTAGAATTAATCATTTGGGTTTAGGGTTTAGATGATTGTGCCATCCCACTAGATGAATTAGGATTTAAAATCAACCATGTTGTAGATGATTGTGTTCTCTCTTGTAAAGCTGATTTGGTTAAAAAATTGAAAATACAAAATATGTTAAGGGTGTTTGAAGAGACTTTTAGATAGCAAGTTAATAAGGTCAAGACCACTATGGTTTTTAGCAAAAATGTCCCTAGAAACCAACAAGAAAGACCTATTAAATTTGTGAGGAGTTCAACAATTTTAGAATTATGATCCATATTTATGTTTGCCTACAATTGTTGGGAGTGAGAAGAAGCCAGTGTTTTCTGATATTAACTCCAAAGTATGGCAAAAGCTGAATTGTTAGAAGGAGAAGTTGTTGTCAAAAGGGTGAAAGAAGTTTTAATCAAGGTAGTAGCAATGGTAGTCCCTACCTATTCCATGAGTTGTTTCAAGCTTCCTTATAATCTTTGTTTGGAATTAGAGAGAATGACGGGCAAAGTTTTGGTGGGGTCAAAGGGAGAGGAGAATAAAATCCATCGGGTGAGTTGGAGGCGAATGCATGACTCTAAGAGAGATGGTGGTTTGGGTTTCAAAAATCTGAGATTGTGTTATAAGGCTATACTTGCTAAATAAGGCTGGAGGATTATGAATGAAGAAATACTTTGCTGCATAAGCTGTATAAATCAAGATATTTTCCTAATTCACATTTCTTTTAGGCTAAGTTGGGGTCATGTCCATTTTTGCTTGGAGAGGGATTTGGAAAACTATCAATAGCTTAATGTATGGATGTAGTTGGAGGGTGGGTCAGGCTCTTCTATATGTTTGTGGACTGGTTATTGGGTTCCGAACTTTAGGAAGTTGCAAGATGTTGTTCCTGTGGCTGTGTAGGGGGGACACCAAACTGTGGAATAACTTATGAATCAAGATACCTCATGGTAGGATGTGCAAATGGTGAGTCAAATGTTCCCTACAAATGTAGCAGCTGAAAGTGTTTATAATTTTAATTAGTGCAAATGGGGGTGTAGATAAACTGGTTTGAGAGTTAGAGACAACGAGGGATTTCTCAGTGAAAAGTGCTTATAGGCTCCTAAAATCTATGCGTTAAGATTATGGAAAGCATAAACTCTCTAATGCTCAACAACAGCAGAAGTTATGGACTGGTTTGTGGAAGCCTCAAGTCCCTAATATGGTGAAAACTTTTGATTGGAGGGCTTGTCGAGATGATTTACCAACAAAAGTGAATATGAAACTAAGACATGTTGTAAGTGAAGCTAATGTGTTTTTTGTGGTGAGGAGGAAAATTGTTTGCATGCTGTTTACAATTGCAAATATGTCCATCAATTTTGGCATGATGTGGGACTTGGTTTGAGACCTGGAGCTGTCTACAATGATTTTCCAAAATTAATTGTTGCTGCACAGGCAAGAGGAAACAAGGAAGAAGTGGAGAAAATTTTGCGTATAGCTTGGGGGTATTGGTATAGGCGATATCAAGAGGTTTTTTAAAATGTAGATTTACATCCTACAATAGCTAATGACCATGCCTTGGTTTTATGGAGTAATCTGAAATGTGTTCATGGCAAAGGACAACAAAGAAAAGGTAAGATAGCACCATCAATGGGTGTGTCAAAACTAGATGTGGATGGTGCTTTGTTCTTGGACCAACAAAGTGCTGGAATAAGAGATTTGTTACAAGATGATAAGGGAGATGTGTAGTTGCTGCAAGTAAGAAGGAAATGGTTGTTAATGATCCTCTTGAGATTGAACTTTTGACCATTTTAAGAGGTCTACAATTATGCTTACACGGGGGTACTCCAAAATTGGAGATTGAAATAGATTCTTTAGTGTTAGCAACCTGTTTTCAATCAACTAGTGCATTCTCAAATTCAATTTTTGGGAATGAAATCATCAAGAATATTCAAGAGCTAGTGACAAAGTTTATTCACTGCGATATTCACCATGTGGGGTGTCTTTATAATGAAGAGGCTCATAAGCTAGCTAAATATGCTTGGCATATTGATGATATTTGTATTTGGGAAAGTTCCTTGATTTTATTGAGTTTATTGTATGGGTTGAACAATGTTTGTAATTGTTTAGGATAATGAATGATATTTTTGTTCTTAAAAAAAAAAACTCAACTAATAAATGATTCTGAGATTTGTACCTAGGAAAAACTCCTTAAACGCATGTGCAGCTGCCAACATTAAGAACGTGCCGTTCCATTGAATAGGTACATACATCATGGAACAATTTTTTCAAAAAGTAATTGCATTTGCTTTCAAGTTTCATTTCGATACAAGTTAACCATAGATATAGAATACTGAAGGCTAAGTTACAGAAGTTAATGTTTTGAAAGAAAGAAAGAAACTGAATGGAACATCTTGGATTTAAAATCTTTTTATTCTAAGGAAATTCTCGTATGTTTCTTCATTGTCAAGAAGCTTATGCTTCTCCAGCGACAGAGCCTAGATAGAGATACAACCAACATTCGTTGAAAATCTGAACTTTAGAGAGTTTAATACTTCAGTCTTTTCGAAAATGTTTTGGATATTGGAAAAATTAGTGGAGTGTGCAAGGAGTAGAAAAAAATATTGCACATAGAATTTTTACCTTCAGAATATCATCCCTTGCACCTCCTTATCATCCAAACCTCTCAACTCTTCCAAAAGAAGCTTCCTCTTGCTATCCAAATTCCCAAACTCACCTTTATTCCATCTCTTTGTATCTTTGTTAAGAGATTTCAAATTTTCAGCCAAAAAGAAACTAGGAGTGCTAGAAAAATTATAGGAAGTCCATCAACTTCTCACCATCTCCACGAATCCCTCATCCTTCAGCCATATGTCTTCAAATTTAAATTACCTTCTCCCACCGTAAATTCCACAGAATCCAACAAGGTATGATAATGATTAAAACACAACCTCGACAATAATTTCTTACTCAAACTACAAAATGAGCCTCCCAAGAAGGCAAAACTAGAAACCTATCCACACTTGAAAATGACCTACGATTAGACCAAGTATACTCTTCTCCCACCAAAGGTAAATTAGGTTTTCCATATTCAGTAACTCACATTTCTACATGAAAATAATATATCTTCTTCATTGTGTTTATTAGTTACCTTTATGGTGTGACTTTGATATGATGAGTTTGAATTATGCGAATTGATGATGTTGTGGTTTTCGAGTATTGAGTCTTACCCAATCAATCATAATGGACAGGTTGAGGAGTCCTCACACCATTCCTATGGCATGTTTCCATGAGTATCATATGAGTAGAGTGATTCCTCGTGATGATCAAGGTGGAATGTCTTTGTCTTGGTCTAACTTGGTAACATAGGTACAGAGATTCCCCTACTTGATCATGCGTGGTGTCTTCAAATCGGTTGATCGAGTAGAGAGATTCTCAAGGTTGATCATGTGTCTTGCGTTCAGGTTGAGTGATTCTTCAAGTTGGTTGATTTTTCAATTTGGTGAATAAGCTCTCACGCAGGGTAGAGCAAGCCTCCAAGTTGAACAAGTGAAGCAACTTTCTACTATGATTATATGATGAAATATTGTGGACTTTATGAGATTGGATAAGAAGGTGATTCCTCACCTTGGAAATGATATTTATACATACGTTTTACTGAGAGGGTTATTCAAAGGTTGATTCCTATCATGACCCATGAATACATGTGTTTTTGCTCAGAAGGTGATTCATCGTCATGCATGAATGTGTTCACTAATTCATTTACATGAAATTGTGCATGCCTATTTAATGTCGTTGTCTCTCATTAATGCTTTCATGAGTTTTAACTTACTTAAATTTCTTAGTAATCTCACTATGATAATCCCACCTATGATTTCATTTATTGGATCGTACATTTTGTTGCAAATTTAGCCAAGTGGGGCTTTGTGAGGAAGAAGGACCAACCCCACTCAAGTTGTAGATACAGAAGCCTGTATTCGATAATAATTATTTGTATTTGTTAAGATGTATATTTTAATTAGGTGATGGACCATGTTCAGTTTGTTGTATTTAGACGCAAGTGATAAACTGATGACAAGACCAACCCTGATCTCAGCCACAATTGCATAAATGGTACTTCAAACATATGACAAACTTAAGAGACAAAAACTAACCAACATACTAAACTAAAGAAGCTAGTACTGGTATTGAACTTCAAGAAGAAATTTGAGAGGACCAAGTGATTACTTTATCTGTATTTTAAAAAAAATGGAGCTTTTTTTTTTTTTGAAAAGAAGAATAATAATTCTTATTCATCTATAAGCATCAAAACTTTTATACAAGAGGGAATTTCTCCCAACACAATTCTCTCCTCAAAGAGTTTAAGTACATCCTTAGCTAAAGTATGAGCAACTTCATTTAGATCCCTTGAGACATGCTTGATAGACCACTGTTGTAACGAGTTTAACTTATTCCTTATATCTTGGATAATCATGCCAACTATAGTCCATTTTCCAAAGTTAGAATTTATGTCACCCACCACATTTTTTGCATCCCCCTCTAGCATAATTCAATTTAGTTGCATTTGTTGGCAAAGAATAATAGCTTTTAAAGCTCCATCTACTCTACCAAAGCTGGGTCTCAAAGAGTAATCTTTGTGATCTAAGAGAAGCTACAATTTGACCTGTCCAATCTCGAATAATGACCCTAACAGTAATCTTGCAATAAACTCGATCCACCTATGCATCCCAATTAACCTTGTACACTTGTGATGGAGGAAGAGTCTGTTGATGCAGGGATTGGCTTGCTTGCAGTACTTCTCTGATTTGGATTCTGGTTTGCCTCCTGGAAGTCAGCTAACCTTTGTGTAATAAATTGCACCATTGAGTTTGGATCCACAAAGTTGCCCTAAAAAATGTAAGTGTTTCTTCTCTTCCATAATTGTAGGTTGCTTTTGCAAAAATTGCAGGATCAGTTGCACTGAGCACTAAAGAGAGGCTTGTCACCAGATCTTTAAAAGGCACATCCATGACCTTGACTTTTTGTAGAGTCTTAATACTTGATCCCCACACATCCTGAACAGATAAACATGTCCAAAGTGCATGAGTCAATGATTCTAGATCATGTTGACAGATTGGGCATTTAGAGGACTCGATGATCTTTCTTCTCATGAGGTTCTGGTTTGTGGGCAGAGATTTGTGGCAATCTCTCCACACAAACATACGTGTAGCATTAGGCACCATTAGCTTTTAAATATTCTTCCAGGAATTACTCTTTTGAGGGCTATTTGAAGTCTAACATTTCTAGTTCGCTGCTAATTCTCCGGCTAGATGATAGGCACTTTTGCAAGAGAACTTTCCAGTAGTAATGTGTTTCTAAATAAGCTTATCACTAGCATTATAGATACTGATGGAAATTTGACTGATTAGAGTTGCTTCCTCTTCCACAAAAACCTCTCTCAGGGTGGCCACCTTCCATGCACTTGCTTGCTTGTCAATGAGATTCGAGACTTTCATTCCAACATAGAGATCGTGTTGAGGGGATTGAACCTTGTAAAAAGTGGGTCTGGAGAGCCACTTGTAATTCTCCATATCAAACCTTCTTGAAGCACACTGTTCTAGCTTCCAAAAGACTTCTCCACAAATAAAAAGCATTGCTGCCAACTTTAGCATGTAAAAACTTAAATCTACAAAAATATTTGAGTTTGAGAACTTGGGCTACCTAAGAAAATGGTTGTTGGATTACTCTCCACCCTTGCTGGACAAGAAGGGCTAGATTGAAATCTTCAAAGTCTCTATACCCCAATCCAACCCCTATTTTTGATTTCCCCATTTATTTTCAAAAGATCCATTGAGTTTTGGTTCTTTCATCTTTGCTGTCCCACTAGAATTTTTTCATCAACTTGTTAATTGCAAACAAGATTGATTTTGGGAGCTTAAAAATATTCATGCAATAGGTTGGAATTGCTTGCACACGAGACTTTGAAAAAAAATGGAGCTTAAAGGGGGTCTTTTGATGGTTTTGAAAAAAAAAAAATGCTAGCAATCTTTCAGGCGATCGAGTTTTGTGATAGTATTAATTCGATCTAGTAACATTTTCCTTTTTAGGAGTTGGATATCCTTAACGACATTTTATTTAGCAAGAGTTGGAAAACCTTGACAACACTTGTCCTTGCTATAGTTAAAAGTAGGTAGATGAGAGGGAGGCTAGCAAAAGGAGAGCCATGCAACCACTATCTCTAGAAAAAACAACTGTAAGACCTTACCAAGAGGAAAATGAGATTTTTCATCACAAAAAAAAAGTTGTTAAGGAAAAGTAGGAAAAATAAGTAATTGTTGTATAATAGGTGGATGACCATCAACTACCACACATGGTTTGTTGTAAACTTAACCATTCAAAAATGTGAATTGGTTGTTGTGCATATGAGAGTTTGTTGTACTTGTCACTTGGTTATTGAGCATATGAATTGATTAGCACAACAAACTACCATGTAAGTTGCCTATAAAAGAAGTCTTGAGAATCATTTGTAAGAGATAAGAAAAGAAGAGAAATGAATGATATTGAGCTCTTGAAGAACAAAGTATTTTACAATCTCTCAATCTTCCTTATTCTCTTTTGCAATATTTCAGTTATTTGCTATTTTTTTTTTAATTTTATAACACGTTATCAGTACGAAACTCTACCGATACTAAAACTAGTGGTCTTCTACTTTAAGTAAGTTTTTTAATATATTATTTGTAGTACTCAAGATGAATATAAAAGGTAATATTGTTGAATATTACTTGATAAAGTTCTTCTTTTATTCTGATGATTATGTGAATATATTTCTTAAATCCACAGATTTATTTTTGTGATTCATATATATAGAAAATGTCAAATATTATAAAATTGATATTTCTGGAAAAAGTTATTTATCCAAAATCCTTGATGGGATCTATTTGAATATGATGAACTTGGGAGATACAATCAAAAAAAAAAATCACATGTCCCTACAAGACCGTGTTGTGTATCTCATGGTGAAAAATCATCTTATTGTATGAAATGAATTAAGGGAGAGATATGAGCATCAGAAAATGTCATCGTCCCAAAAGTTTATTATGACTTATTGTACCTGAAGTTGCAAGATTTTAAGAGTGGTAATATAACTTTGCACTTTTTAAAATCAACTCAATATTCAAATTATGCAGTGAGAAAGTCATTGATGATAATATTTTAAAAGAAGACATATATTACTTTTCATATCTCGAATGTGCTCCTGCAGCAACAATATCAAGAGCGAAAGTTCAACAAATATTCTGAACTTTCATTTTGTCTTATAGTGATTAAGCTAAATAATGAGTTTTTGTTAATAAATCATCAGTTACTTCCTATTAATGATATTAGATTTACACTATTCCCAGAAGTGAACGATGCATCTTTTAAAAGGAACCAAAGGCGTAGATGTGGTAAAAAAACTATAAAAGTGTTGGTCCCAAAAGCAACAACACTAAAGATGATAATAATATACCGTATCACCAGAAGTGATCCAACTCGGAAAATGGTAAAGACCCTCAGAATAATTCTTCATAAAAAAAATGAAGATGTTTGTCATAGATGTGGTATGAATGAACATTGGTCACGTACCTGTTATACAGCCAAACACTTTATTCACTTATACTAAACTTTTATATATAAACTTATTAATATTTCATCATGTTTTGAAATAAGGAAAAGTCGGTGCTCGAAGCACAACAAGAAATTATTTAGGATAATAAAACACTGTCTAAATTTGATCCTCTTACAAATAAATATTAACCAGAAATTCAGAGGATTACATATTTGCAAAATGTTCCAAATCAATTACTAGATGTATTTACTGACACTAAAGGTATTGTAAGAACTGCTGTTAATGCTTAAGAAATAATTGAAGTCTCTAAAGGACAAGTTATTAAAAGAGCAATAAATAAATCTAAGACACACCTAAAGTATTGAAAACCTATTAGTGCTCTTAAAAAGCAAAAGGAAAATAAATCGGTACTCTTGAAGAGACCGTACCTACAAAATAAGATCTATCCAGTCTTTCTGTATAAAATACAAATCTCTTGAAGATGTAACTTCTGAAGAAAATAACTCCTGAAGAGGTAACTCCTAAAGAGAAAACTCTTGAAAAGTAACTCCTAAAGAGGTGTTTCATGAAATGTTTTTCCTTGAAGAGGAACATGAATCTGAAAATAATGAGATCTCAATACATTTCATGAGTACTGGAGAAATTATGAATATAAATAAAACTGTTGTCAACAACATAATTTCATATAAAATGGCCCTTGACATTACTAGAAGTAATGAAGAAAGTGAGCTAAAAACTATTGAAAAATGTCGACGTAGAAATGATTAGCCAAAATGGAAAGCAGCTATTAAAGCTGAATTCGTTAGCAAAGCGAGAAGAATTTGGACCTGTTGTCCAAACACCAAAAGGTGTAATGCCTGTTAGATATAAGTGGATATTTGTACGTAAACGTAATGAGAAAAATGAAATTGTGCGGTACAAAGCACAACTTGTTGCACAAAGTTTCCTACAGAAATCCAGAATTGATTATGAAGAAATATATTCTCCCGTTATGGATGCAATCACATTCAGATTTTTTATTAGTCTAATTGTTACAAAAGAATTAGAAATGCGGTTGATGAATGTGGTCACTGCATATTTATATGGATCCTTAGACCATGACATATATATGAGAATCCCTAAAAGATATAAAATGCCTTAAGCATATAAAATGTCTGAAGATCTACAAGTACATCTAGAAGTATGTACTCTATCAAATTTCAAAGATTTTTATATGGATTAAAGCAATCTAGACGCATGTGGTATAATCGCCTAAACAAATTTCTATTGAAAGAAATATTTGAGAATAATCATATATGCTCATTTATTTTTATTAAGAAATCAAAATCCGGATTTGCCATTATTGCGGTATATGTTGATGATTTAAATATTGTGAAAACTTTTGAAAAGATCTCAAGAACCGCTACATATTTAAAGAATGCATTTGAAAATGAAAAATCTTATTATTAAAATGTTAGATGAGTTACAAAAATTTGATACTTCTAGCCTCATCTCTCAAATGCATTTACTCTTCATAAAACAACATGGCATCCTTATCTAAAAGATTAGGCAGTCGAAATGAAAATGCAAGTAAGGATTTTAAATCCTTATTCTCTTGCTTTAAATCTGCTATTTTTCTGTCAGACTCTTGAATGAGTCGTTGAAGTACGGAAACCTTCTCATTAAACTCCTCAATCTCACGATTCTTGGATTATAACCGGTTGAAAAATTCAACAATAGAGGAGTATCGAGTACCGAGAGTCACCAGCTCATAAATGGCTTCACGATCTGACCTATTAGCCAGATCATTCGCTTGCTGCAACATGGCACCCACGAAAGATGCAGGAACAACTTGTAACTGATACCTCATATGTTGATACCTCATATGTTGATCGTGAAAAATATTGAAAGGAAACTGATGAGCCATTAAAAATTTATAAAATAAAAATGCAAATGCAGATGAATTATAGATATGAGAAGAAAATTTGATGCAAACTAAATGAAGCTAAAGATAGTTCTTATAGAGATGAAAATAAGAATAAGACAAACCATCATCTCTTCAAATCTCACTTAGTCAAAATTACAAGATATGCTGAATGTATAATTTCAAAAGCCAGCGAGATTAATTGCAGCTATCCCTATTTTCTTGTAACGAGTTTAACTTATTCCTTATATCTTGGATAATCATGCCAACTATAGTCCATTTTCCAAAGTTAGAATTTATGTCACCCACCACATTTTTTGCATCCCCCTCTAGCATAATTCAATTTAGTTGCATTTGTTGGCAAAGAATAATAGCTTTTAAAGCTCCATCTACTCTACCAAAGCTGGGTCTCAAAGAGTAATCTTTGTGATCTAAGAGAAGCTACAATTTGACCTGTCCAATCTCGAATAATGACCCTAACAGTAATCTTGCAATAAACTCGATCCACCTATGCATCCCAATTAACCTTGTACACTTGTGATGGAGGAAGAGTCTGTTGATGCAGGGATTGGCTTGCTTGCAGTACTTCTCTGATTTGGATTCTGGTTTGCCTCCTGGAAGTCAGCTAACCTTTGTGTAATAAATTGCACCATTGAGTTTGGATCCACAAAGTTGCCCTAAAAAATGTAAGTGTTTCTTCTCTTCCATAATTGTAGGTTGCTTTTGCAAAAATTGCAGGATCAGTTGCACTGAGCACTAAAGAGAGGCTTGTCACCAGATCTTTAAAAGGCACATCCATGACCTTGACTTTTTGTAGAGTCTTAATACTTGATCCCCACACATCCTGAACAGATAAACATGTCCAAAGTGCATGAGTCAATGATTCTAGATCATGTTGACAGATTGGGCATTTAGAGGACTCGATGATCTTTCTTCTCATGAGGTTCTGGTTTGTGGGCAGAGATTTGTGGCAATCTCTCCACACAAACATACGTGTAGCATTAGGCACCATTAGCTTTTAAATATTCTTCCAGGAATTACTCTTTTGAGGGCTATTTGAAGTCTAACATTTCTAGTTCGCTGCTAATTCTCCGGCTAGATGATAGGCACTTTTGCAAGAGAACTTTCCAGTAGTAATGTGTTTCTAAATAAGCTTATCACTAGCATTATAGATACTGATGGAAATTTGACTGATTAGAGTTGCTTCCTCTTCCACAAAAACCTCTCTCAGGGTGGCCACCTTCCATGCACTTGCTTGCTTGTCAATGAGATTCGAGACTTTCATTCCAACATAGAGATCGTGTTGAGGGGATTGAACCTTGTAAAAAGTGGGTCTGGAGAGCCACTTGTAATTCTCCATATCAAACCTTCTTGAAGCACACTGTTCTAGCTTCCAAAAGACTTCTCCACAAATAAAAAGCATTGCTGCCAACTTTAGCATGTAAAAACTTAAATCTACAAAAATATTTGAGTTTGAGAACTTGGGCTACCTAAGAAAATGGTTGTTGGATTACTCTCCACCCTTGCTGGACAAGAAGGGCTAGATTGAAATCTTCAAAGTCTCTATACCCCAATCCAACCCCTATTTTTGATTTCCCCATTTATTTTCAAAAGATCCATTGAGTTTTGGTTCTTTCATCTTTGCTGTCCCACTAGAATTTTTTCATCAACTTGTTAATTGCAAACAAGATTGATTTTGGGAGCTTAAAAATATTCATGCAATAGGTTGGAATTGCTTGCACACGAGACTTTGAAAAAAAATGGAGCTTAAAGGGGGTCTTTTGATGGTTTTGAAAAAAAAAAAATGCTAGCAATCTTTCAGGCGATCGAGTTTTGTGATAGTATTAATTCGATCTAGTAACATTTTCCTTTTTAGGAGTTGGATATCCTTAACGACATTTTATTTAGCAAGAGTTGGAAAACCTTGACAACACTTGTCCTTGCTATAGTTAAAAGTAGGTAGATGAGAGGGAGGCTAGCAAAAGGAGAGCCATGCAACCACTATCTCTAGAAAAAACAACTGTAAGACCTTACCAAGAGGAAAATGAGATTTTTCATCACAAAAAAAAAGTTGTTAAGGAAAAGTAGGAAAAATAAGTAATTGTTGTATAATAGGTGGATGACCATCAACTACCACACATGGTTTGTTGTAAACTTAACCATTCAAAAATGTGAATTGGTTGTTGTGCATATGAGAGTTTGTTGTACTTGTCACTTGGTTATTGAGCATATGAATTGATTAGCACAACAAACTACCATGTAAGTTGCCTATAAAAGAAGTCTTGAGAATCATTTGTAAGAGATAAGAAAAGAAGAGAAATGAATGATATTGAGCTCTTGAAGAACAAAGTATTTTACAATCTCTCAATCTTCCTTATTCTCTTTTGCAATATTTCAGTTATTTGCTATTTTTTTTTTAATTTTATAACACGTTATCAGTACGAAACTCTACCGATACTAAAACTAGTGGTCTTCTACTTTAAGTAAGTTTTTTAATATATTATTTGTAGTACTCAAGATGAATATAAAAGGTAATATTGTTGAATATTACTTGATAAAGTTCTTCTTTTATTCTGATGATTATGTGAATATATTTCTTAAATCCACAGATTTATTTTTGTGATTCATATATATAGAAAATGTCAAATATTATAAAATTGATATTTCTGGAAAAAGTTATTTATCCAAAATCCTTGATGGGATCTATTTGAATATGATGAACTTGGGAGATACAATCAAAAAAAAAAATCACATGTCCCTACAAGACCGTGTTGTGTATCTCATGGTGAAAAATCATCTTATTGTATGAAATGAATTAAGGGAGAGATATGAGCATCAGAAAATGTCATCGTCCCAAAAGTTTATTATGACTTATTGTACCTGAAGTTGCAAGATTTTAAGAGTGGTAATATAACTTTGCACTTTTTAAAATCAACTCAATATTCAAATTATGCAGTGAGAAAGTCATTGATGATAATATTTTAAAAGAAGACATATATTACTTTTCATATCTCGAATGTGCTCCTGCAGCAACAATATCAAGAGCGAAAGTTCAACAAATATTCTGAACTTTCATTTTGTCTTATAGTGATTAAGCTAAATAATGAGTTTTTGTTAATAAATCATCAGTTACTTCCTATTAATGATATTAGATTTACACTATTCCCAGAAGTGAACGATGCATCTTTTAAAAGGAACCAAAGGCGTAGATGTGGTAAAAAAACTATAAAAGTGTTGGTCCCAAAAGCAACAACACTAAAGATGATAATAATATACCGTATCACCAGAAGTGATCCAACTCGGAAAATGGTAAAGACCCTCAGAATAATTCTTCATAAAAAAAATGAAGATGTTTGTCATAGATGTGGTATGAATGAACATTGGTCACGTACCTGTTATACAGCCAAACACTTTATTCACTTATACTAAACTTTTATATATAAACTTATTAATATTTCATCATGTTTTGAAATAAGGAAAAGTCGGTGCTCGAAGCACAACAAGAAATTATTTAGGATAATAAAACACTGTCTAAATTTGATCCTCTTACAAATAAATATTAACCAGAAATTCAGAGGATTACATATTTGCAAAATGTTCCAAATCAATTACTAGATGTATTTACTGACACTAAAGGTATTGTAAGAACTGCTGTTAATGCTTAAGAAATAATTGAAGTCTCTAAAGGACAAGTTATTAAAAGAGCAATAAATAAATCTAAGACACACCTAAAGTATTGAAAACCTATTAGTGCTCTTAAAAAGCAAAAGGAAAATAAATCGGTACTCTTGAAGAGACCGTACCTACAAAATAAGATCTATCCAGTCTTTCTGTATAAAATACAAATCTCTTGAAGATGTAACTTCTGAAGAAAATAACTCCTGAAGAGGTAACTCCTAAAGAGAAAACTCTTGAAAAGTAACTCCTAAAGAGGTGTTTCATGAAATGTTTTTCCTTGAAGAGGAACATGAATCTGAAAATAATGAGATCTCAATACATTTCATGAGTACTGGAGAAATTATGAATATAAATAAAACTGTTGTCAACAACATAATTTCATATAAAATGGCCCTTGACATTACTAGAAGTAATGAAGAAAGTGAGCTAAAAACTATTGAAAAATGTCGACGTAGAAATGATTAGCCAAAATGGAAAGCAGCTATTAAAGCTGAATTCGTTAGCAAAGCGAGAAGAATTTGGACCTGTTGTCCAAACACCAAAAGGTGTAATGCCTGTTAGATATAAGTGGATATTTGTACGTAAACGTAATGAGAAAAATGAAATTGTGCGGTACAAAGCACAACTTGTTGCACAAAGTTTCCTACAGAAATCCAGAATTGATTATGAAGAAATATATTCTCCCGTTATGGATGCAATCACATTCAGATTTTTTATTAGTCTAATTGTTACAAAAGAATTAGAAATGCGGTTGATGAATGTGGTCACTGCATATTTATATGGATCCTTAGACCATGACATATATATGAGAATCCCTAAAAGATATAAAATGCCTTAAGCATATAAAATGTCTGAAGATCTACAAGTACATCTAGAAGTATGTACTCTATCAAATTTCAAAGATTTTTATATGGATTAAAGCAATCTAGACGCATGTGGTATAATCGCCTAAACAAATTTCTATTGAAAGAAATATTTGAGAATAATCATATATGCTCATTTATTTTTATTAAGAAATCAAAATCCGGATTTGCCATTATTGCGGTATATGTTGATGATTTAAATATTGTGAAAACTTTTGAAAAGATCTCAAGAACCGCTACATATTTAAAGAATGCATTTGAAAATGAAAAATCTTATTATTAAAATGTTAGATGAGTTACAAAAATTTGATACTTCTAGCCTCATCTCTCAAATGCATTTACTCTTCATAAAACAACATGGCATCCTTATCTAAAAGATTAGGCAGTCGAAATGAAAATGCAAGTAAGGATTTTAAATCCTTATTCTCTTGCTTTAAATCTGCTATTTTTCTGTCAGACTCTTGAATGAGTCGTTGAAGTACGGAAACCTTCTCATTAAACTCCTCAATCTCACGATTCTTGGATTATAACCGGTTGAAAAATTCAACAATAGAGGAGTATCGAGTACCGAGAGTCACCAGCTCATAAATGGCTTCACGATCTGACCTATTAGCCAGATCATTCGCTTGCTGCAACATGGCACCCACGAAAGATGCAGGAACAACTTGTAACTGATACCTCATATGTTGATACCTCATATGTTGATCGTGAAAAATATTGAAAGGAAACTGATGAGCCATTAAAAATTTATAAAATAAAAATGCAAATGCAGATGAATTATAGATATGAGAAGAAAATTTGATGCAAACTAAATGAAGCTAAAGATAGTTCTTATAGAGATGAAAATAAGAATAAGACAAACCATCATCTCTTCAAATCTCACTTAGTCAAAATTACAAGATATGCTGAATGTATAATTTCAAAAGCCAGCGAGATTAATTGCAGCTATCCCTATTTTCTTGTAAACGCTGAACCTCTGCCGTTAGTTGCTATTGTTGACTTTGTATTTGAACTCTCTCTCGTTCCAGCTCTTCTATTCGTGTTTTCAAATCACGAGAATACCAGTCTACAAATTTCTTCAGCTCCTTGTTTTCTTGTCTTAAATTTTTATTTTTTCTATCATTAATTGCAAGCGTTTGATGCAACTCAGATATTTGATTTTTAAGATGACCAACTTCACTCATTATCGCTAATAGCCTCTGAGACATGGTTGTAAGAGAGACAAGATATTGAATACTGAGGTTTCTTGATGCTGCAACAATTTCAGGATCAGTTTTACTAAAAAGATATATCTCTGCTCTTATCATGGTATTTATAGTCTCAAGAAAAAAGATGAGTGGTTGAGATATAAAAAGTTCATGGTTCAAATCTGGAACATTAACAAAAGAGTTTCTATCAGACATAATATCGTTCTGGATGAACAACAACTGTATCTATGAAGAATGTGAGATTTTTTTTTTGCTGGAGTAAACCAATGGTTAAATGATTATATTTAAATAGCAACTCGAAGCCTTCAGATCTCTTCAAGATCTTATTTGTCAACAATATCAAGCAGATTTGAATTTCCGCCAAACCGATAAATTAGACCTCAAGTTTTTACAGCTTTTATCATACATGGATGGTTTCCAATACTCTTTCCGTAGTACATAAACAAATTCTCCCTAATAACGCTGAATGAACGGAAAAAAATTTTAGATGAGAACGTTATCATGCTCCCTCTAATACATTATCTAGATGAAAATTATATTTGAATTCTTAACCATGTTATATATGCTAAAATCATGTTTGCTTATTACTTGAAACACTAACGCATATTATCAGGGAGAGTTTAAGTATTACTGTAGATCTCAGATTTCTACTAAGTCTGTCAACCAGACATTATCTTCCACATCTTCAAATCACTCAGAAATCATTGCAATTCATGAAACAAGTTTAAAGTATATTTAACTGAAATTAGTAATTCTACATGTTCAAGAAAAATGTGATATTCCCGTCATCAATGATAGCCCAACAATTTTATACAAAGATAATACTGCTTGCATCACTCAAATCAGATGGGGATATATTAGAGATACGATCAAGTGAAAATCTGACAGATATATTCACAAATGCATTACCAATTGCGACATTTAAAAAAATTATACAGAACATTAAATTGTGAAGACTCATGCACTTTTCAGATGGAGTAAATGTCCTGAAGACGTGCTGATTGTACGCTTTTTCCTACACTAAAGTTTTGTCCCACTGGATTTTCCTTTACAAGGTTTTAATGAAGCAATCTTAAAGCATTTGGAGGTACAAAAGAATACTAAACTCTTTTTCCTTCGTCATTAATTTTTCTTCCCACTAAATTTTTCCTCAGCAAGATTTTAACGAGACAGATTCTTTATAGATAATCATCCAAGAAAGAGTGTTGTATAATAGATAGATAATCATCAACTACTATACATAATTTGTTGTAAACTTAACCATTCAAAAATGTGAATTAATTGTTGTGCATGTAAAAATTTGTTGTACTTGTCACTTGATTGTTGAGCATATAAATTGATCAACACAACAAACCACCATGTAAGTTGTACCTATAAAAGAGATCTTGAAGATCATTTGTAAGAAATAAGAAAAAAAGATAAGTAAATGATATTAAACTCTTGAAAAATAAAGTATTTTGCATTCTCTCAATCTTCCTTATTCTCTTTTACAACATTTCAGTCATTTGCTATTTTTCTTTAGTTTTATAATAGTAATAACATATTATACAACCATCCAAAATTTTCTTGAGGCCCAAAAAAAGAAATGGCCAATAAATTTTCTCACTTTTCATGGGTTTTTGTCCTTCCATTTTTCTTTCGCTGCTTCTTGTGTTCTTCATAGAGCTTTAGGTAGAATGTTGTACGATCTAAGTCACACCTCAATCTTTCATTCTCCTTGATGTCACGAAGAAGCATGAAATGCGTAGAAAGTTTCTTTCTTACCTCATCATCACTGACCGGAACTGTATCGGTAAGTGGCGTAACACAAGCTGATTTGGAAGACCCACTACCTCTCTTCCGCTTGTTATTCAGTTTCAGGCTGTCGCTTTGTAGGTTGAACGACTCTCGATTAAGTGACAGATCCAAAAATGCTTGTTGAGGAGAAATGATAGAGAGATAAACGTGGTTATGTCCAGTGCTTATGCTTGAAACGCTTGAAGCCATTGCCGAGATAGCTGGGTGATAATGCTTAGACAAAAGGTTGAGCTCCCAAAGGACCGAAGCGAGAGCCCCGCTTAAATTGGGGTCTGAAGCATATGGCTGATATTTCTGCGCACACAATCATAGTTTCAAGTCGGCTTATCAATGCAACAGTCTTGAATAATGCCACAAGCCCACCGTAGGTGACATAAAAGTAACATTATAATCCAACTCAAAGCAACTTTTATGCAGACAAAAATGAGATCTCCACAGCTTTTATTTCATATTGCTTTTTACCATATTTTTAGCCATTTTGTTCATTTCAAGCACAAATATTTTACTTATTACATGGCATTGAAACACGCAAAAAGATATTCATCTCCATCTTACAAGGCATTCTGATAAAGTCCTACGTCCAAACAGAAATTGACACATATATATCCAATAGAGGAATACATACAAGAAATACACCTGAAAATTAAAAGGGGGAAGAAAGGGGGTTTTAAGAAATAAAATTTTATGCTCTTCCATTGATTTCTCAAAATCTGTATAACTCCAATCATTGTCAGAAAACAGGGGTTTTAAGAAACAAACCCCCCATATATGTCAATAGAAAAGTATATCTAGTAGATGAATCAAAAAGAAAGTGTTTAATCTCATGCGTTATCATCATATTAGAACATGTATATATAGCCAGAGGTTTTAAACTAACAAGTACATCAATGTCATTTTTTTACCGTTTCTCAAGAGAAGCCAAGACCTTACCGCAATGCTACCGGAAACCGAGCCTCCTCCAGCATCATTTTCCAACAGATTCCGGCATTTGACATTCTTCTGAAGAAGATGCTTTAATGTGACCAATGCTGCAAAGTTCCAGAGCAGAAACATAAAATCAACACAGACTAACACGAGGTATTTGCTAACAAACTCTTCTAACAGCAAGTAAATCATTTCCAGCCATAACTAATACCAGCCATGGACTCTGCAGATCCAAAGCATAATGAAAATGTGGCCAAACGCTTTACAAATGCAGCAGCCTTTTGCATATCATGCTGTCTATCTTCACACAACATCATCTTCAGAGCTTCAGCTAAAACGCCACCCTGATCTCTGATCCACAAACAAAAACAATTACAAATGAAATGGAAAATCTTATTACTACAGAGCAGTCAACCACTTGAAGAGAGAGAAAGAGAGATGGGAATTGGATTCGAGGGATGAGAAAGAGCATACCCAGTCAGTCCCCAACCCAAAACATAAATCTAAAGACTGAAAATAAAATGAAGCTGGTGATGATGAAGGAAATAAACAAGAACATCTGCAAAAGAGAAACAGAAAGGGGGACAAAGCATTCATTTCTACAAGCATCTAACAAGCGTAAAGGCATAAATATGGGGCCACATGGACGACATTGCCAATCACCTTACAGTTTACGGTAGATAAGTATAAAGACAAGACCAAATTCCATATTTCAATAATATAGTAACCACACATCAATGTAAAAGTGTCTTATATGCGTTATTTCTTTCATCAGCAACGCCTCTAAAAATTTTGAAGCGAAGTCATTTGTAGTCAAGAAAATTTATGGGTGCGCAACCAAAGAAACTGTGAAAAACTTGAGTAGGGGTGTATCAAAAAGCTCTATCAGCAAACCAAACAAGTTTTTAACATTAAAACTTTCCAAAAAGCAAGCAGAAGAGCACTACGCATCCAGAGCAACATTTGGAGTCAGCAAAATAGCTACTAACCTTCCAGGCCTGTACTCAAGTAAAAGATTGTAAAGCTGAACAAAAAAGTCATTTAAATCGACATTCAAGGCATCAAGATTGCTCCTCATCACTTTAAAGGCAACAATGCAGCACTGGAGACGCTCAGATACAGTAAAGCCATTTGAGTTTTTCTGAGACGAATCGCCAGAATTACTCCTGCCAGAAGCCAGTCTTTTTAGATAATTCATAAGATCGGCCATGAAATCTAGGTCAATTAGATGCGAGAATTTTCCTAATCCTTTCAAGCACGGTGCAAGCAGCGGGTGGGACCTAGATGCACCAGAAACTGGACTGACAACCTCTTCGTTGCTGCAAAATAAAATAAGAGAAAATATTAAGCTATTCTAGCGCATGTAAAATGAACTCAAAACACATTTATTTTTTTAATGATGAAATCTCCCCAAGGTAAGGCCATACGCTGAGCTATACAACCCCACCCAACAGAACTATATATTAGGTAATCCAAAAAAACGTATAGAATCAAACCCAGGATGTCTGGATCTACGGCTCATCTCAAGGACCACTAGGCTGCACCTTGACATGTCTACTCACATTTAAAATGAACAGGCTTTTTTGTCACAAAGGTGTGTTGAAACTCATGGGCATGTTGCTCGTTTCACAATCCAGAAGCAACTATTGATAAGTATGAACCACGTTCAACTTCGAAAGGTGCTAATTCCCTAACCATGAGCAAAAAAGAAAAAAAACCAATAAATTCTTTCCACTGGGCTCTATACTATACAAGTTCAACTTCACCAACCATAGTCATGATCATAAGATTCATAACCATAAATATCATGTGATTCAGCCGGTTCAACAGAATTCCAAGCCTAACTTTGCTGAAGGTGGCAACAGGAATGCAAGTGAGTAGAATCAAGAGCATCTCCAAGCACCTCATGGGCAATGGTGCTCAATTATATTTATAAAATAGGTAAACTACAGCCAACACAAATAGACTATTTCTGAGATTCTACATGCAAGATTTTTTTTTTTATAGGTAATAAAAGAAATTTTATTCCAAGTAAATAGGTATAGCCCAACTATACAGGGAGTATACAATTGAGAGGCACCTAGTTACAAGTTATAAGCTACAAGCTAAGTCTGGAGAACTTTTTTTTTTTTTTTTGATAAGCAAGCAAGTTTTATTTATCAAAGAATTGGCAAAATGCCCAGTTACAAGAACGGAGGCCTTAGCTAAGTAGGGGCATTGGACAAAAGAAAATCATGTAGGTCCACGCCATTAAAGTCCATGACAATGGCCCACGTATAGAGTTCTAAAAAAGAAAAATTTGAGCTCTTCCCCTGATCTCTCCTTGTCCTCAAAAGTCCGGTCATGGCGCTTCTGCCAAAGGCACCACATGATGCAAATGGAAATCATCTTCCAAACTGCTTTAATCTGTTGAGGGCCATGGATAGAGGTCCAAGACACCATAGTTGCCACCACTGACTCTGGCATAACCCATGCTAAATCCAATCTGTTAAATACCTCGTCCCAAAGTCCTCTGGCTGTGTCGCAGTGTAGAAGCAAATGATTCACCGACTCACCACCACTTCTATACATGCAATACCAATTTGCAATAATGACCCTCATTTTCCGTAGATTATCTATGGTGAGGATTTTGCCTAAGGAGGCTGTCCACACGAAAAAAGAAGCTTTGGGGGGGGCCTTATGTCTCCAAATCCGTCTCCATGGGAACTGTTTGTCTTGTTCTTGTGTAAGGACTTTGTAGAAAGAGCGTACTGTAAAAACCCCTTTCCTTGACAGTGTCCACCATAAAACTTCTTCAAGTTGATCATTTGGACGAACAGAATACAGGAGGCTGAAGAAACCCTCAAAAGAGCTTAACTCCTAGCCTTGAGCTGCTCAGTTAAAGTTTATATTCCATATTACCCGGTCATCTATAAAACCCATAACCTCCTCCACCGTTGCCTCTTTAGCACTCGCAATCTGGAAAAGTGTTGGAAAAGAGTCTTGTAATGTACTTGAGCCGCACCATAAGTCCTTCCAGAATCTGATCCTAGAACCTGTGCCCACTTGAAACCTTGAATAGCTATGGAAAGTCATCCACCATTTCCTAATGTGTTTCCAAAACCCCACTCCATAAGGTCCTCGTATCTCTCTGGTACACCACCCACCACTTAAACCACCATATTTGTGATTGATCACCCTTTTCCATAGGGCTTCTGGTTCCTGAGTATATCTCCATAACCATTTGCCAAATAATGCCCGGTTGAGTAGCTTTAAATTTTTTATGCCAAGCCCACCACTAGATGTTGGGCAACACACCCTTCTCCAATTAACAAGGTGAAACTTAAACTCCTCCCTCATTCCTCCCCATAAAAAGTCTCGTTGCAATTTCTCAATTCTGGCTACCACCCCCACCGAAATAGGGAAAAGTGATAAAAAAATACGTAGGTAGATTAGAGAGAGTGCTCTTAATCAAAGTGGTCCGCCCGCCTTTTGACAAATACATTCTCTTCCACCCTGCCAATTTTCTGTCTGTTCTCTCAACCACTGTATCCCAAATTGAGCTTGTCCTCGCTGGGATCCCCAATGGGAGCCCCAAGTACTTCAATAGGAAGGCAGCTATCTTGCAGCCCATCAAATCAGCTAATCTTCGCATGTTGGGAACATTTCCAATCGGTACCATTTCAGATTTCTCATAGTTCACCTTCAGCCCAGAAACAGCCTCAAAGCAGAGCATCAAGGCCCTCACCGCTCGCACTTGATCTTGATCAGCCTCACACATGATGAGTGTATCATCTGCAAACAACAAATGAGATATATTAGTTAAACCCCTGGTCGGAGAACCAATTGTAATACCGCTTACCATTCCATTATTAACCAAAGCCGACATCATCCTGCTGAGTGCCTCCATCACTATGACAAATAGCAGAGGAGATAAATGATCGCTTTGTCTTAAACCGCGCAAGCTCTGAAAGAATCCTTCTGCGCTGCCGTTAATCAAAACAGAAAACCTTACAGTCGTAATGCACCATCTGATCCATGTCTTCCATTTTTCTCCAAGCATCTACCAAATAAGTACCAAGAGGAAATCCCAATTTACGTGATCGTAAGCTTTCTCCATATCTAGCTTGCACATGATACCAGTGTTCTCTTCTCTCAATCTACTGTCCAGGCATTCATTAGCAATGAGAACCGCGTCAAGGATCTACCTACCTTTAACGAAAGCGTTTTGTGGCTTAGTGACTATCTTCCCTATTACCTCGCTTAGCCGATTCGCCAAGATCTTTGCTATGATCTTATACACACTATTGATCAAACTGATCGGCCGAAAGTCCAAGATTTCAATTGCCCCCGCTCTTTTGGGTATAAGCGCCAAAAAAGTTGTGTTAAGACTTCTAACAAATTTCCCTTCTCTATGAAACTCTTGGAGCACTTTCATTAAATCTTCTTTTATGATGTCCCAACAATCTTGGAAAAAACCAAAAGAAAAACCGTCGGGTCCCAGAGCCTTATCTTTTACCATTTTCTTCACCACTTTATGCACCTCTTCCAATTCAAAGTTTCTCTCCAAATGAGTTACATCGCTAGGTCCAATAAAATCAAAAGCAAGTCCATCGACAGTACGTCTCCATTCCTCCTCCTCGGTAAGAAGCTTTTCGAAGAAATCGACCACATGGTTCTGGATAGTACCGAACTCTCTACACTCAATCACGTCGATATTCAACACCTCAATGTTATTATTTCTTCTGTGGGAGTTTCCGATCCGATAAAAAAAATTTGTATTACGGTCTCCTTCCCTAAGCCAAAGTGCTCTCGGTTTTTTACGCCAAGATACTTCCTCTAAAAGTATCGTCCTTTCCAACTCCTCTATTAAATTGATCTTCTTCCTTTGTTCCTCTTCAGATAAATTTCGACCCTCTTGCTGCCTCTTGAGCTCCTGGAGTTTCATCCTTTAAGGTTTATATTCTCGCTGACATTACCAAAAGACTGTATGTTCCACTGCTTCAAGTCTCTCTTTAACACCCTCAAATTATTAGTGAAGATGAAGCTTGGGGTACCATTGAAATGATAAGAATTCCACCAGTGATTAACTCTATCTTTGAAGCCTTCAACTTTAAGCCACATATTTTCGAACTTAAAGTACCTCCGTCCACCATGGAGGCCACCACAGTCGAGTAGAATAGGCCAATGATCTGAAGAAAGACGGTCCAGACGTTTTTGCCAGACGTCAGGGTAGTGACTTTCAAACTCTGAGGATATTAAGAAGCTACCCAAACGAGACCATGTCTGATTATTTGACCATGTGGCTGGTCCCCCGGCAAGAGGTAGGTCTAACAGGTTTAATTCAAAAATACATTCCAAGAATTCCAAGCTTGTTGGCCTCACTCTTCTACTTCCAGATATTTCACTTGGAAATCTAACCACGTTGAAATCCCCCCTATGCACACCATGGGATCTCTCACCAGCTATAAACCCCTGAGATTTCTTTCCACAGTAATCTTCTCTCACTATCTGCATTTGGTCCATAGATACCTGCAAAAGCCCACAAGAAGTTGTCAGTCACATTCTTAAAAGAAACAGCTACGAGATACCTCCCAATATACTCCTCTATTTTCGCCACCACCCTTTTATCCCATATCACCACAATGCCCCCTGAAGCCCCTGACGAAGGCAAGAATACCCAATCCATGTGGCTTCCACTCCACAAATTGCGCACAATCTTTCTGTTAACCTTCTTCAATTTAGTCTCCTGAAGACACACTATATCTGCTTTTCATTCTTGTAACATATGCCTGATCCGTAGACGTTTATTTTCTTCATTAAGTCCACGAACATTCCAAGATATAATCCTTGGTTTCATTGATGCAGGACCCGCCCCTTCCCCTTGATCCGGTCTCTGCAAGGACTGCCATCTGAATTCATGGACCAGGTTAGTCGATTCAGTTCCCTTGATTTCTTGGAAGCCCTTATTTTCTTTTGTTGATGTCCCGTCACTATAGCTGTTAGTAGTGCTTTGAATTGTTCGTTAAAACCTTCACACTCGATCCCCACTAAATGTTGCATCTCTCTAGCCTTTTTTACGATCCAGTCTGAGTATAAATTAGGGAGGAAAAAATTCAGAGGTGAAGGGTTCCCATAGAAACCCTCTCCCAAAGAGATCTCTTCTAGGCCTAGTTGCTCCTCTGAAAGGAGAAGTTCATCTTCCACAGATTGCATAAGATCATCGGAGTCCTCTAAAGGATCATAATCTTCAGCCGTCCCTTCCTCCGAAACGTCATCGTCATAGTTTCCAGAGGGATTCGCATGCATCGTTAACTCTCCTCCTCCCGTCGTCACTATCTGCGCAAATGTCGACTGATCTATCTGAGCTCCAAGCTCAAAAATGGGCTTCTGGGTGCACGGTACCGACATCGTCTCAACTGAGGTATTCATATCCACCGTCGGCCCTTTCTGTGTCTCGCCCACCAGTATTCCGGTCATCTGCCGAAGCGATAACGGGCAAGAGAAGGGTCTCCTCATAGCCCGGCCTGACCCTAAGATTATTCGGGTCAGATCCTTGCACCGGACCCTTACTCGTCTCTGATGTTTTTTGTGGATTGGGCCTAGGTTTGGTTCAGCCAGCTAGCGAATTAGAGCCTTGCCTGGGAGTAGGCTCTTTTACACCGAATTGGACCCTTGGCTTGGATGGCCCAGCTTCATTGGTCATACCCTGCGAGTCCGGCCTCTTCAGGATTGATTTTACCTGAAAGGTGGGCCTAGACTCAAGCCCTATCACATTAGCCTTATGTCTCAGCCCTTTTGCTATTTCCTTCCCCTTCCCCTTGTAATTAGCCGGATCACCCCTTTCCTTAAATGGACAGACCGCTCTGACCATTGTTGTCATCCCCTTCTGCAGGTACCGGACTTGACCCTGAACCTCCAACAGTAACCTACAAAGCTCCCTGATTTCTGCAGACGCCGCTTGACTCGTCGCCTGGTTTGAGTGGCTCGGTGCAGCCAGCTTTGGTTGTTCTTCCCTGTACCAATTCACTTCATTTCCTTCCTCCCCAGCGAGCACATCTCTGAAGGAACGTACCACTGGTTTTTGATGGATGCTGATATTTTTTGTTTCTCCTCCACTACCCAATAGCTGTTTTCTTTGGTCCAGGAGAACCTCACGAAATTTCCTCCATCCCTTGCTCCTTTCACCTTCAGGAATGCAAAGAACTTTCTTTCAGCCACCTTGGTTGTATTCAGATATCTCGATAAAACGCCCTCGATAATTCGTACGACGTTGAGCAATAAAGCACCTGTATCCTTCTCTGGTGGCTATATAAACCTCTTCATTTTTTCGTTCTCTCAAGCACTCCTCAATCACCTTGCCAAGCCATTTTACAGTCGAAGGACCCATACCCATTGATTGTTCTGCTTTCCACCCATGGTCCGTAATTCGCAAAAAACTCCCATCTTTTGAAAGAATAAAACGTTTCGTTTCTATGATAACTTTAGAAGGATGACCCATAAGGGTCACCGTGACTAAAGCCAAAAACAGATGATCAACGATCTAAGAGAAAAAAGATGAAAAACAGTTCGAAAAAAGGAGAGAAAAACGCATGTGTACGGAGAGAAAAATCCTCCAACTTTTACCAATACTTTTGCACGGGGAAATAAATTAAACAACATAGTTAATTAGATTCATCATTCAATGAGGATGGGAAACCACAGGGGGGTGGGAGAGCACCATATACAGAGGGAATATAGAGAGAAATTTTCAAGCACAATCTCTTTGAAAAAAAAGATGAGTTAGAGGCATCAGACTTAGTAACCCAAAATCTGGAGAATTAGAACAAGTCTAAACAGTCATTCCCATCTCTTACAAGATTAGTAACCCAAAATCTGAAAGTACAGAAGAAGAAAACCCTTAATTCCTCTAAGGAATGTTCGCGATTATTAAAACATCTTCCGTTTCGTTCAACCCACAAGCACCACAAAAGACAAGAGGGAATGATCTTCATGACAGCAGGCTTAATGTCTTTCCCAATAATAACAACAGGGCAGAGGGTTAGTTGCCTCATCACACAAGCATGTGGCAGAGTCATATTTTCCTCAAATCACATTCTAGAGTTTTGATCTAAACATCAGAGACATGGCTAATCCACATAGGCAAATATGATCCAAATCAAAAGTGGAGAAGGAGATGTCCTCACTTGCTCCAACTTATGCATATTAATGAACTAACCTCTTAGTGACAGGAAAGAAGAGGTTATTAAATTCATATTATGCCCCATCCCCTACAGTAATAACAAGGGAACACACCTGGAAGCTTTTGGCTCAACAGAGTGCTTCAAAATGCGGAAGTATGTCTCAAATACAGCAGAAAGTGTCTCTGATTGCATCCTTCTCTGCTCCATAACATCTGGCGTAAAAGAAGCAGCCTTATAATCAGCAGCAACCTGCATAAAGCATCATTATGAACTATTGAATTAGAAACAAAAGAAATCAATAAAACATGTTTCTTATGGATGAAGGAATACCTCCTCTCTCATCTTTGTCATCTGTTCTTTCCTACTTCTCTTTTTGTCAGTGTCTGGCAATTGGCTTGGCTCCTCAACATGTTTTCTTTTTCTCAATTTCTTGTATTTGACTCTGTTATTCTCATTTTTTTTCTCGGGCCTCCCAAGATTGTCATCAAATGACAAAGACAAGAAAACCTAAGAACAGTAAAAGAATCATAAATCATTGACTAGAAAGTAATCCAAAAAATATTTTTTTAGTGCACAGCTTGGTTCTATATTTACACGGTAATTCAAGCATATTCGGCTAATAACAAGAAGGAAAGTCGGTCCCATCAATTAATATGTCACAAATATTCTCAATAGAAAATGTTGAACAGAATCTAACATCAATTTACCCGCTTATGTATCTTAATCTTGACTCAGCTGTAAATAAACTAGATAAATAAAGAACATGAGAAGGATAATTAATAATAGAATAAATAGAAAAGAGCAGATAATCTCAATGAGGCTATTCATTCCAACAGTCTTTTCTTGAAAAGTAAATTCCAATAGTCTTTGAAAGATTTACCCCTATAACCCAATAAAGTATGAACAGTTAAATCTTAAATCCATTTTTTTACAGCTTCCAACTGTACAACTAGAAAACACATTTGCAGATATATTGTCTGAAAAAATCATTACCATCCCACCAACAAAGCCATAATGTTCAATCAATAGTTTCCTAAAAATAAACACTGATTCACCATACACTGGACTCTGTGTCTCCTACTAAATAATGAAAACCAAGTTGTATCCACAAAATCACAGATTAAATGAAGCACACAAGCATCAGTTAATGGAAAACAACATTTTAAAAAGAATACTGAGACAAAACAAAAGATTCTACCTCAATGGAATCAGGGTGCAGCTGGCAATTATGAGCTTTCACATGATCTGCAATCAACCGAACAGCCTCCACAGTAGCTTCACCACCGTGTTTTCCCTCATTGGTAAGAAGTGAAGTAATTGTAGCACAGCAGAGTTTCCTGTCAAGTAGTAGACATTTTGATATGCCAGAAACTTTAAACAGAAAGTTTGACAAAGTAATACTTTTTATAGCACGATAAGTTCTACTAATTAGACAATATAACATCTCTTCCTTAAATTATCCAAATTAAGGAATATCCAAACAAAGAAAGCCGCTCACAAGGGCCAAATGGTCTTTCCAAGAAAAATTAAAACTGTTGTGGGGACTAACACATGCATGACTCAATGTATCTTGTCTTCACCACCTTCTCTTAATCAAAGGGTTAAACCATACATGAAATGAGGTATGGATACCTCCCAATCCTGCACTGCTCAGATCTTTTTTTTTTTTTTTTTGTTAATTCCTAGAAGATCCATTAATTAATAGTAATTGGAGAATGCTTAGTGTCTGTTCAGCATGTCTCTTTGATAAAATCCACTTCCCATTGAGGTTTCATTTGAAAGCTGTAAATAATCAGCCACAGATGCCCCTCCAAAACCTTAAAATGTTGAATAGGTCCCAAAAACCTCTTCATGTCTACCATCGATCTCCATAGGCTATCTCATCCATTGTCATAGTGCCAAATCCACTTCCCCAATAGAGCTCAATAGAATGTAATCAATCTATGACACCCAAACTATCTTCACGTTCTAGCTTCTCAAGAATACCCAGCATCCTGAGCTAAGGCTAGGTTGTCTACATCATCCACATCGCCAGGTGATAGCAACTACTAAGGCACTCCTCCATAACGATAACAAACAACAAGAACGAGAGATGATCCCCCCAACACAACCATCCAAGTGGACTTCTCCCAAAACGCACACCTCTACAACATATACTACAAAAACTCCCAAACAAGATGACCATACATATTGTATAAGTCCAATTGGCAAAGAACATCCAGCTCCCCCAATCTTATTCTACTATCTAAACAATCATTAATAATAAAATTCAACCCTTAGTGGCTGGCTCAAGTTGTAAAGGTCTTGAGCTTGGGGGTCAGGTCGAAAGTTCAAATCCCCTCAAGCGCAAACAATCTCTAAGGGTCATCAGATTGGGAGATTTTCCCCTTCAATTACCCAAAGTGCACTGGCTGAAAAGTCCTTGTAGAGGGCATGTGCACCCCCGGGATTAATTGGGACACTGTTTCTAGACACCCAGTGCCAATTAAAAAAAATCATTAAGGGCTAGAGTCTTTGATGTAAAAAAAAACTTGCATTTATCACAATAAGGGCTACAAATATCTCATTAAGGCCCCGTTTGGATTCGAAGATAAACTCAACTTATTTCAACTCATCTCAATCTCATCATTACAACTTTCCTAAATCCTCACACAAAAATAATAAACAATTCAATTTTTTTAAATCTCAATTCAATTTTTTCAAATCCCAAAACAATAATAATATTAATAAAATAATATTCCAATAAAATTTAATTCAACTTTTAGAACTCATCTCATCTCATCTCATCTCTGAATCCAATCAAGCATAAGGCTTTTTAAAAATATTCCCTTCGCATGAAAATAATGGAATAACCTCATCAAGCTTCCTTCACTGCATTCAAATAAACATGGGAAAGTGCCATGGAACAGCCATTGGGGTCTTAGGGCATTGTCTCCATTCATATCTTTTACACCCTCCATAACCTTGTACTCCTTAAATGGCCTATCCAACCAATTTGCCTCGCTCCCAGTTACATGAAAGACAAGTCATCCAACTCAGATCTCTAGCTAAACTATTTATTCTACAATCTCATTTAAAAATATACTATGTCACTGATCAGTCAGTGGTTGGATAGTTCTCTTCAATTGCATGACGGAGCTGCTGCATTGGTACAAAATGGCCACCTAGTATAAAAGCTTTGTACATCTATCACCCTCACAAAACCACACAGCACTTTATCTCCATCTACAACAATCTTCATTGTTCTAGGCTCTCTCTCTCTATTTCTCTTCGTACACATGTGAACTCTGAAATTCCTTCAGATTGTTTTTCTTAGTATCTTCATCTTTCGAGTACCATTGTTTTCTGGTTTTAGTCTATTGGTCCTTATGGGCCATTTCTTGGAGGTGGTAATCGAATCCAAAAGGTTCACCCTTTCACGGGAAAGGAGTTTGTGCAATATCACCGAAAAAAACTGGAAATCCCAAAGAAGCATTGTGCTAGGAACTACTTTTGTGCAGTGGTTGGTGAAGGTGCTCGCAGAGTGTTCGAGCGGAGGGAAGAAAAAAGAAGTATATTCGGCCACTAGAGATGGTTTCAAAAGTCTCATGGCTCAACGATGTGAAAATCGAAGAGGCCGATATTCGGAGCTCAGTGAATACAATCAAGGGGAACGGAGGTCTATTCTCTGTTTTCCTAAGGGGGAAGGAGGATGGGGATGGCGTAGATTTAAGGAGGTTCTGGAGCTTTGGTGCAACTCAAAAGGTGAGGTTGCTGGTAAACCCAAATCAAAAGGTGGGAGGTGGGAGAAAGGGGAGCCGTCGCGCTCCTTTAAAGAAGTCCTCACATCGCCGGCAGTGACGCAACAGGGAGGGGTTGAAGTTACTAAGTTGACCATTGGAGGTCCCCAACGTGAGAAAAAAGCCGACACAGAAGGACTTCTCGAGCATTGCCATTGTCAGGGCTAAGGCATGGGAAACGCGCAGGTTGCTGATGGACGTTCAGGAGCAGTTGCGGGATATGCAGAGGAAGATGGACGTCATTGTACAATTTGTCGGGCTGTTTAAGGAAGGAGATGAGCTGGGGGGTATTTTAGGTCATGTGCAAGGGAGTAATGGGCTGACTGGAGTGAGCCAAAGACAGGTTGAAGCCCACAAAAAGGCTAAGGGGAAAGTTAGGAGGTCTCGACGTGGGGTTGGCTTGTCTGGGCCAGTTTTGCCGAAGACCCAAGCCCAGTTCCACCAACCGAACGTTGCCCCTTCCATCCCCAAGGTTTCCTCTTTTCCAGCCAAGGGAAGGGTTGGGCCCTCAAGCCCAAAAGCAGCCCAAAGTTTTGTAGTCATTCTGCCCTCTTCCAACGGGCCTAGACTTGGATCCACCTCGATCCAAGCCCAATCCTCCCAATCAGGTATTCCTGATATGTCGTTTGCCGATTTCCTCCAAGGTATTGACTTCATGCCAGATACACAACCGCCCAGGGTGGAGACGTCGGTGGTGGCACAGACGGCGTCGACGAACACAATGGTACCCTCCGATGATAGGGCCGGAAAAGGCACTAGTTGCGTTCGGTGATTTTGGATCTTTGGTATTAGTAGTTGGCACTTAGCTTCCAGGGGAGACTCAGCCTAGGACGTCAGCGGGAGGTGGTGGTGACACCCACTCCATGAACCCTCCAAGGCAATCTGTCGCGTGATGTACGAGGAGTCTTCTCAGCATTCGGACTCAGATGACTTCATGCACTCAGTAGAGGATTTTCCAGATTCTTTACAGATGCTAGTGGATATCTCGGTAGATGAAGAATTTCATAACCCAGACCCCCTTAATTATTTTTTTCCAAATCAATCTGAGTGGGTTTTGCATATGGCCAAAGAAATTCATCAATTTGTTGGGATTAGGTGTGCTGGGTACGAAGAACAGTTTATGGCTATATTAACCACCATGGAATCAGGGTACAACAAAAATCAAAGGGATAATCCCAGGCAAACTAGGGAGCTTAATCAGTTGACATGGTCTTCGAATTTGGAGTGTCCTTCCAGCAAAGGAATGGTGAAAGGAAAGGGGCTAGCCTTTTCTCAATGAACCCAAAAATTGTGTCGTGGAATGTTTGGGGCCTTAATGAAATGAACAAGCGTCTTCGGATACAGAATTTACTTCGGGATTGGAAGGCGGACATTGTGTGTCTTCAGGAAACTAAGTTACAAGTTTTTTATAGGAGTTTGGTAAGAAGTTTGTGGAGGGGTGTCCATGTGGACTGGACATACATGCCTTCCTCCGAGGTGTCAAGAGGAGTTATTATTCTTTGGGACAGGAGAGTGATGGAAAAAGTGGATGAGCACATTGGTAGGTACACAGTGGCTTGTTTATTCAAATGTGTCACTGATAATTTTATGTGGGCTTTTGCAGGTGTGTACGGGCCTAATGTTAATGCTGATCGACGGATTCTGTGGGAAGAACTAGCAGGGTTGCATAGCGTGTGGAATGTCCCGTGGTGCATAGGAGGTGACTTCAACATTGTTTGCTTCGCCAATGAAATATTTGGTAATAGAAGAGTGCGGCTTACTAGTTCGGAATTCTCAAAAATTCATCTCTGAGCTTAATTTGGTGGATCTACCACTAGTTGGGGGTCCTGCCACATGGTCTAATAATCAAATCCGGTCCAAGCTTGATCATTTTCTTATCTCTCCGGAGTTGGAAAATCACTTTCCTGACATTTTACAGAAGCGTCTAGCCCGTTTATCTTCAAATCATTGGCCATTATTGTTAGACTGTGGTGGCCTTCAGAATGGGAGGCGATATTTCAAATTTGAAAATATGTGGCTGAGGTCGAATGGTTTGTTGAAAGGGTTAAGCAGTGGTGGTCCTCTTATCAGTTCAATGGCTCTTCCAGTTACATATTCGCTAACAAGTTGAAGGCTTTAAAAAATGATTTGAAGCTATGGAATTCACAATCCTTTGGTAACCTAGGGGAAAACAAGAATGGGATATGGAGGGATATTCAGGAACTCGATAGGTTACAAGACGAAAGACCTCTCACTCAGGATGAGCAAAGGCAGAAGACTTCACTGTCCGCAGATCTTAAAAGAGTGATTCTCTTGGAAGAAATCTCTTGGCGGCAAAAATCTAGAGATTTGTGGCTACAGGAAGAAGATCGTTGTACAAAGTTTTTTTATAGTGTTGCCGACTCGCACCATAGGAATAACAATATTGAGGTACTTAAAATTAATGGTGTGGAAAGCAAAGAAGTTAGGGCTATCCGCAATCACATTGTCAACTTCTATGAAAACTTGCTGACGCAGTAGGAGCATTGGAGACCTAACTTAGATGGTCTCGCGTTCGATTTTATTGATCCAGATGATGTAGTTCGGTTAGAGAGAGCGTTTGAGGAAGATGAGGTTTTCAAGATCATTCAGAAAATGGTCAAAGATGGTTTCTCAATAGGTTTCTTTCAAGACTGTTGGGAAGTAATCAAAAAAGATCTCATGAAAGTGTTCCAGGAGTTGTACTTTAGTCTATCATTAGAAAAAAGTCTTAACTCCACCTTCCTAGCACTCATCTCCAAAAAGGGGGGAGCCATAGATATTAAAGATTTTCGACCTATTAGTCTGGTTGGTGGGGTGTATAAGATTATCTCAAAAGTGCTGGCTAACCGTCTCAGTGAGGTTGTTGGGAAGCTCATCACTAATCCTCAGAATGCTTTTGTGAAAGGCAGACAAATTCTTGATACTGTTCTTATAGCAATTGAATGCATCGACAGTAAAATAAAAGATGGTAGTAAAGGAATCCTATGCAAACTAGATATGGAAAAGCCTTATGATCACGTCAATTGGGACTTTCTTTTGTATCTTTTTGGCAGATGTGGCTTTGGGGAACGATGGAGGTCTTGGATAAAGTGGTGCATTTCCACCCCTAGATTCTCGGTCCTGATAAATGGGTGTCTAGAAAGTTTTTTTCCTAACTCTCGCGGTTTGAGACAATGCGATCCCTTATCCTCTTTGCTTTTCGTCCTGATTATGAAAGCTCTTAGCAAGATGATGTCAGTCTTGGTGGATAATGGTTTGGTAAACAGGTTTCCTATTGGAACACCAACCAGAGGTTTTGCTAATATTTTACTTATTTGCAGATGACACACTTATCCTTTGTGAGGCAAAGCTAGGTCAGGTGCGAGCTCTAAGGGCGCTCCTTCTCTGTTTTGAAGCAATGTTGGGGCTAAAAGTGAACTACAATAAATCTGAGATTGTTCCCATTGGTGACGTGCATAATTTGCACGTATTGGCTGGTTCTCTTGGGTGCAAGGTTTCCTCACTTCCATTGACATATCTGGGCCTTCCGTTAGGTTCACCTTCAAGGGATGCCAGAATCTGGTATATTATATTGGAAAGAACGGAAAGGAAACTAGCGGGTTGGAAGCGGATGTATTTGTCTAAAGAAGGCCGCGTCACTCTTATCAAGAGCACTCTTTCTAATTTACCTACCTACTTTTTATCTCTATATTCGATTTCGGCTAGGGTGGCAGCTCGCCTTGAAAAGCTTCAACGAGATTATTTTTTTTGGGGGGGGGGGGGAGGATTTAGGGGAGAAATTCAAGTTTCATCTAGTCAAATGGGAGAAGGTGTGCCGCCCTCTATCGGAAGGCGGCTTGGGTATTCGTAACTTGAGGATGTTTAATCGAGCATTGTTTGGTAAATGGTTGTGGAGGTACCATAAAGAACCAAAAGCTCTGTGGAGAATGGTGATTGACCACAAATATGGGGAAGCTTGGGGAAGGTGGAGCTCCAAGGAAGTTAGGAGGCCGAGTGGTGTAGGGTTGTGGAAAAACATTAGAAGTGGGTGGGTTCTTTTTCAAAAGCACACCAGTCTCCTTTGTGGTGTAGGATCTAAAATTAAATTTTGGAAAGATGCCTGGTGTGGGAATAGAGTCCTATCTGACTTGTTTCCTTCTCTTTTTCAGGTTGCATGGGCAAAAAACATCATTGTGGCTGAAGCTATGGATTCAGATGGAGGACACCTACTTTGGAACATCAACTTTCACCGGGCGGCACAGGATTGGGAGCTAAACGCATTTGTGGAGTTCTATAGGCTCATCTACACCTAAAGACTGAATCTCCATAATCAAGATGGGCATTTCTCATTCCTCCAAAAATAAGAATCCCATTTTGTGAACCAAATGTATCCTTATGGCAGGTTTGGGGTTAGATGAGACAAAATTCTCATATGATCTCATTTCATTTCATCTTATCTTATTCTCAAACATAATTCAAATACAAAATTTTCAAACTAATCTTTACAATTTTTTTCAAATTAATTATTACAACTTTTTCAAACTTTCAAATAAAAAATAAAAACAATTCCAACTTTTTCAAATCCACAAACAAAAGTAATATTATAAAACTATATTCTTATAATATTTTTACTGAACTTTTTCTCTCTCCTTTCCCAAAACTCAAAAAATACTCAACTTAATTTATATCACTACTATTCACAAACTATCTTACTACTATTCAAAAAATTATCATCTCATCTCACTACCCAAACCAGCCATTAGAGAAACTTGAAAGCAATACAAAGTCCAGATTTTTACCTTATATACAATGCCCTCAAATTTCATCCACAGTGTCTCATACTTGAAGTATCTTCCACACCTTTGAAAATGGCCACAACCAAGGAGACTAGGAAATTGATTCAAACAAAGGCAATAGTCCACTTTATGCCACTCAAGGAATATTGCTTCCTTTCCCATAAATTGGGTCCGGAGTTATGGTATCTACCAAATCATGACCAATAATGCATATCCTGGTCATTAGATCATGTAAAAAGATGAATGAGACTATGTTCAACAATAAAGTTCAATAATCCCATCACTCCCAACCTTTCACGAGAAAATCAGGTCATGTTGGAATATCTCACAATGCAAGAAGGCAGCTCCACCAACTCATTCCATACAAGTCTTCTAGCATGACAATAGTTAGGACCATAGACTCCTACAAAGGCCAAGTGAAGTGATCTTCCACATTTCTAGACATATATGGCACTGTGAATTCGCGTGTCATTGTCAGTTTTTTCCACCACATTTTTATCCCACTCAAAAATCCCCCTCGTGCACCTATTGAGTCCAAAGAGAACAAAGCTACATGTTGCCATCCCCACAAGCTAGGAATAGTTTTTTTGATCAAATGTAGTTTAGTTTTGGGAAAACTACTGCACTGGTCCCTGGGGTTAGCCTTATTTCAAATTGATCATTGATGTAACAAAAACAAAAAAAATTCCCAAAGATCCCAAAGATAATGGCCAAACACTCAAGTGGCCACTTCACCAAACTTCAATTGATCCAATGATAGAATGCACTGACACGATGCCTTGCCACGTTTGTGCCAATCAAATGAAAACAACTATAAAAAATGCATAATGAGTTTTTGAAAAATAAGAATAACCAGTCAACATGCCATTCAGATCAACTGAAAAATATTTAAAAAGACATAAAAATAAATTAAAAATATAAAATATAATATAATATTAAAAGAATAAAATAAAATTAGCTAAAACTCTAAAATTCAACTGAAAATATAAGGTACAGGAGAAAACTTCAGAAAACAAAAATGTAAATTTAAATGATAACGTAACATTTAGAAAATTTAAAGGCTAAAAATAAGTAAAATAAAAATAAACATCAGGGCAGTCATTTGGGGTCGTTTGTAACAACAATTTCACATCACTTGACTACTATTTCAACTATAATAGAAGGCTTTCCATATACAACCATAACCCACACCAGTCCCAATGACAATTCCAAAAGTCCTTGTAATGACACTTGCAGTTGTGTAGCCAACCAGATTTATCATTATCCAGCCTCTAACCTTTTTTGTTTCAAATTTCCTTCCACCATTGTAACTTAGATTTGGCCTTGTAATAACACCATGCTTATTGTCGTCTTCATCGATGGACAACCACCCACGCTGGATATAGAGTAGTTACCAGTCAAGACCCGCTGTCAAGCAACCCCGAATCTGTGAAATGCATCCCCCTCACAAGCATTAGGTAATCAAAGGCTTTTCAACAATGGAACATGGCCCCTAGTAATTATTTGCACCCAGAGGTTTGAAACTTAGATTTGGAGGATGCATACCACCAAGGTCCAAGACCAAGGCTCTTACCACTTAAGCCAACCCCTAGGTGTTCACTTTAGAATGAAAGTCAATTGGGGAATTTGTGTTTCTACTGGTTTTATGACATCCCTTAGCGGCACTAAAACCATTACTAATGAGAATTTGAGAGAGTTTTTCTATGACAAGGAATCCCAGAGACCATCTGAATGCATCTTTTACCCTTTAAACCTCAAGCCCATGTAACGCAAAGAACTTGATAAGAAAAAAAGCAAAAGGATGCAAATGTATCAAACCTCACAACATTATCAGAGGAACCTATGTTTCTGACAACAACACCTAACAAGTTCCCCCGGAAATTGAAGTGTGGGACTGCATCAAGCAAGGTACAAATACAGCGAACAGCAACCTGCTGAAATGAAAGCTTCTTTTCCAGCACAATCAACTTCTGTAGGAAAGCCTGTATGAAGAAAAACAAAACTATCAACATATCATGATGAACCACCAAGTTGTTAAGATAGAATTAACGGTTTAAAACAAGAAACAGGAGCAAAAAGTGCTCATACATTCCACGTAAAAAATCTTACTGATGGAGCCAATACAGTGACCTAAAATTTGGTTCATCCACAAAGGCTTCAATTAGGACAATAAGTAAACTAGAAATTCAATGAAACCAACAACCATACTCCCTCGAACAAAATAGACTTATGTTTTTAATGCTAAAACACTTCTGTCAAAGGGTCCATAAGATGGAATCTATCAAACTTGCCACTCGTATAGTAGACCCAAATACACATAAAGCAAATAACAAGACCACAAAAGATAAATATTTAAAAAAAAAACATTAAATAAATAAATAAATAATATTTCAGTTTAATAAATACCATGAAAAGAAAGGAAGAAAATGAAAGAACTCATCTCATATAGCAATCTCAAGAACAAAAGGTGTAAATTAAACATTTTTTGTATAAGGACTAAATTAATCATTGAAAGCTATGCACATTGAAAGTCATACGCACCAAAAAATCAACTTAATATGTAAGAGAACAGTGTTTCAAATCAATTAGAATGGTGCCTGCCAAATCAATTAGAATGGTGCCTGCCAAAGTGACCATAAATTAGACTTGTATTTACCATACAAAAGACAAATGTAAACAAATCCATGATGTGTGCATTCCCCTCTAGAGCAATAGCATTGGAATAGGCAAAGGCAAATCTAAAATCTGGCTAATATCATATGTATTGTCTTTGGACTATTCCATTAAAAACCTATTCCCACATTGAATTATATATCTATTAGCCAACATAATAATAAAATATTACTTATCTAATTTTTATCTAATTTATTTTTCTCATATTTTGCAGTTCTACCAATCATATGTTAATTAATAATCAAATTAAATTAAATTATTGTTTAAACAATCATATTTTCAATGGTCATTTAACACTAAAAACTACAAATCTTTTAGTGCATGTTTGGGATTGCGATGAGAAATATTACTTTTAGCTTAAGGCTTATAATTTAAAGTTTAATGTAATAAACTCTACTACTAAAAAGTCATTTACTGTTTGGGATCCATATGTCTAAAACATTTTTAGAGTTAGTTACGGTAGTTTTTTAAAAAGATATAGTTATCTGCAGGAGCTTTTTAATAAAAGTTCCAATTTGGTGCTTATTGAAAAGGCTGATTTTTAGCTTTTTTAACCGATTAAAGCGCTTTAAAACCTCGAAATGCAATCCCAAACATGCTCTTAACCTAGTGTTCCATTTGGGGATGCCGTAGAGAATGTCAAGGTCTGGGCGGAAAATACTTTTTCAATAACTTTGATAGGTTGGTCAGTGTCAAAACAATTATTGATCTAGACAATGTCTTTACAAATCAGAAAGGTATTCCTCCAATGTCCAACACTTTTATCTGATCTACAGTCAGGTGAAATATGACCCAAGCTCTCGAAACATTGTAGCTCAAAGTCAAATATATTTGGACTTGCCAAATCCAATGTAGGTGTTTTTGACTGTTGGCTTAAATTGAGGATACCTATTCCAATACTAGTGCTCTTAGTCATCCAAAGTAATGAACCAAACTAAAAATAAAAACAGTACAACTTTGGATACAACTATCTCCTGTTTCAATAGTTGATAGTATATTTTCCTCAGGGTCTCACATGTTTCATGGGCATCTCTCATAAGTTCTATAGTTTTTTTTTTTATATATAAGAAATTTATTGATCCACGTAAATAGGCAATGCTCATTACATAGGAAGTATACAAGAAAAAGCCTAGTTACAAGCCATGCGCTATGGAAAGTAGCATAAAAGTTACTAAAACTCACTCCATTTAATACAATAGAAGAAGCCCAAAGAGTAATGTGTGGTAGAAAAAGACCCTAAAACTGTTCGGAGAGCGTTCTCTATTTTTCAAAACATCGATCATTTTTTTCAATCCATGTACACCACATTAGACATAGTGGTACCATCTTCCAAATAGCAACAATGGTGGCGGTGACCCCAGATCCCTCTCCAACATGACAATAACTCTTATCACCCTCCAAGGCATAACTCATGCAATACCAAGCCTAGTAAAGATGTCATCCCATAACGACTTGACTACTTCTCAGTGGAGAAATAATCAGCTGATTCGTTGTTGTGTTTACACATGAAGCACCAATTTGCGGATGAGACCGCATTTTTTCAGCTTGTTGATAGTCAAAATTTTCCCATGAGATGCCAACTAGCCAAAGAAAGCAACTTTTTTTTTGGGTTTCGGGGGGGGGGGGGGGCATTGCTCCTCCAAATGCTCTTAAAGGCATTTGAGGGGGGAACCGTCAATGCCTTGTAATAAGAGCGGACTAAAAACTTCATTTTCCTTAAGTGAGTCCAAAGTAATTTGTCCTCCCTATAGTGCGTATAACACGTTGTAGAAATCAGCAATATCATTCACCTCCCAATCCTAGACAGCTCCAGAAAGCTCACTGACCAATAAAGAGAATTAGCGGAAATGCTCAAACTATTAGCCACCGAAGTGTCCTTAGCTGTTCCAATCCTAAAGAGAAAGGAGATAGCATTTTTCAAAACCACATCACCGCACCAAATGTCATGCCAGAACTTGATTTGCATGCCCATTCCCACCTCAAAGCTGAAATTTACCAAGTATATCTGCCCAAACATTCCAAATAAATTTCCGAAGCCCCACCCTATAGGCCCCTCTTACTGTATTAGAGCACTAACATCCCCAAGCGAACCCATATTTAATATCGATAATGCTTCTCCAGAAAGCGTCCTCATCCTGATGGTATTGTCAAAGCCACTTACCAAGAAGTGTCTTGTTAAAAAATCTCAATTTTCTGACCCCCAAGCCACCACAAGACAAAGGGGTGCAAACTTTATCCCAATTAATCAAGTGGAATTTTCTCTCCTCTTCAACACCTCCACAATAAATCGCAGAAAATCTTCTCCAATCTATTTGCCACCCCTGCCGACAAAGGAAACAAAGATAGAAAGTACGTTGGGAGATTAGATAATGTGCTTTTAATAAGCATATTCTACCGCCTTTTGACAAATAAATTCTCTTCCAAACCGCCAGTTTGCATTCGATTTTCTCGACAATCTCATCCCACATAGCCTTGGATTTATGAGGATCCCCCAAGGAAAGACCAAGGTACTTCATAGGCAAGGAAGATACCTTGCAACCCATGATGGCATGGCCACTTCACTTAAGTTAGAAACCAAGCCAGCTGGAACTAGTTCAAACTAGGATAAGTTCACTTTGAGACCAGAGACAATTTCAAAACATAGAAGAAGGGCTTTCAAGGAGCGAATTTGGTCAGAATCTAGATCACAAAAAATCAACGTGTCGTCAGCGAAGAGGAATGAGAAACTAAAAGACTACCATGCGAGGAATTAACCACCAAGAAGCCCAAGATGAAGCCCCTATCCACCGCCCCCTCTAACATTTGGCTCAATACATCCATCACCGAGATGAATAACAAAGAAGATAAAGGATCCCCATGCCTTGAGCACCGAGAACTGTTGAAGAAGCCTTCGAGGGTGCCATTTAACAAAATGGAGAATCTGACAGTTGTGATACAATCTTTTATCCACTGATAGCATTTGTCCCTGAAACCATGCCTGCCAAGAAGATACAACAAGAAATCTCAATTCACATGGTCGAACGCATTTTCCATATCTAATTTACATAAGAAATCCTGGGTGCCGTCTCTCACTCTATTCTCCAAGCATTCATTGGCAATAAGACAGTCTAGAATTTGTCTTCGTTTAACAAACGCATTTTTAGACTTCGATATGAACTTCCCCATAACTTCACTTAGTTGCTTAGCAAGGACTTTAGAGATGATCTTGTAGACCCCACTCACCAAGCTTATGGGGCAAAAGTCTTGGACCTCCACCGACCTTGCCCTTTTTGGGATGAGGGCAATGAAGGAGGCATTAAAACTACTCTCAAATTTCATAAAAAAGTGAAATTCGAGAAAGACCTTCATGAGATCCTCCTTGACAATGTCCCAACACGTTTGAAAAAAAGCCATTGTGAACTTCATAAGTTCTATAGCTATCTACTCTAACTTCCAGTTTCAATATAAAACATGTCTTTATTCAATTTACTAAACTATAACAAACTAGTAATCCAACTAATTGTCACACCCAAAACTTTATCAAAGGTCAAAACAAGAATTTCATAGTTTTGTTATTATTAGTTGTTTTATTGAATGAGCTTAAAGGAAGTGTTACAAAAGTTGTTAGTGCCTAGAATTAAGGTGTACCAAGATCCAATTCATGTTCTAATAAGAACAGTAAAAAGATCCATGAAAAACTAGAGGAAAGGGGTTCCTCTTGACCAATCAGATCTGCCAGCTCTATATTTTTGGGATAAACTCTAGATTTTAAACTCCTTTACTCTTAAAACTTGCTGACAGACTCTAGGAACGTACCCAAAATATCTCTATGAGTCTTATAAGGAGTAAGAAACCCCATTCTCATCAGTCTTAATGTAGTCCGAAAAATCCCTAACTATTACTTATAAAAAATCTTTTTATTTATTGGTGCTGGGTGTCCGGGAACACCGTCCCGACTAATCCCAAGAGTGCATCAGCCCTCGGTAAGGTGTTTTCCGTAAGCTTACCTCAGGTAAATCAGTGCGGAAATTCCCCGATTCGTTGGCCCCTAGAGATTGTTTGCACCTAATGGGATTCATTTTACTTACAAAAAAAAGCATATCCAACCAATTTTTCCCCCTTGCTGCCTCTTTCAATCCCCTAAAAAAATAATTTTGTTCTCAGTTCACAAAATCCTATTGATCATAAGAATATGTATGAGCCTAATTACACAAGACATATACAAGGCATTGCCTATGCATGCTAGTTTAGTGATATAAGAAAGTCAAAAAAGCTCATGCCATTAAAATCAATTACAATCAAACAATGGCATAAAGTATCGAAAAAGAAAGATTTAAACTCATTCGTATAAAAATCAAATAACTGCAGTACTATCTGCTGGCCTCAATTTTGTGATTTAGGTTAGTTTTTCTCAAAGTTTCCAAATATTTTTCATCAAGGTTCAAGTTTATAAATTTAGTAACCTTCTATTGTCTTTCCGCATCTCTCTTAAATGGCTTGTCATGTAAATCATTTCAAGACTCAATTCTTTAGGCTAAATTCATCAAAAAGCTCAATATCAGCCACTCTCAGTGTTTTTCCTGGGGTTGTGATGGAGGTAAGGGCCTTGATTCACTCCAAAGTGTTATTTTACAAAGCTATTGTGGGGTCAATGATTTGGAATAGCAGAAGAATGAAAAACAGCATTTCAAGAGTGCTATTTGGCCTTCTAACAGGAGTATGGGACTGATTTCTAATTCAAATATCATGGGTTTTCATATTTTTTTATTTTATGGTGCGTGGATGCTTACACAATGATTTGAAGTCTTGCATGCCTAACTTTGAGTTGAAACACAAATTTTATAATCTGTCCAGACCTGTCCTTCTGTTGATGCTAGTGTTGAAAATATAGGCTAAATATATCACCATTTTGCGTTTTAAATTGCTTTTAAGCAAAAAATGATACCAATGTTAAAAAGTGTTCTTGACTTCAATCAAGTGCACGCTTGCCCTTTGCACCTAGGCTCTAGATGGCATTTCAATTTGAGTGCACCCAGCACTTTCACCAACAGTCTATACCACGGGTGTTACCTGCACCGGGGGTGCCCTATCCCGGCGGACCCATAAAAAAGGGGAGGGGAGGGGAGGAGGGGGGGACAGTTTTGGCCCCATACCCCAACAACACTCCTGTGGTGGGTACCCCCGTTCAGATACCAAAGGGCCCAATTGGCCCCCATGGCCATCGCCCCCTAGCATCCACCAGCCACCTTGTGAACCCACGGTGAAAAACAACCAGAAAAAGCCAAACAATCCTAAGCAACCAAAATACAACAACAAATCCACAAACCATCCCTAAAATTTACAGACCTAACATCCAATAACAAATCCAAGAAATTACAAAAATTAAAACCACCAAAAAAATTTTAAAAATCAGGGACACAGCATGGCCACGAATTGTTGTGGCTTTGCGAACAAACCCATGACTATTTATGGCTATGGACCGTGCTTCCACGGCCACACTTCAATGAGAAGAAAAACCAAAACACTACGGGTGGAGGAAGAGGAGAAAACGAGAAGAGGAGAAAACGAGAAGAGGAGAGAACAGCAAAGGGAGGGAGACTAAGAGAGAAGAGGAGGGGAAATCAGGATTTTTTGGGTTAAATGGAGACATTCGTAAGTATAAAACAACGTCATTTTATTCTTACAATTTTTTTTTAATATATACATGTGTGTCTGTATGTGTGTGTATATATATACACATATAAACATTGGACGGGCAGACAAGCGGGCCAGGGCCCACCCCGGCAGCTAAAAGTGGGCATCCGCCTGCACTCCTCTGGTCTGTGGAGGGGGTGGGCGGGGTAGCAAGTGGTAGAGCCCCGCTGCCAACCTTTAGTCTATACACATCCTGTTTATTGTTTTTTACATTATAATTCTGTTTTGGACTTGTCAGGTGCACAAATACACACATTGTTCAGAGCACAATAGGGAAAAATACAGATTGCAAGAATTAGACTCTTATCTTCACAAACATTATAAATCTACAAGTCTACAATCAGTCCATTGCATACAGTTGTTTCAGTTGCCAAAATTGTGCAATCAGAAACAACTGCTGAATTTTCTTTGATATTTGTTTCATCAATTTAGGCAAGTGCACCAGAAATTAGTAGTACGTTCCTCAACCATTGCATTGTTACAAAACTGAGTAGGTAAAATGGTAATTGGTTTTCATACAAATTTTAAATGCTTAATGTGGAGCAATTATGCCCCATTTGGATTGCAAGATAGTCTTATCTCATCCGATCTTATCTCATCTCATCCCTTCTCATCTCAACATCCAAACACCGTAAACACCAACACTTTTCAATTTCAGATCTTCCAACTTTTTTAGCTAATTAAAACCTAATTATTACAACTTTCTCAAACTTCCAAAAAAAAAATAAAAAACAATTTTAACTTTATCCAACTTTTTTTCTCTTTTCCCAAAACCCTATAAAACATATTAACTTAAACTATTTCACTAGTATTCACAAACTATTTCATTATTATTCACAAATTTCTCCTCTCATCTTCACATCCAAATGAAGCCTTAGGCCTTGTTTGTTTTCACAACTACTCTTATCTTATCTCATTTCATCTCAACTAATCATTACAACTTTTCTAAATTTCTAAACAAAATAAAATAAAAAATTCAACTTTTCAAATCTCAAAATAAAAATAATATTTAAAAAATTATTTTAACAATATTTTATTTAACTTTCAACTTCTATCTCATCTCATCTTATTTACGAAAACAAGCGAGACCTTCGAGTCTAATGAGCCAGACAACACTATCATAAAACAATGCATCAGTATCAATCATAAAATCGATAAGTACCCTAAAATGCAAGAAAAGAAGTTTTAGCATTACAGCATATTTGGCATCAAAATACATTGTAAAGTCTGAAGGAGGAAATAAATCCGACGCAAGCTTCCAAATCCAATTCGGCACTGAAGCTAAAATTCTATCTGAATATAGTCATAAGAAAGAGTAAAAACCTTGTATACAGATAAAAGTGTTGATTCATAGTACCGCATCTTTTTAACAGATTTAGAAACCTTCATTTCAAGCTCCTTTTCAGTAGGAAGCCTGATTCGGTAGCTGTCATACACAATAAAAGGATATGTAAGAAACCAAATTTTAGATGTATAGAAAATCAAAAAATGGCTGTAAACTAAATGTACAATGTGCATTATAAAATGTAGGTAATAGCACTAGGTGCACAAGCACAAATGCCCATTATGGCCTAAGTGCACACCTAATTAAAGTGTATGTTATTAAAAAATGGTGTATAACAACAAAAGTTCCATTAGATATGATAAAAAAGGTTTAAAATACAAGATGGTCATACAATCGAATATCAACACAATTACTAGAGTATTTTGCAAAATGACAATCAAGTAATCAACTGATACATAAAATTTAAGTATAGCATTTTATATCATTCTGTTTTGCTTTACTAAATACACATCCATCATATTTGATAATATAAAGTACCTGGTTGAATCAAATCTACCAAAAAGGTCATGACAAAAAAAGCTCCAGAATTTGTAGGTATTCACTATATGTTAACATAAGCAATCAAATATCAATCGCCAACATAGACTATCATATCAGGTTCAAAGTATGCATATCATATATGACAATAAATAGAAACATATACATAAACGATCTTCAACTGGCTCTAGAAGGAATTCCGAGGGGGCCCTATGAGAATTTAGAACTTCGATACTTTGATAGAGAAAGGTATCCAAAATGGCATAATTTTGAATATCGATTCATTAATAGAAAAAACCTTCTCCTATTCATCGATTTTCTCCGGATCCTAGGAGAGAAATAATATGGGACCCACGGTTGGGCCCATTTGCGTCCCCACAGGCTTATTTTATTAAAAGAAAAAAGCAAAAAGAAACGAAATATGCTTTATCCGCACACCCTGTTCTATCATTTCTGGGAACAAAAAAAGATGAACCTTGAAGAAGTGCAAAATAAAATAAGGCTGCGGGGGGACGCAAAGGGGCCCTAATCGAGGGGCCCATATCATTGTTCTTTCCATGCTCACATGAAAAGCACCGGCTCTTGGTAAGTAAACACTTCAGCCATGGTGCTTTGTGCTTATGCGTACTTTTACCAACACATGGGGAAAAAAGCGTGGGCCTTACCCAGGGATGATATCCTTAAAAACAGCCAACAAGGATAGTACTCCAAGTTTCACAATCGCATCACTATTATCTTTAGAAATTTGCAACATCTCCTTTAAAGATTTGATGTTTGACTCCGGATCTGCAAGCAGCGCCATTCCTAGCTCTGCAAGTTTTTGCTTCTTACTTTCAAATGCTTCTTCAGCTGTGAGATCTTCTTTCACCTCGGCCTATGCATACAACAGGCATTACTTTATGGGATATGCAGAGCATAAATTCAAAAGAATTATTTAACTGTTGCTGAAACAGAAAACAATTTCAAAATATGGGATCCTATAAGATAAACGTATAGATATAGAAACTAGAAGTTAGAATCAATAAGGCTTTTCAACAGGTCATCCATGGTCAATTATATGCTTTGAGTATCGGCTAAAATGTCCATGCACATGGTTTGCCTTGGCAATGTTGGAGTTTGCACTCATCACGCATTTCAGACCTCAAACTTTTTTATCCGGAGGGCTTTCCTCTTTCAAAATTAAAAGTTTTCAAATTTTTTAGCAGTACAAAACGAAAGGAAAAAAAGGCAGAATAATAGAAAAACTGAGACAATACCAGCACTGCTGCTTGTGGCGTTTGTTGTAATTCCTCTGCTTTATCCAGCTCCTTCCCTTGTTTCTTTGCCTCCTTCTTCTGTTTTTTAAGCTTCGCTCTCCTTTCTACTTTTGTCAGCTTCACGATGCCTTTATCCACACTATCATCACCCTTGGTATCCTCACCAGTTTCTTCCTCACTGTTTGCACATAATATAGAGGTCTTTTGTACTGCATCGTGCAACGACACAAACCAGTCACACACATTGGAGTATTGAAGTTCTTTCATTGAAATAGGCAAAACATGCATGCACACGCACAAACAAAATAGGAACAAAGAGAAAAAGAATTATACGTGTACGATAGTATAGTTTTCCATCCAAGGTCTTAACAGGAAGGGCGTCTACAGGATCAACCTGAAGCCCACTCTCCACTTTTTCTTTCTGCAATGTCTTCTTCTTTAATCGCTTCTCATACAAAGCTTCCAATGCATCTTCTTTCACATCAGCTACACGAGTAACATGCCTTTGCACATACAAGAAAATTTATCATACTTCACACCACATAAACAAAATCTTCAAAATACGCACACAGAACACATACATGATAAACAGATATGGTCAAAGTGTAGGATTTCTGAACGTTTGTGTCTAGTGTGCACATGCATATATTTGCAAATCAATATCTACATTTGTAGTTCATATGTACCATTGTATGCATGAACATATATACGCAGCAGTAAAACAAGTTTCCAAAAAGGTTTGAGTTTCCAGTTTGGAGAACCATAAATATAGAGGTATGACTTAAAATTTCAAAAAGGACACGAAGTTTTTCTCAAATATTTTTACTTCCTAACAGCTTTACAGTTTATATTATTCATTATGTTAAGTTAAATTTACAATTTCAAGAATAACCAAGCGCAGCATCTATAGAATAACGAAACTTCGTCATGGTCTTCCACATGTAGATAATAAGATATCAACATCATTTTGTTGGTATTCTGCATGAATGTATCAGTTTCCATAACTATAACCAGAACTTATTGCTGGCGTTCGAATTAGCTTCTCTCTGCTGAAGAATTAAATTCGATTAAGCATGTAGAAATCATTATCACAGTGAAATGCCAAAGGTTCACATCAAATGAAGAAGCAAGTGGAAAAAACAATAGACGGTGCGGACTTGGTGATGGATTGGGTGTCCAAGCGGGAAAAGCCGACGGCGTAGTCGCGGTTCTCTTTGACGAACTGTAAGTCATCGTCGGAAACTTCGATTTCCTCCTCCAATATCTCCGGAGGAAGCTCCGGGGGAAGTACTATCTTCGGCTTCTGGCTCTTCTTCCCCATCCGTTGTCCGAGGGAGCACCACCGTTTAACTCCTGCTTTGGCGTCGTTTGAGTGTCTGCTAGGGTTTTAGACTCGCGAGGGACAGAAAGAAACCACGCGGGCCCATTATTTTAAAAAAAAAAAAAAAATGTTCAACTTTATAAAATTAACCTGAACAGAATAATAATACTTATAAATAATAATAGAATAATTTGAATTAAAATTTTTTATAACATTTAAAAATAATAATAATAATAATATTTATTTTAAGAATTGAAAATGTTCAATTTTTGTTTTTTTATTTAGAAGTTTGAAAAAATTATAATTACAAGTATAACCGATCCGATTTAGCTCGAGTTTTTACAAAATTTATAATCGAACCAGTAAAATTGGTTTTGCATTTTTTAAAACTGATTACATACTGGTTATATCCTAAACTAGTATTTTTAGTTTTTATCAATTTTGGTTTGATTCAGTCCAATTTTTTGATTTTAATAAAATGAAAGTTAAAAAAAAAAAAAAGTTTAAAAACTACCTTAAAAATGCAAAAACTATTACTATTACAAAAATCTATTTTAATAAAAAAAAAATCTATTATGTAATAAAATTTTCTTTGTTTTAAGTATTTTTTTTCAATTTAAGTGGTTCTTATGATAAAATATTATTAGTATATTTATGCATTTAAAACATATGACCAATTAAATTTTCATATTTAAAATTAAACTTTAATATTAAATAAATTATAATAACATTATCTTATATATAGTTATAATTTATATCATTATATATTACAATTATATTTAATATTAAAAAATATTATATATAATATTAAAAAATCAAATTAAATTATATATCATATGAAATCGGTCCAATTCGATCCAATCTTGAAAAGCTAGCTTAAAATTATTACCTCTCTATGCCGCATGTTTAAATATTTCACATAAAATTAAGTTAAAATATATATTATACGACTTAGAGAGGTAACAGCTCTATATCTAATCTTATAAGCACATTTACATCTAATGAGTTTTTGTCTAAGGGGTAGAGAGGTAATAGTCCATATATTATTATTTTCTAAGATTAAAATATCAACAACCATAACATCTCTCCAATAAAAGTGTTTGATTGCCTGATAATAAAACTCATGTTCTATATAAGAATTATGACTAATGCAAAAGATTTATGTTTATTGGACAACCTACAATATAAAAGAAATATATAAAGATCTCAAGGAATGCCTTTTGGTATAGAAATAGAGCCTATGAAATTTGATGAAGAATGTGTACTAAAAGAGTTACAATAATAATGTTATAAATAACTAGGAGCTCTTCTAAGTCTAGAAGATCTACGAATGGGAAGATATATTGTTTAAAAATCTGGGAATGATGTATGTGATGTAGATTTTGTGGGGGGTTGAGAAATGGGTGAAATATTTGAATGTAGAGGAGGAAAATTCCTCAACATTACTAGAAGGAATTTCGATTGTATCAAAATGTGAAAGTTTGGAAGGTATGACTAAATCTGAAAAAACATAAGTTTTCGTAGTAGGTAAAACCACATTTGAAGGCACATTAATTTTATCAATAATTGAGATTGAACTTGAAGGCACAGGTACAAATAAAGATTTAAAATGCACTGAAGTAGAATTAGAAGGAAATATAAAAGATAAGGAAGAATGAATTTTATATGGAAAAACATGTTCATGAAAAATAACGTGTCTTGAAACAAAGGTAGTTTTTGTGGTAAGGTCAAATAATTTGTATCATTTTATGCCAAAAGAGTAATCAAGAAATATACATTGTCTTGATCTATGATCAAATTTAGATTATAATTTAGATAAAGAAGAGGCAAAATAAAGACTACCAAAGGTTTTAAAATGATCGTAAGTGAGAGGAGACTGAAAAAGTAATTCACAAAATGATTTATTACCTAAAACAAGTGTAGATAATCTATTTATGAAATGAGTGGCTGCAAAAATAGTATCGCCCCAGAGAATAAGAGGTAAATTGGACTAAAACATTAATGCTCAAGATGTGTTAAAAATATATTGATGTTTACACTCAATAACAAAATTCTGTTGAGGAGTTTGAACACAACTTAAATTATGTATGACACATTTAAACTTGAGAAATGAATTTAAGAAAAACTTAGCATTATGATTAGTACAATTTTTTTTTAATTTTAGTGTGAAACTATGTTTTAATGAGTTTAAAAAACTAAGGAATAATGGAGGAAACTTCAAATTTGCATTTTAAGAGATAAATTCATGTAGCCCATGTGCAATTGTTAGAAAAAATTTGTGACCTTCAAGTGTAGGTGTAGAAAAAGGACCCTCACACATCACAATGAACTCAATTAAAAGGAAATGAAGAGAGATGAGAATTATCAGGAAAAGATAATTTTTTTTACTTGGCTAAATGACAAATAAGATAAGGCAAATCGTTATCTAAAACTTAGGAACAAGATTATTTAAGGCATGTTTTGAATTTTTTGTACTAACAAACAAATGATTAGGTAAATGTGAAGAAGATACAGACAAAAAGTGATGTAAATCACTAGGAGAGGAGTCTGATTGCTACAGAAGGTATGATCCTCTCTTGTGCCTACACAATCCAATCAACTTCTAATGAATTAGGTCCTGTATAAATAAAGATCGGAAAAAAAAAAAGGATAAACAACAAGTTAGATGTGAAGTTAACTTGCTATCTGAAATTAATTTGAAAGAAAACATTGGAACACAAAGAACATCTTTAAGTATCAAATTTCTATAGACGAAAACAGTGCCAACATATGTAACAGATACACTTTGGCCATTTGGAAGCTTGATAGTAGTATTGTCAACTAGAGTACATGAAGAAAAAAATATATAAATGGAACCATGTTATCTGTGACTCCCGAATCCAAAATCCAAGACAAATGATCAATGTTAGTAGGTATAAGACGAGTAGAAGAAAAAATAGAAGAAATATAAAAAAGAGAGGAACCTATACCAAGATTTGGAATAGAAGAAGCTACATTAATAGTGTGTTGCGGAATCACTACAAAAAAAAAAAAAAGATTTTTGGGACAAATTTTATTCATGTCAGAAATGACATCTTGTCAAGAAACAAGGGAGACGTGTTTGAATAATTCTGTGTGTATTACTTTCGTACTCTGCTTTACAAAAGATATAGATGTACAATGAACCTAAGTATGGATATTTACATATAAGGAAAATATTCTATTGTAACAGATGCCTAAAAATAAGAAATCCTTGATTTTGTGTAATCCATAATTTTAGGAAGATATGATTCTATCAATACTCCCCCTCAAGTTGGCACATGGAGATCCGTAATGCCCAACTTGCGTGAGAAATGATGAAAAAATTCCTGGCCTAAAGTTTTGGTGAATATATCTGCAATTTTCTCATGTGAAGAAGTGTCAACTGCTTTGAGGAGACCAGAGTGAATTTTATCGCAAATGATGTAGCAATCGATCTCAATGTATTTAGTACGTTCATGGAACACTGGATTGTGAGCGCAATGTGAATTGCAGATTGATTGTCATAATAGAGGTTGAAAGGCTCGGGATGAAGGATGCTAAGATCAGTGAGAAGTTGCTTTAGCCAGGTGAGTTCACAGATAGTGATAGCCATGGCACGATATTCCGCTTTAGGGGAAGAACGAGCAACGGTAGTCTATTTTTTTGTATGCCATGAGATCGGACTGGTATCGAGCTGGATGAACTAACCTGTAGTGAAACAACGTGTGGTGGGGCAGCTGGTCCAATCAGAATCAGTATAGGCTATAACTTGGATGGTGCTGGAGGAAGAGAAAAAAATGCCTTAGGTGGGGCTTCCTTTGATGTAACGTAGAACACGCGTGGCAGCAGTCATATGAGGAACACGAAGGGTATGCATGAACTGATTGAGAATGTTGACGACATAAACAATGTCAGGTCCAGTGATGGTCAAATAAATGAGACGACCAACCAGACGACGATAAATGCTAGGATCAGGAAGTAGAGATCTATCTTCATTGGAAAGCTTCAAATGTTGTTCCATCGGAAAAGAGGCGGTCTGGGCACCAAGTTGGCCACTGTTAGAAAGTATATCAAGAGCATATTTTCGCTGATTCAGAAAAATGCCTACAGGAGAATGTGCAACTTTGAGGCCAAGAAAGAACTTTAAAGAGCCAAAATCCTTGGTTTTGAAGTCAGTGAAGAAAAGATTCTTGAAAAACTCAATTTTAGAAAGAGCATTTACTACAATTAAAATGTCATCAACATATACAAGAACAATAGTAATGTTGGTCTGAGTGACAAAAGTGAATAATGAGTGATCGGCTTAGGATTGACAAAAACCTGCATCAAGGAGCACAATAGTTAGTTTGAAAAACTAGTTGCGGGAAGCTTGCTTGAGGCCATATAGGGACTTTCTTAGTCGACAAACACGGGTCTCCCTCTGAGTGCAATAGCCATGTGAAGGAGTCATATAGACTTCTTCATCAAGATCCCCGTGCAAGAAGCCATTATTGACGTCAAGCTGATGAATATCCAATTTTTTGTAGTAGTGATTGCCAATAGGCAGCGGACAGTGGTCATTTTGGCAACTGGAGCAAAAGTCTCATGATAGTCAAGTCCTTCAACTTGAGTGTACCCCTTAGCAACCAGTTGGGCTTTATACCTCTCAATGGATCCATCGGTTTGAGTTTGGTTTTGAAAATTTACATCTAATGGGTTTTTTACTAGGTAGAAGTTGCTCAAGAATCCAAGTGGAGTTATCTTCTAGGACCTGTAGCTCAACAGACATTGCCTCACGCCAATGAGGATGTCCGATAGCATCAGAATAGCATTAGGGTTCAATATAAGAGGTGAGAGCATTTAAATAAGTGATATGTGAGGGAGAAAAACGAGAATATGAAAGAAAAGCAGATAGAGGATGAGCAGTACCTGAAGCCGTTGTAGCAGGTGAAGATGTTGTGGGTTCTGTATGTAAGGTAGAGCATATGTAGTCATGGAGATAGGCAGGCCGTGTAGTGTGGCGGCGAGGGCGAGAGAACGGTGGAGGTGAAGGTGGGGAATGTGAGGTTTGAGGAGGGTTAAGGGGTGTTTGGGAAGTAGGTAGGGTGAGTTCAGGGACGAGAAGATGAATGATTGGAGATGGAGGAGAGAATGAGGTGTCTGGAATATCCTGAAAAGGGAATTGTTGTTCATGGAATGCAACGTCACAAAAATAGAAAATGGACCGTGTATCGAGATTGTAAAGTTTGTATGCTTTGTGGGTATTGAGGTACTCGAGAAAGACACATGCAGTAGCACGGAGAGAAAATTTATCACTGTGAGCACGAAGAGTTTATGCATAACATAGACACCCAAACACACGAAGGTGATCATAGTTGGGTGCTTTGTTGAAAAGAACCTCAAAAGGTGATTTATTTTGGAGACTACGACTGTGAGTACGATTAATAAGGTATGCAGCGATGAAAATACAATCATCCCAAAAATGGAAGGGTAAGTGTGCTTGAAAACGTAGTGCAGGCAACATTAAGAAGGTGTCTGTGTTTATGCTTCGCAACGCCATTTTGTTGAAGAGTTTCAACACAAGTACGTTCATGAATAATGCCATGGTCAAGAAGATAGGTTTGAAATTGATGAGAGAAATGTTCTTGTCCATTGTCAGTTCGAATGATTTTAACAGTGGTGTTAAATTGATTTTTGACAAGAGCAAAAAAATGCGTTAAATGAGTGTAAGCTTCTGATTTAAAATGCATTAAATATACCCAAGTAGTGCGAAAAAAATAATCCACTATAGTAAGAAAATAATGGGCTCCACATAAGGAAGAAGTATGGTATCTACCTCAAATATCACAAAAAATTCGATTAAAAGCATAATCACTTTTATTAGCAAAATTTGGAAATGGTAATCTTGTATGCTTAGAACGAGCATAAACATCACAATCAGAAAGAATACAAGGAGAATCTAAAATATTAGGAATAGTAAAACTAGAAGGGTGACTTAAATATTGATGCCATAGAGTCTTATTAGAAATGATTTGAGCAGTAAAAATCATAGGGGGTCGGGACGGTACATGTAAAGCCCATTGCATAGTTCACCCGCTCTAATCAGCTTCATCGATTGTCTTGAAATAAGCAATTATTAGAAGAAAAAGCAATTATGCAAGAATTTTGAAGGGCAATTTGGGAAATAGATAATAAATTAAAGGTTAAAAGAGGAACAAAATAGACTTGAGTTAGGGTAAGAGTTGATGAGAGAATACAAGTGCCGAGACCCTCAGCTGGGATATCCTGACATGTGGGAAGCCGAATGAAATTGGGATGGCTAGGGTTTGAAGATTGGTGAAAGTGTCCTTGTGGTGGCAGATATGATGGCTCGCGCCACTGTCTACCACCTAATGGAGGCGTCGATTGAAGGAAAATTTAGATTGAGGGGAGAAAAGATTACCAATGAAGTTGACTGAGCAGGACTCGATCGGAGATGGGGATGACGCGAGTAAGTCGAGGAGCTTTTGGTATAACTTCGGGGACAAGCATGGTACCGGACTCGAGGCCAATGGAGCAACGGTGATCTGGTTGATGCTTGGTGGTGACTGACTGAGAATGGAGGACTGGTTCTTGGATTTTGGGTTGCAACCAGGATGATAACCCACGAGGTTCCAACAGCGATCTCGGGTATGTCCTTCTTTGCCGCAAGCCGTGCACTTGAATGGAGGTTTTGGGCCTCCACGAGATCGGACTGCCATGGCCATGGTTTCCAATGAAGGTAGTCGAATATTGAGCATCCGTTGTTGCTCTTCTTCAAACAGAATGGAGAATACTTTGCTTATGGGTGGAAGTTGATCCATGACCAAGATTTGAGTGCAAAGGGAGGCGAAAGAATCGTTTAGGCCGAGGAGAAACTGGAAGACCCTTTCATCATCGGCTTGCTGCTGTAAAGCGTTGAGGTCAATGCTCTGTTGGAGGTGACTGAGTTCATCCCAAATTTATTTCATTTGGTTGTAGTAATCATGGACTGAATTTGTGGTTTGTTGCAGGGAAGAAATGGCACGTTTGAGTTTGTAAATTCGGACATTATTGCCATGAGAAAATCGGGAGGAAAGATCAACCCAAACATCGCGTGGGTCTGTATGATATTCAAGAGAATTGGCAAGAGAGGGGTTGATAGAATTGAGGATTCAGATAAGAACTATATCCTTTGTTTGGTTCCATTGGGTGTATGTGGGTGTGTTAGGTTCAGGGGGTTTGAGGGTATCCTCAATAAAACTAAGTTTGTTTTTTGCATTGAGTGCTCGTGTCATGGCTTTTTCACATTTGGGATAGTTGTCACCAGTTAGAAATCCATTGACAAGGATTAAGCTTAGTGAATCTGAGGGATGAAGAAGAAAAGGGGAATAGAGGGTTGGGTTGGATGATTCAGCCATGACTTTTCAAGATCGTTTTTAGCCTGATACCATGTCAAGAAACAAGGGAGGCGTGTTTGAATAATTCTGTGTGTATAACTTTCGTACTCTGCTTCACAAAATATATCGATGTACAATGAACCTAAGTATGGATATTTACATATAAGGAAAATATTCTATTGTAACAGATGCCTAAAAATAAGAAATCCCTGATTTTGTACAATCCATAATTTTGGGAAGATATGATTATGTCAATACATCTTGCCACCAAAATTTACCTATCAAAAATGTCCTATCAAAAATAATTATAATGGATCATTTTAGTTCTAGCGATGTAAAAACTATAAATATTAATCATTTTTCCCAACATATATAGAATTATAAGAAAAACTTGACAAATAATATTTTTTTCCTATGAGCTATAGAATTATTATTGACGGCACTCTCGTGTGACAAAAGAAATACATTTTTCACTTATACTTTTGGTAGTAAATACTTATCTTTTCCTACCCAATTCACATCGTCGCAAAACTTGATGTCCCAAATAATTATATTGAACAAATTTATTTGTCACAAACTAGAATATGAGGAAATCACACTTTTTCTCACAAATAAAAATTATTAGGAAAAGTTGCATCTAAATATCAAGTATATATAATAATGAGTTCATTAGTAATGATAATGCTGGGGAGAAAATCTATATTAATTTTCTTGAGTATTAATTAGTAGGAAATAATTGTATTTTAATACCAAAATCAACTCATGAGGAAAAAAAATTATGTGATCAATTCATTTGTCACGAGTAATTTTTCGTGACAATTAATTATTTGTTCCCACCAATTGAATTCAAGAGAAAAAGATTATTTACTATATCAAATTTTTCTCCTATTTTTTTCCCAATCTCCCGATGCCTAACCTTTTCCTACTACACAACCTTCTCTTCTTCTCACTTCCCCTGTTCTACATTCACTCTCTACCACTCCAGACCCTCACCGACATCACACCGTGATTTTTCTCGATGCCTCATGCCTTTGCATCCACCTCCGTTCTTAGTTGCCAGCATCTCCTTTGCCCAAAAGCTCTAGTATTGGTAAGCACCTATGTTCTCTCTCTCTCTCTACCTTCTCTGCAACTTCAAAAGGCTGGTGCTATTTTAAAATTTGTGAATTTATATGGAACTGAATCTCTCGATATAAAAAAGTTAAGACAAATGCTTTCAAGGAAGACAAAAATTGGTGTTTTCATTATTTCTCAAACATGCTAGGTATAGTTCTATCTTGAGCTTTCTTCAATTTGATCCTTTGTACTTCCATATTTAAACTTGAGAAGTAGCTTGTGCATGTCAAAAAATAAATTTCAAGCTCATTGGATTTTTTTCTTTTTCAAAATCAATTATTGTATATTCGTTATTCTATAGCTTCTATTTTTCCAATTGAAGAGTTTGTGATTTGGGAACATGATGTTGGGGCAAAAGTTATTGTGGATGCTTGTCAAAGAGTGTTCCACATATGGCTATCAAGTTTTGAGATCTTGATGCTAACTTTCTTGTTGCTTCTTCTCACAAGGCTAGGGTTACTACCTTATATGTGACTTCTTATCCTTATGGTTGAGTAGAATGAGTTTTAATAAATAAAGATTCTTCAGATATGTAGGCCTAGAGGCATGGGATTCTTATATGGTAAGAGTGAGCTCCTGTTGGCGATGCGTCTATTCCTAAATAAGTTATTGGAAATTAAATATAAGGCTGCATCAAGTGCATTTGGGTTTAAGTTGGTGACCTTAGTGGCAATCAAGATCATACTCAGTTGCATGTTGCCATTTGAAAAAACTTGTAATTACTCTTATTACTTTCATCTATTCACCTTTCCTCTCTAATACTTTTTATAAGTACTTTTCCCCTCTTATATTTAGCAATTGATGTGCTCTTTTTATTCTTTGGATGAAAATGATCAAGTTTGCCATCGCACTCAATATTCTCCTATTAACTGCATTTGATTGACTTTTCAATTTTAATTATATGTTCTAGGTTTTTTTTAAAGAGATTTATCTTTTGCAATGTCATTATGAGAAATGGTACTAATAGTTTATGACTAAGATGGCGGCAGTTGATCAATTTGAAATAGATCCTATCCATCAATTGCAATCATAACCTTTTTCTTGTTCTTTCTTTTTATATTGTTATAGTCTATAATCTAATGCTTTTTTTCATTCCTTTTTCTTTTACTTTGAAGTGTTATTTGTATTGATAAGTTTAGACCTCTAGATTCCATTGAGGAAAAGTTGAGACATTAGTCTCCACCCAATCTGTTAATATATTCCTTCTTTCTTTCCTCTTCTTCCTCTCTTTTTGGTTGACATTGGCATGTGTCCATCTCTTTTCAATGCCTCGTATAAAATAGTCAATGTAAATTCCTTGTGCAGGTTATGAATATCATATCTTTGAAGGGTGGAACCCCTCCCAAGTATGCTTAGAGAACGTAGTTGATCATAGAGAACTATCAAGTAGTGTGACAAGTGCTTATATGCTACTGGATTATTAGTATATGAGTCTGAATCAAATATTTTCTTTCATTATTATTATTGTGTAACTTTCCAACTCTAGAAGTGAGATCTATACTACTGGACAAGCTATTTTCACTTATATAAACCTAACTTTTCTCTACTATGATTGGCCAAGCGAGTAATCGAGGTATGGAGCAATTTAGATTTGTGTTGAGAGTAATTTTTTCAGTTGTTGGTTGTCTCTACTTTGTAGGCTTAGAGATCCCTACACATGTTTACTTAATCAATGTGGTAAAATGCACTTGTAAGTTTTTCCAATTTTACTGTTGTGGCTCATAATGTTCATATATGAGTTAATCTTTTACATGCATATTTAAGCTTTTCTTGTTCATAACTCATGATCTTCACATTGGTTTTAGTTTGAGCACAATTAGCTACTTTTAAATTTGGGAAGGCTAATTTTTTTTCCAACTACCTAGAAATTGTTGTTTGTACTCCAATATTATCTCAATCTGAATCTTCAGCAGCTTTTTAAAAAATATATCATGGAGAGATTGGCTAAGATTTTGCAAAGTCTGTTTTAGTTTTGTACGATTTTTTATTGTTTATTAATCTATGAGCTTAGTATATTTGTAAAATATTGTTCCCATTCTTGATTTGTAATATTAGGTGATGCCATTTCCTTGTGTTCAACAAATGCTTACGTCTCCTTAAAGGCTCATCTTCTTCTTGTCATGATGTCTTTAAGTTTTTGAATTAATACATGATTAACTTAGTAGTCAAATAATCACAATAAAATGGATTCATCCCCCTTTATGCTTACAGTACATATTATAACAGCTGCTATATTACTTTGCTTTTACTTTTCTATTGAGTTTAGTTGAGTTCCCATATTTGGAATTTCCCAATTGTTTGTCTTTACATTCTCTTGGATATATTGGGGGATATTTGCCCAGTTTTAGTTAATTATATGCAATTGGTTCATGGGTATTGGTTCATGGGTATTTAGTTGCTTTTACTGAAAGGATTGAAGACACCAATGAAGTAATAAGAGTATTATGTTGACAACAACAATGAAGTCATAAGAGTGTTGCGTTGAAGAGACCCATCAAGAAAGTAACACTACTATTCAGGATGGTCTTAGTATACATGAAAATTCGAAGGGAGTTGATTATGTATACATAGAGAGGAAGTTCGAGACTTGAAGAATTTTATCTCAGTTTTAACTTTGGCTTCAACGAGGTTAGAAGCCACTTGATGTTTTCAATTGTATCATTTGTAGCAGAAATTTATGCTTGCCTTAGTCTTACCAACTTACTGAGTTTGAGGTTATACTTGTAACTTTTTCTATTTCAATATTGTACTATTTTTTTATTGTTAATTAAGCTTAGTATAGTCGTAATATATTATGCATATTCTTGATATGTTTTAAGTAAGGGTATAAGGATATTGTTTTACTAGTATTTTTTTTTTTAATCTATGACCTTAGTGTTGTATTGGTAATATGTTATTCACATTTTTCTTATCTTAGATATAAGGTTCTTATATTGTTTTACTATTTTTTTTTTCATAAAAGACTATTTCTAGCGATCACAAATCGTCAGAAATATTTTTTTGGTTGCAAATGCTTATTTTCCATGATTTTTATGGGGCATATAAGTATTTTCAACCCTTTTTAACCATGATTAGCACATTTTTTGCAACAAAATCTTACAGTTTTTGTGAGGAAAATATTTGTTGAAAATAAAAGTTTTTCTCACGATTTTTATGGTGGTAGCTTTAAGTCCTTAAAATTACCATCTTATTCCTGTGAGTCTGCTACAATCTAATTTGGTGACAAAAATTTCATTCCGACAGAAATATATGGTATTATCCACGAAAAGAAATATATGCAATTTCCCCTGCCATTCACTACAGTTTTTCAGTGAATGGCAAGGGAAATTGCATGATTAGAGGACTAAAGCATAGCCAATAGTTGCTAGTATTGAATCTCAATTAAAGATATTGAAGATGTAGCCGAAGAAGTATTATCAAAGACAACTTGATTGGCCATAGACTACTATCGGGACTTGAACTTGTAGCTAGGAGGAAATCCATGAAGCGTGAAGCATTTTTCAATAACATGGCCAACAACCCTAAAGTTGTAACGCCCCATGCCTGGATGAATCAGAGAATTACTATTTGTCTATTATAAACTTGTCTCCAAACACAATTAACATCTTCCAAGATCTTTAAAAACAATAAACGGCTCCATAATTCTAAATCCACACATAATAACCTTCACATAGTTATCACTAAAATAACATCATGATCAAAAGGGTTCACAATCTTTCAATAGTCTCAAAATAATAAACTAGTAACTCTTTAAGTCTTACTAACCAAATACATAACAATATCTAATAGACATAAGAAATCTTTCTATTCACTTATGTTCCTTATCAGCTTAGCCTTGCTCACAAGTTCTATTCTTGATCTCAAGCTAAAACATCTATATCATTTAAAAAATATTTAAAAATAAGTGGATGAGTTATCAACAACTCAATAAGTGAAGAACATATACCAAAGTACAAATATGAGCATTTAATTAATACAGTATGCAGAGAAAAAAATATTTCAAAATTAACATGCATAACAAAACACATTTTTAAATATAACAGGACGATAATTTTTAAATCACATAAACTCAGAGTATTTTGGCATAACAAAACTGAGCATCATTATCATATCGAAATAAAGCATTTCATAAAGCAGAGACTATATTTAACTCCTGTGGTAGGGTCGACCTAACCTCGGTGGCCAAACCAAGTAGATATAGAGTTGAGCATTTCCCTTATTTATTCTTGGAGCTCTAAGTGTGCATACAGAAAAGTCCACATAAAATCACTTTGTTTCAAAGTGGGTGCACTCAGAGATAAAGAAGTTAGTACCAACCCAAACAAAGTAGAGTAGAGCAAAGATACAGTCAGATACAAAACCAGTACACTATACCAAATAGTTTTAATAGCCACATAAAAAATATTACACAGTTCCAAAATATTTTCAAATCATTCTCACAAAAATAAAATAGAAGTTAGAGTATCTTTATAAATAAATGTATAAATGTTCAATTTCTTAATTTCGTTCTCTTTCACATTTCAAAAACAATATGACAAAACAAAACTCATATCTACACAATGCATGACAAAATATTTTTCTCTTTTTCATATAGGTTTCATGATTAATATAAATAACTGACTGAGGTTGTTTTTTTTTTTTCAAGTTCTCAATTCATAACAAAACACAAAATTTTTAGAAAGTCAACTTCAGTTCAACAGTTGGTATAAAGTCTTACATAGAAACCTCACTTACTTGAACTTCCGTAGCATGTTATCTAATTCTTGAGTTCGACCTCTCAATATTTCACCACCTAAATCAGAAAATTATACATACTCCTTAGCAAACTACTTATTCCCAAATAACCCACCTCATTTCTTAAAAAAAAAAAAACACCTCATTTTAATCAACATATAAAATCTAAGTCCACTTATCAACTCAACAGTTACATTATAACCCAACCACTCGTCAACTCAATAGCAACAATACAAAACCAGTACCTAACATCGTCCTAATAGCTAAATACATAACCCCGACAATAATAAAACGGCCACTCTCAAACCCAACATCCACACCAATCAACTTCACATTCGGCACACTTAGTCCAACATCACAATCAATCCAATACTAACAACTTGCAATTGCATTCCTCACAACACCACACTGTACAAACAACCTAATAAACCACCCTAAATAGCCAACAATCAAACCCATGCACCACACATCAACAAAAACAACAAAACACATCACACTTTTCTCCCTTCACAACACCACAAAAATCTAAACTCTTGACATTTAAAACAGCACACAACAAGATACAATCTTGAGAAAGACTTGAAATCGACAAATAACTAAATTACTCTTTAGTAAAATAGGCACTAACATTCAACTAGCCTTGATAAAGAGTCGAAACCAATTTTTGTAACTAGAAAATACGTAGTCCATTTTTTGAGAAAATCGCTCTTTGAGATCATTCCAGATCTTATACGCAAGATTGATATAAAGAATACTAGCAGAGATCTCTGAAACATAATTAAAGGGTCAAGAAATTATCATATTATTGCATCGCATTCAAGATGCAAGCGCTAGATCCGATGAATTCAAAGGTTTGAAGATCGTTCCATCAACAAACACTAGCTTGTTCTTTGCGGACAAGGCCATATGCATTGATCGAGACTACCAATGATAGTTTTTGCCATTGAGAGGCTGAGTAAAGAGGACGATTTTAGGGCTATCTCCTAGATGGAGAAAGAAATGACTAGAGGATTCCTCCATTGAAGAAGAGGAAGAGGTATGTGGAGCCATGGGACAGACAAAGAAAGGGGAAAATCGAAGAAAGAGTAAAGGCGAGGAAAGATGCGGAAGAATCTAGAATACCCCTAATAACATATCAAATAACATGACATTGAAAGAAATAATATTATCTCAGAACTTGTATTAATGGGTAACAATACATGAGTTATATTTATACTAGTTACAACAACAAAATAAAGAAATGTGTATTTACAAATAAAGACATTATAAAATTAAATACATTGGAATTTAATACATTAATACAAAATGTAATATCTTTACATAAAACACATAATTTTAGATAAGACTTCTTATAAGAGTTTTTATCTAATACGTACAATGGCTTATTACATAACTAATAATCATACAGTCATGTGTTTCTAACTTTATACACTTTCAATTTGTCTCTGCTAAATTAATTAAGCCACAAGCCAATAATGTATAAACTTGTCTCAAAGTACTAAAATATCCTCCAAGAATGCTTGGAATTTATTTGGGGTGATATTAAGAATGGAATTATTGATTCTATCATCATGTACGGCTTCTGGACGAGACGATGATGGATCAATCCAACTCGTACTCAAAAATGCTTGTAATTGATCCGATATTGATATTTCTGAAAAAGCTTGTTCCGATGACAGAATACCAGTGATCCTTGTATCCAAAAATTCTTTTTCCAATATTGATGGGTCACTCGTCAAACCTGCATGCTGCACATGATCTTGACCACGATACCTTATTCGACATAAAGTCCAGCTTTGAAATTGTACGCACATCAATGATTAATTAGAAACTAACAATATTTAAATTAATTGATGGAGCTATATACGTGTATATATATAAATATAAACATCTAATTAATACTCAGGATAAGCTAATTATGAACACATGCATGCAACTAATTAGAAGCTAGGCTATATTCGTGAATGATTTAGTCGATTTTGGTTGCTTCTTTCCTGACTCGTTCTTTGTTTTTATATTTAAAGAAGGTGAGTGACTTCATGTAACCCACAAGGTGGCCCTCTTGAGTTTTAAATTTTCATGTCTCTAGTGTTAGCCTTCTACCAACCTCTATCAGAATCTCATTCTATATCATTTTTTATTCTCATTCCATTACCGTTTCTAGATATTGCCTTTTTTTTCACAAAAAAAAAAACATTTGTCATTGTTCACGGTCATGTATGCAGGATCATTACCATCTACATGCACCAAGTTTCAAACCAATGAGAGAATAATAAACGTACGTAGAAGATCAGAATTAAAAATGATCCAAACGAATTATCATGAGAAGAAATTAAAAGTACTAGAAGAAGAACTTACTGTACTGAAGAAACTATGGCATGAGTGTAGACGTTAGCTTCAACGATGAGACCATTCTATAGATCCAGGCTGTGTATCTTCCGCCATAAATAAAAGGACATCAATACTTTGTTCTCGAGATTGAACTTGAAGCCGATGGGAAAAGACGTAGACCAATGGTTCGACATATCACAACTCTCTCCAATCTTTCTCTTTCGCTTTCACTTTTTTCTTTTCTCTTTCGTTTTTTAATTTGCCTCTACTTCTATATATAATTGTATATACATATATGTGATTATTTAACTTATTAACAAACATGATAAGCTAACCGATTCCTTAGCCTTAAAGGCAGAGTTCTTTCATTAGAAGGTGATTTGCATAATCAGGTAATTCAAAATAAGTCATACCCTTGTTTTTTATTTTTTTGAAATAAAGTCAAATCCTTATTCAAGTGAGTCTTTTGCTAGATATGTATCCATAATCTGATCCCATCTTTTCGGGTAGGTGTTCACATTATATATATAGACATATATGTGCATAACTTATCAAAAAAAGAAAAAGATAAGATGACTGATACCTTAGATTTAAAGGTCTCTCATGGGAGGACAGTTGATTTGCATGATCATCAGGTAGCTCAAAATAAGTTTTTTATTTTTATTTTTTTTAAATAAAGTCAAATCATTGTTCAAGTGAGTCGTTTGCTAGATATAATCTCCCATATTTTTGGGTAAGTGTTGACAATATATATATATATATATATATATATATATGTAGACATATATGTGTTTAACTTATCAAAAAAGAAAAAGAAAAAAGATAAGCTGAATTACATTTAAAGGCAGAATTCTGGTCAGTCGATTTGAATGAGGTAAATCAAAATAAGTCAAATATTTTTTCAAATAGGTTGTTTGCCTTATTTTTGGGTAGGTGTTCATATTATGTTTATATACATCTTGTATTGCATTGTTGTTATTATGGTTCCATGGCCCCGAGTCATGTATATATACAAGAGTTGCATTCATAAGGATTTAAACAACCACCATCACATTATATATGAAAATGGTTCTCTCTCATTTTTTAAATGATAAAATTCTCGTGAGAGACTTAGATATAATAAAAAAGAAAGTTATATGAACTTATACAAGTTTATATAAGTTGAGCTCAAATTTATATTAGTTTTTGGCTCTATGGAAATTTGGGTGGGTTTGTACTCTTGGAGATCATGATTAATTGACAATCCACAAATTGCAGCAGTGTGAAAGAGCATCTATACTTAGCTTATGTGGTGTATTTGGAAGGATGAAAATGAAAAAAAAAAAATTTGAGGACTAATAAATAATGATGTTGGAGGAGCTGAAATTTTTAATTTCCAATGCTCTCATGTTTTGATTACTGCTTAATTTAGACTTAATGGGCTTGACTTAAACGATTTTCTGCAAGAAAGAAGAACAAATAGAGAGATATTTTGTGTAAGGACTCGATGATCCATTTCATATATCACTGATCCTTATATACATTTATAGTAAACGAAAAGATTACATAAGAATTTAATTACAGGATCATTACAACATAAATGCATGAGTTACAAAATAATACAATAACTGAAAATTCTCTTAATCTTCTCCCTAAAATCTTCACTATATCAGAATTGGTATCTTCCATGATCTTAGTAGTTTCAACTTGATGTTGGGTGGCTGATTTTCCATCTTTGACAGGCTTGATTTTAGGCTTGATTCTCTTCATCTTGTCGAGCACAATACAATACAAGTTGTATATTTTTTAACATTCACCCTCAAGTGCATGGGAAGTTGTCTGACCATGAACTTGTCCCTTAGCATTAGAACTCGAGCTGTAGTTAAGCCTTTAGTAGACACATCAGCAGTTTGATTAGTAGAGGCAATGTGCTGCAATGAGATATCTTTATTCAGAATATTCTCGTGAATGAAATTGTAGCCAACTTCTATATGCTTTGTCCTTGCATGAAAAATGAGATTAGATACTAGTGCTATAGCACCTATATTATCACACCATATTGTAGGCATTTGAGAAATAGGCACATGTAGATCACGAAGTAGCATTCTCAGCTAGTACATTTCTACAGTTTTTAGGGCTAGAGATCCATATTAAACTTCTATGCTTGATTTTGAGACAACAACTTGTTTTTTGGCAATCCAAAATACAAGGCATGGACCCCTATAGATGCCAAAGCTTACTGTTGATCTTTTATCATCTGTTGAATTTGCCCATTCTGAATCATATAATGCATTCAAATTGAGTGACCACGAGTAAAGTATAAGCCATGATTTAGTGACCCATTTTAGTGTTTAAGCACTCTTTTAGCTGTAGTCTAATGTGTAGAGGTAAGTAGGGGTGTAAACGGTCCGGTTCGGTCTGGGAAAAATGTGGACCGATTCTATTCGGTCCAAAAAATTTTCCACCCTAGACCAGATTGAATAGGATTCGGTCCATACCGGTCTGGCCCAATTCGGTTCAAGGGCGGTCTGATCTGGTCCGGGGGTACCCCATATGATTTAATGGGCTAAATTTGATCCAAAATCTTGTAATAATTAAATATACTTTTTTGGTCTAAGTTTATAAATTATTAAATATATACTAGTACTACTTTCTTAAAAAAATAATCATTTTTGCCAATTGTCAATTTTTAATCTCATGTAAATATTAAACAAAATATATAAATTCTTAATAGACTTAATACTTATACTATAAGTTATAACTAATATTCTATATTATATATAGCCCATAAGTTGATTAGTTAATTTAATCCTCATAAGTCATATCAATTAATCAATGATATTAATGATCATTGATCATACTTCATATATAGTTAAAAATAACATTAATAATTAATATTTATAATTGCTACATGTAATCATAAGAAGAGTAATTATTAATTAGTTAATAGTGATTTAGTGATACATCATAGGTTGGTTAACTATAACTAATAACACTATTATATAATTTACATTAGTATATTATAAATTTATATGTTATTGAATAGTGATAAATTAGTAATAATATATTAAATAATAATAATACATTTATTACTTATAAGTTATTACTAATACTCTATGTAAATATATTATAATTTATACTTTTATACTACAACTATTATAAATTATAATATGTTAATATTATAAAAGTATATATTATATATTAATATGTTATACTACCACTCTTAATCTATATTAATATTAATATTAAAATTTATATACTATTACTTATATATACATATATAAAAATTAAAAAACAAATATGTGTGCATTCGGTTCGGTCTGGTCCGGTCTAGGGGGAGAACATTTTCTCCCCTTAGACCGGACCAGAAATTTCTGGTCCATAAAAAAATGGGACCGGACCGAATTCTATCCGGTCTCGGATCAGTCCAACCGGTCCGATTCGGTCTTTTTACAGCCCTAGAGATAAGGTAGTGCAATTTTTGGCACAATTGGTTTACAAATAATATTATCTCCAACCTTGTTAATGTGCAATATTGTAGAACACCTACAATTTGCCTATATTTAGTTCCATCATCAAGAGAGATCCCATCAGCTTGACAAAGTTTGAAACCTGAAGCAATTGGAGAGTAGTGTGGTTTTGTCCTAGCTATTTTGGCTTTATTTAGCAGCTCTAGTATGTATTTTAACTGACTTAGATGAATGTCCTCATTGTCACTATGTACCTGAATGCCAAGAAAGAATGACAAGGGCCAAAGATCCTACATTGCAAAATTTTTACTGATATACTGAATAAATTGTTGAATATGATATGAGTGAGTTTCTGTGATGATGATATCATCTACATAGATAAGCACAAAGATATGAATAGAATTAAGGTGAAAAGTGAAGAGGGAATGATCCACTTGGAATTCGTGGAAGCCAAGATGAGTGAATGCTTCAAAAAGTTTGTGAAACCAAGCTCTAGGAGCTTGTCTAAAGTCTATAGAGAAACTTCTATTTAATTTGCACACATAATTTGGAAATTGTTTGTCTTCAAAATCTTGTGGTTGTTCCATGAAAACCTCTTCATTTAAATGGCCATGAAGGAATGCATTTGAGACATCTAATTGCTTGATTGGCTATCGGTGATGACTTGCTATTGCTAGAACTACTCAAATGGTAGCTAGTTTAATGACTAGACTAAATGTTTTAGTATAATCAATGCCATCTTTTTGTTCATATTTTTGGGTAACAAGTCTTGCTTTGTATTTGTCTAGTCACCCATTTGACTTTTGCTTCACTTTAAAACCCGTTTGCAACTTATAACATTGCTTGTGTGTGCTCTTACACAAACTTAGACACCTTTAGCTAAGAGTTCATGGCATAAATTTTTGAAAATATCAAAGACCTTATCAAGAAGAGTATTTGGTAATGTTTAATTGGTTTTTAAAAATATTTAATGTGTATGTAAATAAAGAATATGCAAATGATTTATTTGTATATATAATTTTAAAAGGATGATTTCGAACAAAATTTTGGCCGAAGAAAGGAGTATAAGATTACTGATGAGCGTAAAACTACTTATGAGCTTAGAACTACTGATGGGCTTATGTGTAATATATTTTACGAATATAAGGCAAGATGTTATGAGGATTATATTAAGCTAAAAAACATGGATGATGCATGCCAAAATCATTTTCAAGATGTTTGACCTTTTGATTGGAAAAACGTTGCGACATGTTTGAGAATCTCGCATATAAGGTAAATGACTTTTTTTCATGTCATATTTTATAATTCTCTTTTGCTAATATTTATGACTTCTATACATGAGTAATATTCTATAAACAAAATAAATAGATCGAACTTAAAGATTTATTATCATGCATGTTCAAGACCTTTTCATCGCCTCTCTAAGAAGTTAGTAATGCTATTTTATATATTTGATTCCTCAAGTTTATTGTTTGTCGTATTCTAATTACTTTCAATCTTTGATATATGTGTATTGTAGAAAGAGTTAAATACCAATTATAATATGAAGAAATTATACGTCGCATCACATATTATTTGTAATAGAGAGTGGACTCATCCCAACACTCTTGAAAATTATATAAGTATTATTATTTGTTTTAGTTAAACATATTTGATTATTTGTGGCAATATTAATTCTTTCTATTATGTGTAGGATAAAATGGTTTTCCTACGTGCTTAATTTGTGTTAGATGAGAATTTCTCAACAAGTAATGTTGACATTTTTATAAAACTTCAAATCCACATCAAGATATCTGAGTTGTTTAGTCGTTGTATAAAACCTTCTAGCTCGTTCCCATCATCCAACAATGCCTCCACACCTCTAGGGTCTTAGAAGAGGGGAGATTTAAGATCGATAAATTGAGGACAATGCAACATGAGTTAGAGGCTCAAGTGGCATAACGAGTAGACAAGAGATGCGATTGAAATAACAAAAATAATAACAAGAAAAGTTCATGAGAGAGATGCAACTCTAATTGTATGTGTTTGCAACAGTTTTAGACCTCCAAACACTTGATTTATATTATACAAATTTTACAATTAGTTATATATGATGAACACTATTGTTTTATTTATTGAGTTCGTATTTATGAGACCACTTTTATGTTTGAACAAATTGTAATGCATTTTTTAAAGATATCATATATATATGTGTGTGTGTGTGTGTGTACTTAGCCTAGAAAAAAAATATATGTACTTTCTAAGATATCATATATATATATATTTGGTTTTTCTTTATTTTGGATAAAATGGAATTTCTACTATTTGAATAATCAAAAATTGTTTGAACATAATCAGTAAAACCATTCGAAAGGTGACGTAAAATATTCGAACGTAATCCGTGATCATAGTTCTAACATCAATTGGACATCTTTGAACGCAATAAGCGTTCAAATGCTTTATGGCAACTTCAAACATGACATCTACATCTGAAGACTACATTTCATATTCGAACGTATCATAATCTGATCAAGCACTCGACATAATGTGTTCGAATATAGTTATATGTTCAACCACTAAATTTAATATTCAAACGTTTTTCTATATCAATAGGTTGGAACAAGTTTATTTCAGTTGACCACTTACGCCAATGTGTTCGAACATACTTCACCATCAAACATAATGATTTGCTTGTTTGATTGGATGGAATTTAATTGTCCCAAAAAGCTTTTTGGTTCGAATGCTATCGAATAGTTTTGTTCAACTCCATTTCAAAAAATATTTTTTTGCAAGAAATTTAACTTTTTGTCCCCAAAAACCTTTTAGAAAAGTGCTATTTTTTCATCTCAAAAAATATTTTGGGACGAAATTGAAAATTTTCAAACAAAGAATTTCATCCCAAAATCACTATTTTATTGCAATGGTAGTTTTTAATCATTATTGGGTCCGAATATTATTTTAGAGTAGTGAATGAAGTGAGAACAAAACAATGGGCTTAAAAGACTTGTCCCCGTGGAAAAAATAGTAATTTAAATATGAATATTATAAAGTAAGAATTTTTAAAATTAGGATATCTTGTAAAATGAGCTTCTACATCTCTTAACAAGAAATTGCCAGCTCAACTTTTTTTTTTTCTCACAATCAAACTACATTGTCCACACATAATTAAAGCATATAAACTTTTTTTTCTTACTAAAGGAAAATTAATGGTACATGCCGACCACTACAGTGGTAACCAGATTCCAAGAATATCATATTTCAGCCAAGTACTTTGGCGACCTCTTAAGAACTTTGGACTTTTAGAATTTGATTTAAAATAATTAATTTGGTGGGATTTAGTTTATTATAAAACTGGTAGAATTATGAGGTGGTTATGTGATTGAATGGTGTAAAAAAAACAATTCTACCACAGCCTAACCAAAAATGTACCAAAAACTCACATGTACTGCAATATATGTATATAACATATTTATGGATTTATATACATAGATATAAATCCATGTGATAAATGAACTTGACAAAATTTATCTAATTAAAAATTATAAAAATAAGAGAATATAAATATTCTAGTCAAAAATAAATTACAAAAAAGTAATCTCATAAATTGATGTGATTTGATATGATTTATCAAATTGTTAAATTATTTTTATCATAAAATAGATCTAACAGATGATCCAAAATCATTTTTAGTGTTTAAAATTATTTTTATATAATTTCATTGCGACTATAGCACTCATTGAGAAATGTGAAAGCTATTATTTTTTAGTCAAGTATATTATAGATATATAAAACAGTTACAAGATACATGATATAATATGGTGGGAGGCCCTCACATTCATCCAAAACCAACTGGTACAATACAACAAAAAAATTAAAGGGATCTGAGGCCAAGGACCTGACCCCACCCATTTCTTGCAAGGAGAAGTTGCATGAAATGGTTTTGATACAATCTGATAAATGGACTACAATATAGTGATATGTGTTGCATGTCGCTAGTCTAAATAGGTTGAATAAGACTTTCATTACTCTTTCCCATGATCCTTGGTTAATATGACCAATAACATAGGAAGATATTAGGTTGAAAAGGCGTCAAATTGTCGGGAGGAGACTGCCAGGAATTGTGGTGGCACAAGGACCACGTACCCCACTACGAGACTGGACGTTGGTTGAATCTTAGAGATTCGCAGTCGTTGACCCTAAAAATGTTGCTTGTGTTGCGGCAAACTCGCCATGATGTGGTAGCGAGTGAGATGCCAGCACTGTTTGAGCTAGGGGTGGTCAGCGGGTATCCGTACCCGCTGACCCTCCCGCAACCCGCAAGGCGGGGGCAAGTTAACCCGTTCGACGACAATGAACGAGGTAAACCTCGCCCGCCTTTTGGGGTATGGACGGGGGCGGGGGTGGTAGAGGTTTAACCCCGTCCCGTATTACCCCGCCCCTCGCATCCGCATATATATTAAATATTAAATATTATATTAAAAAATCCAGATGACTCAAAACAGCGTCTTTTTGTCATCTGGATTTTTTTTTTTAAATTTACTTACATAAAACGACGCCGTTTTATATAAAACGCAGTTGTTTTATATAAACGAATTTAAGAATTAAGCCCTCCCGCTCCCCCTTTCGATCTCCGTCGCTCACTCTTATCTCTCTCTCGTCTCCCTCTCACACTCTGTCTAAAATCGGCCTGAACCCTAGCCCTAAAACACACCTCAGGCCACCGTCGTCACAGCCGCTGGCCACCGTCGCTGCCAAGTGCGAAGAATCCCTCTCTCTCATATTTGATAGTTCTCCGGTTCTCCCTCTTTGCTTCTCCGATATTTCTCCGAATCTCCACAACGGTAATCACCTAAATACTAATCTCCCATTTTTTTCGTTTTGAATCTTGAAATTTTGAAATTATATGATTGTGTTGAAAACTTGAATTTATTGAATAATTGATTATGAGTTTATGGAGTGGATTGTCTGATTGTGTTGAGACTTGAGTTGTTCTAGGGTTTGGAATCTGGATGCCGATGGATTGTCTGAAATTTGAATCGGTAACATATATAATGTATATATATATATATATATATATATATATTAAAAATCAATACCAGCAATTATTTTTGGCATTTGATCACTAATATAAATTGCTATTTGCCGGTGGATGGTGGTAGTGGCCACTGGCCAATTAACTGGTACTGGTAGTGGACGGTGGACGGCATTTGATCACTAGTCTGAATCCTGATCATCCTTTGACCTTTCCTAGTTTCCTGCCTCCTCAATTTTTTTAGTTAATTATCATCTTTTCATTATTAAATTATTAAGAGAGATTTATTATTTCTTAAAAGTTTATTAATAATTTAATACCGCATCTTAAAAAAAAAACAAAAGAAAAATAATTATAAATAATATAAACAAGTACATGTTTTAATTGACGGGTCACTAGCTATATATATGTTATTATGTTATTTCTTAAGCAGGTATCAAGTAAATTAGTTCTTTAAGATTGTATGTTTTGTTTTGGGGTGAACAAAACCTAATTTATTTCAATATTTCACGTCTCATTATTAAATATATAATATTATACAGCTTGTCTATTCCAATTTATATTTATACTTATCCAATAATTTAATTTTGTTTCCGTACTGTTGTCTTTTATTAATCAATTTGCTTCCAATTCGCAGACACCATATGATCAGTTAATTGGCCACTACCACTGGCAAATTGATTCTTTAATTAAATCAATACCAGAGGCATTCAGCCATTACTTTATATTAATATATTAATATATATTATATGGATGAACGAATCGGATCAATAGAAAACAGTGAACACAAAATGTTCGACAAATAAAATTAATATTTGAAAAATAAAATCACTACTAACCATACGTGTTAACTATAAGTCTATACATCTCAAAATAAAATAAATGAGAATATACATACACACACATATATATTTGTGATGTCATGTTAAATTAATAGGCAAAATGAGTGATATAATCATATAAATTATTATAGTTTGATGCATTAGGAATTATTTGAAAGTTAGACAATTGAGTCAAATTTTGAATTGAGATTTGAGCCTATTATATTTTGGTATGACCATTTGTGTTGCATTTATTATAATTTCAGATTTGTTGTAAATGGAAAGTCCAGAGGATTCTAGTGCGAGCTCCCCGGAGGGGGTCTTGGGTACCTCCGGCCCTAACCCTAACCCTATCCCGACCACTACCACTACTACTACCACTACCCCTAATCCTACTAGTACTCCCCTTTCGGTTGAGACCCCTGACCCTACTCCTCCTACCACTACCACTTGGCCTGCCCCCAAGCAGTCTAGCAAGAAAGCCCATCCATAATTTGGGCTCATGTCACCAAGATAGAAGGTGGTGACCCCAATGATCCAAAAGCCAAATGCAACTATTGTGGCAAAATTTATGGGTGCCACTACAAGAGACATGACACTTCCCAGATAAAATTGCACTTGGAGGAACAGTGCAAAAAATCCCCAATTTTGAAATCTTTGGTAGAGAAGACCCGATCCGGGCTTGAAGTTGGATTTAAAAAAATGGGTGAGGGGAGTAGTGGGGAGTTGGCATTAAAGGGGTATACAAAATATGATCCTAACGAGGTTAGGACACACCTAGCTCGCATGATTGTTATAGATGAGATGCTTTTCCAAGTGGTTGATGGGAAAGGGTTCCAAGCCTATTCTAGGTACTTGGAACCAAGATTCAATATTCCTTCTCGCTACACGGTGGCAAGAGATGTTAAAAAACTTTATCGATCAGAAAAAGAGAAGTTGTGGGGTTTATTGGTGGGGGAAAATGTTTGCTTCACCACTGATTGTTAGATTTCTTGTATAATCTTAATTTTATGTGTATGACTGTGCATTGGGTTGATGGGGGTTGGACATTGCATAAGAAAATCCTCAAATTTTGTTAAACCACTGATCACAAAGGTGAGACGATAGGGAAGGTCTTAGAGGCCGCTGTAAAAGAGTGGGGGTTAACTCGGGTTTGCACTTGCACGGTTGATAATGCTGGGGCTAACGATGTTGCAATGAGACATCGTAAGACTATCATGAATAATGCGATTAGAACGATTTTGGGTGGGGATTATTTGCATGTGCGATGTGCAGCACATATTCTTAATTTAATTATAGATGATGGCTTAGATAAGCTTGGTGACTCGGTTGCTCGAGTCAGGACTGCTGTGAGATGGGTCAGATCTTCTCCTGCTAGATTGGTTAGGTTCAAAGTTGCTGCAACTATTATGGGTATAACATGTAAAAAATGTCTTTGCACTGATTTGTCTACAAGGTGGAACTCAACCTTTTTGATATTGGAGGCAGCCCAGGAGTATAAGTTGGCATTTGATACATTGGGTAATGAAGACATACAATATGTCAAGTATTTTGATGAAAAGTCGGGGCATCCTTTGTCTAATGATTGTGAGGTTGTATCTATTTTTATAGAGTTTCTGAGAGTTTTTTACGATGTTACCAAAGTTTTATCTGGTTCTCTATATCCCACGGCACATCAATTTTGTCAACAAATAGCCAAGGTGAAAGAATAATTATTTGATATTGCAGCAGGTAGTAACACCACATTGCGGGAGATGTCTAGGACTATGATGGAGAAATTCGACAAATATTGGGGGGAAGAGTTTGATAAAGCCAATATCTTGTTATATATTGCATGTGTCCTTGACCTACGGTTTAAGGTTAAAGGCATGGTATTTAGGTTGACTGATGCAATTGGCAAGGATTGTGCGTCAGCTGTTGCATCTCGAGCTCAAGAAACACTTGTTAGATTATTTGATGAGTACACTATCGTGGGAGGTAGTAGTGTTGCAGCATCTACAGCCACAGGTATCCCCCCACTAGGTGCAGATGCCAGGCGTGGAAAAAAACGTAAAATGGACTGGGGTGACAAGATGGAGTTGACCTCCTTGGATTTTATGGGTTCCACCACAAATGCCCAGTCAGAGGTAGACAGATATTTGGCATTAGATCTTCATTCATTTGTACGAGATTTTGATATATTAGCTTGGTGGAAGATGAATGTCCCCAAATATCCCGTACTTTCAAAGGTTGCTCGTAGTATCTTGGCCATCCCGATCAGTACAGGAGCCTCAGAGTCGGCCTTCAGCACTACAGGGCGCGTATTAGATCCTTTTCGGAGCTCATTAGATCCTATCACTGTTGAGTCCCTGATTTGCACACAGAATTGGATCATGGGTGCTGAAATTCATATTCCGGAGGTTATTGATTATGATCCGGTTGAGGCTGAGGACAAGGCTGCTGATCAGTCTGGATCTGGTAAATTGTTACACAATAAATATTTACATTATTTTGTATTTATTTAATTAAATTTAATGTTACACAGATTTTACATTTAATTGTTGTAATTTGTAGCGATCGTAATGCCAACACCTGGGACACCGTCAACAGCTACCTCCACTGCAGTATGACCTACGTCACCTACCAACCCATCACCATGGTTTGTACTTTACACAATTGTTTTTTAATTGTTATTTACATTTATAATTTTATAATATTTGTAATGTTAGTTTTTAACTTATTTTGTAATTCTTGTTTATGAGTTTTGACATTTTCTAATTTCTATGACAGTATTATTTTGTATGTCAATTGTCAAGCCCATCTTTTAAGTTAATAACCCAATTTAATTTTGGTAAGTAACTTAGTATTTTTAATAAATTATTGTTTTTTTCATGTTTATAACTTTATATTTGTATTTTAATTGTTTTTTAACTTATTATTGCAGGTTAAACTTAAGGCCCAACAACCCCACAGTCCCCATCCAAGTTTGCATTATGACTCTTTTATCGTGACAAAGTCCAATCACCAATATCCAAGGACCATTATTATTAATCTTATTTTTTATAATTTTGTAAATTATAGATTTGTAAATTTGTAATGTTAATAGTTAATAGTACAATTTGTAATTTTGTATTTTGTAGAATTCATTTATATTATTGTAAATTTGTAAATTGTAATAGTTTAGTAACTAGTCTAGACTTCTAGTAGTTTTTATTTTTAAATTTTAACTTTTAACTGATTTAGACTTTTAGATTTTTAGTGATGTTTTTTTAAAATTATTTTATCATTTTAGAATTTAGTAATGATAATTATTTAGTATTTAATATATTGATATTTATTATTGTGAAATTATATCAGGTTTGATAATTTTCTGGGTAAAAAATGACTTAAAAATTTGATTTGGGCCGAAACAGACCCATAATCATCAACTGGGTCAGGCCCAACAGGGGCGGTGGCGGGGGGCGGGCAGATGGACATCCCCCCGCCCCCTGTTGATAGGCGGGGTGCGGTTTATATGTATGACCCCCCGCCCAGGCGGGGGCGGGGCTGGGGGCGGTAGTTGGGGGACCCCGCCCCAGGTAGGTCGGGGATCACCCCTAGTTTGAGCCACGTGTGAGAATTGCACGCCACTCTTGTCTACATTTTCCTTCTACCATCCGAAGGATTGACAGGTGGTAAGTCTTGTGGTGCGGCGCGTGGTAGTCTAGATGAGCCGCCAACAATGTGATTTTGAATCAAAAGCTTGAGTCAACGAAAAGTTTCAAGATGGTAGGCCATTATGAAGGCTTAGGCTAATTTTGGAACTTAGACTAAAATATGATCAACTCAGTTCAGTTTAATTTTAAGTTAATTCCAACATTTAAGTACTTAATTTTCAAATTACTAAACTCATTTCAACAAAAAACAAATTTACATGTAGAATCTACAATATTTTTTAATAGAATATCTTTTTACACAAGGCACCCACGATTTTTTCAATTTTTTATAAATATATTTAAATTTATTTTAGGTGAGTCTCATAAAATCCATTTCACCAACTTAACTCACTATTATTTATAAAAAATTTAATTCATTTTAACTCAGTTAAACATTCAAATCGAACCTTGGTCTCCATCACCATCATTATTAAATAGTGTTCAACTAAACTTCCTCTAACTGCCGTTAATGCGACACATGAAATCATTAATGATAGATAATAGCCCACAATCACTACGTGCAAGAATTGGAGTAGTCCACACCATCAATGAGTGACTCCTACGGCCATTACGTATATTCATCATCAGTCTCATAATTTTTTATGGGCCCAAATCAGTACAAGTGGGGAAGCTTAGATGGTTAGATATGAATCAACACTTCTATGGTCGGAAAGTTAAAAAAGATAAAAGAAGAAAAAAAGAAAATTATTTGAACTATATAAACAGAGGAGGATAGGTGGAGCCGATATTCCAACTACCTTCTAAACAATGTAAGATTTTTTTCCCTCTTTGAACAGCTTTCCCGTATGTTTTCCTTAAATCAACACTTGTTGGACAGCTTTCAGGTTTAGAATGAAAAATAAAAAGTTCATCAATCTCAAAATTAATGTGCGTATCTTTTTGTGCAATAAATCGTTTTAAATTTATATTTGGAATGCTTGCTCCTCACTACTACCCCCCACCCCCACCACCACCAGGTGAGTCTTTTTCATTTCACCTGGTCTGTAATATGTATAACTTACTCAAATTCCTTAACTTTGTATTTGTGTTTTGGTTTCAATATATATCACTAAAACTTGCCGAGAAAAAAATTAGAAAAAAAAAGCACCAAAAAGCAACTGTATATAGATACATGATGAACGTGACAATTCCATTTCTTATAAGCTTCCCCCACTTGTTCAGATTTGAGCCCACACAAAAGATATGAGACTGGTGATGAATAAATGTAAAGGGATGCTAGGATCTCGATTTTGGGATTTTGATTGCATTTCCATTTTGGTATTTTTTTTTTTTAGTTTTTTGATATAATTTTTAAGTAAGTGTTTTTAAATAATATTGTAATTTTTGTGTATTTTTAAAAAATATTTTAAGATGTTAAAATTTTTTTAGAAAAAAATATATATTTAAAAATTATATAAAAAAATTAAAAAATTAAAAAAAAAAAAATCGAAATCCCTAATAAGGATCTAAATAAAAATAAATAGCATTTTCTTAAATGTAATGGTCGTAGGAGTATTTCATTTATGGTGTTGACTATTCCAATTCTTGTACGTAGTGATTGTGGGCTATTATCTGTCATTAATAATCACATATGTCGCATTAATGAAAGTTATAGGAAGATTTAGTTGAACATTATTTAATAATGATGGTGATGGAGACCGACTTCATAATGGGGGACTCTTTGGTTGACTCGGGCTTTTAATTTTTTGAAGGGAAAACTCTATTCCATTTTATGAAGTAATGTTTGAGATACAAGGAGAGCCTCTTCCATAGTTACAATAATATCAGAAAGGGTAAGAGCATTTTTCGTCAACAGGTGGGCCATGTAAATTGCTGATTTTTCTAACATGAAAAACCTTCCACTATACAAAAAAAATCTAAAAAGGACCAAGCTTCTGTAAGAAACATGCTTTGGATATTAATCCCTAGGGAAGCTTGCTTGAGCACATTAACAGCTTGTAGGGAGTCGCCTTCGAGGATAACCCTTTGGAAGCCTAATTCAACGCCAAATTTAGCTGCTAGGAAAGCTCCATATGCTGAATATAGAGAAAACTAGACAATAAATGGTGAGATTGGCTCCATACGTTGAATATAGGCCTCGTTCAAAGTCACATTGTAGGCGGCTCACCTAGACAATAAATGGTGAGATCGCCATATAACTAGCAAAAATCCACTGACTACTGATTAGTAATAACATTATTAATATTTCTTAAGGTTTGTACCAGATTAGAGAGCGAGGGGGAATTTAGATTTTTTTATTGTTAATGTATTTTTTGGGTATGCATGAGTTTAATAATACAGTTGAATGGTTTACGATGATGGATTAATGAATATTGATATGGTGCATGGGTGTTCGTCTATAAAATAAATAAGACATATAAAATATAAATAAAGAGAGAAACATAGAGATCATTTACGTAATTCAACAAAAAAAAATCTATATCCAAGGTCAGACAATTGGGGGCGAAATTCACTATTTTTAATAGTTTTTTATAGTCTCTCGTGATCTCACATTACTCTTTATACAATAGAGGAGACTTAGACCTCTCGAAAGGTTGAAGAAGACATTGGGACGGGAATGAAAAAATTACAGTTTATTAAGTTAAAAAATTATTTTTAAGTTCAAAAGTGATAAAAAAAATATTTTTGGGTCCAAATTGTAAATTTGAATTTATAACTATGATTATAATTTAAAAATTAGTAGTTTTTAAATTTATAAGTGTATATTTTGTATAAATTGTAATATAGTAGAGTGATTCTTTTATATATTGTCTATACAATATAAGTGATCTCACACTTTAGTAGTGTAGGATTCTTAATTTATAATACTATATATTTTTATATTATATGGTAAAAATATTAAATATTATAAATACATAATTATGTATAATATAAATATATATTTATATATTTTTAAATAGATTTTGGATTCAAGATGGGGTATGGGGCGAGTCCTGTTGTATAACCCCCACCCCTGTTTGCATGGAGGGGCGATGGGAGTAGGACAACGGAGTGTGGGGCCCCCTATCCATCTCTAGAAGATATGAGATTTGTAAATATATTTTCTTTTTATAGAGGTTCATTTCTTTTTTCTTTTAATAAAAGGAAAGGCTAATGTAGTCATTCTCTTTGAATGCGACCTTAAGAATCCGTTCTTATTGTAGAATGTTCAATTTGAACTATAGTTATGGATGTGGCTATGTCAAGCACGAACTAAGTAAGACGTTTTTGTAGCTTTTAATGGTTTGATATAATGTATGAGATATAAATAAATAATGCATTCCCTACTTAAAAAGTTTAAAAGAATAATGCCCTACTCACAGTGCTTATTTATTCTAAAGTGTCTAGACATAGCTTCAAATTTTGTTCATTTTGTTTGACTGGAGTTTTCTTTTTTGGTGTAGTAACTAATACATTATAACCCCTCGTTTTGTTTCACTCCGAATTTTGACCCGTTCAAGTCCATTTCAGCCATTTTGGCACTTACTCCCTTTTAGGTTATTTTTCTAATTTTCTTTTTGTATTTGAATGTCATTTTTGTAAATTTCAAAATTAAAGGGTATTTAATTAATTTAGAATATAAAATATATTTATATAATTTCAATTTTTTGTAACTTAAAATTTGTCCCCCAATCTTTCTTTTTAAATATCATTATTTTTAATAATTTCTCTACTTTCTTAATTTGTTTTTTCTTTATTTCTACGTGTCAACTCAAGTTTGTGACTTTTTCAACGTATATTTATTTTATAAATATTCAACTCTTCCATATATTTACACATGTATATTACACCCACTCATATATATATATATATATATATTTATTCTATTAGTTGTTAGTTCATATATATATATATATAATATAGTTAATTTTAAAATGGGATACCAAAATACACCAGTATTTAAATATTTTATTCTAATATTTAAGCTAGATGATCACTAAAGTAGAATTTATAACATTACTAGACCAAAGAAAATTCCGTGGCTTAGGGTCTCCATAAGTTTTCCACTTACCTTAATTTGAGCATTGGGCCTGGGCCAACAAGGAAGTTGGTCGTGTTGATTAGTCTATTTGCCATCAGGCCTGGGCCTACCAATCTTATAGTTCCTCCCCATCTCATCAGTTCCTCACCAATCACCATTTTCGAATCCAATTAGTTCTCTTGGTTGAAGACAGAATCCTATCATCACCGAGTCTTCTTGTTATTAGAGATACTTGGGATTTCGATAATGGATTTTGAGTATTCTTTTAATATTTTTATTTAATAATTAAATAAATATTTTTATTAATATTGTGAATTTTACTATTTTTAAAAAATATTTATGAGCATTTTAAATAAATATATATATATATATATATATATATATATGTAAAAGATTTACACTTGTAGAGACCCATAATTGGACACAGCCACCTTGATCATCCTTTGATTTATTTCCACTTTCCTTGATCATCCTTTTGTCACATTTTTATTTAATTTATTTTTATCACATTTTTGTTGGAGTAAGAAATAGTTTTTTAATATTTGACTAAACAATTGTAATTCTTTGGCTAAGTACTATAAAAGAAATTTAAATTATTTTAAAGATGCCTAATTTAATGTGGACTCTTTTTGACACAAATTATTCAAAATTTGACCATCATTCTTATTTGCCAAGTCAATAAAAATGCTCTTAAGCATCATGTAGGCAGTTGGCTACAACTCTTTTATAATAGACCTTCCAAATTCCGACTATATTTGAAACATGTTCTATTTGAATTCAAAGATAAGATAAGATTAGTTGAATTGAAATGAGTTTTAAAAATTAAATAAAATATTAGAATATTATTTTTTAATATTATTATTATTTTAGAGTTTGAAAAAATTAAATTAAAATTAAAAAAAATTAAATTATATATTATATATTATATATTATATATTATATATTATATATAAATTTAAAAAAATTATAATAATAAGATTGCATATCTTCGAATCTAAAAGATGGCTTAAATTATAAAGGGTCCGTTTCATATATTTTATTTTTTAAGATCATTAATGATCATATTGTATTTATTTATTGCTTTATTCCTATATTATAATTTATAACTGAAATGAAAGAGTTAGGGTTGAAATTTATGGTTTGAAATATTTAAGTACATTAATTTTTTAGATTCGTCACCATCGATCACCTTTAATTAAGATCTGGTTCAAAGTTGAACAAATTGAAACCTCGAGCATTTATGAGAGGCGTGGAAATTATGATCCAAAGCCCAAAGAACCACGAAAATGTCTAAATCAAGCATTAAATAATGGGGCCGGGCCATGCCCATTCGATCGATTTCAGCATCTAATGCCGACTTTTTCTTATTCCGTGATCATGTTGGTTTGGTTTTCATGTCAATTTCAAAGCCGAAGAACGTGTCAGATTGGAAGAGGCTGCTCTTTTGCACGTACGCTCTTTACCAATTACTTATAACAGACATATGCAATCTTCAAATTTCGAAAATGAATAAATAAATAACATCAATAAATTCGCCCTTTAAGGCGTAGTTTGAATTTGAAGATGGGATAAGTTGAGATAAATTTAGTTTATTTTTTAATATTATTATTATTTTAAAATTTGAAATAGATGTATTATAATTTGAAAAATGTATATTGAGATTTAAAAAAGGTGTATAAGAATTTATATTTTGTATAAAAAATTATAAAAATATAATGATGAAATGGAAGTGAGTTGAGATGAGCTCAACCTACTTCCAAATCCAAACGGAGCCTAAGACTTTCGTTTATGAGGTATTTCAAACTATTAAGATTTCTCATAAATATTTTTGCTTAAAATGATTTTTATGTTTTGAATATGAGAAATACTCTAATAATAAAATGAATCAATGATTATACAAAATTAATTTTGTAAATTGATATATTTTGATATGATTTATCAGATTATAAAATTATTTTTATTATAATATAGATTTTATGACGCCAATTTACGAGATTATCTTTGTGTAATCCTTTTGTGTATATAACACTCCTCATTTATTATTTAAAGCTCGAATTGTACAGGTTGGTTCGATATACCATATATTTTATATTAATTTTTTTAATATTATATATAATATCTTTTATATTATATACAATATTTTACACATTAGTATATAATGTATATTAATTATAATCACATTTTATGGTCTAATACTAATAGTCTAATACTACATTACTATTAGTACTATACTTTAATTCTATATATAAATTACTATACTCAATAATTACATATAAATAATGATATAGCTAATACTATTAGTATACTAATACTATCACTATCAATAATATAGTTATAAAAATTAAACACACTATAACAAATGCTAATATATAATTATTCTAATTATTACAACTAATACTAATATATATACTAATGCTAATAGTCTAATAGACTAATATAGACTAAAATTAAAATTGAAAAGCTGGACCAAACCAGTATAATTGGTAGTACCGGTTTGGGAGGATAACCGGTGTGTAAACGGTTTTTGAAAATGCAAAATGGTACATATTGATTTGATCCTAGATTTGGTCTAAAATTGGATTAAACTGGACCGGTTATACCCCTGATACTATCCATGTCAAGACATAAAAATACACAATCAAGGTTTAAAAAGAAAAAAAAAATTAGGGGTTGTAATTCATATTTGCAGGTTATATTCTTATCATGATAAGTCATGAATATTCAATTATATAACTCAATTTGAATCCGACCGGTTAAGTTAAGCGTGTCAGAACTTCAAACCCTAATATAACCAATTTAAATAATGGATTGTGTCATGTCACATTTTTTGACTATTTATTGATCAACATGACATGAGTCATTTTAATCTGCATTATCTATTTGACCTGATTAATATAATTTTATATAAAAGTTATTAGCTATGTTTATTAGTAGTCATAATATCTAAAAGTAATAATTAGACTACCCACTAACTAGAAATATAAATCATTTTCAAATTTTAACTTATAATAAAAACTACAATTCCGATATTAACAAATATAAGTATATGTTTAGAATTACAATCCCAACAGTAAAAAAATAAACATATCAAAAAATACAAGTATCACAATTCAATAATAATAAAGTTGCAATTGTGAGTAAATATCTAAACGGGTCATAATATATTGGTTTCATATCAAGCGAGTTGACCCATTATTGACTCGTTTATAATTTGTATCTTAACCGGTCAACTTGTTTGGACCTAAATTCTTAAAATCAAACCTAAACCCGCTAATTTTTATGTCTGTTTGTGTTGGGTTCATGAATCGTATTCATATTGCCACCCATAAGAAAAACTATATGTTAGAATAAAACATTATGTTTCTTTTAAGAGAAATGCTATTATGCCCTCTAATTTATATAATTCTACTTTCTTAAATCCTTAATGTGACATTTGTGGTGCCGTGTGGCTTATTAAAAGAATTATAAATACAAATATGAAAGGGCAAAGGGAATCTAGGATTTTAATATTATTCTTTTTTTTATTGTATTTTCGTGCATCAATGTGGTACCACGTTTATAAAGCAAAATGAGTAGTACAAATTAGAAGGTATAATAACATTATTCATACTTAAATTAAAAAATGCACTTAGAAATTACAAAATAACCAACATATTTAATGGAATAAAACGAAGATTTATCTAAAACTAGAAAAAAGAGTTATTTTAAAAAATCAAACTCGAAAAAACTAATATAAATATATATATATATATATATAATAAGCAGATAAATATAATATACCACCATACTTATTTTTGGACAAAAAAAAACAATTTGAAGAATCTATGAATATCAGGAGTGTTACCCCCACCATATAGTTCGGGGTAGCCCCCTCTCGGCCCCCCACCCCACATGGGTTGGGAGATGGGGTATTCACCCTCGACTCTGGTGTTGAGGGGCAGGAACACCCCATCTCCGGTGTTGAGGGGCAGGACAGACTCCCAATCTGCTTTATCTTTTGTCTGCTTCAATAATATACTACAGTCTACTAGACTCAAAAATATATCTTTGACCACTTTAATTATTTTAGATTAAAAAATGATCAAAAATATATTTTTAGATCTAAATTTTAAATTAGACTATAATTTAAAAATTATGTAGTTTTTAAATTTGCTTGTGTATATTTTGTATAAGTTATAGTTTAATAGTGTTGATGTCGAAAAAATCGATCAACGAACCGGGGTAGGAGAAAGAGTCATTCTCGACCCACTGGTAAGAGTTGGGCTTCATTTGGTGTCATTTGGAGCCCCCAGCGAGATTTTGATGCGACTGGCGCGTGTGTTGATAACAGATAAAATAAATAGGCATAAACACATTATTTACATGGTTGGCTCACTATACAATTAAAATATACATAAATCTGTAAATAAAATTTCTTGGTTGGAGCTCTTGAATCCCTCTGAGAAGGTTGAAGAAAATGATGCTAAAGAGAAGACAATGAGTTTGTTTGAGAAAGGGTCAGAAAATCCCTTTTGTCACCTGTTTTGAGGTCTTTTTATAGTCCCTTGCCGTGTGTTAATTATTTTTTCGTTCGGCGTGCCTCCCTACCTTCCTTCCTTTCTGTCATTTCCCTATGCGTGCCCATGCCTTGACACCCTTGATTTTTACCTATGCACCTGCCCCTATCCTTGTATCTCATCATACCTTTACAAAGCTTTTAATAACTGGGTCCCTTCCCTTGATTTCCTCTCTCACAATATTCCGTAAATTCTTAGCAAATGTATTTTGGTGAGAATTTTCTTAAAACATCTACTATTTTGACTTTGAGATGATGGTGGCTCAACTCCTAGGCACAAGGTAAAATAAAAATATGTGATACATAAATAATTAAGAGAATGCTGTAATGCGCTAAATTCCAAAACTTTCGATGGCGTAGAGTGCCTGCACGGGGCTCAGTTAAGGAGGGAGATAACACGACCTTAAGAGTGGGAACGCGAAGCGTGAACGTGGCGGGAGATGAGCTCGACCACTAGAGTGAGGATGTGAAGCGCGAGCGTAGCGGGAGATGGGCTCGACCGCTAGCATGAGGATGTAAAGCGCGAGAGTAGCGGGAAATAGGCTCGACCGCCAGCGTGAGGACACGACGCACGAGCATGGCGGGAGATGGGGAGGCATGGGCACACATAGGGAAATGACAGAAAGGAAAGAAGGTGGGGAGGCACGCTGAACGAAAAAACAACTGATACACGCCAATGGACTGTAAAAAGACCTCAAAATAGGGGACAAAGAGGATTTTCTGACCCTCTCTCCCTCGCCTCACACAAGGACTCACTCTTCGCCTCACACAAGGACTCGCCCCTTGCCTCACACATGGACTCGCCCCTCGTCACTCTCCCTCACCTCACACAAGGGTTCGCCACTCACCTCACCTAGCTCCCACACTCGTCTCACGCACACCTGGGACTTTCCCTCTCCATCTACACACAAACCAAGCTACAACAACTCTCTCATGCTCGGGAAACATGAGCTTGTCATGCATGCCTGCAAAAAAACAAAAAAAAAAAAAAAGAAAAAGAAAAAGAAAAAAGGGACTCACCTCACGAACTTATACATGACATGCATCTCTCTCTCGGACTTGTCGGCCAAGCCTCTCCCATTCGGAGTTGTTTGCTGCTTCTTTAATTATTTAGACAGGACCCTCACCGCCTCGGATCACGGGAATCCAAACTCAGTTGCTCAACAGGCTCGATCTTTGACAAACCTTACGCTTCAACTATGCATGCACAGACTCGGGCAAGCAACGCACTCAACCCGGACTCAACATGCTCAGAAAGTCAAACTGCGGTGACTTAAAACCTCCGCTTGGTGTCGTTCATAGTGTGCGAGTTCATTTTCCACTAATGAAGTTATTTTTTGCAGCGTGAAGCGACGACACTTCTCCCAAGACGGAATGAGCTCCGCACTCTCGTCACACACACAGGACGCCAGTGAATTGCGGGGTCAAGTCCAGGCTCTTGCCTACTCCTAAACTCCTGCATGATAGTTCGCCTAGAGTTTGAGTCTCGAGACTAGAGCCTTAGCCTAAGCACACTTGTAAACCTTCTTCGTCTCTCCATCAGCAAGGCACGCAAATAACGGGGTTGAGTCCTAAGCCCTCGCCCACTCCTAAACCCTTGCATCATAGTTCGCCCAGAGATCAAGGCTAGAGGCTAGGATCTAGCCCGAACACATTCGTAAACTTTCTTCGCCTCTCCATCAGCAAGGCATGCGAATCGTAGGGTTGAGTCTTGGGCCTGCCCATTCCTAAACCCCCACATCATAGTTCGCTCAAAAGTCTAGGCTCAAGCCTAGGGCCCCAGCCCGAGTACATTTGTAAACCCTCTTCGCCTCTCTATCAGCAAGGCACGCAAATTGCGGGGTTGAGTCCTGGCCCTTGTCCACTCTTAAACCCTCGCATCATAGTTCGCCCAGAGGTCGAGGCTTGAGAATAGAGCCCTAACTCGAGAACACTCATAAACCCTCTTCGTCTCTCCATCAGCAAGGCACGCAAATTGCAGGGTTGAGTCCTAAGCCCTCGCTCACTCCTAAACTCTCGTATTATAGTTCGTCCAGAGGTCAAAGCTCGAGGCTAAGGCCCCGGCCCGAGCATAGTTGTAAACCATCTTTGTCTCTCCATCAGTAAGGCATGTGAATCGCGGGGTTAAGTCTTGGGCCTTCACCCACTCCTAAACCCCCACATCATAGTTTGCCCAGAGGTCGAGGTCGAGGTCAAGGCTAGGGCTCCAGCCCGAGCACACTCATAAACCCCCTTCGCCTCTCCATCAGCAAGGCATGTGAATCACGGGGTCGAGTCCGGGTCCTCACCCATTCCTAAACCCTTGCATCATAGTTCGTCTAGAGGTCGAGGCTTGAGACTAGAGCCCCAACCCGAGTACATTCGTAAACCCTTTTCATCTCTCCATCAGCAAGGCACGCGAATCGTGGGGTTGAGTCCCAGGCCCTCGCCCACTCTTAAACTCCTGTATCATAGTTTGCTCAGAGGTCGAGGCTCGAGACTAGAGCCCTAGCCCGAGCACACTCGTAAACCCTATTCTCCTTTCCATCAGCAAGGCACACGAATCGCGGGGTCGAGTCTTGGGCTCTCGCCCACTCTTAAACCCTCACATCATAATTCGCTTAGAGGTCGAGACTCGAGGCTAGGGCCCCAGCCCGGACACACTCGTAAACCGTCTTCGCTTCTCCATCAACAGGCACTCAAATCGTGGAATTGAGTTTAGGGCCCTTGCCCGCTTATAAACCCTCGCATGCCGATCGCCTGTCTCTATCTCCTGCCACCTCGGGACTTCATGCTCCCACGCTTGAGGTCGAGTCCACCTCCCGCTATGCTCGAGTTTCGTGTCCTCACGCTGGTGCTTGAGCCCATCTCCCACCACGCTTACGTGTCGCGTGCTCACGCTAGCGATCGAGCCTATCTCTCGCCACCCTCGCACGTCGTGACCTCACACTGGCAGTCGAGCCCATCTCCCGCCTCGCTCACTCTTCGCGTCCTCACGTTGGTGGTCAATCCCATCTCCCGCTACGCTCGCGCTTCGCGTCCTCATTCTGGCGGTCGAGCTCATCTCCCGCCATGCTCGTGCTTCACGTCCTCACATTGGCGGTCGAGCCCATCTCCTGCTATGCTCACACGTCCCATCCTCACAATGGCGGTCGAGCCCATCTTACGCTTCATGTCCTCAAGCTGTTGGTCGAGCCCATCTCCTACCATGCTCGCGCTTCGCATTCCCGCTCTTGCGGTCGTGCCTATCTCCTGCCTTAACTGAGCCCTGTGCTAGCACTCTACGCCATCGAAAGTTTTGGACTTTAGCGCATTGCAACATTCTCTTAATTATTTATCTGTCACATGTTTTTATTTTACCTTGTGCCTAGGAGTTAAGCCACCGCCATCTCAGAGTCTAGATAGTAGGTGTTTCAAGAAAATTCCCACCAAAATATCTTTGCTTAGAATTTGTAGGGTATTGTGAGGGGGATAATCAATAGGAGGGGCCCAGCCATTAAAAGCTTTGTAAAGGCATGATGAGACGCAAGGATAGGGGCAGGTGCATGGGTTAAAAACCAAGGGTGTCAAGGCATGGGCACGCACAGGAAAATGACAAAAAGGAAGGAAGGTGGGGAGGCACACCAAACAAAAAAACAACTGACACATGGCAAGGGACTATAAAAAGACATCAAAACAAGTAACAAATGGGACTTTCTGACCCTTTCTCAGACCAACTCATTGTCTCATCTCCAGCATCGTCTTCTTCAGCCTTCTTAGAGGGATTCGAGAGCTCCAACTAGTAGATTTTATTTACAAATTTATGTATATTTTCCTTATAAAGGAAGTTATGAGAGACTGTAAAATACTTCTTATAATGGATTTCCCTCCCCAAACGCCAGTGGACGTATGCCTTACACCGAACCACGTAAATACTGTGTTTATGTCTATTTATTTTATCTGCTATTATCGCGCGCGCCAGCAGCACTGAAACCTAGCTAGGGGCCCCAAACGATACCAAATGAAGCCCAACTTGCACTAGTGGGTGGGGAATGACTTTTTCTCCTGCCCCGGCTTGTTGATCGATTTTTCCGACATCAACAAATAAGATGGTCTTTTATAGATTGCATTAAGAATATAAGTCTCACACTTAAGAAATGTGGGAATCTTATAATTATTTATATTATAAATATATATATATTTATATATATAAAAAATTTGGGTGTAGGGCGGGGCCCTTCTGGGGCCATACCACCCTCACCCTTGCATAGGCAGGCGGGATCGCTCACTCCACCATGCAGAAATGGGGCGGACAAGGGGCATTTTAACGGAATGCAAGGTCTCATTGCCTACCTGTAAATGTAGTTTTCGTGGTTGATAAGGATTAGATGACTAGGGTTTAAATTTGAATATTGGATGAATGTAATTTAAATATGATTCTAAGTGTTTATCCGATAAGGATAAGATTTTGATTCGATTTTGAATTTAAATTATGGATGAATGTAATTTTACTAGGACTCTAGGATTACATCTGATAAGGATGAAGTGCTTGAATTTAAGTTATCTAATAAGAATAGAGTTTGAATTGTAATTTTTATCCAATCTTGTTTAAATTATGAGATAAGAGTCTACAAGAGTCCTATGTATATTTCGAGTCATAGGGTCAGTTGAAGAGATAAAGATTCAAAATTCAAACGAAGATACCAGAGCTGATTCAAGCTCGAAATTATCCAGTTGAAGTGATCCACTCCAGGTTGTTAGCAATCTGTTAGCAACGTAACAGACTAGGACTCTGGATAAGCTCAACGGCATACTTTTTCTCCAACATAAACATTGCATCACTGCATTGCCTATAAATAAAGGAGTCGGCAGAAGGGTTTAATGAACACTTCAAAATACTTTTATAAGTATTCTAAAGAATTTGAAGCCGATAGGGTATTTAAGTATTTTTGTGAGAGAAAATCTTTAAGAGGAAGATTTTCTAGTGTACAAAAGGTGGGATTGAGTGAGAGCATGAGAGTAGAAGTGTTCGTGTTCAGCCACTAGAGGTTCCAGTTGGAAAGCCAATGATTAGAGAGTGTCAGAGGTTCTGGTTATTTACTGTGGTAGAAGACAGGAGGGTTGCGTGTCTTGGATAAATGTGTTGGGTTACAAAAGTTTTGTAAACAGTTTACTTATAAATTTCTCAAGTAATAAAATTGACTCTTTTAAGTTTGGTTGACCTGTAAGGTTTTATCTTTGATGAATTTTTTAAAGACTTTGTAGCCAAATATTGTGTTTATTTTATTTAAATGTTTTCTATTGGTTACTAATATGCTAATAATATTGATTTAATATTCACGTGTATCCAGGAGCACTTGAGTGATTTCACCGCCCCTAACGGATAATATATATAGTAAAAAAAAAAAAAACTGCCCACCAACAAAAGTGGCGTTTATAGATGGCCCTCGACAAGCTAGCTGGCAAACCATGGAATTGGCTTTGTCCCCTTACTCGACAGGACGTTCGTGAGATCAATTAGGGCTCACTTCAATAGGCTAAATTATGGTTAGCTTTGTTCCCTCTCCAATCAAGATATATTAATTTGTAAATTTATTTTTATAAAATTTTTTTATAATTAAAATATTTTTTTATATTTATAATTTTTTCTAATTAGATTTTATTTTTTCAATTTTAAGTATGTCTTAATTTTTGCTATGAGGTTTAATTAGCTAAAGTTTAGATTTTTTCATTATTTTATTTTTTAGATTACAACCTAAAATATCATTTTGAGTAATATTATATACATTTATAGAGTATACAAATGTCAGATGCAATTATTTAAAGAAAGAATAGTCTATTTTTTTAAAGAAATTATATGATGTTTGCACATTTTACAATTTCAAGTATTATTTTCATTCTATATATAACATAGAGATGATGATTTTTATAAGAAATTGTGCCTTAGAGACTACTTTTTTGAAGTAGACAAAACTTTAAGGATCAATAGATGAATTTTCTGTAGAAAAGTTTTGAGAGAAATCATATTTGAAAAATATTAGTATGCCCACTTTATACTACTCACTATGCCCCTATGGTGTGGTGTCACGGTATTTTAGTAAAACAAAATTAAAACATAAGCATAAAAAAATATATTAAAAAAAATATTTTAATATTTTTTTAATTTTTATCTTATCTTATTTCTGAAAATATATCAAGCCTTAGTCTTAATCTTTTAGATTCTCAAAAGTCATTTTATTTTTGAATATATTGTTTTTAAAAAAATCACAATGGGGCTTATTGAATTGTATAAATTAGGAAATATAGTAACATATACAACCATATTTAGATTCTTAAAGTGTGCCCTAATTGATCTCACGAACATTTTATTAAAACACTCATAATAAATGATATAAGTTTGTTAACTTTATTTTTTAATGGAATACAATACAATCTTTCTATTAAAAAAAATTAATCATAAAAGTTTGTGAATAAGAAACTTTTATGAATATATAGCCATTAAAAGCAAATAACAGTTTAGATTGAGAGTATTATATCTTGAATGTTTATCTATAAAAGTGTCAACAATGGTAAAAAATAGATCAATCATAAAAGAAAGTAGCATATTAATAGAGTTCCAAATATATATTGATATGGAGACGTCTCAAAACGCATCCAATGTAATTTTTTTGTTTTTGTTTTTATGAATGAATGATGATAACTTCCCTTAAAAAAAAAAACCAACAATTAAAGGCCGAAAGTATTGTTGGGTAATAAATTGCTCATAAATGGCATTCTTCTTTTTGTGCCATATATATTTATTTATAAATATAGTTAATTAAGTTTGTTTCGTACGTACTTAACCAAGGGTGTATGATCCACAGCACATGAGATATTCCGTTTATTATCTTTTATACTGTCATCCTCTCATTTCTTTGCATGGCATTAAATGATCGATCTATAAATTAAATATAATAAATAATTTTTAATAATTTATTTTAAAGAAAATTATCATCATTAATTTATCAGAAAAATTTATTTTTATGAATGTATACATGCAGAGATATCTCCATATTAACAATTACATCATAAACCAATTAATGCATTGAGAGCTCCATCACTATACTATTTTATTTTTGTGACTGATCTAGTCTTTATTATTGTTTATATTCTCTATAGACAAAGGACCAAGAGTTAATAATCTGTCTAAATAGAAACTCAATCTCACATTTCATAGAAAGAGATGACTCAATCCTTACAGACAAATGTCCAATTAGAGACGAATTCTTATTTTTTTTTCATTTGTACTAAAAAATAAGGAAAATAATCACGACAGATGAAAAATAGATGTGAAAAAAGATAAATTATAGTTTGGATCAAATCTGATAGAATTCAAAATTTGTGATGGTGCATGATAGCAACATGCTTGTATTTTTTTAGTCACAACATAGTGGCAATTTCGGTGATCTAGCATATGTGACGAGAAAAGTTTTTAGAAGAGGTGGCACGTGAAGACCACATGCAGTTGTGAGTAGCGCGTGAGGACCACACATGATGATTTTTATAAAACTCCCATTATCATTTGAACAATTTGCGACCTGAAAGTCTTCTTATTTAGCGCATCATGTCTCGAGAGTTGTTAGAAAACTGTAAACATGTCTATTTAAGCCTTGAAAGAAATAAAATAAACTTAAAAAATAGAATTACATTGAACAAAGTGGTTAGATCAAGAAAGATGGAAAGGAGAGGAAGAGGAGGAGGACCTCCTCTTCCGGCGAAATTCAAGTATGAAGGCTTTTTACTAGAGAGAAAGTTTGCCTTTTTTAAGAGAGAGCGATGTTAAAATGGATAGTGGGTGACATTAATCTTCAACCATATGTTATAATACTTTCCAACCCACACATGGGCCATTGATGATGCCCATATTAGTACAAACTTATCGTCAAAAATAATTTTTTTTGGATTTTTATTGTTAATTCTTGTTAAATACTCTAAATTGTTCTATCTTATTCGAGTATATATACTATATAAAATAATGGATGTGAATACTCTTTAAATATAAAGAATAATAATATTCATACAACTATTTAATTTCATACATGAACAAGAAACATAATTCTCTAGTACTGCGTGAAAATATAGGCAAGCAGCATCATGTGGTGTCTTGTTTCTTGAATTTCTTCTTCGACGTTGTTATATATTATTTTTATTGCAATTAGTAAACTCTGAAAAGGGAAGTAGGGCTAACAAATTTTTTTTTTCTGATGTGTAGTTCCTATATATGGCTAGTTAAGGTCCTATAAAATACGAGAGGTTCAATGGTCCCAGTTATGCTATGTGAAAGCTGAATGAATAAGTGTGTTGTTTTAGTCACCAAGGGAATCGTCTAAAAGCACTCGTATCCGATTCCCTAAAACACCATGCTGGTTAAATTTTGGAGACCAAAATTAAGCTATTTTAACCCCCACATCCGGTCTCTTATAATAGGATTGGATTTGATATTATAAATAATGCTCTCCCATATTTAGAAGAGCACTATTCATAGCTAAAGTTAAATTTTAATATATTTTATTAAAAATAATATTATGATGTAAAATAAAGTAGTAGAAAAAGTAATAAAAAAATAATAGAATATTATTATTTTAATAGATGAGAAAAAATATAAAAAATAAGCTTATAGAAGATTTTTTGAAGATTGTTAAAATTTAGGAAAAATTTATAGCTGAGAGTGAGATTTTTGATTAAAATTTAAAAAAAAATTATAATGAACCGGATGTGAATGCTAATTAACTGCAAGGGAAGCCAAAAAAACTAGCAGACATGAATGCACAATTTTTTGCCTAACTAAAGTAGGGATAAATCCATCAATCCAGTTTCCAAACTTCCATCAAATAATTAACAAAGACAACGGGAGAATATAATTATTGACCGAAGATCTAATTAAAGTTAAAAAAAGAAGAAAAATAAATGAAAAGAATTACTTAGTGGTCCTCCGAGGTCGGAGATAGGTTTAAACGCCAATGTCGTGGAGATATGCGAAGATTTCTTACCAATGCTTAAGCCATAGATACCTACATATATACGACATACACATATATATTAATTATTTATATATAATTACGGTCAAATTAAAATCAGTGCATATAACATATTTTAGAGTCAAGATTCTCCTTGTGCTTTTGAATTGAACCCAATTATGACTAGTTATATTACTTATAAGAGGAATCAATGCTACTTCAAAAAAAAAAAAATCTATTAGTTATGATCTTGAATTTATCATCTCTAACATTAATAGCTGACGCTAAAGAGAATTGCACTGCAGAAATTGAATGGATTTTTTCCCACACTTTTATTGACTATTTGGTATGAGTTAAATACAGAAGTATTACAAAATTATTTAAGGAAATATACAAAAATCGTGGCTGTAAATATTCAACATTTACAAGAATATATAATAAGAGCAGAATATTATTCCACAGCATGATTGTAGGCTTGAATTTGGTTTTTGACTTTTACTTGATTTTGGCAATCTTCCTTAATGTGCACCCGCAAGATTAGGCTTTCATTGACAAGACCAATCTTGGTATGAAATATTTCTGTGTGTTGCCGTGACAAAGGTTCAGTTAACAAATCAACAAGTTGATCTTGAGTGCATAAATGCTTAACATGAAGTGCGCTGTGTTAAACCAGATCACGTACAAAATGCATATCAATTTGAACGTGTTTCATCTTGGAGTGTTGCACGGGATTAAGGCTTGGATAAGTGGCTTAATGATTATCACACAACATCAATGGTGGTCTCTTGAGTGGAAATCCAAGCTCATGAAATAGAGTGGGAAACCACACTGTTTCAGACACTGCATTTTCAAGAGCACGGTATTCGGCTTCCATCAAAAAACATGCCACAACTCGTTGTTTTTTGGAGCTCCAAGATATGAGATTGGGTCCGAGAAAGCTAATATAAGCTGAGGTGGATGTATGATTATCAACATTTCCAGCCCAGTCTGCATTAGAATAAGTTGCTAAACTAGAATTTGAACTTTTAGTAAGCTGGATACCGTAAAAGATTACCTGCTTCACATAGCGAATTGGCCTATTTGTTGTTGTCCAGTGAGTGATTGTTGGCTTGTGCATGAATTGGGACAACTTGTTGACAGCAAACAAGATGTTGAGACTTGTCAAAGAGAGATATTGGAGGCTTCCAATGATATGTTGAAATTTCCTATTATCAACATGTGCCGTGCCATCAACCAGTTTAAGAGAAGTGGTAGAGGTTAGAGGAGTGGAAACATCCTTTACACCAAGTATATTAGTGCTGGATAGCAGTTCATACACATATTTGTGTTGTAACAAAAAAATTGCAACACGGGTTGGAATGAGTTCCACTCCTAAAAGGAAATGGAGAGTGCTCATGTCTTTTAGTGAAAACTTGTCACCCAATTTCTTAATGATAGCGGCCACGAACCTAGAATCACTGTCTGTAATCACAATATCGTTAACATAGACAAAAAATAGCAGTTGATGAAACCATGTTTATATATAAATATGGATGAATCAGCTTTGCAGTTCTGAAAGCCAAGTTCCAAAAGTGCATTTTTCAAAGTTGTATACCATGCGCAAGGGGCTTATTTGAGCCCATACATTGCTTTTGTCAACCTGCACATGTGATTAGGCTTGGGCACGTATTTAAAACTAGGGGTTGCATCATATAAACTCTTTTAGTGAGATTCTCATGCAAAATGCATTGTTTACATCTATTTGCCTCAATTTCCATCCATTCATAATTGCAATAGTTAAAATAGACCAAATGGTGGTTGGTTTAACCACGAGACTAAAGGTTTCTTTGTAATATAGTCTAGGATGTTGATTATAGTCTTTTGCAATAAGGCGGGCTTTGAACCTGTTCACAAAACCATTAGTTTTTTTTTTTTTTATGACTTTGAACACCCATTTGCAGCTCATGGATTGACAATTAGGAGGAGATGGAATCAATCCCCAACTCATGAGATTAGTAAGCTCATCTAACATGGCATCATTGCATTGAGGTTGGGTCATGGCTTGGCTCACACAAGTTGGTTCGATGGTATGTGGGAGTGGGTGTTTGGAAACTGTATTAAGTTACTTGGGTTTGAAAATATTATTCATGGACCGTGTAGTCATTTTGTGCGCACGTTGATTTTTGGTTTCAACATTGGAGTTTTTTGAATTTTTTATCTGACTTAGAGTAAAGGATGTTATTTGGGTTACTTAGAAGAATCAATGAGGAAGGATTTTCATGGAAGACAATTTCATGTGAAAATTGTAAATTCAAATGCAAGAGGGATTCATCTAAAATGTCTTGTGAACATAAAGGTGCAGGAGAAGAGGCACAAGGGTTACCTGGAGATGATGTGGCAACAATAGGAACATCGTCCAAAATCGCTGGTGGCTGTGATAGAGTCGCTGATTGTGGCGATGAAGACACTGGCAGAGGGACATGCATAGGTGGAGGTAGAGTTTGAATGAAGGAATTAGGGCACCTATTCAAAGGAGAAGAAGAGGCCACAGTGGGCTTTGGGCTTCCTTAAGAAAACCAATTTGGGCTTGGTCAAAGGGGACATGCTGTTAGGTGTAGAGCTTTTAGGTCTATGCAAAATGTATACATTTTGGGTCTACGAATAGCCAAGAAAAATACACTGGATCGACTAGGGTTGCATTTTATTGTTATTGTAAGGCCTTGTGAGTGGATAATAGAGACATCTAAACTGTTTTAGTTTAAGGTAGTTTGGTTTTTAATCAAAAAAAGTCTCATAGGGGGATTTGTAGTGAAGAAGAGGAGTGAGTTGGCGATTTATGAGGTACGTAGTGGTTCGAAAAGCATATAGCCAATATGAGAGTGGTAAGGAAGCATCGTGAAGCAATGTAAGACTGCTTTCAACAAGGTAAAAGTGACGACATTTGAAAATACCGTTTTGTTGAGGTGTGTGAGGAGCGATGGTGTAGTGACTAATGTCATGAAAAGACATAAAGATTTGAGAGTTATGGACTCACCATCATTTTCAGAGTAGAGGGTTTTGATGGTGGTGTGGAAACGTTTTTCCACAAAATTTTTGAATTATGAGAAAATGCTCAACACACCTGATTTGGTAGCCATAGGATAAAACTATATGTATTTTTTTTTATAATGATCCACAAAAATAAGATAGTAACGAGAATTATCAAGTCCAGTATAGTGAATGTGTAGAATTCAAGATTTCAAGTCTCGTATCTACGTATAGATTTTGATGATAACAAATAAATTCAAGACCCAAACTCAAATTGTCTACGCATAAAGAGAGTTAAGCACATCTAGAAATCAAGTATGAGCAAAAAGAAGATCAAATCTACAGATGAAGTCATAGAGTAATTTTGTACATCTCTTAAAATTTGAAATTGGATTAAAACTCAAAATTAATATTTTCTCATAAAGTATCAAATTGCATTTTTTATATTTGCATAATTTTATTAAAATATTTAATTTCAAAAATTATTATTATTTTTTCACATATGCATAAAGATTTGAATTTGTAAGATGATTGATTGTCATTTTTAACATGTTCATGTGTTGTTTGAAAATCTTAAAGGGTGGTTGTGTGTTTTTTTGACAAATACAAAAGATAGATAATTTTGTTTGAAAATTTTGAAGGGTGATTGTGTATTTTTTTGACAAATGTAAAATATAGATGATTTGTTTGAAAATCTTGAAAGGTGATTGTGTATTTTTTTGACATATGCAAAAAGAAAATGATTTGGTTTGAAAAATAAATCATGCTCATTTTGTCATGTATGAAAAGTAAAAGATTATATTTAATTTCTTTAAAAAATGAATGAAGTTGTCTTTGACAAATATAAAAATGAGATGTTTTTATTTGAATCTTTTGAAAAGTGAATAGTACTCTTATTTGATATGTGAACATTTTCAAATTTGATTATGAAGGCTCATTTGCCTATAAATAGCTCACTTGAGTTTTGCAAAAATCACAATAAGAGCTTAAACATCAATTGTTAAGTTTTGCGTCATTTTTTCAAAACTCTCATTCTCTCTTCTTTAAGTTTTGTGCCTTAATCCTTGTTCATTGTGAGAGAGATATAGGTTGCACTGTATTATTTTTATCTCACTCATTGAAGAGTGTATTTTGATAGCCTACCTATTGTCAGTTCTTGTATTTGTAAGAGGGTGCCTATAACTCTTATATGTGTAGAAGGTGTTCTACACGTGAAATAGTTAAATCACCAAGTGTGAGGTGATTGGAAGTGTAGAGGATGTTCTATACGGATTCTTTGGAGCGGTGTTGCTCAAAGGTGTAATAGGTTTCTATCTCCACCTGAAGGAGATTGAATAGTGAATTTGAGATCCTCAAGAGGCAGCTTGAGGTGAGGACGTAGGCAGTGGGGCTGAACCTCGTTAAAATACTGAGTTTGCTTCTTCTTATCCTTACTCTTTATATTTCTAGTTGCTTTATATTCTGGTTATATTTTATATTGTATATTTGGTTTATAAGTATTAATTTTTAATATAACTCAATTCACCCCCCTCTTGTGTTAGTCATCTAGGCAACAGAATGGGTTCCCAAATATCAGTGTAAATAATTTCAAGTGGAGCATTACTTTAAAGACTAGGGGATGAAATGAGTGTTGATGTGCTTTATTGATGGAACAAGAAATACATAATGAAGTCACTTTATTTTGTGAAATAGGAAGAGAAAAATTTGTAAAAATATTTTGAACAATATTTTGAACTCGCTTGTGCTATTTATCAAGTTCCGTTCATGCACATTAACAACTAGTTTTGAAGGAGCTCCCATCAATGATTATGGAAAAATATAAACGTCGTTTTTGCATGCACCTCTTAGTAAGATCTTCCCCGTGATATGTCCCTTCACAAGAAAATAAGAGGGGGGAAATTCAATACAAGCATTATTCAATGTTATAAAATGATTGATAGAAATTAGATTTTTTTGGATGTTTGCAACAAAATGAGTATCACGCAAGATAAAAGTCCATTTGGGTAAATGTAAGTCTGGGGAACTAATGTGTGAGACAGCTAAATCTGAACCATCACTAAGAACAACTTTATCAGTGCCATCATATTCAGAGTGAATAGACAGATTTTGAAGATCACCGATAATATTATGAAATGCGGTTGAATCAATGAGCCATTTTTGTTCTTTTGCTATAGAAGTTGTGGCACAATTGACAATGACTTCATTTTGATCCAACTAAGGACAAGTTTTGGTCGTGTGGCCCAACTCATCACTTATTTGACATTTGGGCTTATATTGCTGCTGATTGGTATTGGACCGACCAGACCCATGTTGGGAGCAGCGTCTATCAAGAAAATAGCAAGGGAAGTTAGGGGCTTGGCCTTGCCCATGGTAATGTTGAGGCCCATTTAACTTGGGAAGCCTTTCATTTGGCCTCCAGTCAAACCAGGTTTTCTGGTTGTGTAATTCGCAGCAGCTACAAGCTGTTGAGTAGCAGCATTTAACCTTCGTAGATAATTTTTGTGGCCAATAAGGAGATCGTGAGGCTCCTCAAAAGCGAGTAGGTTCTACCTTGGTCAAATTGGTGCTGCAACTTTTCAAAAATCAATACTTAAACCATGCAAAACATACAAAGTTAGGTCATCATTAGAAATTGGGTGGTCGATAATGACAATCTCATCTGCGAGGGCCTTGACAACATGCAAATACTTAATAATTGACTGATTTCCATGCTGAATGAAGGCAATTTTCTCTTTGAGCTGCATAACCCTTATCCTTAATTTGCTAATATACAAAGTATTGGATTTCTTCTATGCCTCATGGGAGGTTTTAGCGGTGGTGATATGGGAGATAGAGGCTAGGATGACACTTTGAATAAGCTTGTTTTGCCGAACCCCATGGGTCTTTTGTAAGGCAGAGATGGAAGTGTCATCTAGAGAGGGACATTGAGAGATACCAGTTACATAATCTAGCAAATCATAGCCAGTGAAGAGAGTTTCAAAGTGAGCCCACCATTGAGGAAAAGTGAAGGGTGTTAATTTGTTGTTAATTGTAGCAATGATATTGAGAGTACTAAGAGGTGTTTCAATGGATAAAACAAGATGAGTATTGAGATTAAGAAGGGGTTATTCTGAGAAAGATGACATTGTGGATATAGGAATTGTTGTCTCATTTGAGGCTGGCTCTAATGATACTATATAGAGAATTGCACATCAAAAAATAAATGGAAATTTTCCTACACTTTCTTTGACTATTTGGTATGAGTTATATACAAAAGTATTACAAAACCATATAAGGAGATGTACAAAAATCATGGCTATGAACATACAACTGTTACAAGAATAACCAATAAGTTCAGAATATTGACAGCATGATTGTAGGCTTGAATCTTGATTTTTGGCTTTTGCTTGATTTTGGCAATCTCTTTTTCTTAGAGATTACCTGCGGACTGGTTGGGCTTTTAAATCCCCAATAACAGCCGTCCAATAATTTATTGCCACATAAGCATCTTAATTTACTCATTTTTACATCGCAATTCACACGGTCCTTTCAAATTTCTTCAATTTCAATTTAGATAAACCCTCTCTCTCTTTCTCAACAGTCACCACCACAAACCGTGAAAATCCAAATCGCCAAACGATGCAATCTTGGAGAACCCTTGCACGGATTCAAGCTTGATGGGATTATAGATCAGAAGCATCATGCAGTGGTAAATAGGCGCATGATCCAAAGGCCTAGGGGAGGAAATCAAAGTCTGCAACTTTTCTTCTTTTTTTCTTCTTCTTCTTCTTTATTCTACAAACTTTCAGCAATATATTTTGAGAAATACTAAATCCACATACCGGGAATCTTGACTGGGGTTTTAGTTTTTTATTTTTATTTCTTTATTTTAATGACTGAAGATGTGTTTATAATGATGCTGTAATTTTTTTCATTTTAAAAAAAATTAAGATATTAAAAAAAATAGATGAAAATAAAACTGAGGTTGCATCGTTTGGTGACAATGACGATATTGTAAGTTTTCTTTCTCCCATTTTATCCGATATTCCCATGGGTATGAAAAAATTGAGATTGTTTGAAGTCGGAGTCGACGATGGCTTCAATGGATGCAAGTTTGTGATTCGTAAGGAGGCTCGAGTGGAATGAAGGGCTAGGCGAAAGAAAGAGTAATGTTAGGAAGCATCCAATACTTATAACACATATTCACATGAACAGTATTATGTGAACAGTATTCATGAATACTGTTCATGTGAGCGTATGTTATGAGTATTGGATGCTCCAATATTTTCTCGCGAAGAAAATGAATTCAATATTCTCGCGAAGAAAATGAATTCTGGTTCAAACAAAAGGTGTGATTCGGTGTGGACTTACATACATTATGTTTGTTGTAATAGCTGATGTGGCTGTTTATAATTGAAGAGCTGCTTTTTAAAGTTTACCAACTAGATCGGTTTGCAGCGTCGCCATTTTTCTTAAAAAGACGCGATATAATTTGCATAATTTTTTACGCTAGCCCATTTGAATAGAAAATAATTTAAAATAAGCCACGTCATTTTGTATGATTGAAGATGACAAACATTAGTATAAAAAAACATCATTTGATTTATTTCTCTACTTGAAAACTATCATTCCTTGCATAAGAATATCTTCAGACCAGCCCATCTGGTTATCTCAGAAAACCAGCCCCCAAATCTAAATACAACACGTCAGTATGTTATTGTTATTATCATGCATCCCATCACACCCGAACATCACACTCCATTCGCCTAAACCCATATCTTCCTTTTCGAACCCCCCTTTTAAGTATGGATACTACTAGACTTGCTCATCCGGGTCGGATTGTATTTGGTCTGGTTTAAAATTTTATATATTTATTAATATTTTTGAATTCTTTTTTTAAAGAAAAATTTAAAAAAATTTTGAATCCGAATTTTAGATTTCTAAATTTGAAAATTCGAAACTCGGATGAGATTATACCACGTCTCGGTGCAAAAACCCAATTTTTTACGAAATACTCGATTCTGTTTACCTCGTAGATTTCAAGTTCCAATTACGAAATCCAAAACATGCAGAAATAAATTAAACCTCCTCAACAATTGAAACGAAAAATAAAAAGAAGGTAATTTGATGACAACTAGAGCTTCGCTTGATACCATAGATCCAGGGACCAGCACTGTAGCAAAAATTCGACACCACTCTCTCTCTCTCTCTCTCTGTGCATTAAGCTTGAAATGATTCTCTTTTCCTGTTTTCATTTGTTGGCAAGACTTGATTTTTATTTTAAATTTCATTGCTTTGCTTCAGTTTTGCTTAGCGTAATTTCGTTTTGAAATGGGAAAGTGTGGGCATTTATGATTAATTTCCTCTGTTCTGAAAGGCTTTGCAATAATGTTTCCTGATGGTTGTCATCTGGGTGGACTATGTTGGAGACCCGAGAGGTGAGCATTTCGGGGCACATACCGGCGATTCGGCAGAACTCGATGGCAGTGAAACCCAGGGAGGTAATGTAATCGAATGTGGATTTGACGTCAGATTGGGATGTAGAGACGATCGGAGGATAGTGGTTGATGAGGGAGACGAAGTCGAGATCGATGTAATCGAGGTAGAGCATTTGCTCCTAGAATTGGGAACGACGAGGATTGGGCTACTGGAGTACCGGGCTTATATGTCTTGTGCTTATTGGAGGGTTATTTTTCTCCTATAAACAACAGGGCTGTCTAGAAGCGTTTTTCTTTTTGCATATTACCCCGTTTGCAAGAATACTCTTATTAGTGGTAGATACTGATCTTGATGAGTACTTTTCTTCTTTGTTGTACATGGAGTGTAAAGTGTCAATTGTCATGCTCATAACATAAGGAATTTGGAAAATTTAGGTTTAGAAATATAAATGCAGCCACCATGGTCAAGGCTTGCCTCCCACAATAAATGCTTACTAACTTTGTTGCACAATCAAAAAGTTGTGCTGCAAATGGGAGCAATAAACTTCACACAAGCCTATAAAATTATTTTTATTATAAAATAAATATAACATATCACATAAATTTATGTTAATTTATAAACTTATTTTTATAAAATTCTTATATATATATATATATATATATATATATATATATAGTTGCATACCATTAATGGCTGAAAAATGCATTCAACTACAAATTGTCAAGATGGTGTGTTTAATGGGGTGGTACTACTACTACAGCTACAGGAGAGGTAATAATGACGATCCAATTCATTAATATAGCTATCAAACAATAAATGAGAATTTATTGTTTTCATGGTCTTTAAAGTCGCTCATCTACCTTTTCATGTGAGTTTCATGTTGTCTATTTTTCTTGAAAAATAAATTACGTAAAACGATGCAGTTTCTACGTGGCTTACTAATTATTCTAAATTGATTCTGAATTCGATCGACGACCCGTCAACAGGATTGGGGTGTCTCTTTATTTTATTTGAGATGGGTAATATTTATTTAATCTAAAGAAGGATTATAAATCTATTTAATCACAAGGTGGGTTTGATAGAATTTGGATTTTTCAGAATTTTTGGCCTTAAAGATTTAGTGTGTAAGAGAAATAGATATATGAAATCAACTTTAAATAATTTGGTGAAATGTTTTAACCATAAAAAAAATTAGACAAAAAAAAATTTATAAAATAGTGTCTTAATATGATATGTTAAATTATAAAATTACTTTTTTATAAAGTATATTTAAATTATGATACAAAAATATGCTAATTTATGAATTTTTTTTATAAAAAAAAATTGTGATTATATCAACTTTCTATAATTTAATTATCTAATTTCTCACGTATTATTAAAGAATAATTATACATATAGTTATAAAGTGTGTAAGCGTTACATAATCATTTTATAAAAAAATAAAGTTTCTTATTAAAAAATTATTCTTTTTCATATAAATCTCATATTTTATTGAGACTTTTCAAATGAATTATATAATGTTTACAAATTTTAAGACAATTATCTTTAATTATTAAATGTCTAATAAATGCTGTGGAGCCCATTTTATACACGTATTGTCTCTCAGTCTAGATTTTTAGAGTTTCATTAAGGATTCATATAAGAGACGTCTATCCAATTTTATGCACCTCCCCCGGGTGGTGAGGCCGGCCTCTCTCCCTCAATGTATGGTTTCAAAGCGGATCCCGCATGATACATATGCTGCAAACTTGCAGTTCAGGAGATTGATTGTAATTTCATCAAAAGGAAAAACTACCATTGAAAACATAAGCATATTTACAAATAAAATAGTTAGAAAATTATATTTTGTCCCCTCAAATTATTATGAAAAATTTCAAGTTTTGTTTTATCTCTAAACTTTTGTTAGCCCGGCATAAATAGAATCTTAAATTGAAATCTAGCCTGTACGAGAAATCTAAGATTATGATCAGGCGTTCAATTTAAGTGATCACAATACCAGAATTAATCATTTTTTGATAAAAATAAATATGTATTATCTCGTCAAGAAATGTGAGGGGAGGCTCTCTCGGGGCAGGCCAAGCCCATGGCGGAACGCGGGCCGGCCCAACTCACAAGTGGGCGAGCTGATAGATACCCAACCTGCTGGCCCATCTTATGTTTCGAGCCATGAGAAGGGGATGGTATATAGGGCAACACTATAGGAATGTGCCGAGTCAGGCAAGAAGGTACGAGGCACATCTACCCCATTGAATGACAAGCACACCAAATTAGGATGCAAAATATCACACCTCTCACTTTATTAAATGCTAAAATTTGTCAAGGTCACACTGTATTAAATACAGGCGGGGATGAAATGTGACACACACTCCTTCGCATTATATGTGTCACTGGGAAGCACCATGCCTCATCAAATATAGGTTAGGAGTCTCAGGCACACGCGTGAGACTCTTGACAGGGCTGTTAAAACTTGACGCGCACCCCTTTGCATTGACACACTTCGGAAGGGACAATTCTCCACCAACTCTGTCCATGGCAAGGCCGCTTGCCCAGACACGACAAAGTGAATGATGGTTAGAAGGACGGGAAGGATACCCACCCGTCCTTTGGGAACAGACAAGATGCAAGTCCGCACCTATAAATAGGAAAAATCTCTTTGTTATTCAGGTTAAGTACTCAATCCCTCAAACTATCTTACTCTCTCTCCTCCAATTCGTCTGATTTTTTCATCGGAGTGGTCATATAGCATGACCCCCCCACCATTTTCAACTCTTTTGCAGGCCCGGATTGTTTGGATTATCCCGAAATAGCCTAGGCTGCGAAACACGACACGAACAAGGGAGAAAACAAATTATTCTATACATGATGTATATATTATATTTCATCTCACTTTAATTTCAATGTGAGAATATTACATACGAAATTCAAGAATTATGGACGATAATGTCGACAGGGTAAACTGAAAGTTGGAGAACAATGATATAATATATATAGAGCATGATTCCCTTATAAAAATGTGAATAATTTTATGCTGACAAATGCAAGTTGGTACTATATGTTGTACCACAAACCTGCTTATTAAAGTTTGATTAAAACAGATTTTATTTGGTTCATTTTTTTATAATTTGAAAAAAGTGTTATTAACTTATTTGTTAGACATTTACTTCGATCTTTGCAATTTATTTTTTTTCTGAACCTTTATAGATATCTCTCCCTCCTTTATTACTTTTGTAGCTCACCTACCTTAAGAAAATAAAGATGCATGTTTTCTTTTCCAGCTATTTCTTCTATTTTTCTTTCCTAAGGTATATATATATTTTATATAAACAGAAATCAAACTGATTTGAGTTTAGACTAGTTTGAGTTTGACTTTCATAACATTACTGTCTCGATTGAATTCAGGGAAGCAAGTGGAATATCTGCACTCATTCCCCGTTAGGGGTCTTTGAATCTTATCCAGTAATGAATACCGCTTTTAAATATTGACGAAGAAATAACACTCCTCTTGAATATGAAAATAATTTCACCTCATTTTATTTTATTATTATAATTTTTTTTAAATTTTTATATAAAATATAATAAATAATTCAATATTTTTAAATTCTAAAAGAATAATAATATTTTGATAATATTTTATTTAAATTTTAACTTTCATCTAAAATTATTTCATCTCATATCATATTTCCAGTATTCAAATGAATCCTAAATCTCATAAATCATAAGATCCTTTGACATTATCATATTTTAATATATTAATTTAATCAGTTAATTAGGAAGAAGGAACGTATCATTATGTGGAAGCAGAAGCACATTAAAATGAAGCTGTAAAGGCATCAAATCGGGCGAGGAAGTTGATATATAATAATAATAATAATAATAATAATAATAATAACGTTGAATTCTTGACCAGAAAAGGAATGCCTTGATCTCTCACGTTTTACTTCAAATTTGTTCAGTTTAGATTTTGGAGTTTGGATGAAATGAGTTTTATAAGTTAAATAAAATATTATTATTATTATTTTAAAATTTTAAAAAAATTGTATTAAAATTTGAAAAAATTGTATTGAAATTTATATTTTATATGAGAATTTGAAAAAGTGTAATAATGAGTTTAAGATAAACTCGTTTCCGAATCCAAATGGGACCTAATAATTTTCAAATCCAAATGTATTTGATCTCAAAACTGATAATGATCGAGTTCATATTTTCAAATCGACTTAAATCAAGGGAGCTGTTATAATATGGTCAAATTGAGACATCAAATATATTAACCACAAAAATCATATATTTTTCGTCCTGAATTTAATCATCTATAATCACACTGATGAATGATGACTTTTTATAGAAGTAGTTGATATATAATAATAACGTTGAATTCTTGACCAGAAAAGGAATGCCTTGATCTCTCACGTTCTACTTCAAATTTGTTCTATTTAAATTTAAAGTTAAATAAAATATTATTATTATTATTTTAAAATTTAAAAAAATTATATTAAGTTTTTAAAAAATTGTATTGAAATTTATATTTTGTATCAGAATTTTAAAAAATGTAATAATGAATTTAAAATAAGTTGAGACCATCAAACTCAACTCGTCTCCAAATTCAAGTGGGGCCTAATAATTTTCAAATCCAAATGTATTTGATCTCAAAACTGATAATGATCGAGTTCATATTTTCAAATCGAATTAAATCAAAGGAAGTGTTATAATATGGTCAAGTTGAGACATCAAATATATCAACCACAAAAATCATATATTTTTCGTCCTGAATTTAATCATCTTTAATCACAGTACTGATGAATGATGTTTTATATTATAGATGACTTTTTATGCAAGTAGTTGATATATAAATAATAAAACAACCGAAAAATGGGTACATCAATCAAAGTATTGACAAAAAATGGTAAAATTAAATGATAAAATTAATTGGGGAGCCAAGATATATAAAAGAGGCCGCAATTTCAAAGAGAGTTTTATTTAATTATTTATTTATTTCAGAGAAAACCAACGTACATTAAACTCATAAGAGAAGGTAGGTGGACAACTTATAAGACAATGAGGAAATTAAATACTCATTTACTGTGAGTTAGGTGTATTAATGAATTGAGATAGTAAATGGCCATAATTAGGTTGATGCAGCACCTATTAAAACGCGCATCAGTTTGACAAAGTGTAGGTGAATGCTCTTTTCAAACATTTATATGACGCAACCAATAATTTCGTACATCACCATCCTCTTTTGTAATCTCAAGAAAAAAAGAGCCAATATGAATTTTTTTGGCCACTTAAATTAAGGGGTAGGGGATCGATTGTACAAACCTTCAAGCTCTCTTAATTAGATAAAAGTCACCATCTGAGATAAATGGCTTTAATTCGTTTGGCCGAGTTTCTTAATTACTAGTATTTTCTGTACGGATTTGGTCAGTTTGCGAAATTTTTTTTTTTTTTTTTATAAAAAAAATGAGAATTTGAGTAGGCTTAGTACAAAAAATTATTGTTGCAGTACAGTTAAATTTCTTGGTTTTACAACCAAGTCAAATTGAAAGAAAACTTGAGATAACAATCACGATATTTAGATTTTGTACACCAAAGCATATTTTGCATATTTCTTTACCTTATCCTTTGGAGAACATAATGTAAATTATTAAATTGTCAGACCTTTTCTTAAGCAAAAAGTGATAAGACATCGTATGTTTTCACATAATTCTCATTTCATTTTATTTACTTATAATAATTTCTTTTTATCTACTTATAATATATTTTTTTTAAATTTCACATAAATTAAATTAAACCATTTAATTTTTTTAAATTCTCAAATAAAAAATATATATCTAATAATATTTTATTCAATTTTTAATTTTTATTTCAATTCATTTCATCTGCAAAAACAAACGAGACCTTAATATAATATTAAGATAAATAAAATTATATTTATAGTCGTAAAGTGTACAAACAACACGTAATCACTTTGAATAAAGTAAAATATAAAATTTACATAAAAAAAGTATAATTGACTCCCCTATTTTTCATAGTATAAATACGACATTTACGTACTTTACGATTATATATAATATTACTCTTAGAATAATATTTCGAATTTAAAATTTTGGTGAAGATCTGCCCTCAAACCAACACACCACTTTTTAACTAAGAGGAATATTTTAGACATAAAAAGATTATATAAAAATAACCTTATAAATTAATATAATTTAATATGATACGTAAGATTATAAAATTATTTTTATTATAAAATAAAATTAAAAAATCTCATAAGACTACAGCAGTTTATAAGTTTATTTTATGTAATCATTGTGGGTATGTAACATCACTTTTAACTAAATGTGAAAACTGAGTCTCAGATGCTATGGAATTTTGTGGGGGAGACGAAGAAGATGGCTTCTTATCAACCTCCACAAGATGTCAGTACCCAAACTGAAATGGATACATTAATTGAAAGAGGTTTAAGATTGCAGTAAACGAAAAATGGTGGAAAATGAATGCATTCTGAACTTCAGAAATGGCCCAGAGAAGTAGATAGCGATTTCGGCTGGCAATTGCAGCAGTTATAAATAAAGCGCATTAACACCAGCGCAGTAGCCTCATCCCAACAGAATTGTATGTATTTGGTGCCTCAATAAATGGGTTTGTAAGTAAATTTTTTTCAAACTCATTTTTGCAATTTAGCTTATAAACATCAGTTGAATGCATTAAAAAGGAAAGAGAATTTCACTACCAATATCATTGAACATTTTCCATGCCTTTCCCTATACTTCCAAAGATGCAAATAGATCTTCTAGAACTGAAGTACTCATAAATTGCCATCATAACTCCATGAACACCAAATCCAGATATAGTTTGTAGTTTAATCAAACACAACCTACATACAAATTATAGAAATTTCTGTCTACAAGCAGAGAATGAAAAAAATTATAAAATAAAGTATGAAAAGATAAGGAAAACAAACATTCAGAAGGGATAACATTTCTATCAACTATACTGACAAAACCACCATCCTTTCAACATGTACAATGTTCTTATACTGATAAAGCTATTTTCTTGAGCCCTAACTAGTCTATCATCTACAAAAATAGAAATATTAATATAAACCATACGTAATATTCTTGAATGTCTCAAATGGATATGTTTAGATCAATCCTAGGTTTTTTCATCATTGGCAATGGGACGGTAGAACTGCACCGAGGACATTTCGGGTTGCTTTTCGTTATTAATACATATGATAAGCAACCGGGGCACCCCGCTGCAATCGGCGAGGATGACAATTGATCTTCATGATCTTCTTCCTGTGTTTGTCTGATAGAAGAGGATGATGAAGAGTATGAAGGTGACAAGGATGATTTCCAAAGTGATCCTCCTCTCTTCTTGATCGGCTCTTTCTCCGCCCTCTCGAGTGCTGATTTCACCTTATCAAGAGTGCATACACTTTGATATGTATTCGATGAAGAGGAGGGCGATGATACTAACTTCAAGTCCAAGCAAGTTTCTTCAAAAAGATTCAATGTGATTTTTGATGGAGATGGCGGGAAATTTAAATCTTGAAGCTTAGGAAATGTTGTGTCGTTTTGGTGTTTGTGTTCTGCTATTGAGGGTGAACTTGGGGTCAATGGAGTGTTACATTTTTGTATATAGACTTTCCCTGACTGCAAACAATATAAAAAGCACACAAAATTAGTATTAGCTTAACATATTTTGCTGATCGTATAAATGGAAAGATAGTAATGAATGATTATTCCAGGAAAAGAACAAAATTTATTAGGGTGATAAGAAGGCATTAAAAGCAGCAGATTGAGGAAGTAGAGTGCGATCAGAAGGGAAGAGGCAGAGCATTGAAGAGAAACATTGAATTGATGGAAAATGAATACCCTCACGTCCTTAATTACTGTAAGACGATAAAGCTTTAATTTCGTCTAAATTACACAAAAAGTTTTAAATTAAGCAAATTACCAGATGGGTCGAGCATACAAATGGGTTAGAATTTATGGGTTCTGTTTCGCTGCAGACTGGGAAAATACTTCGCACATAATTGAGAAAAATCATCATCATTTTTGGGGCTTTAACAAAAACTAAAACCTCAACGTTAATTCGTGAACCGAACGAGTTGTGTTCCCTTTTCTGATAAAGAAGAGAAACAATGGAACAGAATTTTAAAAATTAAAAAAAAAAGGAATTAAAATAATGAAAAATATCGAATTTTCTTCCAATCAATTTCTATTAACCAAACAGAGAAAAAAGACAAAACAGAAAATTTTATATAAAAGAGTCAATATCTCTACCAATTACCATACAGGAGCAAATAAAAAAAAAACCCAGAACTAAACCTCGCAACAAAATCAGAGAAGAAGCTTCAAAGCAAACCATGCGACAAAAGCAAAAACATGGCAGTAAGCACAGCAATCTTATCATAGAACAATGGCGAATTTCAAGAGAAACGACCCAGATGAGAAAATAGACGAACCTTCAAGTCTAGGCGCTTTTCCCAACCATTAGGAACCTGCAAGTCGAGGTCCAATTCCTGAGACTCGAAAAGCTTAGAGGAGGAGGAGGCGGACGAGGAGGACCCACCAAGAAGGTCACGAGTAATCGGAGCCATAGATTTCTCACCGCTCGAATCATTCCCAACAGTCCGATGCTGATCCTCCTTGTTGTAGCCATTCAAGACCCGAACCAGAGCGCTCACGTCAGCAGCCATTTCTGAAGCTTCGCCAAGCTTTTGCTTTGCTTCAAGAGGAAAAGAGAGAGAGAGGCCGATGGCTTTCATTGGAATAAATATAGAGCTCTCTCTCTCTCTATATTATGAAATAGGCCGTTATGAAATAAATAGAAAATTATTTTTATTTATTTTTATCTTTCTATAATATTCATTGGGAACTATAATTAGTTTAATTGACTAATAATAAAAGAATTAATTGTTTCATTTATTGTTGGGGAGTATTAATTGATGGAGGGGGTGGGAGGAGAATTCAAGAAAAAGGTTTTAAATGCTGTGAAAATTACTACGAGTGGACAACTTTGCCTCTTTAATTACGAATTGACGTCTTCTTTCCATTTGTGTGGTGTTACCTTGTCTCCCTTCACTTTATGAGATCAGAAACATTGGTGATTATTTTTGCGTTGTTTTCTTTTTTGTGTTTTTCTTTTTAAGTTTTAGCGATTATTTTTTATTTTAAAAAACTATTTTAATTTTAAGTTATAATTTTATCGTTATAATTTTATTTAAATTTTTATACAAAATATAATTTAAATATTTACAAATCTTAAAATAATGATAATATTTAAAAATAATATTTTATTAAATTTTCAACTTTCACTTAAACATTTTATCTTTTCAATATCCAAAAGAGAACTTTGAATCTTAAAAATATTTTTAGAGTTCTTATGAGATTTTAAAATTTAAAGTGGAAGATAAATACATACATAAATTAGATGAAAAAAAATCTATTCATCATCTATTTTTTTGTTATATTCTTAATCATTCTTTGATATAATATTAAATAATAAATTTATAAATAAAATATAATAAATAACCTCAAATCATCTAATATCATTCATGTGATAATAAGAAAATGATGAGATTATAGATTATGAGTAGTATTACTCAAAGTAGATTTATTTATTGAATATTTAATCTTATCTCAAAAATTTATTCAAACCACTATAAATATTATGGGATCCACTTCATATGTTGTTCTTTCTCACACTTTAGTCTTGCTTGGTTTATTTTTTCAAACACTCTCATCTCATTATTATTATTTTTTTTAAATTTCAAATTTCAAAATAAGATTAATATTAAAAAAATATTTTATAATAATATATTATTTATATTATTTAATTTTTAACTTTTATATCATCTTATCTCTTTTATCTATAAAAACAAATCTTACAGTTCTGAAAAAACTCTTGAAGTTTCAAATCTAGCGTAATAACATTAAAATTTTCTTGAATTTTGAGAAATTCTTATAGAAGGAAACTTTTATTGCTCAACTAGTCTTACAACATCTCAAGGATACAATCAATTGAATATATACATGTAGAGATAAAGCTTCCGGGACAAAAATGCGAGCAATTTCAATGGCTTCTCTTCTTGTCTGTATAACTGACTGAGGTATAAGAATTGAGCACCATCTTTGTATTCTCTACTAAGTTACTAACCAACCAACCTGGTTCCAGCCTCCAATATGAGTTTTCCTTGAAAAATTATTCACCACCTAAAGAGCACCACCTTCCAATATGAGTGATCCAATACCCATCTTTTTGCAAAAGTTGGTTGCAACCATTACAGCATTGCAATGCTAGGGGTAACATTTAGATTCCTGGCAGCTCTAAGACGTGGCCTTCTCCATCTTGAATGATAACAGCAATGCCAATTTTCCCCCCTCTCCTAATCCATGAAAGCATCTCAGTTGGCCTTGTAACACTTCTCAGGAGGTGTTTGTTCCACTATTGATGAATCTGTCTAGAATTATTCTTTGAAGTCTGTTGTGCATTGGAACATTTTATGAGCCTGCCATTCCTCTCTTGTTTTGTTGATAATGGAGTTAGGGTGTCAAAATTCTTTGCCACGAATAAATTTATTTCTCTTGTTCCATATCATTATTTATACTATTGTATATCTCTAGTTCCTCTTGCTGAAGTTCATTACAAAGTCTGCTCCAAACGTCTAAGAAAGAGTTATTGGAAAGGCCATTTTTTGAATTTTCTTGCTAATTCCTTGGCACCAAACATCTCTTGAAGCAGTACAACTCCATAGGACATGATCGATGGATCCTTAGGAGTTCTTGAAAAGAGGGCATAAACCATTCTCCACAATTCTTCTTTTGGATAGATTGGAAAGAGTAGGTAGTGATCTTGGCAAATGCTGACAAGGAGTGAGATGAGCGAATAATGATGCTCGATGTGAGCGGGTTGCCCAAGGTTTAGCAGGCTTATTTCTAGCAAGTCCAACGGGTATCTTGGCGAGGCGGATGGGTTCTACCGATTGATTACCATTCTATTTTTTTAAAATGTATTTTTATTGCACATTGGTCATTATAACTTGTATTTGTATTGTTTTATATGACTGCTTGAATATATAGATGTCGAGACTGCCATTGTGGATTAAGAATGGGGATAGAAGCCCTGTCATGTATTAGACTGAATTTTCTAATTTTAGCAAGTACAATGGATTCACAAATATGAAATGGATAGATTATGCATGTTCTTATTGTCGAGAGTACATGAACATTTAAACTACTAAAGTCAGATTATTAAAACATTATAGGTAATGGAGGCATGTTACAATGGATAGACTTTAAAATAAGATTACATAGGTGCTACTAATGAAAGATAGAGAATCGAACAAACGAAATGATAGGGTCTAGTGTTGGCTATAAAGCTGCCATTGATGTTCAATCAAATATGCTTGCTGCTGATGATGTGTTGAGGTGTCTCTAATTTCATGATGGCACTCAATGAAGTTCATAAATTCCTCGATTTGATTGCGAGACAGTTTTGAAATTTGATCATCAAGTTGTTCATACTCCATGGTCGGAGCTATACTTTCATCACACTTGTTCTCAATAATCATGTTATGTAGAATAGCACATACTTTCAATTTATTTGTGAGGTCTTCTCGTTCGAATTCTTGTATTCCAGCAAAGTTTTTCTTTTTAATCTCTTAGGGTTGTGGAATTGTCTTCACAAACATTGCCCACTTAGGATAAATACCATCTACAAGGTATTATCCTATGGTGTTCTCGTGACTGTTTATGTTGTATTTAACTAGAGGAGAAAGCCCTTGGACAAGTTTCGGGAAAATGAAAGATCTCTCCATCACATTAATATCGTTATATGAACTGGGCATACCAAAAAATGTGTGCCATATCCAAAGATCACATGAAGCAGTTGCTTCTAAAATAATAACTGGTTCACGGATGTGGCCGAATTACATACCTTTCCACGCAGCAGGACAATTCTTCCACTTTCAATGCATAAAATTAATGCTCCGTTGTTCATCAACTGCAAGCAAGGGAGTAATATCATTGGCGTTTGGAGATCGCATATATTCATCTGAAAAAATACTTACAACTGTTGCATAAATTTTTTTGAGGCTCTCCATTGCAGTGCTTTTACCAATATGTATGCATTCATCCACAAAATCTCCAGTAACCCCATACACCAGCACTCTGAAGGGTGTGGTTATCTTTTGTATAATAGATAACCCAAGTCTTCCGGCATTATCTTTTCTCTGGATGAAGAACGACTCGTAAACCTCTACCTCTTTTAGGATAAAGAGACATAGAGGACAACTCATTCGAATCTCCTTTGAAATAGATTCGGGGGATATATTGGATTTTTTGCGAAACAATCGCGAAATAAGTGCTCTTGGCCTTCAATATGATCACGCCAAATAAACTTGTATTTTTTGCCGTTGCCACAACACCTCGATGACTCTCCATTGGCTTCGACACTAAGAACAACTTTCAACTTATCATTAGAGGACAAGTATTTGAGCAATATGTGAAAGAATGAACGAGCCATTGTTGAAGGAAGCTGGAAATGAGGGAGGAATGTTTAATTTTGTGGGTTAAAGATCAAATGAGAGTTGGGTTTATGAGTTTGTGAATGGTAGGAAAAAACATATTTATAGCCAAGAAAGTTACCGTTGCATATAGGACAAAATATGTTATCGTTGGGATAAAGACAAGTATAATTACTGTTGGAGAAATGATACAAAAATGTTACTGTTGGATGAAGGGACAAAAAATATTACCATTGAGTAAAAAAACACAAAAAAGTCAATGTAGAATCCAAGATTTCAAGTCTCATATCTACGTATATATTTTGATGATAACAAATAAATTCAAGACTCAATTTCAAGTTGTCTACGCATGAAAAAAGCTAAACATATTAAGAAATCAAGCATGAGCAAGAAGAAGAACAAGTCTACAAATGAAACTCATAGAGTAATTTTGTACATCTCTTAAAATTTGAAATTGGATTAAGGTTCAAAATTAATATTTTCTCATAGAGCATCAAATTGTATTTTTTACATTTGCATAACTTTATTAAAATATTTAATTTTGAAATATTTTTTTTTCACATATGCATAAAGATTTGAATTTGTAAGATGATTGATTGTCATCCTTGACATGTGCATGTTTTATTTGAAAATCTTGAAGGCTGGTTGTGTGTTTTTTTTGACAAATGCAAAAAATACATGATTTTGTTTGAAAATCTTGAAGGGTGGTTGTGTGTTTCTTTGACATATGCAAAAAGAAGATGATTTGGTTTGAAAAATAAATCATGCTCATTTTGTCATGTATGAAAAGTAAAAGATTTGATTTGATTTCTTTAAAAAATGAATAGAGTTATCTTTGACAAATATAAAAAGGAGATGTTTTTATTTGAATATTTTGAAAAGTGAATAGTGCTCTTATTTGATATGTGAACCTTTTCAAATTTGAATATGAAGACTCATTTGCCTATAAATAACTCACTTGAATTTTGTAAAAATCATAACAAGAGCTTACACATCAATTGCTAAATTTTGTATTATTCTTTCAAAGTCCTCATTTTCTCTTCTCTAAGTTTTGTGCCTTAATCCTTATTCATTTTGAGAGAGATATAAGCTATGCTGTATTGTTCTTATTTCACTCATTGAGGAGTGTACTCTGATAATCTATCCACTATCAGCTCTTGTATTTGTAAGAGGGTGCGTATAACCCTTATGTGTGTAGAATGTGTTCTACACAGGAATAGTTGAATCACCAAGTGTAAGGTGATTGCAAGTGTAGAGGGTGTTCTACACGAATTCTTTGTAGCGGTGTTACTCAAAGGTGTAATAAGTTTCTATCTCCACCTAAAGGAGATTGAATAGTGAATTTGAAATTCTCAAGAGGTAGCTTGAGGCGAGGACGTAGGCAGTGGGGCTGAACCTCGTTAAAATACTGAGTTTGCTTCTTCTTGCCCTTATTCTTTATATTTCCTACTTCTTCGTATGTTATTTATATTTTATATTGTATATTTGTTTTATAAGTGTTAATTTTTTTAATATAACCTAATTCACCCCTCCACTTGTGTTAGTCATCGCGGCAACAATTGGTATTAGAGTAAGAGCTCTATTATAAGATTAATTATCTGTTGAGTTAAGATCATATGACTAAAATTGCAATTACATTCGCTGAAAGTCAATCCAGTAGTCGGCCTCCACTATTTTGTGGAGATAATTATACTTTCTAGAAAACTAAAATGAGAATATTTCTTCAGTTTCAAGGTCGAGAAATCTGAAAATGTATTGTAAATGAGCCTTATATTCCAACAAAAATTGTTGATGGAGTAAAGGTCAACAAAGAATGTAAAGAGTTTGATCGTGAAGATGATAGACTTTATATAGTGAATGTAATGGCTATGAATCTTCTATATAATACTCTCAATGACAATGAATTTAACAGAATAATGACTTGCATGACAGCAAAAGAAATATGGGATAACTTGGAAGTAACTTATGAAGGAATTTCGAAAGTCAAAGAATAAAAAATTTATATTCTTACGCATGAATAAGAAATGTTTAAAATGATTGATGATAAATCTATTTTCTCTATGTATTCTCATTTTACTAACATTATAAATGACTTGACAGCTCTTGGAAAAGTTTGATCTAACTTGGAGATAATAAGAAAAATTCTCAACTATTTGCCAAAACGTTGGAAATCAAAAGTGACAGAAATTCTTGAAGCTAAAGATCTCAAAAAACTCGAAGTAAATGAACTCATCGGGTCACTTATTACTCATGAGTACACATTGAAAAGAGGAGAAGAAGAAGGAAAGGAAAAGAAGAGCTTGACACTCAAAACTGTTCACATGAAAGTGAAAGCGATGAAGATGAGGAAAGCGATAACAAAGATGAAAAAATTATAATGATCACAAGAAGATTTCAGAAATTCTTAAAGAAAAATAAAACTCATCCAAGGAAATCGTTCAAAAGGTTTCCCAACAAAGATACAGGTAAAAATGATTCTTTAACTTGTTATAAATGTAAAAAGTCTGGACATATCAAAGCAGATTGTCCCCTACTAAAGAAAGATCGATACAAAGGTAAGAAAGCAATAAAAGATACATGGGATGATGATTCAAGTAGCTCAGACAGCGATGCAAGTAATGAAGGATCTGCAAATTCTTGTCTCATGGCTAAAGATGATCTTGAGGTAACAAATTCTGAAAATATTGAAAATTCTTCTTATGAAGAGTTGCAAAATGTTTTGGAAGAGATATATGAGGAACTTGAAAAATTGGATATCAAGTATACCGCTTTGAAAAATAAAAACTCTTCTTTAACAAATGAAATTGATGTTTTAAGAAAGGAAATCATAGTTTCAAAAGATGAAAATGATGAGCTGAAAAAAAAGTGATTGATTTAGTAAAAATTATTGAAAACTTTACAAATGGAAAAAAAAACTTTGAAAAACTTATTGGTAGTCAAAGATGTGTTTTTGATAAGGTAGATTTGGGATACATGCCAAAAGAAAAACTCAAATCCTATAAAAATTTCTTTGATAAATAGACTAAATCAAAATCAGATTTTCAAAATCTTTTTATAAAAATAACTTTTTTAAAGAAAAATATTATCACTCAAGATTTTCAAATATGTCACATATTATTTGTAATTTTTGCAATAGAAATGGTCATAATTATCATGTTTGTTCTATTAGAAGAAGATATACAATGACTATTAGGGCTATATGGGTACCAAAGAATCTTATTTCTTCTAATACTAATAAATAAATGACCCAAAGAACTTGGGTACCAAGAAAAATTATTTTAATTGCTTTTACAGGTATGCATGAAGTCCTCCATAGGTAAAAGTAAATGGTTTTTTGACAGCGGATGCTCAAGATACATGACAGGAGACAAAACTAAATTCATTGACCTCACTTCTAAAGAAGAAGGACACGTGACATTTGGAGATAATTCAAAAAGAAATATAATGGGAATAGGTAAAGTTGGTAAGAAGTTTTCTCTCATAATTGAAAATGTTCTACTTGTTGATGATCTAAATCATAATCTTTTGAGTATAAATTAATTATGTAATAAATGATTTACAATTACTTTCAAAAAGGATAAGTGCATTATTTTGAATAATCATGATTGCAATGTTTGTTTTATTACTCTTAGAAACAATAATGTTTATACAATCAGATTTGAAGAAATTGCCTCACAAGATATTATTTGTTTATCAGCTCAACATGAAAATAGTTGGTTATGACATAGAAGGTTAGGTCATGCAAATATAGAACTTATTTCCAAATTTTCAAAAAATGATCATGTGAGAGGTTTGTCAAAAGCAATTTTTTTTAAAGACAAAATTTGTGATGCATGCTAGTTTGGTAAACAAACAAAAACTTCCTTCAAAACTAAGAAATATATTTCCATTAATGGACCTTTGCAACTAATACACATGGACCTTTTTGGATCAAACAGAGTTGCCAGTCTGGGAGGAAAATATTATGCATTTGTTATTGTTGATGATTTCTCTAGATATACTTGGGTCATCTTTCTCACTCATAAATATGAGGTACATAATGTCTTTACCAAGCTATGCAAGAGAATTCAAAATGAAAATGACTATACTATTTCAAACATCCGAAATGACAGGGGGAAATGGTTTGTCAATGAAAATATTGAGTTTTTTTGTGATGAAAATGATTTTTTGCATAATTTCTTTGCTCCTCGAACTCCTTAAGAAAATGAGGTAGTAGAGAGGAAGAATAGATCTCTTCAAGAAACGACAAGAACAATACTTAATGAGAATAGTTTACCTAGTTATTTTTGGGCCGAAGCGGTAAGTACTGCATATTATGTTATAAATAGAGTATGTTAAGGTCTAATTTAGATAAAACCCTTTATGAGATTTGGAATGAGAAAAAGCCCAACATTGGTTACTTTCATGTATTTGGATGCAAATGTTTTATACTCAATGATAGAGATAATTTAGGAAAGTTTGATGCAAAATCTAATGAATGTATCTTTCTTGGGTATTCAACAAATAGTAAAACTTATAGAGTATTCAATAAAAAGACTTTGAATGTACAAGAATTTATGCATATAGTATTCATCAGAAGGTACAATGGATGAAGAATCAGAAGGTACAAATAACACAAATAGTCTCAATCTCAACAAAGAGAATACAATGGAAGAAATCCAACATGGAGACATCAGAAAAGATTATCAAGACTTAGTACAAGATGCAATCAAACAGTGAAAACATGTAAAAGATCATCCAGTGGAACAAATTCTAGGAGAACCTTCACGAGGTGTAAGTACTCGAACATCTCTTAGAAATATTTGCAATCACACTGCTTTTCTATCTCATATTGAACCCAAAAATATTGACGAAACACTGCTTGATGAATCATGGATTCTAACTATGCAAGAAGAGCTAAATCAATTTGAAAGAAATGATGTTTGGACACTTGTTTCTAAACCCAAAGATCATACTATTATTGGAACAAAATGAGTTTCTAGAAATAAGAAGGATGAGTCCGGAATCATCACTAGAAACAAGACTCGACTTATAGCCCAAAATTTCAATCAAGATGAAGGAATTGATTATGATGAGACGTATGCACATGTCGCAAGATTAGAAGCTATTCGAATGTTACTTACATATGCATGTTATAAAGATTTCAAGCTTTTCAAATGGATGTTAAAAGTGTTTTCTTAAATGGTTTTATAAATGAAGAGGTATTGTTAAGCAACCTCCAGGTTTTGAAAATCATATCTCTTCTAATCATGTTTTTAAACTCACAAAAATTTTATATGGACTCAAACAAGCTTCTAGAGTTTGGTATGAAAGATTTAGTGGTTTCTTGATTGAAAAAAGTTTTTTAAGAGGAAAAATTGATACAACTCTTTTCATCAAATATGAATAAGATAATATTCTTCTAGTTCAAATTTATATAGATGATATAATATTTGGTGCTAATAATGAAAATATGTGCCAAGATTTTGTTAAGAGTATGCAGGAAGAATTTGAAATGAGCATGATGGGAGAACTTAATTTCTTTCTTGGATTGCAAATCAAGTAAGCAAAAAGTGAAACATTCATTAATCAGTCAAAATAGATCAAAGAGTTACTCAAAAAGTTTGAGATGGAATGTGCGAAGGTAATTGGAACACCAATGAATCCAACCACCAAACTTGATAAAGATGAAAGCGGTAAACCAATTGACTCAAAGGTATATCGAGGTATGGTTGGTAGTTTATTATATTTGACAGCTAGTAGACTTGATATTATGTTCAGTGTATGTTTATGTGCACGTTTTCAATCATCTCCAGAACAATCTCATTTGATTGCAGTCAAGCGTATTTTTAGATATCTCGCCAATACCATTGACCTAGGGTTATGGTATCCTAAGCACACTTCTTTCGATCTTATTAATTATTCAAATGTAGATTATGCTGGTTGCAAAGTTGATCGAAAAAGCACTAGTGAAACATGTCATTTTTTATGTCATGCACTTGTTTCATGGTTTAGTAAAAAACAAAATTCTATTGCATTATCTACTGCTGAGGCATAGTATGTTACTACAGCTAGTTGTTGTGCTCAAGTTCTTTACATGAAACAACAACATGAGAATTTTAAACTTATGTACAATCATATTCCTATTAAATGTGATAATACTTGTGTTATAAATCTTTCAAAGAATCCAATACAACATTTTAGGACTAAGCATATTGAAATTAGATATCATTTTCTTAAAGATCATGTGCAGAAAGATGATATTGTACTAGAATTCATAAGCACACATGATCAATTGGCGGACATTTTCACAAAATCCCTACCAGAAGATAGATTATGCATGATTAGAAGAGAAATAGGAATGATGCATGTCATGAATATTTGTTAAACATTTTTTATTCCATTATCTCAAATGACTTACAAAAACTTGAGACTTCTAGCCTCATCTTTTAACTGTATTTGCTCTTCATAGATCGACATATTATTCTCGTATAAAGGATTAGGCAGTCGAAATGAAGAGGCAAGCAAGAATTTTAAATCCTTATTCTGTTGCTTTAACTTTACTATTTTTCTGTTTGACTCATAAACAAGTCGTTGAAGTACATAGACCGTTTCGCTAAGTTTTTCAATTTCGCAAGTTTTGGACTGCAATCGAATAGAAAAGGCAACAATGGAGATGAGTATCGAGTCCCGAGACTCACAAGTTCATAAATGGCGTCATGATATGATTTATTAGCCAAATCAGTCTCTTGTTGCTTCATGGCACCTACGACAGATGCAGAAATAGATTGATTACGAGAAGTATTGAAGGAAAATTGACGAGCCAGTAAAAATTTGTAGAATGAGAATGTAGGCGAATTGCAAAGATGAGAAGAAGATTTGATACGAATTATATAAAATTAAGGATTGCTCTTATAGAGACGGAAATAAGAACAAGACACATTATCATTTCTTCAAATCTTATTTAGTCAAACTGACAAGATATTCTAAATGAGACGGGTGAGATGACTGATTGAGACGGTGCTTGGTTTAAATCTAAAAGATTACCAGAAGAATTTTTTCCCGCCATTCTATCATTTTGGATAAACAGATACTGCATCAATGAGAAATGTAAGAATTTTCTTGTGAGTATTCAATGGGTGAAAATGGTCATTAAACAGAAATTGAAAGTTTTCAAATCTCTACATAATTTCGTTTGTCAACAACGTCAAGTGAATTTGAATCTCTTTCCGCACCGAATTGCCAGAGCTAAGCCTCCAGCCTTTGCAGGTTTTGTCGGACACGGATGCGGGATGAAATCTCCTTCCGCACCAAATCTCGATAATATTTCATTTGTCAACAATATCAAGCGGATATCTGCACCGAGACGATAAAGTTAGGCTTCAGACTTTACAACTTTTGTTAGATAAGGACGGGAGAATAAATTTTACTGAAACCAATTGCGGTTTCATTTTAATGATGCCACAAAGGGGAGAAGTCTTATACTAGTATTATACTACCCTGTTATATATGCTAGAATCATGTCTATATTTTACTTGAAAAACTAACGCATATTTTCAGTGAGAGCTTAAGTATTACTGCAGGTCGCAGATTTCTACTAAGTATTTGTCATCATAAAAAAGGGAGAGATTGTAGAACCCAATGTTTCAAGTCTCGTATCTACGTATAGATTTTGATGATAACAAATAACTTTAAGACTCAAGCTCAAGTTGTCTACGTATGAAAAAAGATAAGCATATCAAGAAATCAAGCATGAGTAAGAAGAATAATAAGTCTACAAATGAAGCTCATAGAGTAATTTTGTACATATCTTAAAATTTGAAATTAGATTAAGATTTAAAATTAATATTTTCTCATAAAGTATCAAATTACATTTTTTACATTTGCATAACTTTATTAAAATATTTAATTTCAAAATTTTTTTTTTTTCTACATATGCATAAAGATTTGAATTTGTAAGATGATTGATTGTCATTTTTGACATGTGCATGTTTTGTTTGAAAATCTTGAAGGGTGGTTGTGTATTTTTTTTTACAAATACAAAAGATAGATGATTTTGTTTAAAAATCTTGAAGGGTGGTTGTGTGTTTTTTTGACATATGCAAAAAGAAGATGATTTGATTTAAAAAATAAATCATACTCATTTTATCATGTATGAAAAATAAAAGATTAGGTTTGGTTTCTTTGAAAAATGAATGGAGTTGTCTTTGACAAATATAAAAAGGAGATGTTATTATTTGAATCTTTTGAAAATTGAATAGTACTTTTATTTGACATGTGAACCTTTTCAAATTTGAATATAAAGACTATTTGCCTATAAATAGCTCACTTGAATTTTGCAAAAATCACAACAATAGCTTACACATCAACTGCTAAATTTTACATCATTCTTTTAAATCCCTCATTTTCTCTTCTCTAAATTTTGTGCCTTAATCCTTATTCACTTTGAGATAGATATAAGTTGCGCTATATTATTCTTATTTCACTCATTAAGGAGTGTACTCTGATAATCTACTCACTATCAGCTCTTGTATTTGTAAGAGGGTGCGTATAACCCTTGTGTGTGTAGAAGGTGTTCTACATATGGAATAGTTGAATCACCAAGTATGAGGTGATTGCAAGTGTAGAGGGTGTTCTACACGAATTCTTTGTAGCGGTGTTACTCAAAGGTATAATAAGTTTATATCTCTACCTGAAGGAGATTGAATAGTGAATTTGAGATCCTCAAGGGGTAGCTTGAGGCGAGAACGTAGGCAGTGTGGCTAAATCTCGTTAAAATACTCAGTTTGCTTCCTTTTGCTCTTACTCTTTATATTTCCTACTTGTTCGTATGTTATTTATATTTTATATTGTGTATTTGTTTTATAAGTGTTAATTTTATTAATATAACCCAATTCATCACCCCTCTTGTGTTAGTCATCTGGGCAACAGTCACCATTAGAGAAATACAAGAAATATCACCATTGGACGAGGGGAAAAAACGTTAACATTAGAGATAGGACAAAAAATGTTACCACCAATCACAAATACAAAAAATGTTACTATTGGAGAAATGACATAAATTTGTATCATGAGTACACATCATTGCATTTTCAATTTTTTTAACTCGAAAAAATAATATCTTTATAGGAAAATGAAAAAAATTTTACCGTTAAACAAATGCAATTCAAATATTACCCAACTATATGCAGCCAAAACTAACACTAAAAATAACCATTGGGTTGGAAAATGAACCTATTAGAAAATAATATTATTTTTAATTTCGATGTTGTTTTAAAAAATAATATTGTATCTTGAAAAAAAAAATACATAGATGTTTAGAAAAGATGTGATATTCGGAAAAAGGATAATAAGACAAAAGAGTAAGTGGTTAAGAATAGAAATGAAAGTGAGAGAAAAAAGTAATAAAAAAGAATAGAAGAATATTATTTTAATAAATAGAGAAAGGATAGAGAATCAGATGTAGAAGATTTTTTTAGATGAGTGAAATTGAGAAAAAACTTGGAATGAGATTTTTAGTTAAAATTTAGAAAATGTTTTGGGAGCCAATATGAATGCTCTCAAGACTGTTATGCCTTTGTTAGCTTAAGGTTACCCCACTTCTCTATAATATCCTTTGCCATAAAAAACCCTTACTACCTTCAACAGAAACTAATTGTATTTTGAACAAAAAACTTTTGAGCATAAGCTAAGAGACAAGGCTTACACAGGGCAAAAACTCCTTAGCATATGTTAGGAGAAATCTTTTAGTCCTTTGTTTCAATTAGATATCTCATTTGAAGAGATAATAACATACATTAAATCAATATGTATTATTCAAGTATCTCTTATGAACATATTGAAGGCATTTTTTTATCAGATCTGTAGAATTATTGTTTTATGGTCTTTCTTAAGATCAACCGCATATGATTCTTTAGATCTAAAAACACTATTTGGATGCATAACTCATCTCATTCTATCTTATCATCACAAATTTCTTCAATTTTCATACAAAATATAATAGACAGTTCAATTTTTTCAAATCTCAAAATAATAATAATCTTAAAAAGTTTTATCTTAATAATATTTAATTTAACTTTCAAAACTTATCTCAACTCATTATTTAAACTATATCTATATATAAAGCACGAGCCTTAATACCTCTGACCTAGGCTTGGTTTGTTTTCAGATATGAGATGATATGAAATGAGATAAAAGTTAAAAATGAATAAAATATTGTTGTAATATATTTTTTTAATATTAGTTTTGTTTTGAGATTTGAAAAAGTTGTTTTAAAATTTGAAAGAGTTGAATTTTTTATTATATTTTGTATGATGATTTGAAAAAATGTAATGATGAGTTTGAGAATAATTTAGAATTTTTAGTTTTGTCTTCCAAAGCAAACTAGACATTACTTTTTAGAATACCTCCAACCACCACTTCGGTCATCGCTCGGAGTGGTGGCTGCCACCAGGAGATATGACTAGTTGTCATTTATGGGTGGCAATTGACATTGGCCAACTATCGGCGATTGTAGAAATTCTACTTTAGCTATTGTATGGCAACAACTAGTGGTGACACTACAAGAAATTTACTTATTTGTGACTAGTTATTTCTTGTCAAAATAAATCTGCTTTCGTCACAAATAATTATTGTCACCATAAATAATCCGTCACAAATACTAATTTTTTTTGTAGTGTGGATGTCACCCCATTTAGAGAGCCCTCATTTTATTTTTTTATATGTTAGCGACAGAAATAAACAAGTTTACAAGTATTCTTTTCAATAAAATGATGAGCTATGTGCAAAACAAGAAAGAATTTGTATTGACTATATAAATAAACAAACCTAGAAAAAGAATTTTTTAATTAGACAAATGATCAAGATAAAGAGTCATAGAGGAGCTTTGTCCAGATTTCTTATATTCTTATAAAGGAAAAATGCTTTGTGCAATTTTATGTACATTATTATTATTATTATTATTATTATTATCATTATATAAGCCTTCAATGTATTTGAGCAATACAACTTTAACACGTTCTTGCTTGAGCATAATGGTCTTCCACTATTAAATTTTAGAGAATAGCTAAGAGAATACAAGTAGATATTAAAGTGCCAGAAAACTCTTCTCCTTTTCCTCTTTAGAGACCTTTTTTTACTTTCTACCAAAAGACCCAAGTATCTCTCCGTCTCAACCCAGAGGGAGAGTGAAGTTTCTGCTATCTCCTCTCTCCCCCACCCTTCTGGCTTGTCTAGAATCTGTTCAATTTATTTTTTTACTAGTTTTTTTAGTTATCATCCATAGAAAGGAGAAGTGTTGATCTGCTGCCATCCAGCCCTTAACGACTGTCAAGCGCCCCACTGCAAGTCTTCCCATCCGCCAATCTTTTATATGAAAAATGAAGAATGCAAAACAAAGCTATGCGTGAGATCGAAGGAGTGCTTGTTGGTACACTGCGTGACACTTCCAAGGCCTGCAACCTCAGATTCTTTTGACCCGACCATCCTCGAATCACCTATCGTGGTGCGTGGCACTCACGTGCCACTACTGTCTTAGGCGGTCATTCCCCGACGATTGCACCTCCAATATGCTATATTCCTATGTTTTTGTTTTCTTGAATCAAGGATTATGGGAAGAGGTAGTGGAAGCTCAAACAAATAGTTTAGACCAGTAAAATGCAATACAAATCACTTCACTGCGACTTTGAGTCGCAATCTTACAGTCCATTTTTAGTTGTATCAAAATCGCTTTAAATGGCTTTCCCTTGTGGAAAATGGGTATGGGTCAAGTCATTGACCCCAATTTTTTTTTTCTTGTATTGTATTTATTGATTTGAGACGAATGTTGGAGCCTTCTATCCTGCTAACTATTGTATCTAGTAATCGTTAGATATATCTATTGTATGTTTGCTTAGAAAAAAAAGATGCTAAAGTACTTTAAAGAAAATGCCTTTTTGCAGCGTTTAGTTTTGTAGCAATGGCACAAAAGGAAGTTCTATGAACTGATACTACCAAATGGAACAGAAGGAGAGCAATAAATTTGTGGATTTGTGACCTGGTGATTGAAATCAAAGTGCATGTGATTGAAATCATAATACCATCCTTCACCCATATATACAGTGACTTGGTGAATAACAAAAGAACTAACTCTTGATCAAGACATAAACAAAAAGAATATATGTATATATTGGAAGGCACTTCCCTGAATCACTAAGGAAACTAAGGCAGCCAAAAGCCTTGTCATTAAAAAGCACTTACCTTCAAAGTCTCTTTCACTAATAATGTAACTTTAGGGTCAAAAGAAAAGGAGCACTAGCAATTAATTACTATAATAATAACTTCAGAACAAAAGAAAAGGACAATAAGAAAGAGCAGCAATTTGATCAAATGATAAAAGGAATAGTTAAAGCTAGATATCCCCAACTTAAAAACGTTAAAAGAAGAAAACAAAACAAACAACCAAAACAAACCTGCATGTTAATTACAAACATTTGGGCTCCATGCGACCACCCAATTAAGGGGCTGTAATTTGATGAGTTAATGCATGTACCCTTTGGATAGACCCCCAGAAAATTTTGCTGTGTAAACCTATAGTAAAACCATCATCAGAACATGGGAAGACATTTTTTTAGGAATGAAGATTTGAATTTTTATATGACATGAGTCAAAGCATGTTAAAATGTTATAGTAGACAACTTACCATTTTAAAGCCAAGACTTGAAATCATCAAATGCTCATTTTAAAGCCAAGATCAAAGTACAGTTCCATAACTTACATTATCACAGGAAAAACAATCCCAATTCAAATATCAACCACCCAGTATACAGCACCTAAAGATAAATATCTGCCTATTTTTTCCAGTATACTAACCCAAATTTAACCATATATGAACAAAATGCAATTAAAAAATGGCAAATAAGTACCTGTACATGTATAAAAGTGCTTGAACATAATTAATTAAATGGGTTTATGTGCTTGGTCTACAGGATGTTAATTGTATTTTTCTTACTTACCATTTTTCTAACAGAGGTACTCAACACCAAAAAAGCTCCAATTAATTCATGTCTATTATACCTAATTAATTAATAAGGAAAATAAGTCCATCTGTTAAATCAGTAGGCAACATGAATAACATGCAAGGAGCAGTACAAAACAGAGCAATCTAGAAGGCAAAATAGCGGAAAAATATGATATTTGAACAATCCTAACAACTATTTAATCTAGCCAAACAAGAGAAAGCAAACCGAAGCAAGAGATTGAAGCTAGGGTATAGGACTTTCCCCAAAATCCAGTAAAATCGAAGCTAGGGTTATAGGATGAGAGATTTCTACTTATGTACGTAGAGGGAAAAAAGAGAGGGAGAGAGCTGAGACGGACACCAAGCAAAGTGAGGGACTGAGTGAGATCATTTATAGATCTAGAGAGAGAGTGTGTGAGTGAGAGAAAGAGAGAACCACCTTGAAGGCGAGGAGACGATGGCATGAAAGCAGGAGGAATCGCGAAAGATCTCGATCTCTGTGGATTCGTTTGCAGGTAGCTGCCGGAAATCGATGGGAAAGAACAAGATGGAGGGCTTCACGGGTACTGAAGCGGTACCGCTTCCGTCGAAGAACAGAGACGAAGCCGAGCGGGGTGGGTGGATTAAGCTGATACTCGAGAACGTGGAAGAACAGAGACGTCTAAGCTGGGGGAGGAACAAAGACGTCTAAGGGTTTGGGGGGAAAAGTTGTAGAGAGAGGGGGGCAAGGATTAATTTATTCGTGACTTTGTGAGCCCGCTTTTTGTTGCGGCAAAATAAGTCGCCTCAACAACTCTAAAACTTGCGCAAATTCAAATGTCAAAAGCGTGATCATCTGCTTAAAAATTTAAAATTGTAAATTGGCAGCGACAAAAATAAAACTACTGCAAAAAGTGATTTTTTGCAACGATTTCATTTGCAACAAAATAAAAATTGCTGCAATAAATACTTTTTCTTGTAGTAAGTACCCAACATTTTGCTATTTTTAAAGTTGGCATTTCAATTTATATTCTAGTTACGAAATGGTAGAGCGATGAGTAAAAATCCAAATTCAAGATTCTTGTTATGATATTACGTAAAATCTCCACTCGTCTCATAGAAAGAGTTAGATCTTGTCATTTATATTTTTTGTTAACACTACAACGCAATTGTTTTAGTTTAGATCTAAGCCAAATCAGTAATAAAATCAAGTTAATTAATTCCTCATTTAACTAATAAAGCATCGTCCTATATGCATACATTATATAGGATAATATTACGCATATTCATGAAATTGTAATTAGAAATTTAATATTTACCATACTTAAAAAAAAAAAAAAAAAAAAATTGCGTTAAGATCCAAACTCCGGAATAAATCATTCTGCTGTGGGAAAACTTCTTTCTGAAGCGTTACAACGTCCTTTGTCAACCTCTTACTTCATATTAAGTAACAAAGAATCAAAGATCACGTGTGGATTCAGATCTGATATTCCTAATTTCTACTGATTGGATTAAGAAATGAGATGAAAATTAAAAGTTGAATAAAATATTATTTTTTAATATTATTATTGTGTTGAGATTGAAAAAAAATATATAATGATGATATGAGATAAAATAGTTAGATGAATTGAGATGATTTCTAAATACAAATGGTGGAGGGTGAGTAAAAATAGAATTATAAATCTTTGTATGAATATCTTGTTCAGTATTAAATATATAAAAATTACTTTATGATCCACTTAATTATGTGTATATTTCCTTCAATCAACAATGAAAAGTATATATTTCCCTCAATCATAAAAGTAGCAACACAAATCATAAAATGTATGCGCATCAAGCCAATAGCATTTTTCAAATCTTTGACTTAAAAAAAAAAAAAAGTAATTATGTATGAAGCAAGCATAGAATTTCCCCATTAGATGTAGGATTCAATAAAAATAGAAGGAAGACTTGAGGTTGAAACATATAATCCTTTATTTTCTTTAGCTGAACAAAAAAACTAGGAGGTGAATGAGGTTGTGCATAAAATACTACATTTTTCATGTGCTTATAACTTATGTCTTTATCTTCTCCGTATATGAGGTAAAAAATTGTGGACAATTGAGACTAAATACAAAATTACATATTTAATACTATTTAAATTTATATCATGTTTTTATTGAAACTATTCGATGAATTTATAATTTACTCTTTTTTACATAATATAAATGGCTTGAATTGCATTATATATAATTTTTAATACTTTTAGACGTTGTTTGGATAGTAAGTTATGAGATTAGTTGCTATAAAAATTAAAAGTTGAATAAAATATTATTTTTAATCTTATTATTATTTTGAAATTTATAGAAATTGAATTATTTATTATATTTTGTATGAAAGTTTAAGAAAATTATAATGATAAAATGAGATGAAACACTTTCACTATCCAAACGAGGCCTTAATCAACATTGAAATAACTGATTTCCATTTTGATTCACTCAATTCAATCTGTTGTATCGAATCGATTGTTGATAAAACTATTTCAAGATAGTTTTAGAAAATTAACTCCTATACTAACTTCAATACAAAGATGGCTAGGGTCATTTAGAGAACTATAGGATAATCTCTCTCGTACAACCCTCGCTTTATTAAACAAGCCCCCTTAAACCAATAAACCAACCACTCCAAATCCACTAGAGTTATTGCCTCTTTCCCTATCCTCTATTGAGGCTAGTTATGGCTGCAAACGAATCGAACTGCTCATAAACAATTTGAGTTGGACTCGTATAAACTTGATTTGAACTCGATTGATTTAATAAATAAGTTATTCCTAAGCACTAATATTGATTCGAATATTAAATGAGTTAAATTCATATAATATCAACTCGACTCGGTTTAGGTTCGTGAATAAAATTCGTATAAATTTGACTCATCTCATTTTGAGTTCGTAACAATACTCGTAATATATATATATATATACATACTCTTGCATATATTCTTTTATTGTATATATTTTATATGTTATATATATTAATTTTAATACTTTATATAAGTAATATATTTGGTTACTTTATATATAAGTAACATATTTTGGTTCTTTACAATAATAATTTATTAAGTTCACAAAACAATTACTGAGTCAAATATTTATAAAGAGTAAGCAACTCGAGTAATTACTCGACTCAGTTCAGTTTGGTTCGCTCGGATCGTTAAAGAGTAAAAATAAAGATTGATAAATAATTCGATTCGACTCGAGTTCGTCTTTGATCGGCTCGACTCGACAAGCTCTCAGCTCGACTCAAACTCGAACTTGAATTATTTGAATCCAACTCGACTCGATTCAATTCAAACTCGTTTTTGATCGGTTCGTTTGCAGCCCTAAGGCTGGTCATTTGCCATGGTTGGAATTTTTTGTATTTATAAATTTGTGGCACTTGGTTCTTTTCTACTCAATTTTACTCCAAAATCTCTCCAAATCCAATGCTTGCTTATATAGCACCCTAGATCAAAAGATTTGCAAAACTGCTAGCACGTGTGTCACACGTGCTATTATTGACAAAAAAGGTGGACTTAAGACTTTGCTCAAATTTGAGAATTTACAAGAAAAGAGGTATGGACATATCAAGTGGATCTTATGACATTTATTTCTTATTTAATATAATTTAAAATATTTAAATAGAAAACAATAATACCGTAGAGCTCACTTGATATGTTTATTTCCCTCCTACTTAAGACCCTTAAATCTAAGAAACAATTTATTTGAGGAAACTTTAATCCAAAATTCTTTAACCCTAAAGTATTTAGTGAGTCGTTCTTTCACTGAGTGAAGGTGAGGGTTTTTCTCTCTAAGTTTCTTGGTAAATTTAGATTTTTTTTTTCTCTGAGACTCTTGTATGTGGAGTATGGTGTCATTCTGGTGATTTAACAACGCTATGTGAAGGTCTCAGATTGATTGAGGAGGACTAGGAAGAGAAGAAATTAGTCTTGCAAATATTTTAATTTCTATCTCAAAAAAAAAAAGTATCATGTCCTGTGTTATTTCTAATAAGGGTGTTAATATAGGGGCTTTCATATCAACCTTAGCAAGAGTTTGACAGGTGGAGGGTAGGGTAATGTTCAAACAGGTTGGGTTCAATAAGTTTCTCATTAAATTTAAAGATGTTTCTGATAAAAGGAGAGTGTTGAAGGGCTGTCCATGGTCCTTTGATAAATCATTAACCTGTATGAATAATTGTGAGTAGGGGTGTTCATCCGGGTTCCGGATTCCCAAATCCGGAACCCAGATTCGAAATTTCCTTAAACATTTTTAAAAAAAAATTTAAAAATGTTAAGAAATAAATAAAATTTTAAACCGGGCCGGGTACAACCCGGCCCGGATGAACACCCCTAATTGTGAGTGGGCTGAGTCAATTCAGGAAATGCAATTTCGACAGAAGCCATTTTGGGTGCAAGTCATGATTTGCCATTTGTTGGTATGTCCAATGGATTGGTTGGAAAGTTGGGTAATTCTATTGTTGAAGTTATCATGGTGGATAGTTCTATTCATGTTGGGGTAAATTTAATCGTGTCGAAGTTTTACTTGATATCACAAAACCCCTTGCTAGAGGTCGATTTGTTTAAGTTGGTGATAATAGATACTTGGTTACTTTCACATATAAAAGAATGCCTTTCCTTTTTTTATTTTTTTTATTTTGATCATTGTGGTATCACTAAGCATGGTTATGGAAAATGTTCTCAGCTAGAAAATGCTAAAACAATCAATGTTGGCTTTAATCAATATGGGACTTGGATGAAGGCTAATTCTCATTTGATAACAGTTTTGAATCCAAGTCTAATGATGCGCATTGTGCATACTCACACAGTGATTGTCGTGAGAATTCAGTTGATACTCTTGGTGTTGATGTTCATTTAGGAAAGTCCTCTAGCGTTATCCATGAATTTTCAGAAGATGCAAATTTGGAAGGTGCAATTCAGAATCTCAATTATTTTGGTATTCATTCAAATCCACCTACTGTTTCTCAATCCCGCCATCAATGGGATTCTGAATTGCACCTTCCAAATTTGCATCTTTTGAAAATTTATGGGTAACGCTAGAGGACTTTCCTAAATGAACATCAACACCAAGAATATCAATTGAATTCTCACGAACAGTCACTTTCTGAGGATCCACCATGCACATCATTAGACTTAAATTCAAAACTGCTATCAAATGAATTCTTAGAATTAGCCCTCATCCAAGCCCCATATTGTTGATTTAAACCAACATTGAATGTTTTACCATCTTCTAGCCGAGAGCATTTTACAAAACTATGCTTAATGATACCACAATGATAACAAAAATTAGGCGTTATTTCATATTTGAAAGTAACCAAGTATTTGTTATCACCAACTGAAACAAATTGACCTCTAGCAAGGGTTTTTGTGATATTGATTTTTTGTGCTATCAAGTAACACTTTGACACGATTAAATTTACCCCAACATAAATAGAACTAGGACTGTACAAATAACCCGTTTTTCGACTCGACCCATTATCCCGATTAATCCCGATTATATTCGTTACCGATTAAAACTTCTTATGCTTACCATTTTCATTCTCATTCAATCTCCTCTCTCTCTCTTCTCTCTCACTCTCTTGCTCTCTCTCGGTAGCAATGTTGTCGCCGTCGCCGTCGCCGGATAACATTCCGACGGTTATGGAAGATGACCATGAAGCCTCTGGTAGCGGAAAAATTGCGTCGGCAAGGCCACCAGAGCACGATATTGGGCTTTACACAACGTTCCCATCTGTAGAGGTTGCTGGGAAAAAAGAAGATGAAATCTTCTTAGTGAATCGAGTTTGGTTAATCGATTTTGGCTAATCGAGTTTGGTTAATCGATTTTGTTAATCAAGTTTATCCAATCGTTCATTTCCTTCGTGGATCTAGGGTTTATCTCTTACTTTTATTGGATTCTGGTTGTTAGGATTTTGTGTTATTGGATTCTGATATTAGAGTTGGTGTTCTTGGATTTTGCCGCTCGTTTCCAAAAAATTATTGGGCAATCGGGCTAGGGTTTGGTGTTCTTGATATTAGATCTAATGTTCTTTTTTATTTTTTTATTTTTTGGTTATCGACGCTTGAAATTCAAAGGGTGGGCTGGTTTTTTTGCTTGTTTGTTTATTGAGAAAATGAAACCTCTTTGAATTTTAGGCGTCGAGGGTTTATTGAGAAAATGTTTGTTACTAAGAAAATAAAACCATTCTTCGAATTTCAGGCATCAATACTCAATAACCAAATATATATATATATATATAAATATATATATATATCGGATAATCGGGTAAATGGTTAATGAAAGAACGGAATTCCACCAGAAACGGTTTGGGTCGGAAATGCCCGATAACGTTTCGGGTCGGGTTAGAGAACAGCCTTAAATAGAACTATCCACCATGATAACTTCAACAATAGAACTACACAACTCTCCAACCAATCCATTAGACGTACTAGCAAATGGCAAATCATGACATTGCACTCAAAATAGCTCGTGTCGAAATTGCATTTCCTGAATTGACACTGCCCCTCACAGTCATTCATATAGATTAATGATTTATCAAAGGACCATGGACAGTCCTTCAACACTTTCTTTTTATCAGAAACATCTTTAAATTCAATTAGAAACTTATTCAAACCAACCACTTTGAACATTAACCTACCCTCCACCTACCAAACTCTTGTTAAGGCTAATATGAAAGCCCCTCTATTAACACTCTTAACAGAGATAACACATGACATGATACATTTTTTCTTTTTGAGGTAGAAGTTAAAATATCTACAAGATTAACCTCTATCTCCTACTGCTCCTCCTTAATCAATCTGAGACCTTCACACAATGTTGCTAAATCACCAGCCATGACACCACACTCCATAGACCAGAGCCTGAGAGAAAAGACTCTAAATTTACCAAGAAACTTTGGGAGAAAAAACCTCACCTTCACTCAGTGAAAGAAGGATAAATAAGTCAGGCAGCAACTCAATGGATAGCTCCCCCTCCAAACATGTTAAAAGCAAATTAGGATGAAGTAGTGGATCATAAGCATTGTCGAATTGAGATAGGAGTTATCATTAGAGACCATGAGGGGAAGGTTGTGGCAACTTTACAATCCAACAGAAATCTGTTTCCAGAAGTTAAACTTGCAGAAGCAGTGGTTGCTTTAAAAGCTGTGACCTTTTGTGTTCAACTTCAATTGCAAAGTGTAATATTTGAGGGAGATGCTCTAACTGTTGTCAATGAGATTAATGGCGTTCAAGAAAGTTGAAACTCAGTAGGCATCATAATCTGATATACTCAAGTCATGCTTCACATATTGCAAAATTGGAAAGTTGTTCGTGTGTAGACTTTTCAACAATTTGGTTCATTGTTTTATCAAGGATGCACTTAAACTCTTCGATGAGAGAATTATAATGGATGGTGTCCCTCCTTAAATCCACCATTTGATATTATAAATTGAATAAAATTTTAATCTTCTTCTCAAAAAAAAAAAAAAAAAAACTTTAACCCTATCCTTTGTACCTTTTACCTTGCATCAATACAATACATGCATCATTAAAATAAGGAGAGTCAACATTATTAAGCAGGTGCATGGTAAACAACAAACACACGGTCACGAAACAAAGCTGGACATCCGATTGCATTTATTGAGCCTGTTGAAGTTGGATTTGTCCTTTTCTTTGAAGAAAGCACTCCCACTTGGATGTGATTCGTGAAGCCATTTTCGGATCTAAGATGCTGCCAAAGAAAATAAATGATTCTTGTTTCAAAATATTATTAATCTTCTCACCTCCCAAAAACAAAACAAATGAAGCTCGTGACTTTTGGGTGACTTTCTCATGTGTTCTCGGTTTTTTACTATTGAGTGGCTTTATAGCACATATAGAGATTCGGAAATATTAATATTATAATTTTTGGTTTTTATTTTACATATTTTTTAATACTTTTAAATATATTTTTTAAAAAATATTCACAACATTATTAAAAAAAATTCTTAATCATTAAATAAAAAAAATCACTATTGAAAGCCCCCATTGAGGGCCTCATGTGTGACTTTAACATTTATGTTTACTAATATCTTTGGTGTTTTTATCTAAGTCTTCTGTCAAAAATAGAGAAGAAATTATAGAAAGACATATAAAATCGATCACAAAATATATATTATTATCCCATAGATTCATCTAAACAGTATTATAGAGTCAATTCATTATTTAATATTTATTTGACGAAGCTATATATCACCCTTCTATTCTAAGTTTGTAGGCTTTACTTTTTTACCGTTAAAAAAGAATTTGTAGATTTTATATTTTTTTTCCTTTTTCACTTTAATATTTCATTTGATCGAATATATATTAATAGAAACCAGAGACAAGGGATTGAACCAAACACATTAATTAAGGCTCGGTTTGAATTGAAATGTGCTTTCAACTCATTTCATCTCATCCCATCATTATAATTTTTATAAATTTAAAAAAATATATATAATAAACAATTCAATTTTTTTTTGAATCTCAAAATAATAATAATATTAAAAAAATAATATTTTATTTAACTTTTATTTTTCATCTCACTTCACTCTCTAAACCCAAAAATACTAGGAACAAACGTCAGAGACAAATATGGACAAACGCCAATTGATAATTTGTGGTGTTTGGTACCTACTGTATACTGCACAATATCTATGAATTGAGGAATGAAGAAATAGATTTGAAACTAAAGAAAATGAAAATAGTGAGTTTTGTTTATTATGTCATATTAGATGGCATTTGTCCGACGTTGTTCCTGATATTTATTCCTAGTATTGCTCCTCTAAACCTAACTTAAATAGTCATTAATTAGTTGTGGTCATGGTAGTTTGAATTTGAATGCTAAAATTTAAGAGAAAAGTTTCAAATGATAGGGTGTTTTTTTCCCCATCAGTCCCTCTCAAGCTCCCTCTATCCTCAAGCTCTCTCAAAAACTCTCTCCTAGCCATTCTAGGGATGTAGAGGTTAAATTTAGGCACTGTCGATGAATCGGAAGTGTGATGTGTACGCAGGGTCAGAGTCCGAGATCTTCTTGAATGGTGGTTGATCCAAAACTCAAAATCATGGAGACAATTAAATAATATTTTCCTCCGGTTATAACTTTGTATCTGTCGATTCATTTTTCATCTTCATGTCTCTCCTGGATTGGCCCAACTTGACTTCCTCTATATTCAACATTTGAGAAAAAAAAAAACAAAATGGGATTGTCGTCTGAGAAATAATGCAAATTCTTATGGTGGGTCATGATATTGCTGGTAAGACAACCATCTTGTCCAAACTCAAGCTTGGAGAGATTGTACCACCATTCCAATTTCCCACCATTGGCTTCAATGTGAAAGCAGTGGAGTATGAGAACATTGGCATCATTATTTGGGATGTTGGTAGCCAGGATACAAGATTTGATCCTTGTGGAGACATTATTTCCAAAATACTTAGGGGCTTATTTTTGTAGTTGATAGCAATGATCGTGACTGTGTGGTCGACGCTCGAGAGAAAGGGAGCGATGAGAGATGGGGGGAGAGAGAGAGGAGAGGAGAACATAGATCGGATTTGGGAGAGACGAAACTAATGAAGATTCACCTCGTATTGTTAATATTATTAGAATTACTACATGTTTTAGTATTAGTGATGTGTAAAATAGTGATAGGTACCCATCCAACTTCTAGCACCCTCAAAATTTAAATGAGTGTAGATGTTGTATACCATTGAAGTGCAAGAACTTCTTTAGTTAAATTATTATAGCTTATATATTATACTCATTTTTTGAAAAGATATATATATATATATACTCAATTATTACATTATATATATATATCATAGTCTTTGAAATATTTTTTGAAGTTTAAATTAAATATAACTTTTTATCATAGAATTTTAAGTTTAAACTAGAAGAAAGATAGACACGTAACATAATTAAAAAAAATTAAACACGTAATAATAATTAATATAAGATCTATTGTTATTTGGATAGTGGGTTGAGATGAGATGAATTAAAAATAAAATTAAATAAAATATAATTAAAATATAATTTTTTTTTATATTATTATTGTTTTGAAACTTGAAAATGTTGAATTATTTATTAATTATTATATTTTAAATTAGAATTTGAAAAAAATTACAATGATGAAATAAGGTGATGAAAAATATTATCATCATCCAAACAAGAACTAAATACATTTATCTTTTATAAATCCTTAAATCTGAACAAAAATCAGAAAGAGAAACTAAAAGCATGGATGTACAACATTGAAAAGAAACAATGGGTCCAATCGGTAATCCGTAAGAGAAAAAAACAGCTCCAATTAAATCTCAAGTGAATTGGACATTCATGAAAGAGGATGGATAACATGTGACCAAAGATTATTAGTATTACTATCTTTTTATTTATTATATATTATTTATTGGGCTTAGACCTTTTCCTGGAACAGCCATTATTGTTTTCTGACCTTTTATTCTTGATTGTTTTTGTGCACATATGCCTTGGATATCTTCGAAAAGGATAAAAAAAATCCTAAATATACTTTTATTATTATTATTATTATTAGAAAAATCGCAATTAATAGCTTTTGGTTTGATGGTCAAAATCTTTAGTAGTGTGCGTGTGTACTGTGTACGTTAGGGAAGGATGGAATTATTAACCTTTGGTACATGAAGCTTCATCTCTCTCTCTCTCTCTCTCTCTCTCTCTCTCAATATATATATATATAATATGATATTTTGGCTCAGTGCATATCTTTCAAAAAAAAAAAACTATTAACAAATTAATAAGTTTTTTATGTGATATTTTTTCAAAAGAAATAAATGAATTGTACATTCAAGAACTGTAATATTAATTATTTTTAATAATTGATGTTATTTTTTTAAAAGATATTAGATTTATATATTTTAAAACTCTATATAACATTATATTATATTATATTATATTATATATATATGTTTTTTTTTTAAATGAATGTATAAATGGAGTTGATCGATCTACGGATGCATTTAATTTCTTTTGTTTCTATTATCGTGCCGAATGCTTTTGGGGAAAGGAAGGTGCGTGTATTTAAGACCCACCATCAAAGTTTTGAATGCAACATTTAAAACCCCCTCCCCGCAGATGACGAACTCATGACCCTTTGCGTATGTCATTAAAATAAATGGAAAAAAGCTGACTTTTCAAAAGCTTTTGCTGAAGAAGAGAAGATGAAGAAACTCCGTTCTCTTGGTAGGCATTCAATGTTCAAATTCAATGCATTTCTTGTGGATTTATTTATATTGACTTAAAGCCCATTCTCCATTTTCCTTCTTGGGTAACACTATCTTCGATTCTTTCCTTCTCATGCCGAAGTGTGAGCTGTTGGTCATTAAATTCGACATTAAATTTCCGGACCCAAACTTTAATGTCATTAAAACCCTTAATGACGACCAAGTCAATAGATTCCGCCAAGAAAAATAAATTATACGCGTTAAAAAACAAATCCCAATATTTTCAGATCAATATCCTCTTGAAGATAAAAAGACTTTGTTATTGGTTTGGATTGGGTAATAACTAATAAGGGTTTCTTTTATTGTTGTATTTTGGTCTGGTTTCTGGGTTGTTTTGTTTGGGAATAATGTAAATCTTCAGGGTCTTGATTGTTATTAAGGTTTTTTTCTGCTATAAGTGAGGGTTTGTAAAAATATATGACTTATAATTTTTATTATAAATTTAATTAAAATAAATTAATTAAATAAAAATTTTGAGACTTATTTAAATAAAAATTAATTAAAATAAATTATATGTAATACTGTTGAAAATATTCATATTACATGTACTTAAAATTTGACAAATTTTCTTTATAGTTAGCATTATTCTTTATGCATATCTTATAAGATTCACAATATTATGTGTATTTCCTTTGCATCCACGTGACAAAAAACATAATGTAGGAGAAATAATTATATTTAAAGACATTTGCACTACATATTATCTATGTGACATAATTTAATTAAAAAAATATATTTTAAAATTTAAATCTTAAAATAAGAGACCCTATTTTCTGTAGACAAGGTTAAAACATTTTGTATTTTGTTTTGTGAGCTGTCATATTTCCATGGGACATCCAACATTCTCTCTCCCTCTCTAAAAGTTAATCCATTTTGATTAGATAATAACAGAACTTTAGCCATTAGAATCCATTGAATATCAACTTAAGGTTGTATACTTCTATCTTAGACGGGCTGCAAAACCTTTTTCTAAAAAATCCAAAAAAGAAAAGAGAGATGGTAGAAGAATACCATGTGCCATAACTTCTAACTTCAAAGCATGACCGAAAGACGGCCCGTGAAGATCTATGCTGACCCAGGCCCAAAGAAGCCTAATCTTACTGGATCCAAATGTCAGGCTTATCAACTATCTTGGTATTTAAACCCAAACCCTATAATAGTTAATGGTTTTTTTTTTCTTTCTAGTTTTTAAAAAACCAACATGGTGCCTTTATTGAATGGGAATAGCAGTTATAATATTTTTATTGGATTATCTAAAATTAAATTTCAAAAAATACAAGCTTGCATATATATCAAAAAATTTTGGTCATATTTAATTAAAAATGAGGAGAAGAAAGTAGGAAAAGAGAATAAAAATATTTTTTGTCTTCAAAAGTAATTTAGTAAAATTTGCACAAAATTTTAGCTTTACTATTTACTTTTGAAGATAAAAAATACTTTTATTCTCTTTTCCTACTTTTTTCTCCTCATTTTTGATCAAATATGATCAAAATTTTTTGATATGCGTGTAAACTTGTACTTTTTAAAATTTAATTTTAGACAATCTAATAAGAATGCTCTTAGTCAGTGCAATACTGTTCCTCCGAAACTAAAGGGATTATTTGCATAGGCCCCTCATCAATTCACACACTTTCACTAGATAAAGAAGTAGCATGTTTAGCCAACTAATATGCTACATTATTTGGTTCTCTAGAAGTAAAAAAAATGTTCATTTTTTGATGGATTTTCAAGCAGACTTCGCACATCTTCAATCATAACCCCATAACTATTGTTAATAATCTCTCTACTGTTTGCAGCCACAACTACCTCCCTTGAATCACCTTAAAACATAACATTAGATATGCCTAGCTCTTGACACAATATTACTGCCCTTCTAAATGCACAAGCTTCAGCTACAACGGGTAATAGAGTGGTTATGTTTAGACACAGAGAAGCAATCAACTCGCCATCCCTACTTTTGACCACAACTCCAATTCCTCCTTATTACTTTTTGAATCAACTGTACAGCTCAGTTGAGTTTGTATATCAACTTAGATGATTTTTTTCCATCTTGTTTGTTGTCTCTCTGCTCTTTCCGACTGCTCTCCATTTTGTCTAGAGCTTTGTGCTAGACTAAATCTTCCATACTTCTTTTTCTAGCTATATCAATCTCATGCTTGGAATGCTCAAATTTGTTTTCAAACAATAGGGCATTCCTTCTTAACCATATTCTCCTCAATGGTATATGCTACCAACTCAATCTCCTCATTCTTTAATCTGTCATGTAACATCTTTTGAAGCTTTAAAAAATGTATCTTCATATTGGCCCATTTTTGAATTTGACTGTTTCTCACACATCATTAGAAGTAGGATAACTCCAAAGTGCATGTATTGTAGTTTCTGTTTCCATCTCATAGATTGGACACAAATCCGAATCTAATATCTTCTTCTTGTAAAGATTTTCTCTTGTAGGAAGAATAATATGTGCTGCTTTCCAAAGGAACTGCTTGACAGTGTTTTACAAATTTAGCCCATTTTGTGTAGTGACTTGAGATAAGATGAGCAAAGATAAAAGGTAAAAGTTAAAAATTAAATAAAATATAATTAAAATATTAATTTTTTTTATTATTATTTTGGATTTGAGAAAGTGGAATTGTTTATGATATTTGGTATGAAAACTTGAGAAAATTATGATGATGAGATGAGTTGAGTAGGTTTTTCATTAATCGGTACCATCTCCATGTCAAATCCCAATCTCTCCTTTTATCTGTTGCCTCAGAAGATTCGCCAAACCTCAATCTCAATCTAGAGTGCTATAAATGGTAAGTACTCTTATCTATAAATATACCTGTGCTAGTTGGCCCTCATATCAATTTGTCATATTTGTTTAATCTACTTAAAGGAATGCTTTTAGTAAATGCAGCTAAAAAATTTATCCACAATATTTTCCTTCCATTCACCAACCCTTTCTTCTATCAACTCACTGACTTTGGAATCTACATCAAGAATAATCACTAGAGATTGAACTCTATTAAAAGATATTCTAGGAAGCCATTTGTCCTTCCATATTTTAGTTATTTTCTCATTACCCACTCTCCACACCATTTATTTTTCCATATTCTAATTAATTCTCATTAGAAGGCTTATCAAAGGAAGGTTTGGATCCCACCTTATAACCTAGCCAAAAACATCACAATATCACACACTGTCTAGACCCTCGCCCATAATGACATCCTCATGTTTGAACAAACTTTTCACCCATCAAACGTCCATGAAAATTTATATAAAATATACCAATAGAAATTGGGCTCAAAGAGGAAAAACTCATGTGAAGATATCTTTGTGAGAATATACTTACAATAGATTCAAAAAGTTTGAGCAAGAAAGGCTAGAGAAATTGTCTGAGCGTTCCTCTGGATTCCTATCCAAGAAAGGGTTTCAAAAGCGAACAAGGACTAGTGAAATGGACAAGGACAAGACTTACTTAAAGAAGGGTGAAATGAGATGCGTGAGTGACACTTTGGGTGATGTAGTATTAGCCAAAACCATATACAAAATCAGGTGACACAACTCATGGATCTTGTTGCCAAGTGAGAGGGAGGTGGTGAGGTGGCTTTTAGCCTTCCCATGGAATAATATTTGGGGATGATTTGAGAAGTGCAAGGACACCCATGGTAGGGGAAAACTTCTTTCACAAACCTTGCCTTGGTAGTTCGGCCTTAATGGGCCTTAACCAAATGGCCAGTATTTGGGGTTTCATTGGGGTTTAAATTTCTAACAAGCTTAAATCTAATTTTTCTTGGCCAAAAAAATTACGAAGGTATAAAATAATAAGGATGTAATGATATGGATTTAAGTGGTTAATAGTATGTGAAATTGATTTAATCAAATTGTTAAACGCTAAGCTACAACTAGTTACAATTAGGTTTTGAAGGAAAATATTTTAAGTTTGGGGAAAACATTTGGAGTTTTGATTTTAACCAAGACTTTGGGATTTCAATTGATTTCAAGTATTTATGATTTGACTAGGGTTGAAACCCTCTTTAGTTTTGCAAAAATTAGATGGTTGAATGAAATAATGATTGACTTAGGTAGCATGATCACAAAGCTTGATTTTTCTTCACATTTCCATCTCATGGTTCCTCTTGGTGCTAACCATACAATACTATTTATCAAGTGTGGTTAGATTTTGCCAAATATTCAAATAAAACTACTCTAACCTAATTTAGACATTCCACTATGTGGAATTGAAAACCCTGGACTGAGTGTCACATCGTGCTTACACTAAAGTCACTATTCACTTCAGAAAAAGTGAAAAAGAAAATTTTCACTATAAAATAATAAATATTCATATGAAACTAGGAGTGTAGTCATTTTTAAATCCAACTCCTAAGTGCCTCAAGCAATTCAAAATGCGTTTTTGAATAGTTGTTGTCTAGAAAACTAAAATCGTTTGATTTCATCATATAATTTTAAATATTCATTCGAGACTAATTGCGTAGACCGTTTCTCATTCTCACACTCCTAAATATCCCAAATAACTAAAATCGCACTTCTGGCATCATAGTGAGTGACTATGCCAACAAACTAAAACCTACGTAATTCTTCAATTCATGAATATTTTTTAGAGTTTTCATGAAGTTTATAAAGCCTAAAAGAAATTCATTCGTTAAATTTTTTGTAGGCTGTTACAAATATCTTGTGTGAAAGATACCTGCTTGTATGGTAAATTAATATATATGTGATGAATGCCTGCCTGTGTGGTGAATACCTGTATATGTGGCAAATATCTATTTGTGGTGACAAAATGTTATTAGGCTGAATACTGGATTTTAAAAGTCTTATGCTTATATTGGGGATCGATTATTCCTCATTATAATATTACTAATATATTTTATGTATTTTGCATAAAGAAATGGCAACGTCCCAAGAGGATGATTCCTCACGATTCCTATGTATATACATGTTTAATTGAGAGGCAGTTTCTCTCCATGCTTATGTATATATGTGTTAGCTAAAAGGGTGATTCCTTGCCACTCATATATGTGTCCATCTAGTATTTTTATAAAGAGTTTTATTAGCATTTTCAGTAGCATTATCTCTCATTAGAAGTCTTGTCATAGCCCATAAACTACCTATAGTTTTGTTCTTGGGTAGACTTTGATGCAGGTTCAAACCTCATATTGATGCTCGAGGAAGAAAAGTCAATCCCGCTCAGGTTTTGATTATGAAGACTAGTACATGCCTTAGTACCAGTACCTGTAGTAGCTACCTTGTGCCTTCCATTAGGATGTACAATATTAAGTTTCGCGACTATTTGTAGTCAGTTTGCACCTTACAATGACTAACCTTATGTACTTTGGATGATGTAATGTTTTTAGTTTTTAATCAAGGGTGAGAATTACATTTTTAATAAATTTTAATATTTTGGTACTTAATTGTCAATGTCATTATTGAAACGTATTCTGCTACAACTTTTAGATAACTATCGTACATGTATACTTCCCTCTAGAAATAAAACATGTCGATTTCAATACCCTCTTGAGTGTTAATCGTTGGCCAGCATCCTTGGCACCACGAGTCCTTGCCTAGACCTTCATGAGAAACGTGACCCCACAAATGTCTGTGTGATGAATATGTGACGAAGCTCTATGTCTTGGCAATTGTACCAAGTGAAACCGATATGATTGTTTGGATTTGACCTATTAAAGCGACATGTGATTCCTCACCTAAATAGTACTCATGCTTTATGTACAATGCGTAACAAGGTAACTTAGAGGGATTCCTCTCCATGCTTATATAATTATCTATTTCACTAAGAGGGTAATTCCTCGTAATATTTTATGGACCCATGTGTCTATGCCGTAGAGGGTGATTCCTCACCAAAACATATATATGTGTGTGTGTGTGTGTGTGTGTGTGTGTGTGTGTGTGTGTGTGTGTGTCTTTTTTCTATTTACATGAAATGTTCAATTCATCTTCAAGAGTATTATGTCATGGTTACCAAACCTACCTATTATTTCATTCTCGAATAGACTTTGATGTGAACCTAGAGCCAAGACTGATACCTGAGGAGAAACAGCCAACCCCTACTGAACCTTCAAGACGGAGGTCTCTTTCTATTGTTGAGACCGTGCATTATTTTGAGCTATACTTAGCCTTCTGCAAAGGGATGACCGACTGTATTTGGTTTGCTACCTATTAGGTGATGAACAAACCATTTGGTTGTATATAACTTTATGTTAATGCTAATGAGGAATGATAGTAATGATTTTTTAAATGCATTTTAGTCTCTGGTGTTGCAAGGTCTAGTTATTGACCAAACCTTTATATTTTCCACTATGATCTTACACTTATATCCCACATGTCCACTTCAATTTGGACGAGAAATGACTAACCCGATCAAATCCTGGGTGCTGATTGCTTAGCTAGTGCCTGTAGCACCAAGGACCCTCACTAGGAGCTTTATAGGAGGGATGAGACACTACATTAAAGACGGAATTATGTTATGGCATAATGGGATTGTATGAGACTAGATGTGACCGAATGTGAATACATGACTGGACTTTATGACCAAGGAATGTTTTTATTAGTATTAATATGTATGATTATAACTGTGAATATCATATGATGCCTAAAACTCATGTTCTTATATATTTACAGTATAAGTAGTTCATAAGAAATATTCGAGTCATTTTTCTAAGATGTGTGATTGTCCTAGATGATGCTTAAAATGAGTTTTGAGGCTGCCAGATGGCATGTGGCCAAGAAGGAAAAGGCAGAGACCATGATCATACGCAACAGTTTTAATTTATGACTTCTATGGTACAGGATTTGAAAATTTCTATTATATATTACAACAGAATCTTTCTAAACTTTTATCAAGCACATTTTATTTTATGAAAGAGAATCTTTTGTACTTGGTGCTTCATTACGAATAAAATTTTTCAAAAGTGAGTAGCGTTCTGGTCTCTCTATTTTATGAAATTAACAATACGCATAATCCTAAGGAGATTGAATGTTACATTCTATGTCCTTAAATATTAACAAATAGATTTACAAATATTGTTTTCATGAAGATTTCTTATATAATTGGAAAGACACATTTATCCATTGCTGGTCTAGGCCTAGCCCAAAAGCTAAAGGTCTAGAGAATGGCAAGAAGAAGGCCCAGGCCAGTGATGAGAATGTAAAATGTTATATTCTTCTCCCTTAATATTTAATCTTTTATAGTTATTTAATGCCTAATTGTACTCATTATTTTTATATTTTGATTTAAGATGCAAATAAAGGCGTTAAGTGCAAACAAAGTTAATTGGGTAATTTTGAACAGTTTTGATATCGCTTCGTAATTTGGACATAACTTCTGACCTCCAATTGAGATGATTCAAAATGATATGAAACACCAAGACAAAGCTCTAAAACTTTCATGTTTTGAGTTTCGAGAGATACTAGCTACATCAAGGTTGAAATCAGGCTCGAAGTTTATGCACTTGCACTGCTGACGCTCTGTTTCAAAATGCTGAACGAAAAAATAGATGTGACGCCATTTCAAAGTGCAAAGTTCAAATTCAAAAAGAAAAAAGAATGTACTTAAGAATCCTACCTACCATCATACACGTGTATGGAAAGGCATGAAGGATAATTCAAAATTTAAAAGAAATCTATCTTATCCAAATCCTATATAGAGAACTAGTGATGGGAGGAGATTTTATTTGGCTAGCCTACTATGAAGGGGGAGGCTGAATTTATATAAAAGGAGAGAGGCATATCTATTCCATATTTTCATCTTCTCACGTTCTCATTTGAGTTTTCATTATGGCCCTGCGTAGTTAAACTTTCATAATTGGTCTAAGGAAACGGAAACTTTGAAATCAATAAAACTGTGAGATCTATTTGTTTTTATTATTCAATGTATGCTTTGAATATTAGATGTTCTTTTGTGCCTATTTTCATGATTATCTCGTTTAATTATTAGGAGGCCTATTAGTTTATTATTTGTTGTAATCTACTGTTACGTTAGATATCAAATCCATAATTGTTTGATCCATCTAATTTTTAAAACAATTAAAACTTAATGATTTGCTACGTCAAAAATTATTAGATCTTAAGAAGAACACTCAACTAAATTAAATGCGGTTGTTTGTGCTTGTACTGTTTAGTTTAATCGATCTCTCTAATACTTAAGGATGCTTCTAGATTAAACCCTTAGCGTTTGTTTCGGGTTGTTTAGTAGTTTGGCTTAATTATATCATTTGTTTTTTAATTAACTACAACTAAAGAGAGATAAAAAAAAATAGTTCTAACGGTGAATATTCAAAGTATTAATTGATATATATATTTGCATTGATGATCAATTGTAAAATTTCAATGTGGATGTTGACTTAGACTAATGTTTGTTCTTTTGATTGATTTCGGTACTATAAATTGAATTGTTCTTTAGTTGTTTTTATTTTTCTTGAAATTATTTTCGTTATACTCAAAATCCCTGTCCTTGTTCAAGTAGCATAAAACTAGGTTAAATACTCTTCGTGGGAACGATCCTTACTTACACTATTACATGTAGTTTTTTTTTTTTTGAGTAGAGGTATTATTTTTGCTTGTCTACGACAGCACACTAGCCAGCAAGTTGGGCTAATTTTCATGTGGCATGCCTCCAGCCACACCGTATTAAATGACCTAATATGGGTTATGATGTTGTCTCTAATAGGATTTGCCACATTAAATGTGGCAACATGCTGCCTTATGATTAGATACCTTCCCCTGGCAAGGACTACCACATTAAATATAACTAGAAATATAATGTTAAAAATATTTATTTATACTTTTATAAACAAGAAAATAAGATTACAGAGATGATGCAATGTCTCTCACACACAACATTCACCTCTTGTTATCCAACATTATCTTAGAAGCTAACCTACCTTCTTATGTCGAAAGTCTCCTTATTGTCTTCTTTCTCTGTGCTTTTTCACAGTAATCACCTTCTCGAGCTCTTATTGTGCACAAGATCTCACTTGAACAAGTCTTAAAATCTTGTCCCACGTCCAAACCTTTAAATCGAGTGATAATGTCAGGTGTCCTTTTTTGTTGTGTCTTTGACTCTAGAAATGCTTAGGTAGGAGTCACTCATCCTTGTCCTATCATACTACTGGATGACAAAGTCAGGTGACTAGAGTATAGTCTGCAAACCCATAAGGTATGTCAACTCCTCCATCCCTCCTTCAACAAGGGTTCTCCGCATTGCATTGGTCCATGCTTTTGCATCTGTTGACACGACTTGTCGTGGATTCACATTTAATTGTAGACTCACTTCTAACGAGACATTTTGGATAGTGTATGGTTCTAAGTATAGTACTGACACCCTTCCAAACTCTTATGTGCTATCCTGGAAAGTTCTTATGACTGGTTACGTCAATAGTTGTTCGTATTTCCTCTTCGGTAAGTAGCCATTTTCTCGCCTTTGGCGAGTAGTGCATAACTTGCCCAATTTCATCCATCCCTTAAACTTCTTGCTCTTATCCTCACAAAAAAAGATATCTCTAGCTCATCTATAGTGGCTGAGTTCCTCATTTCTACCTCACTCTAGGACAAATTAGGCAAATTCCCACGTGGTGCCTACTCAGCTAGATGTTAAGCTAGCTGCACTTAGCATCTGCTAGTTCTTAAGATTGTTGGAGTGCTTCCCATCCTTGTCTTTCCTTCAACTCCATGAATGGTCTGTCTCATTTTGCATTTCGTAAGACCCTCACACGAGGAGTTAGAATAGTTAGTCACCCAACATTCGGCACCTCGAAGGCAATCTTCAGGCCAAAGGGGGGAGTATACCTGAAGACTGCATCAAAGTGAAAGTCCCAAGCAGCGATGGATGACATGGGGGAATGGCTAAGATGCACCCCACTAAAGCTCATACCATAGTAACACACCCTAGGTGAGATATGTACATATCGGGAGAGGGTTTGCCGGAGTGGACCAATTGCTTTCGGTCAGAAGGCCTTTGCTTAAATATCAAGGTACAAGAAAGCTTTTTTTTGGTAGAAAGACCAATGAAATAGATGAAGCGCTAGAGTACACTTGCCATGTCTTTTGATGACGAAGAATGCGAAGGTGTCGAGGATGAATATGTGGTAACATTGTTGGTCACCAACTAAACCACTAGAAGAATCCTAATCAACAATGGGAGTACAGTAGACATCCCTTTCTGGGATGCCTTTAAAAAATGGGAATCAATCAAAATAAAATATGTCCTTTGCCCACACTGCTTAAATGTTTATTGAGAGAGTTAGTACAACCTCTAGGCTCCATGACCTTACCCGTGTCAATAAGGAAGGGTACCCTCATCCTACACTGCAATCCTAGCGCACATAACTTTGAGAAAATTAAGAGCCATCACCTTCAACTATCACTTGAAGATAAAGTTTCCGATGGAGACAAGAGTAAGAGAAATTAGAGGCGAGCAGGTGTTGGCGAGAGAGTGTTATGTGCAATAACTTAGGAATTGAGGAAGAACCATCTGAATGAAAAATAGTCTAAGCAGGCGAAACACCCCCACCGGCACCAGAACTCATTGATTTACAAGTGGAAATGAGAGACAAACAAAAGTTGCAGATTGCGGAGGCAAACAAGCCTTTGGAACTAGTGGTCTTAGGTCAAGATTGACCCAAAGCCATGGCAACGATGAGGACTAGGATGGACATGAGACATAACAACCACTGAAGGAGTTGTTGGTCGAGCATAGAGATGTTTTCGCTTGGAGCCACAAGAACAAGCCCATGATAGAACAATGCTGTCATTGAGCATCGCCTTTGCATCAACCTAGGTGCTAAAAAGGTCTGGCAGAAGTGAAGGAGTTTCAGCGCATAAAAGTATGTGGCCAAAGCCGAGGTGGTTGACTGCTAACTAGATGTAGGGTTTATTCGAGAAGTCTACTATCCTAAATGGATATCCAACGTAGTGCTAGTGAAGAAATCCAATGGGAAGTCGAGGATGCCCGTGAAATTTATCGATCTAAACAAGGTCTACCCAAAAGATAGCTTTTCATTATTGCGCATTGACTTAATTGTAGACTTCACGAGTGGGACACCGCATGTTAGGCATCATGGATGCTTATTTCGAATTCAATCAAATCCGTATGAATCTATAGGATAAAAAAATAATAGTTTTTAGGTTGTATTGCTACCAAGTCATGCCCTTTAGGATGAAAAACATTGGCGGCACATACCACAGACTCATGAACTACATGTGCAAGAAGCTAATCGGCAAAAATATATAGGTTTATGTGGACTATTTGTTGGTCAAAAGTAAAGAATCAAAACACCACTTGGCCAACTTGAGGGAAGATTTTGCCAGACTACAGCCATACAAATTAATTTTGAACTCGATGAAATGTATTTTTGTAGTCAACTTAAGCAAGTTCTAGAAGCTCAAAGACACTGAAGAGTTCATCAAGAAGTGTAAAAAATTCCAATTGTTTGCACCAGTACCATATTGCTCACCAGAGGAACTATCATCAATCATTTTGTCGACTTGGCCATTCATATAATGGGGGACCGATCTAGTTGGCTCCTTACCTACTAGCAAATGAGGCATGAGGTTTGTGGTTGTCACCATACACTACTTTACCAAGTGGGTGGAGCCAAAAGAACTAGTGACCATCACGATAAGGTAAACAATAATACCAAGTTCCTGTGAAAAATGGTCGTTTGCAGATTTGGCATTCCCCATAGTAAAATCTCAGACAATGGACAACAAATTGACTCAAGCCATTATCGCAACTGATGTGCAAAAGTAGGGATCAAATTCAAATACTTCTTGTCGAGTCACCCATAAGCTAATAGGCAAGTCAAGGCAATCAACAAGACATTATTTGAAATCCTAAAGAAGAAGCTAATGGAGAAGAAAGGAAAATGAGAAGAAGAACTTTCCGAAGTCCTATAGGCATATTAGATCACCATCAAGACTCCAATGTAAGAAATCCATTTTACCCTAACCTATGGGAGCAAGGCGATGGTACTAATGGAAGTAGGAATGCCCACTCACAGAGTCCAACACTTTGACCAAGGCTCTAACAAAGATAAGCTAGAAGAACAACTAGACTTACTGGAATAAAAGAGAGAGGAATCTAAGATCCAAAAGATAATTACTAAAAAAAAGGTAGAACACTACTTCATAGGAGAGTAAAGCCCATCGCTTTTCAAAGTCGGTGATTTGGTCTTAAAGGAAATAAGAGCGACCTCACAAGAGAAAAGAAAGCTTGGGCCTTAATGGGAAAGACTATTTTTTTTTTTCATTACAATTAATAGACCAGGATCTTTTAGACTCAAGGATGCGTAAGGAAAAGAGCTCAATCATCCATGGAATGCCGAGCACCTAAGAAGATACTATTATCAATATTATATTCATGTACAATGAAAAGAAATAAATAAAATCATCAGCTTTCCACGATATGTGCTCGTTGTCTCAAATTATCTACATCTGTAGGAGATAAGTTGAGTTGTTAGACTCATGGCGAACTATAGGCTATGTAAATCCCTTGACTGCATCGACCATCGCCTTATAAGCCTAGTCCCTAGACTCGTGGTGAACTATTGACAACACAAGTCCCTTGACTGCATTGTCCCTTACCCAGTAAAAGCCGAGTTATAGACTTGTAGGGAACTATGAGCAATGAAAGTCCCTTGACAAAGGTTATCCCCGCCCAACAAGCCGGGTCTCTAGACTCGCGATGAACTATAGGCAACACGAGTCCCTTAACTATGTGACCCTCGCCTAATAAGCTGAGTCTATAGTCTCGCAGGGAACTATGAGCAACGCAAGTCCCTTGAATGTGTCCAACCTCTCCCTACAAGCCAAGTCCCTAGACTCATGATGAACTACAGGAATGCAAGTCCCTTGATTGCATCATCCCACGCCCTATAAGCCAAGTCCTCAACAAACTGTGGCCAATGCAGGACTATTGGTAATGGACTTTTCATTTAGAGTGAGGAATATGATTTCTAGTTGATCAAAACATCCTAGCCGACCTCGATGTTCAAAATAAGGGCACACATGGTGAGTGGTAAAAAATGCCAATAAAAGTCAGGATAAGAGAAAAAGACATTTATTGCCCAAATCAACGATTGCCAAAATTTATGTACAATAAATTATTCAATCGATAGAACGAGTTAAAAATAAACAACAACAAAAAATTATTTCTAGGCATTAGGGCAAGGAAAGGGATCGAGCATAAGATCTCTACCAAGGGAATCAAGGAACTCGCGGGCCACCTGATTAGGTTTGAATATACCAAGTCCTGGTTCGTCAAATCAACTTGAGGGTTTGCCAATATGTGCTCTCTTATTTTTTTGAACCTATTTTGGTGCCATGAACTAAGGGGCAAGTGTAAAAAACTCCTTGTAGCTAGATGTGAGCTCGGACTCCAGTTCACTTATATGCTTCTCATAAGACTTCATCTTCCTTTTGGCTTGCAACCATGAGTCTCTAAGTTTGATGTACTTGTTCTCGTTAACGACTTTGTCTTAACGACTTTGTCCCTTGTAAGTGTCGTGTGTTGCAGTTCAAGCTCCTCTTTCCTGACCTTGACGCTATCGAGCTTCAAGCCCATATCTAGTAAATCATCGTCAACTTTCGACAAGAAAGCAAAGTAGTCAAGACAACACTACTGGACCTCGTCTAACTCTTTTTATAGGCTAGATGCTCGAGTCCACTCCACATTCTGCTCATCTTTTTGAGCTAGTTGGGCCTTTCATGTATAGACTTGACCATAACTCTATCATTACTAGACTGGGGGTGATGAGATCCGGAGGGGCCAAAGTGTGCCAAGGAAGTATGCTCCTCCCCTAGAGAAGCTTACCCCAAAACCTGAAGTGGCCCAAGGGAGAATGAACGAGGAGGGGGAGGCAGTGCCAATCCAAACCTCCTCCGGGTGTTGCTTGACGCAATTGTAAACCATATGCACGTGAACTTCCTCTCATCTTGCTTAAAGAGAATCACCATAATTGCTTTGCTATCGAGAACGATTCTCCATGCAACTCGGACAACAAACTTCTTATTGGAGGCTCCTCTACTAGGGAACTTCCATCCCTTACCAAATGCAAAATGGAACTTGTGTTGTGAGTTTTTAACGTTGAAACAATGACCCTCGAATTGGGTAACTTCGTATTTGGACCGGAAGTGAAAGCTACAAATGTTGCCTTCCATGGATCGAATCCTGTGAGTAAACACAGACACTCAAGCAGTAAGATTTAGGTATTTCTCACTAGAAAGTTCTAGGACTTTACGCCATACAATGCAATAAAAGATCAGGATCCTCCATGCGTTTAGGTGCAAATAGGCAGGGGCAATTCCCAAATAATCCATTACGTTGTGAATGGGCCGACAGAAAGGGAGTCTTAGCTCATGCAAAAAGGTGCTAGTGTGTACTCAGCAAACCCCTCTAAATCAACAGCCCATGGCGGGAACTAGGTATTCCAAAGACTACAAAGTCTAATATCTCGTACGTATCCCTTAACACCTTGAGGTTTGCTAGACTAGTATTGGAGGACCAACTCTACCTTTAGTAGGGGGATCATGCCGAGAAGAAGAATCGAGCCTTTCCGGAGACCCACTCTAGCAAGGAGAACGCAAGTGCTACGAAGAAAACTAGTATGTATTTCGGGGAACCATTGAAAACAAGATGAAGAAGCAAGGAAATGGAGAAGAAAGTTAGGGTTTTGGGAGGAAGCACAGGCGAAGGAACGAAGAATGGTCTCAAGTGGGGTAGAAGATGTTGAAGAACATGGAGGGAGTTTAAATAAGGGTTAGGCAACGATTGAATGACCCCAATAGGGAGTTGATAGGTGTGCTGGGAATGAAAAAGTCGCTGGTGATTCCTACAATCCATCTGACATGATAAGAGATGGGCACAGAACTTCCGCACCTTGTCCTAGGACATGGGAGTGTGTAACGTTAGGGAAATTTATGAGAATGAGCACAAAACGGTCATAGGTAATAAAAATCTCTACCATGCCTACGTGACACGGATTTTTGAGGTAACTCAAATGCATACTTATCCCTCACCAACTTGGACCCAACCTACTTTGCCAAGATCAAAGGCCTAAAAGTTAAGGGTTCAGCAAATGGCGAGTAAAAAGCCCAAGCTAGCACCTGAAAGATGGGATAGCCTCCAACCACGCCACATTAATATGACGACGTGCCGCCCAAAACATATGTGGACATCCTAGGCACAGAGTGAATAAGCACAAAGAAGAGGCAGGTTCAGTTCCTAAAATCCTCTCTCTTACTTTCTTTCTGTCTCAACTAACATGTTAACTTTAGTATTGGAGACTTTTTCGGCACTTTAGGCCATCAAGCAGTTTTGAGATTGGGTTTGGTGGGGATGTAAGCGGGGTACGAAACTCATGCATGTGCCTGCAATGGGTGTACATTTCCATATAGCTAGAGAAGCTTTGAGTCAGACGATTGTGTATGGATGAAGACGACGGCGGTCATTAGCTAACTTGCCGTCCTCTTGTGTCATTGGCTGGTTGGTTCCCGACCTTAGAGGCCTCACCTCACCTAGCAACCCTTGGTAGGCATCACCCTATATGGCCATGGACTTTCCTTGGCCATCACCTTCCTTGACAACTACAACTTACGTAGTCACCCATGTCTTCCTCGGCATGGTGGTTACTTAGTCACCTATGTCTTTCTTGGCCACTGTAAGCTACTCAGTCACCCATGAGTTCCTTGACCATGTGTTTCTCGGCCATGATCAAAACTTCTTGGCTAAACCAGGTCCCTCAACCATTGTCAACTCCTTTCCAAAGTTGCTCAGCATGGAGATCCTCCACTAAATGATGATCGAGTAGTGCATGTCCTCGACCACAAGCAACGTGCCACGTAGAGTAGTCTTTAGCGGTGTAGATGCACCACCCCTTTCCATGGTGATCTTAAACACCACAGGAGTTTTCTCCACACATGAAGATCTTCCATGCCACAAAGAGGTTTTTGGCACCTTGATCTCCATGGCTGACTCTGTTCCCACCATGGAGATCTTGCTCACCTACATTAAGTGCTTACCCACAACAAGTGGTTGCTCACAACCATATTCATCACAATAACTTCTCATTGGAACGATTCCCATGGACCTAGTGGTCCCACCTCAAAGGCGACCATAAAGCATGTAGGCCGTATTCAACGAAAGAGTAAGGACATTGATCCTATGTGAATAGTGAATTTAGTTTGGTGATATAGTTGGACCAACAAAAAAAAAGGAAGAAGAAGAAGCAAAGAAACACCAAGGGCAGACAACCTCCACCTTGTGAAAATCTCTTAGCATCGAACAATATCAGTTGGAAAATTTTAAAAAGGCATCTAAACTACTCTGGTTTGTCTCTCAAACTTGCTATTTATATATCACTTTTCCTAACAAGTCTAGTTTTTGGGAACTTTTGTAACAAAAACTCCACAATGTTTCATGGGAATCTTAGCATCAGCACACCACCGAAACATACATTGCTAGAAACCACCAGCATGGCATGAGAAACGTACTACAAAACCCGTCCCAGACACCACTCAGGCGCCTAAGATATGTTTCCATCTTAATAGACCCCTAAGTACAGTAGGCAACCCAATCTTCATCATTGAAAAGTAAGGTGGCCCATGAGCCTTGCTTGTGCACCTGAAATCTTCTCCACACTATAGAAAAACAATTCAGGTTTGTAAATTTTACACTTGTGATTTGAACTATCTATACTAACCGATTTGGATTTTTAGCGTTGTCGAGCATCTCTTTCAACAAAGTTGAGTCCCTTAATTTGCCACGAACAATAGGGAGTGATACCCTCTTGACTGTCCAACCCGTGCACAAAAACCTGAGTCCGTTGATTCGCTGCGAACAACAAGCAGTGACATCTTCTGATTGCTTGAACCTCATGCACAAAGTTGAGTCCCTTGATTCGGTGTGAACTATGGGCAGTGACAGTCCCTTGATTGCCTGACCCTCATGCATAAAAGCAAGACCCTTGATTCACCATGAACAATGGGAAGTGACAGTCCCTTGATTGCTTGACCCTCACATATAAAGTCGAGTCTCTTAACTCTCAGTGAACTATGGGCAGTGATAGTCCCTTAATTACTTAACCCTTGCGCACAAATTCAAGCCCCTCGACTTGTCAGGAAGTACATGCGGTGAGAATCCCTTGACTGCCTGACCCTTACGTACAAAGCTGAATCCCTTTACTTGTTGTGAACTATGGACAGTGACAGTCTATTGATTGTGCAACCCTCACATATAAAGTCGAGTCCCTTAACTGTGAACAACGAGCGGTGACAGTCCTTAATTGTCAGGCCCTCATGCTCAAAGCCAAGTCTATCTCTCGCCTAGCATCTTCACTAGCAAACTTTGAGTGTTGACACTAGTGCCACAACTACCACTAGAGGGTAACCTTCGGGAATGAGTTTCTAAGCTCCATAATCGCCTCAAATAAATTACCTTCAAGAATGGGTCGACGGGCTTGACAATTGCCTAAGATGGTCCTACGGGGTCGATGGGCTGCCTGAGCACTTATCTATAATAATTGCAAATGAACTCAAACGTCCACACAAAAATGGAAATATCACTCAAGAATTCACATTAAGGGTGTTGCCCAGATTACTAATATAAGAGGGGGGTGAATTGGGTTATATTATAAAATTAACAATTATAAATCAAATATACAATATAAAGTATAAACAAAATACGAAGCAGCAGGAAATATAAAGAGTAAGGGCAAGAAGAAGCAAACTCAGTATTTTAACGAGATTCAGACCTACTGCCTATGTTCTCGCCTCAAACTACCCCTTGAGGATCCCAAATTCACTATTCAATCTCCTTAAGGTGGAGATAGAAACTTATTACACCTTTGAGCAACACCAGTATAAAGAATCCGTGTAGAACATCCTTTACACTTGCAATCACCTAACACTTGGTGATTCAACTATTCCATGTGTAGAACACCTTCTACATACATAAGGGTTATACGCACCCTCTTACAAATACAAGAGCTGATAGTGGGTAGATTATCAGAGTATACTTCTCAATAAGTGAAATAAGAACAATACAGCGCAAACTATATCTCTCTCAAAATGAACAAGGATTAAGGCACAAAACTTAGAGAAGAGAGAATAAACGCTTTGAAAGAATGATGCAAAACTTAGCAATTGATGTGTAAGCTCTTGTTTTTATTTTTACAAAATTCAAGTGAGCTATTTATAGGCAAATGAGTCTTCATATTCAAATTTGAAAAGGTTCACATGTCAAATAAGAGCACTATTCACTTTTCAAAAGATTCAAATAAAAAAATCTCCTTTTTATATTTATCAAAGACAACTCCATTCATTTTTTAAAGAAATCAAACCTAATTTTTTACTTTTCATACATAACAAAATGAGCATGATTTATTTTTTAAATCAAATCATCTTCTTTTTGCATATGTGAAAAAAACACACAACCACCCTTCAAAATTTTCAAACAACACATGCACATGTTAAAGATGACAATCAATCATCTTATAAATTCAAATCTTTATGTATATGTGGAAAAATAATAATAATAATAATATTTTTTGAAATTAAATATTTTAATAAAGTTATACAGATGTAAAAAATGCAATTTGATGTTTTATGAGAAAATATTAATTCTGAGCCTTAATCCAATTTCAAATTTTAAGAGATGTACAAAATTACTCTATGTGCTTCATTTGTAGACTTGATCTTCTTTTTGCTCATGTTTGATTTCTTGATGTGCTTGGCTCTCTTCATACGTAGACAACTTGAGTTTGAGTCTTGAATTTATTTGTTATCATCAAAATCTATATGTAGATATGAGACTTGAAATCTTAGGTTCAACAATTTCCCCCTTTTTTATGATGACAAATACTTGGTAGAAATCTATGACCTCCAGTAAGACTTAAGCTCCCCCTAAAAATATGCGTTAGATTTTCAAATAAAATATAAACATGAATTTAGCATATATAATAGAGTAGTATAATACTAGTATAAGACTTCTCCCCCTTTTGGCATCATTAAAAAGGAATTGCAATTAGTTTCAGTAAGATTTCTTCTCGTAATAACTAATAACTAAATAATTGGAGCCACCTGTTTCCGACAAAAGCTGCAAAGGCTGAGGCCTAACTTTATCGTCTCGGTGCGGAAGGAGATTTAAATCCGCTTGATGTTGTTGACGAATTAGATGTTGCAGATATTTGAAGTTGAATAAGTGGAGTTATCCGTGTCCGACAAAGGTTGCAGGCCTAGCTCTGGCAATTCGGTGCGGAAAAATATTCAAATTCGCTTGACGTTGTTGACAAACGAGATTTTGTAAAAATTTGAAAGCTTTCGATTTCTGTTTAAATGACCATTTTCACCTATCGAATACTCATAAGAAAAATATCTCATTCCTCATTGATCAAGTATCTGTTTATCCAAAACGACAGAATGGCGGAGAAAATTTCTTCTGGTAATCTTCCAGATTTAAACCAAGAACCGTCTCAATCAGTCATCTCTCCCGTCTCATCTAGCAAATCTTGTAAGTTCGATTAAGTAAGATTTGAAGAGATGATAGTGTGTCTTGTTCTTATTTCCGTCTCTATAAGAGCAATCATTAGTTTTATCTAATTTTCATCAAATCTTCTTTTTATTTTTGCAATTCGTCTGCATTCTCATTCAACAAATTGTTAATGGCTCGTCAATTTTCTTTCAATACTTGTCGTGATTAATCTATTTCTGCTTCTATCGTAGGTGCCATGAAGCAACAAGAGACTGATTTAGCTAATAAATCAGATCATGACGTCATTTATGAGCTTATGGGTCTCGGGACTCGATACTCATCATCCATTGTTGCTTTTTTCGCTCGGTTACAGTCCAAAATTCGCGAAATTGAGAAGCTTAGCAAGACTGTCTCTGTACTTCAACGACTTGTTTATGAGTCAAACAGAAATAGTAGAGTTAAAGCAACAGAATAAGGATTTAAAATCCTTGCTTACCTCTTCATTGCTACTGCCTAATCCTTTAGATGAGAATAACATGTCGATCTATGAAGAGCAAATGCAGTTGAAAAATGAGACTAGAAGTCTCAAGTTTTTGTAAGTCATTTGAGATAATGGAATAAAAATGTTTAACAGATATTCATGACATACATAATTCATATTTCTCTTTTAATCATGCATAATCTATCTTCTGGTAGGGGTTTTATGAAAATATCCGCCAATTGTTCATGCGTGCTTGTGAATTCTAATACAATATCCCCCTTCTGCACATGATCTCTAAGAAAATGATATCTAATTTCAATATGCTTAGTTCTAGAATGTTGTATAGGGTTCTTTGAAAGACTTATAGTACTTGTATTATCACATTTGATTGGAATGTGAATGTACATAAGTTTAAAATCCTCAAGCTATTGTTTCATATAAAGAACTTGAGTACAACAACTACCTACAGCAACATATTCTGCGTCAACAGTAGATAATGCAACAGAATTTTATTTTTTACTAAATTATGAAATGAGTGCATGACCTAAAAAATGACATGTTCCATTAGTACTTTTTCGATCAACTTTACAACCAGCATAATCCACATCTGAATAACTAATAAGATCGAAAGAAGTGTATTTAGGATACCATAACCCGATATCAATGGTACCGGCAAGATATCTAAAAATACGCTTGACTACAATCAAATGAGATTGTTTTGGAGATGATTGAAAATGTGCACTTAAACATACATTGAACATAATATCAAATTTACTAACTGTCAAATATAATAAACTACCAATTATACCTCGATATATTTTTGAGTCAACTGGCTTACCGCTTTCATCTTTATCAAGTTTGGTGGTTGGACACATTAGTGTTCTAATTACCTTCGCACCTTCCATCTCAAACTTTTTGAGAAACTCTTTGATATGTTTTGACTGATTAATAAATGTTCCACTTTTTGCTTGCTTGATTTGCAATCCGAGAAAGAAATTAAGTTCTCCCATCATGCTCATTTCAAATTATTTCTGTATATTCTTAACAAAATTTTGGCACATATTTTCATTAGTAGCACCAAATATTATATCATCTACATAAATTTGAACTAGAAGAATATTATCCTGTTCATATTTGATGGAAAGAGTTGTATCGATCTTTCCTCTTAAAAAACCTTTTTCAATCAAAAAACTACTAAGCCTCCCATACCAAGCTCTAGGAGCTTGTTTATATAATGCTTTTGTGAGCTTAAAAACATGATTAGGAGAAATATGATTTTCAAAACCTGGTGGTTGCTCAACATATACCTCTTCATTTATAAAACTATTTAAGAAAGCACTTTTAACATCCATTTGAAAATGTTTAAAATTTTTATAACATGCATATGCAAGTAACATTTGAATAGCTTCTAATCTTGCGATAGGTGCATACGTTTCATCATAATCGATTCCTTCCTCTTAATTGAAATCTTGGGCTACAAGTCGAGTCTTGTTTCTAGTGATGATTCCAGACTCATATTTCTTATTTCTAAAATTCCATTTTGTTCCAATAATAGCATAATTTTTTGGGTTTAAGAACAAGTGTCCATACATTATTTCTTTCAAATTGATTTAGCTCTTCTTGCATAGTTAGAATCCATGATTCATCAATAAGTGCTTCATCAATATTTTTGGGTTCAATTTGAGATAGAAAAAAAGTGTGATTACAAATATTTCTAAGAGATGATCGAGTACTTATACCTCGTGAAGGTTTTCCTAAAATTTGTTTCACTAGATAATCTTTCACATGTTTCCACTGTTTGGTTGCATCTTATAATAAGTCTTGATGATCTTTTCTGATGTCTCCATGTTGGATTTCTTCCATTGTATTCTCTTTATTGAGATTGAGACTATTTGTGTTATTTGTACCTTCTGATTCTTCATCAATAGATTTCTTGGAGAGTAGAGGGTTAGATTCATCAAATACTACATATATAGATTCTTGTACAGTCAAAATCTTTTTATTGAATACTTTATAAGCTTTACTATTTGTTAAATACCCAAGAAAGATACCTTCATCAGATTTTACATTAAACTTTCCTAAATTATCTCTATCATTGAGTATAAAACATTTGCATCCAAATACATGAAAGTAACCAATGTTGGGCTTTTTATCATTACAAAGCTCGTAAGGGGTTTTATCTAAGTTAGACCTTAACATAACTCTATTTATAACAAAACATGCAGTACTTACTGCTTCGGCCAAAAAATAACTAGGTAAACTATTCTCAATAAGCATTGTTCTTGCCATTTCTTGAAGAGATCTATTCTTCCTCTCTACTACTCCATTTTGTTGAGGAGTTCGAAGAGTAGAGAAATTATGCAGAAAATCATTTTCATTACAAAAAGACTTAATATCTTTATTGACAAACTCTTTCCCCCTGTTACTTCAGATGTTTGAAATAGAATAGTCATTTTCATTTTGAATTCTCTTGCATAACTTGGTAAAGGCATTATGTACCTCATCTTTATGAGCGAGAAAGATGACCCAAGTATATCTAGAAAAATCATCAACAATAACAAATGCATAATATTTTTCTCCCAGACTCGCAACTGTGTTTGGTCCAAAAAGGTCCATGTGTATTAGTTGCAAATGTCTAGTAGTGGAAATATATTTCTTGATTTTGAAAGAAGTTTTTGTTTGTTTACCAAACTGGCATGCATCACATATTTTGTCTTTAAAAAAGTTTGTTTTTGGCAAACCTCTCACAAGATCATTTTTTGAAAGTTTGGAAATAAGTTCCATGTTTGCATGACCTAACCTTCTATACCATAACCAACTATTTTCATATTAAGCTGATAAACAAATAGCATCTTGTGAGGCAATTTCTTCAAATTCGATTGTATATACATCATTATTTCTAAGAGTAATAAAATAAATATTGCAATCATGATTATTCAAAATAATGCACTTTTTTTTTTTAAAGTAACTGTAAATACTTTATCACATAATTGACTTATACTCAAAAGATTATGCTTTAAACAATCAACAAGTAGAACATCTTCAATTATGAGAGAAGACTTCTTACCAACTTTACCTATTCCCATGATATTTTCTTTTGAATTGTTTCCAAATGTCACATTTCCTTCTTCTTTAGAAGTGGGGTCAATAAATTTAGTTTTATCTCCTGTCATGTGTCTTGAGCATCTGCTGTCTAAAAACTACTTACTTTTACCTATAGAGGACTTCATGCATACCTATAAAAGCAATTAAAATAATTTTTCTTGGTACCCAAGTTCTTTGGGTCCTTTATTTATTAGTATTAGAAGAAATAAGATTCTTTGGTACCCATATGACCCTAATAGTCATTGTATGTCTTCTTCTAATAAGACAAGCATGATAATTATGGCAATTTTTATTGCAAAAATTACAAATAATATATGACATATTTGAAAATCTTGAGTGATAATATTTTTCTTTAAAAAAGTTATTTTTATGAAAAGAATTTTGAAAATCTGATTTTGATTTAGTCGGTTTATCAAAGAAATTTTTATAGGGTTTGAATTTTTCTTTTGGCATATATCCAAAATCTACTTTATCAAAAACACATATTTGACTTCTAAGAAGTTTTTTAAAGTTTCTTTTTTCAATTGTAAAACTTTCAATAATCTTTTCTAAATCAGTCACTTTTCTTTTCAACTCATCATTTTCATCTTTTGAAACTATGTTTTCTTTTCTTAAAATATCAATTTCATTTGTTAAAGAAGAATTTTTCTTTTTCAAAGCGGTATACGTGATACCCAATTTTTCAAATTTCTCATATACCTCTTCCAAAATATTTTTCAATTTTTCATAAGAATGATTTTCAATATTTTCGAAATTTGTTACCTCAAGATCATCTTTAGCCATAAGACAAAAATTTGCAGATTTTTCATTACTTGCATCGCTATCTGAGTTACTTGAGTCATCATCCCATGTAGCTTTCATTGCTTTCTTGCCTTTGTATCGATCTTTCTTTAGCATGAGACAATCTGCCTTAATATGTCCTAATTTTTTACATTTATAACAAGTTAATGAGTCGTTTTCACCTGTATCTTTATTGGAAAACTTTTTGAAAGATTTCCTTGAAGGAGCTTTATTTTTCTTTAAGAATCTCTGAAATCTTCTTGTAATCATTGCAATTTCTTCATCTTTGTTATTGCTTTTCTCGTCTTCATCGCTTTCACTTTCATGAGGAACAGCTTTGAGTGCCAAACTCTTCTTTTACTTTCCTTCTTCTTCTCCTCTTTTCAATGTATACTTAGGAGTAATAAGTGACCCAATGAGTTCAATTATTTTGAGTTTTTGGGTCTTTAGTTTCAAGAATCGCCGTCACTTTTGATTCCCAACGTTTTAGAAGAGAGTTGAGAATTTTTCTTATTATCTCCAAGCTAGAATAAACTTTTACAAGAGCTGTCAAGCTATTTATAATGTTGGTAAAACGGGTAGACATAGAAGAGATAGATTCATCTTCAATCATTTTAAACATTTCATATTTATACGTAAGAATATAAATTTTTGATTTTTTGACTTGCGAAATTCCTTTATAAGTTACTTCCAAGTTATCCCAGATTTCTTTTGCTGTCCTGCAAGTCATTATTCTGTTAAATTTATTGCCATTAAGAGCATTATATAGAAGATTTATAGCCATTACATTCACTGTATAAAGTCTATCATTTTCACGATCAAACTCTTCTTCTTCCTTGTTGACTTTAACTCCATCAACAATTTTTGTTGGAATATAAGGCTCATTTACAATACATTTCCAAATTTATCGACCTTAAGACTGGAGAAATATTCTCATTTTAGCTTTTCAGAAAGTATAATTATCTCCACAAAATAGCGGAGGCCGACTACTGGATTGACCTTCAGCGAAGGTAGCTGCAATGTTAGTCACATGATCTTAACTCTATAGATAATTAATCTTATAATAGAGTCCTCACTCTGATACCAATTATTGCCCAGATAACTAATACAAGAGGGGGGGTGAATTGGGTTATATTATAAAATTAACAATTATAAATCAAATAGACAATATAAAGTATAAACAAAATATGAAGCAGAAAGAAATATAAAGAGTAAGGGCAAGAAGAAGCAAACTCAGTATTTTAACGAGATTTAGCCCCACAGCCTACTTCCTCGCCTCCAACTACCTCTTGAGGATCCCAAATTCACTATTCAATCTCTTTCAGGTGGAGATAAAAACCTATTACACATTTGAGCAACACCGCTACAAAAAATCCATGTATAACACCCTCTACACTTGCAATCACCTCACACTTAATGATTCAACTATTCCCTGTGTAGAATACCTTCTACACACACCAGGGTTATATGCACCCTCTTACAAATTCAAGAGCTGATAGTGGGTAGATTATCAGAGTACACTCCGCAATGAGTGAAATAAGAACTATACAGTGGAAACTATATCTCTCTCAAAATGAACAAGGATTAAGACACAAAACTTAGAGAAGAGAGAATAAGGGTTTTGAAAGAATGATGTAAAACTTAGCAATTTATGTGTAAGCTCTTGTTTTTGTTTTTGCAAAACTCAAGTGAGCTATTTATAAGCAAATAAGTTTTCATATTCAAATTTGAAAATGTTCACATGTCAAATAAAAGCACTATTCACTTTTCAAAAGATTCAAATAAAAAAATCTCTTTTTTATATTTGTCAAAAACAACTCCATTCATTTTTCAAAAAAATCAAACCTAATCTTTTACTTTTCATACATGACAAAATGAGCATGATTTATTTTTCAAACCAAATCATCTTCTTTTTACATATGTCAAAAAAACACACAACCACTCTTCAAGATTTTCAAACAATACATGCACATGTTAAAGATGACAATCAATCATCTTATAAATTTAAATTTTTATGTATATGTGGAAAAATAAAAATAATAATAATAATTTTTGAAATTAAATATTTTAACAAAGTTATGCAAATGTAAAAAATGCAATTTGATGCTTTATGAAAAAGTATTAATTTTGAACCTTAATCCAATTTCAAATTTTAAGAGATGTACAAAATTACTCTATAAGCTTCATTTATAGACTTAATTTTCTTTTTATTCATGCTTGATTTCTTGATGTACTTAACTCTTTTTCATGCGTAGACAACTTGAGCTTAAGTTTTAAATTTATTTGTTATTATCAAAATTTATACCTAGATATGAGATTTGAAACCTTGGGTTTAACAAAGGGGCTAAAAATTGTTAACGCCAAAAAAACAATGATTGGCAAAATTTACACGTTTGCTAGCAATAAATAGTCTCATGCATTTATCAGGCCTATGCTCATGCAAATATACTCCAAGCCAAGCTTTGCACTTGTAACTGGCATGATCGAGTACATATCCTTCCTATCTCTCCAAGCCAAGCTTAGCTCTCACAGCTTGCACGATCAAGGATATCTTTTGCTAGCTTCTCCAAGCCGAGCTCAGCGCACACAACTGGTGCAGTCAAGCACATCTTCCACCTACCTCTCCCAATTGAGTTATGCATTCATAACTAGCACGGTTGAGCACATCTCCCACCTACGTCTCTAAGTAGCGTTATGTGCTCGACTAGCGTAGCCGAGCACATGTCCTGCCTACTTCTCCAAGACAAGCTTAGTGCTCGCAACTAGCACAGTCGAGCATATGTCCCACCTACCTCTATGAGCTAAACTCTGCACTCGCAACAAGTGCAGTCGAGCACATCTCCCTCCTACTTCCCCAAGCCGAGCTCAACGCTCATAACTAGCATGGTTGAGCACATCTCCGACCTATTTCTCCAAGCCGAGCTTGGCAGTCAGGATTAGCACAGTTGAGCAGATCTCCTGCCTACCAACTCGAGCTGAGCTCCGCGCTCAAAACTAGCATGGTCGAGTACATTGTTGACCTACCTTTCCAAGCCAAGCTCTGTGCTCAGGAAGCTTCATTGCTTTACACAACCAAACAAAAAACCTGGGAACAATTCCCAAAACATATTTTTCTACAATTTTCCTTTGACTTTCTATTGCAGCTTGACTTAAAGATTCTCAAGGCCTTCTTGCTAAGCAAATTGATCTTAAGAATCGTAAAAAACTGTTGGGGTAAAATTAGCAGGTCTAGATATACCAAGCCCGGCCCATCAAAAAGTCATCATCTGGATGCAAATGGAAAAAATGAGGGCAAGGAAAAAAAATGAAATATTAAGATCTGAGAGAAAAAGAGAGAAAGGAGGAAGAAGAAGAAAGCAAGTCACAAACACAAGAGGAGACATAAAGTTGTTATTCCTGACCACTCCCAAAGGCCTGTATAAAAGGAATCAGATCGGATGAAAAATAAAAATGAGAGGCTTTTGAGCAACTATTAGGAGAACATCGATCATCTTCAAGTTGAGAATGAAAGTTCCAGAAATATTAGATTCTATATTAAAAGGGGTCTTTGGTCTCCATTGTACCGAGAGAAATGAGCGAGAGATCATGAGAGACTTTAAATATTCATATAATAGTGGATTTATCCTCTGAATGACTAGTAGACGTAAGCCTAGTGTCAAACCACATAAATCGTACCCTCGCTTCAAACCACCATCAGAGGCTTTGGACCGCATCATAGGAATGACTTTTTCTTCCATTCTGGCCAGTTGTGTAATTTTTGACATTGACAATGGAAGTAACCTGCCCCCAACTAGGCCATCACCTCATGACGAAAGCTAGCATGTGACTCGGTTGAGAGCCATCTCATAGTGGCTACATCTAGATTAGGTAATATCTAGGGGTGGCTTGCCTCCTTCTTTGATGCTTTTAATTAACAAATATTAAATAAATTAAAATTTTTCATTTTCTTTAAATAGAGAGTAATATCATTGTGATACAAATAAAAAGATCAAATTTATATTTGTTGAAAGAGAAATACTTTAGCATCAAATATATCTTATAATTTGAAGTGGGTTGATGTGATACATTAATTGTAAATGTACTTTTATTATGAATTAGATCTAATGTATCATATGAACCCTGTCATTTTATAAATATGTTTTTGTGAAGTCGCTTTGTAGCTATAGCACTTCTCGTGTTGAAATGGAGGAACTTGTAGGGTGGCAATTCATGTTTGTAAGTAGTGTTTGTATCATATCAAGTTATGGACATTCGATTACATGCTTCAATCAGAACCTGACCCAATAAGCTAAACATATCAAACCTTCAAATCCTACAACTCATTCAAATAACGACATGTGTCGTGTCATTCGTTTTGACTATTTAATAATTAATTAGAAATTGGTCAACATGATACGACTCATTTGAACCTATTTTATGCAAATGGGTCGAACTAATCCGCATAAACCATTTGACCTGATTAACATAATTTCACATAAATACAATACTATCTAGTAACAAAAAATATAAATACACACATATATATATATATTCAGATTTTAAGCTATAATAAAATCAATATTACAAACTCAATAATAACAAATATGAATACAGGTTTGAAATTATAATTCCAACAATAATAAAACTGTTATTTGAAGTAAGACTTAAACGAGTTTTTATGAATTGATTTCGTGATAAGCAGGTTGATTTGCTGTTAATCCAAATCTATTTATATCAACTCTAAGCTTTTTAATTTTATATCGTATCCGTATTGGATCCATAAATTGTATTACATATTGTCATTTTTAAAAACTCGGTTATCTCATATGTACTAATGAATAATAAGGGAAAAAGTCTCAATTAGTTCCTTGCTTCGAACTAAAGGAAGGGCGATAAGGCGGTGTAATGAGTCTTAGTTTGTTCATAGGAGCAACCAAAGGTTTGGTGATTTCACTATTTCAATAAGAATTGAAAGAAGAAGTAAACATGGAAGAATTGAAAGAAAAATAGGAAAAATCCTGTTTTTGAAAAGAAGAGAACAATACACTTAACATAGAAATGAATAATTTGGAAGAATGGACGAAACAAAGGGAGAACTGCATTATTGAAAAATTGTTCTCAGATAGAGTGATAAACAAAGAAGTGATCAGCTCGACGATGGGGAAGATTTGGAGATTGGGAGAGAATTTCTCTTTTCATGATCTGAGCTCCAATCTTCATTTAATTTCATTCCAAGAACAAGTTGACAAAAACAAAGTCCTTAGAGGTAAATCATGGCCTTTTTGACAATTGCTTATTTTCATTAAAGCCGTATGATGGTTTAACCCCCTGAAAAAGATGTAGTTGATAGGGAAAGTTTCTGATTCAATTGCATGATTTACCATTGGCATGCATGAACAAAAAGGTTGGGACACAGATTGCAAATTCAGTAGGATTAGTGAAAGAGATTAATGTTAAAGAAGATGCAATGCCTTGGGGCTCCTTCTTAAAGGTTAAGGTAGAACTGGACATTAGGGAACTACTAATGAGAGGAAAGTTCATCAATTGGCTGGGTGATAGGCTATGGGTCCCAATAAAATATGAAAAATAACTCACCTTTGCTTCAAGCGAGGTATACTTGCTCACGGTAATTCAGGATGCAAAAAGCAAGGGGAGGAAGCAACACCAAACACAACAGAAAACAAACAATACAACACTTGGCTTTGGGCCACAACCAAACCAAGAGGTAACTTGTTTAAGACACATGTGGAGGATGATAAAGAGGAGGAAAGGGGGAAGGACCTAGCCAGAAACCAAAATGATAGAAAAAAAGGCTCCTGGATCCTCACAGGAGTATTCATATCATCCAGACAGTATAGAGAAAGTGAATAAGGCAAGGGATAAAGAAGACGTAGTTGAACAATACGAGAGTGCAGCAAATATGCAGAAAAAAGAAAAAAAAATGATAGACATGCTAGCAAATGATAGCTGTGGGGTTAATTATGTGGTGATGATAGCAGAGGGAGTTTTGGATGAGGAACAAGTGAAAACATAAGGTTTTAAAATTGCTATGACAGAAAGAAATAGATTACAACATCACACTGTGCTTGAAGAAAACTCACCAGGAAAGGAGATGCTCACTGAAGAGATAAGTTCACCTGCTCAGGGGAAATGGAAAATGAGAGCAGGAATTAAAGGAGCAATAGAGGCTAAGTACATAATGTCAGGCAACAAAAGAACCTCAATAGAATATGAATAGGGAAATGAATAAAATGGAAGTCTTAAAAAATGAAGGTTTGACAATAGAGAGGAAAAACAAACAAACAATTAGGTTTTGGCAAAAGTTGCAAGGCAATCCCACCAGTCATTATGAAACACTTAAACTGGAACTGTCGACGGCTTGGGAACCCCCGAGCAATTCATGATCTCTATTTGTTAATTAGAGATAAGAAACCCAACTTAGGCCTAGTTTGTTTTTAGAGATGAGATGAGATAAAAGTTTTAAAAAAAAATTGTTGTAATATATTTTTTTAATATTAATTTTGTTTTGGAATTTGAGAAAGTAGTTTTGAAATTTGAAAAAGTTGAATTTTTTATTATATTTTGTATATGGCAATTTAAAAAAATATAATGATGAGTTTGATAAGAGTTTGAAATTTTTGGTTTTATCTACCAAAGCAAACAAGGCCTTAGTTTTGTCTCCATGCTCATGGAGACAAAACTAAGGAAGCCTTGCATTGAAAAAATAAAGAGAAGAATTGGGTATGACTGTTGTTTTGTGGTAGAACCCATGGGGAAGAGACATGGTTTACCAATGTTGTGGAAAGAAGATTATGATGTGAACTCATTAATTATTCCTATCATCATATACATGTTCAGATCACAGAAAAAGAGGATCAAACCAAGTGGTTTTGCATAGGATTCTCTGGTCATCTAGAAACCACCAAGAGAAGTAGCACTTAGATATGTTATCCATGATTAGACCAAGTTTTAATTATGCTTGGTGTGTTATGGGAGATTTCAATGAAGCATCTTATAAAAGAGTTGGTAGGAAGCAAAGACCTAAAGAGCAAATGGAGGGTTTCGAGAATGCTTTTTTTTGCAATAGCCTACGTGATCTCGGGTGGAAGGGCAGCTGCTTTACATGGAGAAACAAATAGGATGGTTGCTAATTCACAAAAGAGAGACTTGATCCAGTGGTAGCTAATGCTCAATGGATGAACATTTTGAAGAGGTTTAATGCGGAAACTTTACTTTTGATGCTAACCTTCCAAAGAAAAAATTTTTACATCCCTATTAGGAAAAACATCTTCAAGTTTGAGGCTAAATGGGTGAAAGATAAAAAGGGGGAAGATATTATTAAAACATGCTAGGAAAAAGATCTGAAGGGACAATTTGGTTGGGATCTAATGAAAAAGAATTTATATTCTTGCTCTCAAAATTTGACCAAGTGGAATATGAATAAAAATATGGACTGTGAGAAGGAAATAATGTTGAAAACTGAAAAGTCAAAACAGTTGCAAAGTGTTGAAGGACCATAGAATAATGAGAGAATTAAACAATTGCAAAAAAAATTGAGGGTTTTGCTCAAGGAAGATGATTTAAAATAGAAACAAATAGTCAAAGTAAATTGGTACTAGATTGGAGATAAAAACACTAGGTTCTTCCATTTATGTGCTACTCAAAGACAAAAGAAGAATCATATAAGTTGCATAACAGATTTGATAGAAAGTGGGAAAAATGGGAAGACATCACAACTGCTTTCAATCAATATTTGAAAGAAACCTTTACTTCTAGCAGACCTACCAGAGAAGATTTAGACAAATGTTTGAATGATATTGAAGTGAAATTCAATGAGGAAATGAACAATAACTACAACAGTTTCAAAAGGAAGAAATAGTTGATGCACTGCATCAAATGGCACCCCTTAAAGCCCTTGGACCTGATGGCTTTAATGCTCGATTTATCAAACTTATTGGCATATAGTAGGTGAGGAGGCATGTGCATCTATTCTACAATTTTTGAATGGAGGTAGTTTAGATAAGAAGGTTAATTCCACTATTATTGCATTAGTCCCCAAAGTCAAAGATCCCTCTCATGTAAATCAATTTAGACCAATTAGCCTATGTAATGTGATATATAAATTGGTCTCCAAAGTTCTGGCCAACATATTGAAGAGGTTTTGAACTCCATTGTATCAAACAACCAAAGTGCCTTCATCCCAAACCGAATGGTTACTGACAATGTGATAACAACTTATGAGTTTCTACATACTATGAAGACCAAATAAAAGGGCATAATAGGATCTATGGCAATCAAATTGGATATGTCAAAAGAGTATGACTGTATTGAGTTTTCTAAAGGCTATTTTGAATAAATTAGGCTTTGGAGATAAATAGATAAAGTTGATAATGGAATGCATTACCTCTGTAACTTGCTCAGTTTCAGTTAATGACAAAATTAGAGAGGATTTCCAACCTGAAAGAGGAATTAGGCAAGGAAATCCATTGTCTCATTGCCTATTCATATTATATGTTGAAGGTTTAAGTGCTTTATTATCAAAAGTTGAACAAACAAGAGACAAAAAGGGTGTTGCAGTAGCTAGAGATGGGAAAAGGATCACTCACATTTTCTTTGCGGATGATAGTGTTTTTTTTTTTTGTAGAGCTACTCTTAATGAATGACAAAACATTCAAGGACTACTCCAAGCATATGAAAATGCCTTAGGACAATGCTTAAATAGAGACAAAACAACTATTTTTTTCAGCACCAACACAATGTAGTGAAACTGTATAAGACTATGGTTCAGTGGGTGTTTCTGTTAACAACAATTATGGGAAGTATTTGGGTCTACCAACCATGGTTGGGAGATCAAAATACAATTCTTTTAAAGCCATCAAAGAAACGATATGGTCAAAAATTGGAAACTAGAAGCATAATTTTCTATCACAGGTAGGTAAGGAGGTTCTCCTCAAAGCTATCATTCAATCCATGCCTACCTACTTTATGAAAGTGTTCAAGGTGCCAAAAAGACTGCTAAAAGAGATAAACTCAATGCTGGGAAGGTTTTGGTGGGGTCAGTAGCAACAATAAAAACAAAATCCATTGAAAAAACTTGACAAGTATGGGGGTATAAAAAAAAGGATAGATGGTTGGGTTTTAGAGATTTTGAATCCTTTAACACATCTTTGTTAGCAAAAAAAATATGGAGAATTCACAATAATCCAAGTTCCTTCGTTGCTCAAATGCTCAAACAAAAATATTTCAAAAATTACTCTATTTTGAATGCTGAAAAGGGAATGAATTCTTCATTTTTGTGGCAAAGTCTATGGTCTTCAATAGAGCGCATAAAAGAATGAAGCCTATGGAGAGTGGGGAATGGTGACAATATATGTGTTTGGCAAGAAAAATGGGTCCCTTATTGAAGACCATAGACTTTGCCACAAAAATGAAGAATTCATTCCCTTTTCAGCCTTTAAAATAGAGCAAATTTTGAAATATTTTTGCTTGAGCATTTGAGCAACCAAGGAATTTGAATTATTGTGAATTCTCCATATTTGTTTTGCTAACAAAGATGTGTTAAAGGATTCAAAATCTCTAAAACCCAACCCTCCATCCTTTTTTTTATACCCTATACTTGTCAAGTTTTTCCAATGGATTTTGTTTTTATGGTTGCTACCAACCCCATCAAAACCTTCCTAGCATTGAGTTTATCTCTTTTAGCAGTCTTTTTGGCACCTTGAACACATTCATAAAGTAAGTAGGCATGGATTGAATGATAGCTTTGAGGAGAACCTCATGCCTGTGATAGAAAATTATGCTTCTAGTTTCCAATTTTTGACCATATCGTTTCTTTGATGGCTCTAAAAGAGTTGTATATTGATCTCCCAACCATGGTTGGTAGACCCAAATACTTCTCATAATTGTTGTTAACAGAAACACCCACTTGAACCATAGTCTCTTACAGTTTCACTACATGTTGAAAAAAACAGTTGTTTTGTCTCTGTTTAAGCATTGTCCTAAGGCCTTCTCATATGTTTGGAGCAGTCCTTGAATGTTTTGTCATTCATTAAGAGTAGTTCTACAAAAAAAAAAAAAAAAAACACTATCATTCACAAAGAAAAGGTGAGTGATCATTTTCCCATCTCTAGCTACTACAACACCCTTTATGTCTCTTCTTTGTTCAGCTTTTGATAACAAAGCACTTAAATCCTCAACACATAATATGAATAGGCAAGGAGACAATGACCTAAAAGATTGTGCAATTTTAGCCAATCCAAGTAGCACTATGAAGGTCTCTGAGCTAATAAATAGATAAGAAGGTCAGTGGAAAATAGAAAAGTTACATTTAATTTGCCAAATCCCACTGAGTATAAGGAATGCACAAGATAAGATGATTTGGGGATGGATAGAAAATGACAATTTTAATATGAGAAGTGCTTACTACCTCCAATAGACCATTAACATTCAGGTAAAGGGAGAAGAATCTTGTGGATTTAATGGGCTAATAGATTGGAAACAGATGTGGTCCCTCGACATTCCTATGAAAGTGAAAATGTTTATATGTAAAGCAGCTCATGACATTCTACCTACTCTACAAAATTTGGCAAAAAGAAAGGTGGTCAAATTAGATGCCTGTCCTATATGCCAAAGAGAAATAGAAACTGTGCTACATATAATATGATCATGCCCAACATACAAATGATGTTTGGTTAGTTTTAAAAGCACTGTGCAAAAATGGCCAAGTTTTTTCCCGAATTTCAGTACCCTGTGGTCAGAATTAAACAACAAATTGAAGGTGGAAGTCTTGCAACTAGTCTCCTTTATACAAAGAAGAATCTGGCTAAGGAGGAACTATGTTATACATATCCAAAATCTTGAGAGTCCACAATAAGTAGTTACAACAGCAACTATAGACTGAGAATTATTTTTAAACTCACAAACACAAAGTTGAGACGAGTCCAGTCAACTCACATACACAAGCAGTTAATAGAGGCAATCAAACACGGAAGAAACCAGGTAGCAGATCCTTGAAAGAAATGTGGGATACATATATAAACACTCAACTGAATAAATGTGGCTTTGGCATGATAATTAGGGATGAGCAAGGGAAAATCATGGCATGTGCTTGTTCAAGCATAATGCCAAGTGTTAAAGCTGTGATTGTAGAAGGACTAGCATTGAGGAGGGCAAAAGAGATGTGCAAACTTGGGTTTTACAAGAATGGAGCTTGAGAGGGACTACCAAATCATTGTCACTACTGTAAATAGCAATGAAGTAACATGTGTTTACCATGGAATTTTAATCTTTTATATTCAAAACTTAATAAAGGATCGGCCTAGATGGAAGGTTGACTTTGTGCCCAGAGAAGCATATTGTGTAGCACATCAGCTTGCAAAATTAGCTACGAAAAATGATAATGAGTAAATTAGATTGAAGATGGCCCAATACCGATTATGTATTCTATTCTCTTTGAATAGACTTGTTAACAGTATTTTTGTTATCTTTACATCTTATTCCATCATTATATGGTTAATGTAATGAACGATCGATTGGAGGGATGGCTGCTGCCCCTTATCCCATCACCAAAATTATGTGAATGACCCCACCACTATTTTTTTAAATCTAGCATAGTAACTTGTATAGTAATTTCAAGGCCTATAAATATGGGCTTCAGTTGTTATGAAATTCATAAGAAAATATAGAGAGAAAAAAAAGTTTCAGAAAGTTTCAAAAGAGTTTCTTATATATTTCTCTCTTACAATAGTAGTTTCTTCTATAGTTTTATAACACGTTATCAACACGACGGTTCTAAGCTAGTGGTCTTATTCCTCTGTAAGTTTTTCAATATATTATTTGCAATCTTTGATATATTTTATTGATGATTATTATTTAAAATTTGTGTGAATTTATAAATATATTTATGAGATATACATATTTATTTCATTATTTATATGTGTAGAAAATGGCAAACCTTACAAAATTAGAATTTGTTACTCTTGACATATCTGGAAAAAATTATTTATCTTGGATACTTGATGCTGAAATCCATCTAAATGCTATGAACCTGAGAGAAACCATTAAAGAAGGAAATCAAGCGTCCCTGCAAGACCGTGTTAAATCAATGATTTTCCTTGGCCATCATCTTCATAAAGAATTAAAATTTGAGTATCTTACAATAAAAGATCCTTTTATTTTGTGGAATACTTTAAGGGAGATGTATGAATACCAAAATACTATCATCCTCCCAAGAGCTCGTTTTGAATAGTTGCACCTGAGGTTGCAAGATTATAAAAGTATTAGTGAGTATAATTCCGCACTTTTTAAAATAAGCTTAGTACTAAAATTATGCGGTGAGAAAATCACCAATGATGATATGCTAGAGAAGACTTATACTACATTTCATGCCTTGAATGTGCTCCTGTCGCAGCAGTTTCGAGAGAGAAAGTTCATGAAATATTCTGAACTTATATCATGTCTTCTAGTAGCTGAGCAGAACAATGAGCTCTTATTGAAAACCACCAGTCACGCCCTACTGGTTCAATATCATTCCCTAAAATGAATTATACTAGATTTACACCATTCCCAGAAGTGAATGGTGCATCCTTTCGAAGGAATCAGTGGTGTAGACGTGGTAAGAAAAATTATAGAAATGTTGATCCCAGAAGTGACAACATTAAAAGGGATAATAAAATATCATATCACCAGAAGTGGTACAACTCAAAAAGGGGTAAAAGTCCACAGAATAATTCTTCAAAAAGAGGTGAAGATGTATGTCATAGATGTGGTATGATTGGACATTGGGTATGTACATGTCGTACAGTCAGGCACTTAGTAGATTTATATCAAGCATCAATAAAAGGAAAAAATAAAAAGATTGAAACAAATTTAGTAGAACCATCAGATGATTCATTAGATTCAGTAGATATAGATATCACTCATCTAAATGTTTCTAATTTCTTTAAAAATCCTGATGGTAGAATTGATGACCTAATTGGAGATGGAAGTGTTTCACTCAATTAATGTATTTTCTTTATTATTTGTAATAAAAGTTTTGTATATTTTGTAGAATCATGGATCACATTGATGAGCTTTTTATCTCTAAGTTGAATGATAAAGATATATGTCTGGCTGATAGTGTTACAACTCACACAATTCTTAAAGAAAAGAAATATTTTCAAAATCTAACACTAAGTAAAGCTTATATCCATACCATATCAGGCTCATCAGATTTAATTGAGGGCTCCGGAAGAGCTTATATTGTGTTGCCTAATGGCACCAAATTTTGTATTGATGATGCTTTATTCTCTTCACAATCCAGAAGAAATTTATTGAATTTCAAAGATATACGTCGTAATGATTACCATATTGAAATGACTAATGAAGGCACTAAGGAGTATCTTCTTATTACTAAAACAATATCGGACTAGAAGCTCGTATTAAAAAAATTGTCTGTTCTATATTCTGGATTGTATTATACAAAGATGAGAACAATTGAATCATATGTGGTAATGCACCAGAAGTGCATTGACCCCAAAGTATTTATGACTTGGCATGATCTCCTTGGACATCCGGGATATATAATGATGATGAATAATTGAAAATTCGCATGGGCACCCCTTAAAGAATTAAAATATATTTCTACCCAATGAATCTCCGTACTCTGCATGTTATCAAGATAAGTTGATTATCAGATCATCTCCCTCAAAAGTCATTGTTGAATCTCCATCGTTTTTACAAATGATTCACGGAGATATGTGTGGACCTATTCATCCATCTAGTGGACCATTTAAATATTTTATGATTTTGATTGATGCATCTAATCGATGGTCACATGTTTGTCTGCTTTCCACTAAAAATGTTGCATTTGCTAGACTTCTTGCTCAAATAATCAAACTACGAGCACAATTTCCTGAGTATCCAATTAAGACCATTCAATTAAATAATGTAGGTGAATTTTCATCTCAAGCTTTTGATGATTATTGCATGTCAATAGGAATAGATGTTGAACATCCTGTTGTCCATACACACACACAAAACGGTTTAGTTGAATCTTGATCAAAAGGTTTCAACTAATCGCTAGATATTTACTTATGAAATCAAGACTACTTGTTTCTACTTGGGGACATGCTATACTTCATGCACCATTTTTAATTCGTATTAGACCATCTACATATCATAAATATTCTCCATTATAGCTTGCATTTGGTCTTGGTCAACAACCAAATATTTCTCATCTTCATACTTTTGGATGTGCTGTATATGTTCCAATTGCACCTCCACAATGTACAAAAATGGGCTATCAACGTAAACTTGGGATATATGTTGGTTTTGATTCTCCATCTATTATTAGATACCTTGAACCCCTTATATGGGATATGTTTAAAGCACGTTTTGAGGATTGTCACTTTGACGAATCCACTTTTCCATTAATGGGTAAAGAAAAGTTGGTACTTGAAGTACGACAAGAAATTACTTGGGATAATAAGACCCTGTCTCAATTTGATCCTCCTACAAATGAATGTAAACTAGAAGCTCAGAATATTATTCATTTGCAAAGTATTGCAAATCAATTACCGGATGTATTTACTGACACTAAAGGTGTAGTAATATCATATATTTCTGCTGTTAATGCTCTAGCAAGGATTGAAGTCCCTAAAGGACAAATTGTCAAAACAGCAATAGATGAATCTAAAACACGCTTGAAGCGTGGAAGACCTATTGGTTCAAAAGATAAAATTCCCAGAAGGAAAAGAATACAAAATGAATATGGTGTTCCTGAAGAACCCATTCCCACAATAGAGGCTATAAATATATTTGATACTTTTGAAAAGATCAAATCTTCTATTCCAGAACCTCCTGAAGATGATACTTCTGAAGAGTATAAATCTCCTGGAAAGAAACCTCCTGAAGAGGTGTTTCATGAAATGTTTTCCCCTGAAAAGGAACAGGTACTTGAAAATAATGAGATCTCAATACATTTCATGAATACTGGAGAAATTCTAAATAGAAATAAAACTGTTGTCGACAACATATTTTCATATAAAATGGCCCTTGACATTACCAGAAATAATGAAGAAAGTGAGCCAAAAATCGTCGAAGAATGTCAACGTAGAAATGATTGGCCAAAATGGAAAGCAGCTATTGAAGCTGAATTAAATTCGCTAGCAAAGCGAGAAGTATTTAGACATGTTGTCCAAACACCAAAGGGTGTAATGCCTGTTGGATATAAGTGGGTATTTATACGTAAACGCAATGAGAAAAATGAAATTGTGCGGTATAAAGCACGACTTGTTGCACAAGGTTTCCTACAGAAACCCGGGATTGATTATGAAGAAATATGTCCTTCCGTTATGGATACAATTACATTTAGATTTTTGATTAGTCTGGTCATTAAAAAATGATTAGAGATGCAATTGATGGATGTGGTCACTGCATATTTATATGGATCTTTAGATTGTGACATATATATGAAAATCCCTGAAGGATATAAAATGCCTGAAGCATCTACAAGTACATCTAGAAGTATGTATTCTATTAAACTTCAAAGATCTTTATATGGGTTAAAGCAATCCGAACGCATGTAGTATAATCGCCTAAGCGAATATTTATTGAAAGAAGGATTTGAGAATAATCCTATATGCCCATGTGTTTTTATTAAAAAATCAGAATCCAGATTTGCCAGTATTGCGGTTTATGTTGATGATTTAAATATTGTGGGAACTCCTGAAGAGATCTCAAAAACCGCTATATATTTAAAGAATGAATTTGAAATGAAAAATCTTGACAAAACAAAACTTTGTATAGGTCTGCAGCTCGAGCACTTGCCAAATAGAATTTTATTCATCAGTCCATGTATACAAAGAAAGTCCTGAAGCATTTTTATATGGACAAAAATCATCCCCTGAGTACTTCAATGATTGTTCGAACACTTGATGTGAAGAATGATCCATTTCGTCCTTGTGATGAAAATGAAAAAATTCTTGGTCCTGAAGTACCATATCTCAATGCAATTGGAGTTTTGATATATCTTGCAAATTGCATTCGGCATGATATTACATTCTCAGTTAATCTGCTTGCAAGATATAGTTCTGCACCAACTTGAAGGCATTAGAATGGCATTAAACATGTCCTTCGTTACCTTCATGGTACAGTTGATATGTGATTATTTTATCAACGTGGATCAAGTCTACAATTGATTGGGTATGTAGATGCAGGTTATCTTTCAGATCCACACAGAGGTAAATTTCAAACTGGATATTTATTTAGTTATGAAGATACTGTCATATCATGGAAATCTGTCAAGCAGACACTATCTACCACATCTTCAAATCACTCAGAGATCATTGCAATTCATAAAGCAAGTAGAGAGTGTATTTGGTTGAAATCAGTAATCCAACGTATTCAAGAAAATTGTGGTCTCTCCATAATCAATGAAAGCCTAATAATTTTATATGAAAATAATACTGTTTATATCACTCAAATCAGAGGAGGATATATCAATGGTAACAGAACCAAACATATTTCACCTAAATTCTTTTATACTCACGAACTGCAAGAGAAATGTGAAATTGATGTCAAACAAATACGATCAAGTGATAATCTGATAGATTTATTCATAAAGGCATTATCAAATGCGACATTCAAGAAAATTGTGCATAACATTGGAATACGAAGACTTAAAAATCTATCGTCATGCACTTTTCATAATAAGTAAATGTCACGAAGACTTGTGCTGATTGTACTCTTTTTCCTTCGTTGAGGTTTTGTCCTACTGGATTTTCCTCTGCAACATTTTAATGAAGTAATCTTAAAGCACTTGTGAATACATAAGAAGACTGGACTATTTTTCCTTCGCCATTGATTTTTCTTCCCACTTAATTTTTTCTTGACAAGGTTTTAACGAGACAGATTTTTTATGAGTGGTCATTCAAGAGGGAGTGTAATGAACGATCGATTGGAGGGACGGCTACTACCCCCTGTCCTACCACCAAAATTATGTGAATGACCCCACCACTATTATTTTAAATCTTGTATAGTAATTTCAAGGCCTATAAATATGAGTTTCAGTTATTATGAAATTCATAAAAAAATATAGAGAGAAAAAAAAAGTTTTAGAAAATTTTAAAATTTCTTATATATATATTTTTTTGTAATAATAATTTCTTTTTTAATTTTATAGAAGTTAACCAGTTATTCAAAAAAGAAAAAAAAGAATGATAAGGGTGGACCGTGGGCCTTAGAGGAATAGGACTCCCACTCCCAAAGAATCAAAGCAAGGGGCACAGAGTACCCACAAATGAATAAAATCCTCGAAATTCTCCACTGGGAGAGCCAATATTCGCGGCGTGTAGTCAAGGAGTCTGTTCTCTTTTTCTCTCTGTTCGGTTCATCAACAACGAAACGAAAGAAAGGAAGATGCAGATTTTTGTGAAAACGCTCACTGGGAAGACAATCACTCTCGAGGTCGAGAGCAGTGACACCATCGACAATGTTAAAGCCAAGATCCAGGTCATTCTCCAATCTTTCCTTTCGGGGATTTTTTCCTGGAAAACTGTTTAGTCGTTTCATAAAATTCTTTTACGGGTGTTCGTTTTGCTAAAGGAAAGGTAAATTTTATGTCAGTTTTACGGTTTGCGACTGAAATCGGGTCTTGGTTGCTTCTTTGGTTGTGGTAGGGTTCGTTATTTTGATTTTTTTTCTCTTGAGTTTCGTTGTAATTTTATTTTGTGTGTTTGGAGCTAGGGTTGATGTCAGTATAATTCTATTAACTTTGGAAAATGAAAAGAATTTGATTTCCAATGTCGTCGCCTTTTTTTCTTCTAAAAAAAATCGAAAAACAGTGAAACTTCATTCTTTCTGTTTTCTTGTTCTATTTGTAGTTTTCTTAAATCCTATGGGCCATCATAAAAAAAACCCAATAAATTTACAGAAAATTCCTATGTTTTGTCTCAAAATACAAAATTGTTATCTCAAAGTTTCTTCCATGTGTACTACATGTTCTTTGATCTTAAAACAGTATTTGTATGTCAATTGGATATCGTTAGCATGTTGTTGCAAGTAGGAAATAGGATTTTTTTTAAAGATAAAGGTTTTCACCAAGGGTTGAAATTACTAATGTTAAAAAGCAACTGTAGTGGTGGTTGAGAAAATTTATCTGTGCAAGTCCAGGGCGTGCAAGCAATCTGTAACGCCTTTGGAAAAATGGGATCTACTTGAAAGGCCCCATTTTTTATGGTGGGTTCTATGTTTTTTCAAAGGGCTGCACACGCTTTGTATTATTACTCTTAACATATGGTTTCGCTCCTCTTTCATCTAATTGTTTTATGCACTTGAAGAGAGACATATAAGATGATTTGGGAAATTTAAATAAATTCTATATGCCTACGAATAAACAGAAAGTGATAATCTCATATTTCCGAGAATCTTATCAGATTTCTAGTAAAATATTAGATTTTTCAAACCAAGTGGCATGTTATTGTTGAGTTTTGCTATGTAATATTTTTTGTACAGAAAATTGATATCCGCTGGCCTGACATAAGAAATCTTGGCTTACATGTAATTAAAACTTTATGGCAAAGAACTTTTATGATATCAAATTATTAATGATATTTTTTTCCAGTTAGTTATTTAGATTCTGTCATTTTGTTATAATATGGGTTTTGTAGCAAAAAATGTTCTCTTGTGGCCTGTTGGCGATTAAGGACCCTGCTTCCATACCAAAAGTGCGTAGCTGGGAAGTGTTTGCTTTTCTTTTCTAAGTATTTAAGAATGGGAGTTGTGTTTTCTGATGAGGGGGGATTCTTATTCTGTTTCTGTAGGTACACATGAATTGTATTTTGGTGTTATTATGTTGATTTTTTATTTTGATCTATGGGATATGCACTGGTTTCCTCTTCTATTCACGGTCTTGCTATCAAAGTAGATTTTGCACTTAATTCTCTGGTTTTCATCATTTGTTTAATGGTACTGTACAAGATCACACATGAAACAATGTTAAGTAACTTTCTTGGTGCAAGTGATGGATAGGTTGTGTACAGTGTCTGCCAAGTGAATTTTTGACCTCTAGGGTTTAGAGTGGGAGAGAGATTGAAACATAAAGTGGACCCTACAATATTTATTATGTTCTATATTTTTCTCACTTCAGTGCTCTAGAGTTTAGACAAAGACTTAAGGAGTCTTGATTCATCTACTAGAATGGAATTTTTGTCTTCCATTTCTAAAGTTGGATACTTCTGCTAGTTATCACTTCATCACATATGATGCCACTCTATGTTTTGTTTCTTATTCCATTAGGTTCCAAAAGGCTGCCTGGACCACAAACTTGGTTGATGAGGGAAATGAAAATGAAAATGTGATTTTTTTTGGGGGGTGTCCTTTGTTTTATTTTTATTTATATTTTTTGTCTAATTTAACTTATTGAAAAATAAATAAATAAATAAAAGTCTGGTTTATTGTTACATTCTATGAATTGGCATTAAATATAAGAGATGATTGAATTAAAATCTGCTATAATGACAACATAAATACAAATGCTGTAGTAGACCCTTATAAATCGGGAAGCAGTCTACTGTTGTCTGATAAGATAACACTTCCGCTTTTGCAAAATTTTCCAGTTGTTTCAGGTGGTAATGGCAGTAGTTATGGGAATGGGATCGAGGCAAATGTATTTTTCTTTTCTCCTATATTTCCACATTATGTTTGACTAAAGTTAGCCGTACATTTTCAGGACAAGGAAGGTATCCCTCCAGACCAGCAAAGACTTATTTTTGCTGGTAAGCAACTGGAAGATGGTCGAACTCTTGCTGATTATAACATCCAAAAGGAGTCAACACTTCACCTAGTTTTGAGGCTTAGGGGAGGAACTATGATTAAGGTGAAGACTCTGACTGGAAAAGAAATCGAGATTGATATTGAACCAACTGATACCATTGATCGGATCAAGGAACGAGTTGAGGAAAAGGAAGGGATTCCTCCCGTGCAACAAAGGTTCTCTTTTCTTTATCCTATAATATTTTTATTTGACTGGACTAATATGATAGCTTTGTTTGTTGGCATGTTATGCTTTATTAAATTACTACTCCTAGCAGTGTCATAATGTGTTATTTACCCATTATTATAAACACTTAGTATGTTTTTCCTTCTACTACATTTTCCCACGAATTTTTTTTTTTTTTTAAATATATATTTTACCTATCAAAATTTTGTAAACGAGTTATTTTCTGTTGACCATTGCATTGTGTCGGTGTCCTCTTGATTTCATCCGCCCGTTTAGGGCTTGTAGACCTTATTTTTGTGATGTCACATTAATCTCGTCATTTAAAATTTCAGAGATTCGAACGAGTCATTAGTACTAGTATTGCTTGCAGGCTTATCTATGCTGGTAAGCAGCTTGGAGATGACAAAACAGCTAAAGACTACAATATTGAGGGTGGTTCCGTCCTCCATCTGGTGCTTGCATTGAGGGGTGGCAATATATAAGTTGTATTTAAAGGGACTTGTTGAGGCTCTCTTGCATGGGTGATGCTTTATTAGCTTATAAATTTGCTGTTTTGTGGAAGAACCAAAAAAATGTTGTAAACTTGTTTTGAGTTTAATACTCTGATTCCTAATTCAGTTTAATATGCCTTGCGTTCCTTTTTATTTTTATTTTTTTGTTTTAGCAAATTTTGTCTGCACTCTTGGATTAGTTGGTACGTTCTTCTTAGACACCCGGTGCCAATAGCAAATTCTGTCTAGATATGTCAGACTTACTAATTTTTAGATTGCTTAAACAATGAATTTTTGACCCAAGTCTCCATCATGTCACACTGTAAATGTAAAAGCTTATTTAGGTAGCAAATTTCGAGATGTTCGGCAGGTGTAAGAGCCAAATCAACCTTATAAGGACTGGGGCCCACACGAGTTTGCCAGTTCAAATAACATGTAAAGTGAAAGAGCATTATGTTTTGGCCCATAGACTTTTGAAGGCTACGTGAGAGGAGGATAAAAAAAAGTAAAAGGCATCTTAGCAGCTGGTCTGACCAATAGGGGGAGAGAAACGCCATACAAACGTTCTAAAAGTTCGGAAACTTTATTACCTTTTTTTAGTTCGCTCTTATATTAGGTTAAAGAAAGTATCATCAACTCATCTATATAAAAATGATAACTGTCCATTCGTGTCAATTATATAAAGGAAATTTATGGTTCTTGAGTTTACAATTGTTCAAAGTCTTTGATTTATTTGTAAGAGGTGGACAAATCTTTGATTTGGTAAATGGATAGTTGGCTTAAATAGGGCGAGCCAAAACTACCATGCAAATTAGATATAGAGAATACCTACTATAATCGAATTGATTTAAAAATGATAATATAGTACCCGAATAGCATAACTACAACGCATGAACATAACTCTTCATCCAATCATCACTTATCTATAATCAAGTTAGGGTTCACAAACTATGTCTATAAAATCATAAAAAGTAGATGTTAATTAATTAAAACATTAAAAAAATTTAAATTTCATGATAAAAGCATATAAACTATAAACTATAAAATTTACCTGATTTAAGTCTAAAGCTCTCTAGATCAATGATATCTACTCCCATAGGCATTTCACTTAGCCAATTCTGTGTGCAAATGAAGGCCTTCACAGTTGTCGGTATCAATAAACTCATATAAACATCCAACACGCGACCTCCAGTCCTAAACGCCAACTCAGAGGCAATAATAGTGATTGGAATAGCTAACACATCTCGGACTATTCAGGAATGAATAGGAAACTTAATGGAATTAACCTTCCATCAAGTTAATAAAACAAATGAATCACTAGGTGCCTCAACATCTCAGACCTACATTGCATAACATTCCTCAATGCACGTATTTGATGATATTGTCGCACCAATAGAGATGAAACATTTGTACCTCTATCACGTAAGGAAGATGTCGAGTTGGTTGGGTGTGATGAGCTACAGCTACCACTCGTGTCCAGTGCACCGAGCCCCCTTCTTCCCCCTGAGGATTCCAAAAAAGCATACCTCATGCCTCTATCCTCGACCTCCATCCGTACAAATGCTTTTTGGCACTTAGACGCCACATCCAACATCATATATGTTGAGTTCCATTGAGTCAGAACGTCCAAGCACAACATGGCTGAAGATAGAATCTGAAGCTACTCAGCTGTCACAATAAACTTGCATTTCCTTTGAGGGGAAGCCCTCGCATATTTGACAATGTTTCGGACTTTGGTGATGCAATCATCAACCTCCTTCAACCCCTTAGAAAAAATGAGGTTAACGATATGAGCACAACAACGAACATGTAAAAACTCGTGGCCATGAATGATATCCTCTGTTGCTATCGTATTTCTCGTGAACCACTCCATTGTAGTGTTATTGGCACCAACATTATCAATTGTGATACAAAGGACTTTTTTAATTCTCCAGTCCTGAATACAATCATCCATCAATGCACCAATAGATGAACCCTTGTAATCAATAATTTCTTTAAATCCAATTATTCGCTTTTGCAGTGTTCACTCACTGTCTACATAGTGGGCAGTGACACACATATAATTAGTATTCTGTACGGAAATCCATGTATCACTTGTAAATGACACTCTTTAGATAGTTCGAATAAACATCTCCTTCAATCTCACCTTCTTCTTCACATGCATCTTCATACAGTCTCGTATCACTGTATACCTTAAAGGCATGGAAACATGTGACTCAAGAGTATGCACAAATTTGTTGAAGCCTTTTTTGTCCACTGTGATAAAAGGTATCTCATCAGTAATGATCATCTTTGCAAGCATTTCCCGCAACATCTTCTTGCTGTATTGAGGGATTGATAGCTTCTTAACATGTGTATTAGTACCATCAGTGGCCATTTAAGTTCGTAACTAAGTTTCATATGTTCATTGGCACTGGCTGCCAATCCATTTGCGATCTTATATCACTGGTAACCATTAAAATTTGCTATTAATACACTGGTACTTTGCTTCTTCGAATGGCAATCACAAAGTTGCCCACAGTAGTGACATCTTGCTTGCGGGTTCTTACGATCATCATGAATTTTAGTAAAATGTTCTTATGTCCATGACCTTTTTTAGAAGGTCATGGTGGTAGAACATGCTCAATGGGATTGGAGTGATGTTAGAAGAATGCCTTTTTCTTGATGTTGGGAGTCGAATACTTGCATATGAAGTAGTTGTTCTTAATACTCTAAAGGTAGGAGTGGCAATGGCAATAGCCGTAGTGCCAGTACCCACCTGTACTAGTGTACTAGCATCCATGAATTCCCCTTCTAGATGATCGTCTCCACTAGGTCTAGCATCCATATCACATTCAAAGAAGCTGAAAAAATAAAAATTTAAACAATACTTTGATTGATAGGAACTACTTGCTATTTCCTAATAGAAACTAAACATTATAAACTTAAAAATGACTACAATTAGAGCTGTAAAATTTGGACCGGGCCGGAATTAATCTGTCCATGTAAAATTTAGACCGAACTGGACCGGACCGATCCCCAGATATATATATATTTATATATGTATATATAAAAATAGTATATAAATTATAATATTAATATTAATATAAATTAATATATTAATATATAATATATATTAACATATTAATATATAATATATACTCTTATAATATTAATAAATTATAATTTATTGGTTGACTAGTTGTAGTATAAAAATATAAATTATAATATATCTATATAGAATATTAGTAATAACTTATGAGTAATAAGTATATTATTATTATTTAATATATTATTACTAATTTATCACTATTTACTAACATATAAATATATAATATACTAATGTAATAATGTTATTAGTTAATATTTACTAACATACTCAATGTATAATATATACTGACATATTAATATATAATATATACTCTTATAATATTAACATATTATAGTTTATAGTAGTTAAATTTGAGCCAAAAAAATATTTGATCATTGTAGAATTTTAGATTAAATTTAGCCCATTAAATCATATGGGGCACCCCTGGACCGGACCGGACCGGACCGCCCCTCGACCGAATTGGACCGGACTGGTATGGACCGAACTCTTGTTCGATCCGATCCAGGGTGAGAGAATTCTTGGACCGAATGGAATGGGTCCACAAATTTCTCAGACCAGACCGGACCAAACCAGACAATTTACACCCCTAACTACAATGTAAGGAAAAAATAAATGAAACAAAACTACAAAAGAAAACAGTTTATGAAACCTCAAGTTTTGAAGTTTTTGTCATTGTTGTTAAAATGTGGAGACTAGTTTATAATTGTAATCATCTTTTGGTTGATTAGTTTATAATTATAATTGTTAAAAAATTTGTCATTGTTGTTAAGGGTTTCTCTAGCAGCAAATTAACTTTTCAATTACAAAATAAAAAATAAAAATAAAATAAAAAGCATTTTAATAAACTTTAGGCATGCCAAGTGCCTAAAGTTTAGGAACACATTTCATTTCTCCCTTGGCCCATCTTAAATTTAAAATAGTTATCCAAGCCCGATAGCCCATAAAAATTCTTATAAATCTTTATTTTTATTCAAAAGTGCACTATGATCACGCACTCTGTTCTCTCTCTTCCAACATTATGGTTTAGAAAATCCCAGTTACTATCTTTACTTCATTCCTCCAGTCATTGATAATTTTGAAATTGCATAAAGGTGAACGGCTAAAGTATCATGGACCCCTAACCCTATCCAAATTCCATTCGATAACCCAATTAAAATATTGCAACTCAATCTGTAGGAGAACTCGAGCTTAAATAAAGCATGCATGGATCATAAGAAAAAGGTATTCTTCTAACATCACTTCTTCTTATGGGTTAAAAATAAGTATATTAAAGATGAACAAGTACTAAAAATTAATCAAATGACCAGTCACCAACTTATTCATCAATCAAATGATCTGAGAATAATACATTTACAATCAGCCAAACCCATACATTATTAAAAAAAATTAAACCTGATCCTATACAACTTGACATGAAGCTAGCTAATAAGACAGCAACCCAAGTAAAAACAATGAAAAATAAATTTGTAAATCCATTGGGACATTTTCACAAATACCTTCCTTGCATACACGACCTCACAGCTCACATACCTCCAATTTACATTTACAAGCAACCCAAAATATTTCTAAGGCAAACAACATGGTCTATTTATATACTCGAAGGTTATATACAAATTTATTTTACAAATTTAATTTTAGGGCACAGATACACTTACGAGGACAAGAGAAAGCGCTACAATTTTCGTTCACGAGTCCACGACGGCTGAATGGCTCACGACTACTCTAATCGGAAGAAAATGGCAACATCGGCAAGAGATTTTCATGGCCACGAGGGGTTAGAAACTTAGAACCTAGGGGCTAAGGCTTCAATTTCGGGAAGTTGAAAACAACGCCGTTTCAATTTTTTTTTTGAACTTGTTAGAGTTTGGAGCCGAATTTCGGAGCTCCCTAGAGCTCCGACTCCAACTCTAACTAAGAGTAAAAGGCTTGAAAACATTCCACCTTTAATTTCGAATTTCGACTACTGCAACTCCAAAGGAGTTGGAATCAGAGCAAAGGTCAGATGGAGGGCGGAGCTCGAAATTTTTGCAAAGCCCTAGTTTGCAGGTCCCCAAAACCCATACTTCTAGTAGATTTTGTCTCACACATATTCTCCCAACTCACCCACCTAATCATGTTTTCTGCCTTCTTCTGACTCCACTAAAACTTAACTATTAAATTCTTTAATTCAATACATAAGGACCCAGATAACTTAAACCAGCTCATTGTGTAAGTAGGAACTGAAATAGCCATAGCTTTGATTAACACCTCCTTCCCCCTTGTGATAGCAACCTCTCTTTCCAACTTTGTAGTCTCTTACATAGCTCATGCTTCAAATCAGATAATGTTTTATATTTTGCTCTCCCCACCATAGGAGGTAAGCCCATGTATTTATCATATTGTTGATGCTTTTGCACACTTCAAAACTCCAAGATCTATTGTTGCTGTTCCACCGATACATTTTCAGTAAATACCATAGAAGTTTGACCTCTATTGACCATTTGACCTGAAGCAGCCTCATAGATCCTTAGTAAGTTTTGTACTTTGAGATTTGATTGTAAGGTGGCCTTAAAACAGCAAATTGAGTATTAGTTTGTTTAAGCAAAACCAAAAGACCTTTAGTGCAAAGCAAAAATAGTAAGAGTATAGGGGATCTCCTTATCTTAACTCTCTAGATGGTATGATAGGTCCCTTTGGTACCCTATTAATCAAAATTGAAAAAGACACAGTTTTCACACAGTCCATGACTGACTACCTCTGTTTACAATTAAAATCCATTTGGCACATCAAAACACCTAGAAAACCCACTCTACTTTATCATAGACCTGACTCATGTCCAATTTTAAGGACATATATCGCTTCTTCCATCTTCTTTGCTACCTAAGAAAATGTACTAACTCATAGACTACAAGCACATTGTCAATTATGAGTCTTTTAGATATAAATGCACTTTGAGATATAGAAATAATGTCAAGTAATATAGTTTTAAGTCTGTTTGCAAGCACTTTAGCACTATCTCTTGTGTTTTTACATATCTCTTGTGTATGTTGTGTTTGCTTTCTCTTGTCTGCTTTAATATAATGACGTTGTATGCATCGACCAAATGCTTGGAACAAAGTATGACCAGATCTAGAAAGACTGCTCGTATGTATGTTGCGTCTGTAGCACAGATTAGGGAGATACAAGAACGTAGTCGCAGAAAACGTTACAAAATAAGAATGAGATTGATGGCAGCAAGGTATCGTCTGACAAAGAAGTTGGAACATCATCGCACTCATGTAACAAATGCGGATTCCAAAGGGAATATCTTCCTAAGGAAAGCTGAACCAAATGAGGAACGTCAACCTCCAAGATGCCCAGTATTATGGAAAGATACTGAAAGGGCACATTTGTATGGACTAAATTGAGGAGCGGAGACTAGTCGCGCCGCAAAGATGCGTTTGAGTGGTTATATTTCACTAGAGACATTGGATAACTCTACGCATTGTATTTGGTTTCACGAATAAGGTCAATCGATTGAAGACTCTGAGTTGGTAATACAACATAAACTTAATGAGATGAGAGTTATCATGTATTACGTGTCGACGCCCCAATCCATACTTGGGATCGCACGTGAATAGAAACGTCGGGGATGAGCAACGCAAGGAAGTTCACCCCTCGTCATATCGTATTTGTACATTTTTTTTTAAACGTCAAAGAAAGATTCTTGCAGTGAAAGAAAAAGGTCAAGCCTTCTATAATATGCATCACATGGTTACGCTATGGATCCCAAACATAATATCATACATAACCCAAATTTCAAAATTTACATAACTTTGTCCAAATAACCAAAATAGTACTTCCCACAAGCGGGAAGACTTTACAAAACACGAATTTAATGGCCGTTACAAAATAAAATGGGTCTTAACACTGCCCATAGAATTCAACCGATGGGTTCCTTCTTTATCTTCTTAAGGTTCGGGCCCCAACGAAGCCGATCTAAGTTTAAGCTAGGTCCTACCTCACATATCGTCCTAGAGGGCGGTCCAAAAATACGTCCCAAGTGAAGGAACTCGTCAACCCCTAATACTAGGCAACACCCCGCAGGATATAAACTGACGGAACTGTACATTGTCATTTTTAGTGACTCCACCTCCCTCTGACCCGGGAGGTTCAGGGTCACTGGCCCCTTAAGGGCGGCCTCAATCGGGTCCCTGAGGATCCGAGGTGTCATCACGGGAGTCGTACTCGGTTGAGTCATCCTCACCTGCAAATACTTCTATCGTTCCCAAGAGGGAAGGATAGTAAGGACATAAAGAGGGGTGAGATTTCGGGGGAAATCTCAGCAAGTACATCTATATTTTAACGAAAGCATTTCAAGCATATGGTTAAGTGAATAACAAGCAAATACATATGCATACAGTAACGTGGGACTCATGCTGGGACCGATGCACATGCTCGTGACAAAACTCATCTTTCATAACCTTTCTAAATTTTCAATTTCATACTTGTTCAAAAATCACGTGACAAAACTTCTTTAATGCATATTCTTTCAAAGAGACATTTTGTTCTGAAACTTTTGTCTTTTCTTATCTTAGGCGCCACTTATCATATCATATATGGCTCGAAAGCCCTTTTCTTTTCGTCATGACTTCATATTTTAGATACCTCACAGTTCCCCTATGCACCGTGTGCTCCCCGCTAGTTACCGTCACACCCGGCGACCAAGTCAACCTAGGTGAATACATTTCGTGCCCTTTCGCACTTTTCGTCACTCGGGAATTTCTCTCCAAGCAACTACAAACTTATCAGATGGTGAGGCCAAATCCAACAACGCTTTTATGGCACCCACTAGCATTAGGTGTGACCACGCTCCGGACACCTTTTGGAGTCATACATGGTCCGCCGACTGTTCTTCATCGACCCAAGAGTTTTCACTCAATTTAGACACTCCTGAGTGAACAGAGAGTGCCACTGGGACACTTCCCCATCCCAACCTTTGGGGTTCTTCTAAAACTTTAATTCATTTCTTTCGAAAATATATTTAACTCAAAACATGGGTTTTCATGTTTATGCATGGGACATGCAACTTCCAACTTTGTGAATGCAAAACTCGGGGCGAACTCGAGTACACACATTTGGTCGTTTTTCCTTCAAAACCTTCTTCTTCTTAACTCATACTTATGTGAAAACACTTAAACAAGTGCATTAGGGTGAATAGGGTGCTCGGCCTCCACCCTTGGGTTTGGGCCGAGACCCACTTTGTCTCCAATTGATGTTCTCTTCTTCCATTGATCTTCCTTACACCATCTAGCTCTAGTTCAGTATTTAAAACAATTTCCTAGCCTTACAAGTGGGCAAACCCGAAACCTATAGCCCTCAAGTTTTTGTGTTTCTTTTCTTAGCCCTTCAAATCTAGTGTCCTATTTGAATACTCTATGTGAAACCGAATCCATACATGTCATCCTCCCACTCTATATATATTTCTACTTCTCCAAAATATCCGAACACAAATATTAAATAAAGAGGGAATTAAAACTTCAAGATTTCCACTCCAAGAAAATCTTCCAAGATATAACTCCACAAGCATGCATTTTTTTAGTAACCATCAAGCAATAATAATAACAATATCTTCCAAGATCAATATAACTAGATTCCACCAATGCTTTATACATGCTCATCCTAGCATGACATTTCAATAGGCAAGATATTTACAACTAAAATCAAGATGCTTCTTCAAATGACATATATACATATATCACATATTCCCCAATACTCAACTAATTTAACATCTTCATGCTTACAAGCTTTTCCTCATCAAACCATCGAGATCATCAATCATCTCATAACCCTTTATTCAAAAAGATCATAGGTTCTACACATGGATTCTAACCAAAATAGCATTTCTACCCGTAAGGTTTCATCATGGCAATACAAAGCAAGTAACTAAGCAATACAAGCATTTACAAGCATATTCAAACACATTCACTCAAAAATATACTAAAAATGCTAAAGACAAAATAGAGATATACTTACCAATCTTCCTAACTAGCTTATAAGAGTTCTGAAAATAAAAGAAATACTTTATTAGAACATGCTAAAAATTTACCATTTTCAAAAAGTGGTTTTTCTTTTAGAAAGCATGAACATAGGGTTCTTCCTTCTACTTCTAGGTTTTATCTTACAGTAACTAAGTTACTTACCTCTTCTAGGTTTCTTCCTCCTTCCAAAATCACTATCTTCCTCTTCTTCTAAGCTTAGAGTGTTTAGGTGTTTAGGTGGTGAAGTGAAGTGAAGCAAAGTGGAAGGAATGGGGAGTGGTTGCCGTGAGGTGAAAGGGTGAGTAGGGTGTGTGTGTGTCCGAATGAAGCAAGCCAAATGGGTGAGGAAGCAAGGCCATTCGGCCAAGGTACTCTACTAGGCTTCTAGGCCACTCATTCCCCTAGGTTTGGGTGACATGTGATGGGCTTGAAAGACCTTTGAGTGACTCCCATCACTTGATCACATCAACCCTAATCTAGCTCATCCTAGGTTGAAGATTTTGTTCCTTCTTTCTCTCCACATGGCCGGCCTCTCTCTCAAGGGTTCCAACCCCTTTCCATCATCTCACATCACTTCTTGTTTTCCTAACAATCATCTCACATGTCATTCCAAGGGATTTGAGGATCACTTTTTGGGAGAATACACAAGTGGGGTTCGGACCCCTTGCTCATCCGAAACCCTCCTTTCTTCTCACTCTCATTTCCCTTTTGTCACATCCTCTTTCCATCAACCAATCACTTCACCTCTTACACATGCTTGTCCTATCACTCTTACACAAATCTATAGCCTAGATTTTGTGGCAAAAAGAATGTCAAACAAGGGGAGGGGGAGTCTGCCATAGCCATACCCGAACCCTCCATTTCCTTTCTCCCACTTTTTGATCCATCAACTCACATCTCATGTCACATTTTCTCTTACACCCTCTTACACATCAAGTCTTATCTAATCTTACACAAATCTCACATGTCCTCTCCATCTAGATTTGGAAACATTTTGTGAGAAAACCCTGAGGCCATTCGGCCATAGCCCCCCACCGAATCCCCTCTCTCTTTTCTCATCTCCAAATCTTTTCAAATCCTACCTTATCATTTTACTAGATATGGTAGGATCCCATGTTGATCTTATTTGGAAAAATCCTATGCCTCACACACCTATCTAGGTAGGAAAAGATGTGAAGATTCCATTCTTGTCTTCTCTTTCCTTTCTCCAACCAAAACAACTAGTTAACTTTCTCACCTACTAGTATTTTCCTTCCTTCAACTATTAGTCTTGTTCTAACTTACTAAACTTCTCCTAACTTGACATTTGTCATCAAGCATGGGTTTGGGTTGACTAGTGGACTTCCTTTCATGGACCTATGGGCTTGTCTTCCCCCACTTAGGCCCAAAGCTTTTGTTATGGCCTTAAGGCCTTAAACTCCTAAGTCCACCTTTTTAAGGCTTTATCCACCAAATTGCCTAAGTTACTAAGTGCTACATATTTAATCTAATAAAAGCAAAGTATGGGAAAATTCGGGGTCGTCATATTACGACTACGGTTTGGATGCGATATTTTATTTGTCGTAAGATTCAATAAGCGAAGATTTTGAATAATTTCCTTTCTTAGCATCATCATCTGAAGATTCCACGGCCACAAGTAGGAAAGGTATTGAACCCCTGTTTTATTACTTTTCATTTCCTTTTAGCCCTTATTTTGAGGACGAGATCTTTTCCAAGGGAGGAGGATGTGATGACCCGGACTTAGCATGGCTTGTAGCTTGGTTGGAGACCTTAGTCTTTTAACAGGCTTTAGTATTTTATTTTAAGAAAAGGCCTTAGAATTAGAGTGATATTTGGGTTTAAGTGATGGATTAGCCCTAGATTACTAAGTGTAATTTGGTCTTGCTTGTTAACCCAAGCCCAAAGCCCCAAAATTCATAGTTAAGCCCTAACCTGTAGTGTTATGTGTCATGCATACAAGGTACAATGAATCTAGTCTAGATATTGGACGAAGGGAGTGAGAAAAAGGCATGGAGAAGGCTAAGAGTGTGCTACACACCTAGCATGGTAAGATGGATACATGTCATGCATATAGAGGCCCGTGAATCACACCCAAAGCTTGATTGGTGGACAAATTTCGAATTCTCATGCTTAGGTATGGAAAGTGAAGCCTAGAAAGGATAAAAGTGAGGCATACTAGGAGATTTGCATGGAGAAGCTCAAGGGACACTCTTAGTTTGAGATTTTCCAAATTTATACTCAAGAATCCCACAAATCATGCCATATGTTAAACATGCCTAATGTTAAAAAGGGAAGCAAGGATTTGGACATATTTGCCCCTTAATTTCAGCCAACACACACATACACACACACTCATTACTTGCCATGTGTCAAATGTTTTCTTCTTTGACCAATGAGACTTAGGGATATATCTTGGGAAATTGAAAAGACAAGATGGAAAAGGAAAGGCTTGTGATGGGAGGCATGGCTAAGGAAATACCACTTGTCACTTATGCATTGTGTCTTAAGAAGGAAAGAAGACAAATTACTCTTATGTCCTTGAAAGGAAAATGTTTGTTTTGAAGAAGGAATGAAAAATAGGAAATTTCATGTAGGATTTGGCCATGGAAACCCTACCCCACGCCATACCCATTTGCTCCTTCCCAAGACAATCAAATAATGAGGATTCTATAGACATTCGGCCATAGAGAAAGAATAAGGTGAAGGGGCTTGTGCCAAGTGTCAAGTATGCATGGAAGATGGGGGAAGTGGAGAAGGTGAAGGGACTTCGTATAAAAAAATATGAGGAAGACACCCAAGGGTCTTCTCTTGCCCATTTTTTGAGTTTTCTTGAGTCCTCCTATTCTCCACACACTTATCTCTAATGTTCTTGAAGATTCTCGTGTTTCCTCACATTTTCTTGCCAACCAAACACATGGAGATTGAAGTTTTGAACCTCTAGATTTGGAGATCGAGGTAAGGCTCGAATTCTTGTTTGGACTTCACATTCACACTTGTCATTTCACTTAAACACGAGATTCAATCTCATGGAAGTTCTAGAACGACAAAAGACACACACTTTTACACTTTTTTCCATTGAAGCGAATTAGGATTTCTTGGAAACCCCTAAGGCCGAGAGTTTGGTGGAGGGATCACTAGTTATTTCGGCCCCCATTTTATTTGAATGATTTTTTTTTTAAGTTGATGCAAGTTTAGAAATGTAACGAAGGGTTTTCTTGGAGAAAAATCCTAGAGGTCGAGAAGTTTAATGGTAGGAAACCCCTTACACACTCAAGAATGCATGTTAGATTTTTAGATTCAAGTTCTAATAAATTGTATGTTTAAGTTTCAACTTGATTTTCTATTTGATTCATGGATTTTTGTAAGTATTTACTTAACTTACTCTTGGTTAATACCTTCATATATTTGTGTATATGCTTTGGTTTTTTGCTTTGCTTTGAATAATATTATTTAATTGTTGCTTGTATATATATTTGTTCTATGATCTTAGACATCGAAATATGGAATGAATACTGTGTTTGGATATCATGAAAATGGGAAATGGAACCCCTAAAGGTTTCGCCCATGATGAAAATATAAGGACTCGCTTATTTAATACATGCATTCGACCTCATCATATGTTAGTGGTTTCGGATCTTGTTTGAAAAGTATGATTTCATGCTTTGTTATATTTGGTTTGATTTTTATGAAATATGTGTGAAGATTGAAGCACGTTTGAGTGAAGAAATTCCATGTTTATGCTTATACATGTTTTGGCCAAGGCTTATTTTTATAGATTCATGTACTTGTTTTGGCATCTCATATGTATTATATTATCATGCTATGAATTAGACATGAAATGTCTGGTTATATCATGTAAGGCTGCACAAGTCTTAAGTCTCATGTCACATATATTTGGGTAAAGTGATTTTTGAAAGCAAAATATTTTCAAACAAGTGTTTTCAAAGAAAATAGATGAAAATATTTTGTCACGACCCCAACTGCTAGGGCCGGGGGATTGATAACACCCCATCAAAAACCGCCCTTGATCATGGTTCGAGACACACATGGACACTTGAGATGGCACCACTTGAAGGGCCAAGCACCAGCATGCAGACCAATAGCCCAGTCTGCCCAGGACAACCGAGCGTGCATCAGCAGCCCGTCATAATGACTCGCTTGTTTAATACATGCATTCAACCTCATCATATGTTAGTGGTTTTGAATCTTGTTTAAAAAGTTTGATTTCATGCTTGGTTATATTTGCTTTGATCCTTATGAAATATGTGTGAAGATTGAAGCACGTTTGAGTGAAGAAATTCCATGTTTAAGCTTATACATGTTTTGGCCAAGGCTTATTTTTATAGATCCATGTACTTGTTTGGCATCTCATGTGTATTATATTATAATGCTATGAATTAGACATGAAATGTCTAGTTATATCATGTAAGGTTGCACAAGTCTTAAGTCTCATGTCACATGCATTTGGGTAAAATATTTCTCTCATATAAATGGTTGCATGACTTTCATCATTGTAGTTAATTTCAATAATCGTCCTTACTTCAGGAAGGGGCATATATTCAGGCTTAGATGGGAGTATCCTTGTCAATGATTTGTTAGCCTTGATGAGATATACACTAAACAAACTACAAGTTTTACAATAAAAGTTTTACCGAATGTTTGTTATTTATGTGATTAGAATTACACTACTAAATTAATGATAATAAGTTTGACTTGCCTTTTGATTTGTGATATATCAATTTATAAATCTTATATATATAGGATACTTTATAGTGTCTGTCGCATTATTGATCTCCTTTTATTTAATTTCCGTTTTATTCCAATTAAGCGTCCCTAGACACGTCTATTTTTAGTTATTGTTCTTTTCTTTTATTTATTTGTTACTTTATTATTTCCTTATCGGCTTTATTATTCGACGTTCGCTGATTAAAAAATAAAATATAACCAAATAAATCTGCAAAATATTAGCGATCGAGTGTTAGCAAGAAGCCATATAATTCATTCATGATCAGTTATGCGTTCATGACTAAATGCATACTCCAAAGTTAGTACATCATCCACCCCTAGTATTATTATATATTACACGATGATGCGCAAACCTTGCTTGTATTCTAATAATAATAAAAAATGATTAATATTGTAGTCACTACAACAACAAGAATTTTTTCTCAAGAAATAATTGTTAGGAACAGTATACGTATAGAGATTGAAAGAAAAAAACAGTGAAACGATTGTTAATCTGTCTCTTAGACAAATATTGTCTTCCACTCATATAGAATTTTGCAAAAGGGAATAAAAAGCAATTCTATTTTTAGGATACAACACTGTTTATATAGTGTGTAGATTGTAAATTCTGAATACTAATCTTTTGAACGAAAAGATGCAATAACAGCAAATATAACGTTTCGGTTTAAAAGAATGTGACAGTTACTGTATGAAGAGTTACAAAAATAACTGTAATTAACAGTTAATCACAACTGTCAAAATAGTAATCAGACACATCATTTCGCTTAGCAAAAAAATTTCGTCACTTGCGACGATGCGTAAATGCGAAGTGCTAAGTACGACAATGCGTCTATGCATCACACGCGCGTATGTGCGTGCGATCAGTGCTTCGCACTAGGTGACACTTCCAGAGTATCTACCCTTTTATTTATTTTATATATAATGAAATACATTCACTTATAAATTATTAAATATTTCATTGTCTAATCAATGTGGGATTAAGAAAAAAAATAAATTAGAGGAAATTTCAAAAAAATAGATAATTTTAAATTTTGGATAGTATTTGAGATAATATTTGAAAATTAAATTTGAAATATAATTTGAAATAATCTAACATTCCCCCACTTATTTCAAATAATATTTTTTTTTAAATGCTACTATCACAATTATATGTTGACACATAAATGTAAGTACCTTTTGGGTTTGAACTTCCATGTAGCATATAATCATCAAAGTTTTATCAATATGATAGTAGACATAATATCTTTAAACTATTATATCATGTGATAAAACCAGAAAATCAATGCATGTTAACACATATTTCTATGTTCTTTATAGCCACGCATTAAAGGTCATATGCGTTATCCTGATTTCATGAGTGCTATAGGCAGTTTACCAAACCCCGACAAAAATGGTCTGACTTTACACTTACATAGGTAGAGTTCTTCTAGTTGCTCCTGCATAAAACACCTTTTATACGAACTCACTAAGAGTCATGCTCAACATTTTCTTTTCACTACAAGAATAGCACTAAATAATATATATATATATAGATATATTAAACAATAGTCTAATTCAATAATATTACCATCACTAATAAGACTTTGTTTTTCCCATTGAACCTAGAATTTAGAATTCCAAATAGAGGTTAGGTTGCCAACTTTTTATGATCTATTCCATAGATTTTAGACCCATCTCAAGCGATGTTTTACGAATTAGATCCTTATTTAGGCCTTTTGTTAGAGGATCTGTCAAGTTCGTACTTGACTTTATATAGTCCACTGTGATTATGTATTCTTCCAACAATTGTCTCATTGTGTTATGTCGAAAATTTATATGTCTTGATTTTCCATTGTATGACTTGTTATACACTCTTGATAATGTTGCTTGACTATCACAATCTAAGGAAATAGGAGGCATTGGACTTGGCCACATAGGCAAGTCTATTAGGAGGTTTCTCAACCCTTCAACCTCTTTTCCAGTAGCTCCTAAAGCCACTAATTTAGACTCTATTGTTGAGTAAGTTATGCAAGTTTGTTTCTTGAATCCCCGTGAGATAGTCGCGCCACCAAGGGTGTTCACCCACCCACTTGTGGATTTAGATCTATCATCCACACAATTCCAATTAACATCACTAAAACTCTCAATTACAAATGGATAGCCTCCATAATATAGAGCATAGGACTTAGTTCCTTTCAAGTAACCCAAAATAATAGAAATTGCTTTCCAATGTTCCACACCTGGACAACTTGTGTATCTACTCAATTTGCCCACGGCAAAAGTTATGTCTAGACGCGTGCAATGCATTGCGTACATTAGACTTCCAATAACACTAGAATATTCTAGTTGTAATACACATCGATATTTATTTGGTCCAAACTTCAAAGTAAGGTTATATGAAACCCGATATATTTTTTCATGTAAATGATTAAATTTACTCTAGATTTTATCATTGTAATGACTTTGTGATATAGCATAAGTATTATCATTCCATATATTTTAATACCAAGTATGATATTAGCAACACCCAAATCTTTCATATCAAAATGAGATGATAGGAATAATTTTGTATTTTTAATGCATGAACTATTATCACTGAAAATCATTATATCATCTACATATAAACATATTATCACAAAATGATTATCACATATTTTAAAATAAATCCATTTGTCTGCTTCATTCAAACAAAAACCATTAGATAGAATTACATTATCAAATCTTTCATGTTATTATTTAGGAACTTGTTTTAAACCATACAAAAATTTGACTAATTTACAAGTCTTGTTTTCATGATCTGGAACAATGAATCTCTCTAGTTGTTCCATATATACTTCTTCATCCAAATAACTATTTAAGAATATTATTTTCACATCCATTTGATGGATTTCAAGATTAAATATAGAGACCAAAGATATCAATATTCTAATTGATGAAATCCTAGCTACAAGTGCATATGTATCAAAGTAATCTATGCCTTTGGACAGTCTAAACCCTTTGGCTACTAATCTAGCCTTATACTTATCAATGAGTCCATCAATTTTAAATATTCTCTTGAAAATCCAATTACAACCTATAGGTTTAGAACTGGAAGGTAAATCTACAAGAATCCATGACTTATTAGATATTATAGATTTCATTTCATCATCAATAACCTCTTTCCAGAAAGTAGCATCCTTAGATTTCAAAATTTCTTGTAGAGTAGTAAGGTCATTTTTCAAGTTGTAACACAAACCAAACTCATGTAAGATTGTTTTAGAATTTCATTCTACAAGATATGTTACAAAATTAGAACCAAAACTTTTTTCTTATTCTTTTGAATTTTCTAATTTTCAAATTCTTTTCATTTTCAGAAAAAGTTTATTCAAGAGAACTGTTTTTATAGGAAGTGCTACCTTCAAGTGACTTTTTAAAATAGTTATTTTCAAAAAATTTAGCATCTCTTGATTCAATAATTACATTATATTCTTGATCCAAAAAACGATAAGTTTTACTATGTGAAGCATATCCAATAAAAACACATTTTGAAGTTCTTGATCCTAATTTAGATCTTTTAAAATCAGGTAATCTTACATACGTTAGACAGCCTCACACTTTAAGATAATTTAAATTAGGTTTACGTTTAAACCATAACGCATATGGTGACATATTATTCTTTTTAGAAGGCACTCTATTTAAAATATGAATTGCAGAAAATATAACTTCTCCCCAAAGGTTGTCAGGTAGGCCTGATTGTTCAAGCATTGTATTGACCATATTCACAAGTGTTCTATTTTTTCTTTCTTTTATACCATTCTGTTATGGTATATAAGGTGCTGTGCATTGGTGTATAGTACCTCTATCTTCACAAAAAGCAATCAAAATCATTATTAAAATATTCACCTCTTCTATTGCTTATAAAAATCTTAATGTTGCAATTAAAAAAATTTTCTACCTCCGCCTTAAAGATTTTGAATTTATCTAAGGCTTCATCTTTAGTTCTAAGTAAATAAATGTAAGCATATTTTGAAAAATCATTTATGTAAGTAGTAAAATATCTTTTTTCACCCCTTGTTAATTTACCATGTAAATTGCATATATTTGTATGTATTAACTCAAACAAAGTTGAGGACGATCTGTTAATATTTTGAAAAGGCTTTCTTGTTAATTTAGCCTACACAAGTCTCACATTTACTTCTATTATCATGTAAATTTGAAGGCAATAAATCTAATTTAGTCATACAAAATAGAGAATTATAATTTACATGACCTAATCTAGCATGCCATAATGAAAAAGAATCAACAAAATAAACAGAAACATTAGCCTTTATTAAATTAAGTCTGAACATTCCATCAACATCGTGTCCTTTGCCCACAAACATGTCATTCTTTGTCAATACAAATTTATCAAATTCAAACACAAGTTTATAGCCATGTTTGGACAAAAGACCGCCAGAAACTAGATTCTTACGAATTTCTGGTGCATGAAAAACATCAAGTTAAGTGACTATCTTGCCAAAAGTAAACTTCAACTCAACGGTGCCTTTTCCAACCACTTTTATGGTGGAAGAATTTCCCATATACAGTTCGATCTCGTCACCAATCTTCTCAAATTTCTTGAAGAGATTTTTGTCTCCACAAATATGACGAGTTGCACCGGTATCGACCCACCAACCAGAAGTGTTGAATATTATGTTGACTTCAGATACTACAACAATAAGATTTTTTTCAATATTGTTTGCTTGCTCTTGCTTCTTTTGAAGTCTACATTCTTTGATATAGTGTCCTTTCTTTTTTCAAAAATGACAAGTTCTTTTCTTTTTGAAATTACTCTTACTCTGTTTGTTAAAAACACGAGTATCAATTCTAGACTTCTTTCCTTTCTTGTTATCTGTTTCATTAACATGAATTGATTTATTCATTTCAACACTTTCTTCAATTTTATCCCATAATCTCGACTCCTCTTCAATTTGGAGTTGTATTTGAAGACCCTCAAGAGTGAAATCATCCCCCTTTCTCTTCAAAGACTTACGGTAATCCTTCCAAGTTGATGATAATTTGACAATAATAACACTCACTTGAAGTTTCTCATCAATAGGAATACTATCAGAAATAATTTGTTGGACGATAAGTTGTAAATCATGCACTTGATCAAGAATAGGCTTGTTATTTACCATTTTAAAATCAAAATAATTACTAACAAGATAACTTTTGTTATCGAAATCTTTAGTTTTGTATTTATTCTCCAAAGCATCCCATATGTCCTTTGCATCTTTCTATGGTATGTACATATCGAACAAAGAATCAGTGAGAGTGTTGAGAATATTTCCTCGACATATGCAGTTGTCATCTTCCCTTTTTTTTTCGCTGCAATTTCATCTTCTTGCGGAATTTGAGTCATAGGAAGAAATGGACAAGGAGTATTCAACACATATCGCACTTTCAAAGTAGTAAGAATTCAATTTTCTCCTTCCAACATTTGTAGTTGTTTCCATCAAATCAATCCAGCTTTGAAAGATCTTGTGGTACAATGCTTAAAGAAGTGATCGCAGAGTTTGCAGAAGAAGATGCCATAATATTTGTCTAAGAATTGTTAGATACAATATATGTATAGAGATTGAAAGAAAAGAACAGTGAGACGATTGTTAATCTGTCTCTTAAATAAATATTATTTTCCACTCGTATAGAATTTTGCAAAAGGAAATCAAAAACAATTCTGTCTTCAGGGTACAACATTGTTTATATAGTGTGCAGATTGCAAATTCTGAACACTAACCTTTTGAACAAAAAGATGCAACAGCAGCAGACATAACGTTTCGGTTTAAAAGAATGTGACAATTATTGTTTGAAGAGTTACAAAAATAATTGTAATTGATAATTAATCACAACTGTCAAAATGGTGATCAGACACATCATTTCGCTTAGCAAAAAAATTTCGTCACTTGCAACAATACGTACGTGCTAAGTGCGTCTAAAGTTTCAATACGTTTATGCATCACGCACACGACGCGTGCACGTATGTGCGTGCGATCAATGCTTCGCACTGGGTGACACTTCCAGAGTGTCTACGCTTTTATTTATTTTATGTATAGTGAAATACATTCACTTCTAAACCATTATATATTTCACTGTCTAATCAATGTGAGATTAAGAAAAATACATTAGAGAAAATTTCAAAAAAATAGATAATTTTAAATTTTGAATAGAGTATTTGAAATAATATTTAAAAATATAATTTGAAATATAATTTGAAATAATCTAACAATAATTTGTCCAAAATACTCATTTTTGCTGTCGGTAATAGTTTACTCTGACAATTTTCATTCGCAGGAAGGTTGCAAGAAATAACTGGCCCAAGAAGCCTTTTTTACCTGCCATTCTTTGATTTGTCAAAAATGCTAGTATTTCTGACATCATCACATCGTGGAAAATGACAAATTTTGACAGTAAAAACTGTAGGAAATGACATGTTACAACATTATATGATCGTCGAAAATAGTCTTTTATGAAATTAAAAAAAAAAATAGTAATAAAACAATATCATAGGCTCAAAGCCTTATTCCTAAAATACATAAAGAATGTGAACAATATGACAAAAAAAAATATTGGAATACAAAGAAAATTTTCTAGATAGCTTGGAAAGAAAGGAAAAAAAAAATAAGCATAAGTACTAAACATAGAAAAATACACTAAATGAATAAAAACGGAAAAAGAAAAAATAACTAATGGAATAATTGACCTGCAAAGAATATGACAGTGAGTTATTAAATAGATAAAGCAAAATAGATATATGTTCTTAAAGAAATTAAAATTATACACCGGAACATAAATTTGTCTACTGATCAAATTCACCACAAACATTATCCACAGTGAAGAAAAAAATGGAGAAACATACCACAACAATAATAATAAGAAGCTCATCCTAGTGTTTCTCATCTGCAAGTTGAACTATAAGGCTATCGCTTTCATCCTCATCCTTAACAAATTAATATATGAAGGATCAAAACTAAATGCTATCAAAGTAAGATATTGCATTTTTAACAAAGGATCAAAACTAAATGCTAGAAAATGAACATACTTTTTCCATGATTCACTTGACAAACCCACCATACCAGCTATCCTGAAAATAGCAGTAGCAATCTGAGATGCTAACAATGTACTATTTTTCATATAAAAAACATTACCAATAGATAACTCTAACATTTACCTCACAGCTACTAAGCTGATTAAACTAAGCACCCTATGCATAATTGGATCTTCAATGCACTATTTTTCACATAAAAAACATTACTTTGAATCCTATAAATCTTTCTACTAAGCATAGAGAAATAGCCATATAAAAATGAGCTAAAATACAGCTCAACACAAATAGTTGGAGAACCTATTGCAGTTCATATCTAAAAAATCAACTCACAATAGCTTCCACACTTGCAATAGCAACTGCCAACACTCCACTTACATCAACTCACAGTTCAATGCACATGTTAAGTGTCACAAAGGACCATGGAATCTCACTTCCACATAACCTATAGAGAATACGATGCATTCACAATACAAGGAAAAATTAATAGTACTCAAAAGCTTCAAAGTATTCTGCATATCTTCTTCACTACTTTGATACAACCTTACATCAGTTGTCCATGTAAAATGAAGCTAGAAATGTAAAATAATCGAGGTTCTGCCAATGCAAAGGCCTCTTTAAAATGCACTAATCCATATAACGTGCCCATTAAAATACAGTAATCCAGATGACACAACAGCCTAATGTAAAACTGTTAAAAGAGCCATGAAACAGAAAGTAAATGAACTCTCTGTAATAAAGGGCATCATCATGTTTCTTGTTCAAAATGAATGGCTGTAATAATAGAATATCCAAAACTATTAAAAATAAATATGGCATCTGAACCTGAAAGATAGATACTAGAATTGGGGCATAAGTTATATGTGAACAAGGATCAGCTTCATATAATAATATTTATCTCTTACTTATCAAAAAAAGAAGCTACATGTGAACAAGGAACAAGGGGAGAAAAAATTAAGCCTTCATCCATATTATCATGACAAAAAAAAAAAAGGAAAAAGGAAACACATATCAGGTTAGCTGTCAGACAAATATGGCAATCCAAAGCATTTAACAAAAGACATTGAGACGGTTAAAGTTATGCAGAAAATAAAATTGAACCAAATCTTCAATATACGGATGTTGTGATCTTTCACTCAGAAAGGGCACACTTCAGCAAAAGCAACTGCAAAGAAAGGACCAAAATTAATAACTTCGACATCAATATACTTTTCAAAAAATTGGTTTGATAATAACTAAGGAGACACTTTAAAAACAACCTTATTACCTGATTAAGCATCCACTTGAAACCCACTGCTCCAGAGCAATGATTTTTGGAAGCACTAGTGAACCAATCCAAATTGTAAACTTTATCTAGAGTTTGTACAATGACAGAACCACTAGATTACAGCTGAACCAACTTAAGAGAAAGAGCCACTTGGTTGACACATGAACACAATGTGGGTTTTGTTCTTCTATACCCATCAATCATTGAGGTGAACTATATCCACAACACCGAGCATTATTCTACAAACGCGTCTATATTATTATTATCCACAACACCAATCATTGAAACCTTCAAACCATCCGAAAAAGTTGCAATTCCACAGAGCAAAACCACAAAATTTACCCCAAAAAAATGTCCACACCTTTGTTTCTAAATTTTTTTTTAAAAAAAAAAACCCCAAATTCAGAAAGTAATACAAGAAACAGGTAATACATAATTAAGAAGAAAATGACAGAGCGTGAGTCAGCATCACTTTGTTAAAAGCAACAGATTTCTTCAGCCATTGCCCTCCCGCACCCTTATCTAATAAGCTGTTTTATAAATAGATTCCTATGAAAACTAATTTTAATTTCAAAAATTAAGAAAAAAAGAGAAAATTTTCCCCAAATCCTCACATCATCATCCTTTCCCACAAATCGTCAGTACCCAAACCATCAACTTAGGTCATAATCATGAGAATCACAAAGCTTTGCTACTTCGAAGCCTTAATCTTCTGTTTTCATTCATGAAATACAAACTAAAAAGGACCAAAATTAGAGAGAGAGAGAGACGAACAGATAGGAAAAGAGAGACGAACAGAGAGAGGGAAAGAGTGTTAAGACCTTAGATTTCCTAAGGATAATGGTACACACACAAAGGTTGAATGCATAAATAACTTTCACTTCCATCTCTGTTCATGTGCTCTTCAAGTGAGCGTCTAGCGCTCCTAACAAAGAGAGAGCGTATGAAGAGAGAGAAAGAGAAGACACTTGCTAGAAGAGGTGCGACAGCGCGGTAGTGGCACGGCGTGGGAAGGGGCGGCAGGACTAAGGGTGTTCATCCGGACCGGTTTTTTTTCCGGTCCGGTTTGAAAACCGGATATCCGGATTCCGGTTCCGGATCCCGGATCCGGATTAATTCCATTCCAAAAACCGCTGTTTTAATTATCCGGTTTGAGTTTTATACGGTCCGGATATTATCCATCGAAATCCGGTACCGGATCTAACATCCGGTACCCGGATGTTAAATACGTTCTCATTTCTTTCTCTCTCGCGTGATCGTATCTATTTCGCTCCAAGCCTCGAATCTAAAGCTCTAAACCCTAGCCTCAAATGGTCGCATCCCATTCTCAATCGATCCCATTCTCAATCCAATCATCGCCGTGAGCTATCTCTGTCGCCGATTTCGTTGTGAGCTATCTCCGTCGCCGATTTCGTTGTGAGCTATCTCCATCGCCGATCTAGGGTACGCTCTCTCTCTCTCTCTCTCATCGCCGATCTCATTGTGAGCCATCTCCATCGCTGATTTCTGCCTTTTTCAGTCTCTGATTTGTTTCTTTCTTTGATCTACCATGGCCACGATTTCCAGGCACTCCACATCGAGCGCTGCGGCTTATGCGTCGTCCACAACGATTTCTTTAATCTACCTTTGGTGTGTGTTTTCTTTTGTTCACTTTTATTGATTAGATTTTTTTTTTGTTTTGTAATTTAGTGGCAATGTTGTTGTCTTGGTCTATATATGTCTCTCCGTGGTGAATGGTTGGTTGCTGTTTTTATTTTAGAAAACAGGGGAAGTAGAGGCAGAGCACATGAATATGAATATGAATATGATAGTTCTCAGCACAAGAACTTGGATTAAAAAAAAATGAGAAAAAAGTTAAGGAAAAAATAAGAAATCAGACTCAAACTCAAACTGTGAATTTTAATCTCATTCAATTATTTAATATAAATCAAACTCAAAATAAACACAATTCAGTTATTTAATACAAATTAAACTCAAACTCAAAATATGAATATGAATATGATACTGGGAACTTGTTGATGTGTAGCTAATATAATCATATTAAAAATAGTTCAGAGTTGATGTTTATGCTCATACAATAATTAGGTACAACTTAGAGAATATACCACTCACAAACTTGTCTAGGTATTGTGCCCATCATCCCAAGTTCTTGTTTAAAAATAAAATTTATGAGTTTCATATGGTTGATGACAGGGAAGTACCATAATCTGTAGACACAATTTAGGCTTTTATTTACTATTTTCTCAAGGGAGGTCTATATACATAAAATATTACAAGTGTAAACTGGGCATTTATTTACAATGTAGTTTCAAAGGTCGACATTCAATATCAAAGAGCAATGGAGTATTTTTTTTGGACCAGTGTGATCAGTGGCCTTATTTGTCTTTCATAAAATGTGCTCATTGAAAGAAAGCAATCTTGTCCTCTGTCCCAAAACACATCCAGTGTTTAATCTCATCATAGCATGCACATCCCAAAATTCTCCCACTCTTAATCCTATGGGCAAGGGCTTCAAACATTACAGCCTCTGATTTTTTATGACGAGAAATTCCAAAGACCATGCAAACACAACATGTCTTTAACCCAGTTAAATTCCAAGGACCATCACACAGACTAGGTAAAAATCATATTGGTATTTGATGGAAGATCAGCATCTGGCCGGTGAACAAAAACAAAATGTATTATTAATAACCAACGTTTTCAAATTTAGATATTGTATTAATAGATATTCATATTACACGTGTTTGATTGAATACTGTAATCCAAAATAACAGTAATGATTTTACAAATCATGATGACCAAAGTTCATCTTATCTCTACAAACCATCAACACATATCTTAACCATATAGGGAAGACAATATTTTGTGATTGATTATTGCAGCACTTACATAACAAGACATTGGAAAGAAATGAAGAAGTGGGTCCTCCAAGTGAGAAGTTGATTTTGTTCAGAGAAGTAATATACATATAATATATTTTATAATATTTATACAACTCATGTTATAAAATAAAAATATTTTGGAAACTGTTATAGAGATCATTTGGATATTATATCTGGAAACTGTTATATATGATGTCTTATTTGATTATGCAATATCATTTCAACCTCTAATTAATAGGTAGCTCCCGATCATCCATGTCTAGAGTCAGTTAAAGTTTAAATAAAAAAATTTGGACCACATTCCATATATTGCTCCTATAAATTTATTTAATCTGTCTAACAAAATGCTATTTTAGAGTTTGGCTTATCCAGTCATTTTGCACCTTGGATGTGGATTCGAATTTTCCTATGGCATATAGCATATATATAGTTAATTAGTATCTCAGAAATATTAATATATATTCTTGTATGCATGTATATATGTGTATATAGATACGTGCATATATATATGTGTATATATATATAGATATATATTCTTTTTTTGTTGCAATCCCACTTATCTTTATAGGAATACTACTTTTCAGTTTAGAAAATGGATTCATCTTCTTTTGGTGTGGATGGCATCAATGCTTACAAACCCCTTATGATGGGAAAATTAGAAAATCAACTGATTATAAATTACTTTAAAAAAAAGGATGTTTTGCCTCAAATGATATTACTCTCACCATCTTTCATACTTTACATGTAATGGGCAGTTTTATATGCTTGAATTTTATCAAAGGGATCACGAGGAAAAGGCTGAAGATCAGAGTGGGCAGAAGAAGAGATATTCAAAGGGTAGACTGGTGAAGGCACCAAAATCAGTGGATCAGATGGAAATCATGCATTTGATCGACACGATATTATTAATTTGTCATTTCATTATGAAAAATTATATTCAAAAGTTTTTATACCATAATTAGAGGTTGTAGTTGAAACTGTGGGTCTGGAAGAGGGGCCTGAATGTATTCAAAGTCTTGTTTATTCTGAGAAACAATGTATTAAGTGATTTATTATGAATTGAAGTTGATTTTTTTTTTTTTTAAATGGTGGTGGTTATGGGTTCTGCTTATGAAATTGCACCCCCATTGATAATAGAGCTTCAATATCATTTATATATTAAACCGAGATAGGGAGGGAGGCCCAATTACAATTTATATGAAGCTATACTACTTTGACATAGACCGTTTGGTTGATGACTTTGAATGATTGATCTGTGAGTGCATGAATCTGGATTCACCTAAGGCTCAGGTTGTGTTATTCCACATAGACATTGCATAATTGATAGTTTAGTTTAGGCATATCGACAACAAATTTCTACTTTTGTTCCAAAGTATTTTTGATAAATATTTTTACAACAAATTAAAAAAAAAAAAAAAAAACCGGTTTAAATCCGGAAACCGGATTTCCGGTTTTTAAAAAACCAGATTGATCCGGATTCAAACCGGATAAAACCCGGATAAAACCGGGTTGGACTCCAACCCGGTTTTGGACACCCGGTTCCGGTCCGGGTTGACCCGGAATTCCGGTTTGGGCACCGGATGTACAGCTCTAGGCAGGACAGCGTGAGCGAGAGAGAGAGAGAGAGAGAGAGAGAGAGAAATTAGGGATTATTGGGGGAGACGAGTATCGCGGGGGGGTGGGAGGGGGGGAAGCTCTGGTTTTAGTTTTCAAAAGGCTATTTGCAACATTTTATTATCGTCGAAAATATCCATGAAACTCGCCATAAAAAGACTGGACGACTTTAAAACTGCCGCATTAAAGATGTTATTTTGACACTATTTAACTCCTGTTTAAATTCGAAAGTAAGTTAACCTCATCTCAACTCACTTCTATTTTATTATTATATTTTTATAATTTTTTATACAAAATATAAATTCTTATATATTTTTTTTAAATTCTAATATACTTTTTTCAAATTTTAAAATAATAATAATATTAAAAAATAATCTAAACTCATTTCAACTTATCACATCTTCGAATTCAATCAGAGCTTAATGTTGCGGGAACAAATAACGTCATAGACGTTTCTTTCTCGACAAAAAGTTATGGCAGTAAAAACTCTTTTTTTGTTGCAGTGAGTGGTCGATTCTTAGGACATATGAATCAACTTATTACTTACTTAAATGGTTTGTTGTTATACTTATATTGTAGACTTGGGATTAAACTCTTATTTTGATCCAGGCTAAATTTGAAAGCTATAAAACTATCCAATCAATAGATTTAAACGTCTAAATCTCAAATCCATTCATTTTTAAAACTCACCAAATAATTGAATTCTAGATTAAAATTTAGTCATTTTCAATTTTTTGTTTTAAAATAAAAATCCAAAACGTAACTCTGTTGCCTAAAAAAATTCTTTCGACACAAATAAGTTACAAATATAAAAGTAATTTTACAAATTAAAGTAATTTCATGTAGTTTGTCAAATTATAAAATTATTTTTATTATATTGTAGATCTAACAGATTATATAAAAATACGTCAATTTATGAGATTATCTTTATATCATCTCATTATATCATATTAACAGTTTTCTTTGCCTGAATACAACCTTTATGAGTTTTTATTATATATGATCGAAATTTAGTACTTCTATATATACATTTCTACCGAATATGATCTGTAAGTCATGTGGTGTGCATAAAATGTATTTATGTGTATAAATTTTTATCAAGATCACTCATATGCATAAGAATTCAATACGAAGTCGATTCCCTAGCTCTCAGTTTTGATCGTCTAACTATATACGTACTACTCAAACCAATTCTCATAACAAAGTTAAAAATAATAAGAAAACAAACCCATGCATGTAACCATGAGGTTTGGTTGTTAATTTGCCAAATTATATATCATGTGACGTTTCTTCATGAAATCAGGACTTGGGTTTTAATTCTTTGTCAATTCCCATAAAAAGTCGAACAAAAACTAGTGATGGCATGTGTCATGCCATGGACGCCAATTGTCAATAATGATTTGTCACATCTAAAAAATATCGTCACAATAAATTTTGCGATATTAGAGGTCCATTAATCCGACGTATTATATATATATATATATGAATAATTCTATTAATTAGCATTCTCACACATCACACACTTCACTTATTTTTTCTATAACAATTATATAATATATGGATGATAAGTAGAACATGAATTCAATAGTTTGATAAGAATAAAATAAAATTTAAATTTTAAAAAATAAAAATAATTCTAAATTATAAAAAATGTGTAGTGTAAGATGACAATTAACATTCCTCTATATATTGCTCAGTAATTCTTTTTCTTTCTTCTAAACATGCATGTGCTCGCACGTTGTAATTTTCCTTTATTTTTATCTAAAGAGTACCCATGCCTCCTTATCATTACTAAAATATATGCTTTCGTTTAAGCATGAACATTGCTTTTTCAAGTAGATAATTGGGATCAGTAAAACATGAATTTGAGTTATAAAATATGATCAAGTTGTTAGGCTTATGGAATTCAAGTTATTAAGGTACGTAGAGAATGTTCGTATGGTCACTACAATAAATAAGATTTTTTGTTGCGTTTTGTTTAGTTCAGAGTTAAATTCTATCGCAAATAGTAGTATTTGCTGCGTTTTCAGTCATAAATAATAACATTGTGACGAGAAATTAGGCATTTGCTGCGAGAAATTAGGCTTATTATTACACCCAAATAGCTGTAGTTAACCCGCGATCTTTAAAACGCGGTAAATGACTTTTTGTCACGATTTCGAGGTTTTTGTTACGATTTTGAAGTTTTTTGCGGCGACTTATCAAACATCGCAAAAAGTCTTATATATTGTAATGGATGCTTGCCAATTAATCATGTATAGAGTTTGTGCACATTGGAGAGGAGGGGCTCTAGGTTTTTTATTTGTCAAGTATTTATAAGAAGATTGCATAAATTAAATTGGACTCATTTGGATAATAAAAATTACTTATTTCATCTCATCTCAATTCATCTTATCTTAATATCGATCCAAACACCACAAACACAAATACTTTTCAATTTTTAAATTTTTTTTTTATCTAACTCATCTCAATTTAGTTCAAAATATATCTCACTAGTTATTATTCATAAATCATCTCAACTCACTATTCGAACCAGCCCTAATAATCTCTTTAAATTTTGTTGAGATGACTCCCTTTTGTGAATATGTAATATGTATTTAGATATGTATTGGAGTTTTTAGGTTTGAGTGATTTTATCACATATATATTTATTCTACTTCATTTTTTGGAGATCAAAGTTTCCTCAAGTTCTTGCCCAAACTTTAGAACCTCAAGTGGAACAAAGATAGACACATTAAATATTGAGCCATACAACATCTACTGTTTACCGTATAAATTATATTTCAGATGATATTATAAAGTGAGCAGTTAATGCCTTAAGGCCCGTTTAATATGTCTACGATCTCTCTCATATTTGAGTCAGATATGAACTTGATGGAATCTTTAATTTTCATCTTCTTTTTTTTTTCTTATTGTGAATTCCTTTTCTATTCATCAATGGATCATGTAGGTATTACGTACCAAAACTTAAATAATTTGTAAAAATACATACACGATCCACAAGGCCGTATATATACCTTATCTGAATGCTGAATTTTATTATTGTCTTTTCTGCTTCTAGATGCATGATCTAAGGGACAACAGAAACAACCTTTCCTTTTAATTATTAGTTATCTCTAATATCTTTATTTTTATCATCAATGAATATTTAATAAGAGTATTATTATTTTAAGGCTTTTATGCCATGCTGCTAATTATATGACATAATTTGATTTCAAAGATAAATTTTAAAATTTAAATCCTACATCAAATCAAATCGTATTCTTTAAGTTATTAATTTGGATGGTGTTCTCTGCACATTGGCTTGAGAATAGAATAACTTATTTAATAAAGATTAAGATAATTGGTATATCAGTTTATATAATCTTATCTTAAGAAATTTGGTATACTATACTCTCTGTAATAACAATGGAAAATGCCAATTTATCCCTTGGTTTTCTCTTCTGGATTTGATTGTTCGAATATTCTAATTTTTTTTAAATATTTAAAAAAGTTATTACTCGTATATTTGTATTCATTACAAAGAAAATTACTTATATATGGCCAATTATTTTTTATAAAAATGACTATTTTTTATTAAAATAAGTATATTTTGATTGTAAATAGTCATTGATCTCGTCACAAATAATCTATTACAAATATTTTTTTTTCTTTTAATAATTTTCTTAAGAAAATATAATTTAAAAATGTTTAAAAGAAAAAGAAAATGCAATTATACTAGAGGCACGCCAAACTGTAAGAGATAGACTACTGCACAGAATTAAGAAGAATAAACGTATATACAACCTCGCATATGTTATCTTTCATGTAATTAGCCTTACGCCTCTAATATCTTTATTTTCGTTAAATCAACAATATATTAATTCTATCAAGAGTTCAAGATAATGGGTAGAGATATCTTTAATTATTTAATTAATATTCCTACATATTCTTTTCTTAATTGAGCTCAATATGCTGATCAATATATACTTAATAAAACTAGCTAGGTCAAGAAACGAGTAATATTAAAACTCGCCAATTATTCTAACAATTTATATTATATATTTATTGATTAGACGTCATGAACTCAATCATTTTCCTACAATCCTATGCTAAATCTTCTAGTACTGTTTTATAAATACAAATGGTAAGATGCCCAAAGGTAGAATTAGGCCACTAAAAATATGCAATTTTCGTTCTATATATGAAGTTATGTCATCCCACTTACATATATATATATATATATATATACATATAGAGTATTTATTTTTTTATTTAATATATATATATATATATGTATTAAGATATTTAGGCCTAGTTTGTTTTGAAAGATAAAATCAAAAATTTCAAACTTATCATTATATTTTTTCAAATTTCATACAAAATATAATAAAAAATCTAATTTTTTCAAATTTCAAAATCACTTTTTTAAATCTCAAAACAAAATTAATTTTAAAAAAATATATTACAATAATATTTTATTCTTTTTTAAACTTTTATCTTATCTCATCTTATCTTATTTTTCAAAATAAATAGAGCCTTACTCACCTCGTATGTTCAGTTTTAAAGACTTTTCGATCCTTACAAAGGTCTAGTTATCTAATCAGAATTTTTTTTTTTATAAAAAACGTTTTTAGAACAAATGATCCAAAGAGAGAATTCTCCAAGATATTGAAAAATATGTCTAGAACCAACATCACACAAAGAAAAGGAGGCATGGAATTGAATAAATAAATAAGTCGGCATAAGTCTCAGCAGTCACCCAATTGAAGTAGTAGGGCGCTCAAAAAAAAATGAAGTAGTAGGGCTCAAATGTGTAATAGTCTAGTAGGTACCAACTTGTCAAACTCAAACTCCTATAATGAAGAAATTAGGAAAGTCAAAAGCACACACGTGTCCGTACACGTACACAGGAACAGACACACATTGATAGGCTCTTAATTTCCCTTCCTAAATGCCATCCACGTGACACCACACGCTCCACACACATAAGCTTTTCGTCATGCAGATGCTATAAATATTATGTTTTTATTTATATATATATTAATTAAGTTCTTTCGTTTTCAGTCTCTGTCCTTGGACTTGTCTAGTTTGGCAGTCATAAAAAGTCTTTGATTTGGTTAGTGAAACCAGTACTAACCCAACAGATTCAGAACAAAGATCGATTGTCAGAGATTAGGTGCCCGAATGGTAAAAGCCTTGTAATGTTAGTTTTCCTAACACAAGACTTGGAGGTGGGAAACTATTAAATTTTTTTATATTTATTTTGGTCATTTTCAATATGGGTTAGACTTATGAGACAATAAAGACAAGATTATTGCATGGGGCAGCCCCGGGCAGGGTTTGGCATAAATATATATATATATTTTTTAAATTAATTAAATTAAATTATTTTTGATTTTTTTGAAAGTGTCAATTATATATGTATGTACATGTCATTTAATTCAAAAGGCACTAATATGGGCGGGCCGGGACCGGTGACCTAAATCATAAGACTTGTGGATTTATATACCAACAATTAATATCTTGTGTTGACACTCAGACATGCATGGTTCTGATCACCTTAACATATATTAATAATATTCCACTTGTCATTATAAAATAACGTTGTGTATGAGTAATTAATCAATTAAAGAACAAGATCTCCTATGGTTGTCGTACGTATAGGCCGTATGTACAATGTTTCATAGCCTGCCTGCTTCAATATTATTGGCCTATAATTTTGAGGGATATTTTATTCAACAATGCTATATGCATATGTAGAGTATATTAATGTCACGTAAATATTTTGAAAAAGAGTAAAATTTATTATTGAAGTTTCATTTTCTCTATTTTATTTGTTCTCTGTTAAACTAATTAACCTTAATTAGCACGGTCGACAAGTCATGAGTACAATCAAATTTCAAGTATATTTTTTAATCGGACCTATAATTTTAGTTATAAAGAGATTTTATAAAAATGAATCTACAAATCTAATATATTATACAAAATTATATCAATTTATTTTAATAAATATATTTTAATATAATATATTATATTATATTTATTTTTATTATAAAACAAATCTAATATATTATACAAAATTATATCAATTTATAAATTTATTTTAACAAAGATTTTGATCTATAACTTTTTGAAAGGGATCTATAACCGTCTGATAGCCCAATACATGAGTATCAAGGCTCCGTACGTACGCATGCATTTGTAGTAATTTTGACCGTGCATTAGTGTTTATTAGGTAGCTAGTAGCCTAGCCTAGGTAGCTAGGGTGGAATGTTACGATCACGTACAGAGAGATATATTGATCTAGTCTAGTAGTTGGTGTTTTATTCAAACAATACATCTCATGCATTACACGATCGGATTAGGTTGGAAGTACCATTTCCGCACAAAATTAAAATCGTTGAAAAACATGTAGGAAAGAAAAGTAGTGAAACTTATAGTTTATTCTTAACTCGTAAGTTAATATCCAATCCTTCATACTTTTCTACCTTATGTCGGTTTTGGTAGTTTGTACTTTATTAGAACAGTACATCTTCAAGTGGGGTTGAAATATTAATTTGTTTTTGTACCTTTTTTTAATTTTCATCTTTATCTTCACTGATTGGAGCAACGCGCGTATGGTATGTACGTAACTTTGAAAAAATAGAAAAGGAAGTGCAAATGACCATGTGTTTCTTGTTTTTGCAGCTGGCAAGCACCCTGCTTCCTGATCTCTGTGTGTGTGTTTAGTGTACATATTTTCATTGAATAAAGGCGTAATTAGGACTGTTTAGACAATATTTTTTTATTTAAGAGGGCCGGATCATTATATTATAAATATGTTGTTTATGATTAAAAAAATAAAATTAAAAAATTTATTAAAAAAAACCTGTGTAATGCAGTATAGAGATGATGAGAAACAAAGCTCTAAAATAATTGGTCTGAACAAAAAATTAACTTACAAACTGATATAATTTAATATGATATACTATATTATGATTTTTAATTATAAAATAGATCATTTGATATCACATTTTAGTAAGAGAAAAAAAGTATGGTATATGAAAATCATGTTGAATAGAATTTTTCTTAAATAAATAAATTTAACTTTCTTATAATGTGTTAAATACCTTAAAATGGAAATTAAGGTGCCGAGGGGGAAAAAAAACATAGATACACATTAAAGTACTTAAATGCAGCGTTTTTATGATCTTCCAAAAAAACTAAGAAATTTATATGTACGTGTTAAGAGCTTGTAATCCCAGTACGTACTTCATGACTTGATTGAATAAAATGATAATTGACATTTAAACGCGTACCATGATATATATATATATATAAAAGAAATTATATTTGTAGTCAAAATATAATGTACATAAGTGATGCATATTTCTTTAAAAAAAAAAAATTCTTACAATTTATATTTGATAGATTACATTACAAGCCTAATTAAAATGTTTTTTAATGGATAAATGAAATGAATTTTTAAAATTTTTAATTTTTAAATAAGGATGTTTTAATTAATTTAATTTTAAAATTAAGATTTTTCTTTTTATTTATTATTTGAATTGTAAAAAAATTTATAAATATGAACTGTATACAACATTGTCCAATAAATAAATATGAATACGTACTACATCGATGGAATACAGCGATCGAGCAATATGGAATTTTAATTTATATGTATGTGGAACTGATGCCAAGGTTAGTAAATAGACAGGGTAGTGCTTCAGGGACTGAACTGGTCCCTACCCATTTTAGACCGATTAGTGTATTTCAAGTTTTTTTTTTTTTTTTTTTGGCTTTTCTTTCAAATATTTTTTAAATATTTTTCAATATATATTTTTTATTATAAAAGGTATATATTTTAAATAATTTCTTAATCACTAAGCAAAAACCAAATAAAAAAAAAATCATTGGTCAACCATCGGTTCATTTAGCATTTTCCAAATAGCATTATAAGAAATTTAATTTTTAGGAACGAAATTTGTTAGGGGTAAAATAAATTTCATTTCTAAAAGTGATTTTTAGAGATGAAATTTAAATTTCGTCCCAAAAATTGGACGAGTTACAAAACTCGTTCAGACAAAATAAAATCCGTCTGAACCAGAAATTTGGGATGAAAAAAAGGGTCTCGAAATATAAAAATATGTTCGGATAGAGAATTATTTGTCCAAACGGGATGTATTTAATAAAATATACTGTTCGGACGGAAAAAGTTGAAAATTAGATTTTAATTGTTCATCACCATTAATTTGTGTATATATATATTTTTTCCATTAATTTTATTTTATCATTTTAAAATATAAAAAATGTGTTTATATTACATAGTATGATTTACGGAGCGTTTAAATATTTATAAATGCACAAATTAATCTTATGTAATTAATTTCAAATGTTTTTTATTTTATTATCACGAGCGGTAAGTAAAATGAGAAAAATAATAAAGGAAAATTTTTATGAACTCCAAAATTAAAAAACACATAATATTTGCATCCTAAAATATATAATATTATTCGATACAATACAAAGTAAAATACAAAATAAAATAAGAAAACAATACTATTTCGGTATCAAATCTATGTCCTCCTACATAGATTTAACATGTGACTCTATATCAGTCATCCTCTTGTTGAGGCGCTCCTCTGCCTCCCCTACTACTCGCCTCACCACTCTCTCCACCACTGCCTCCAATTGCTACAGTGTAAATCTAAGGGTCGAGCTTCCAACAGCCTAGGCAATAGTACTAGACGTCGCAGGCATGTCTGATGTGGGAGTCCTTATCTGATTGGGGCATCCCTTGCTCTTGCTAAGGGTGATCTTATTGAGAGGCTCTATCTGTAAAGTGATTTCCTCACTCACCCGTGGTGTAAATCCTGCTTGGAGTAGAAGGTCAGAAATCATCAATCCAAATGGGAGACTGCCTCCACTCCCATAACGCGACTCGGTCCTGATGCGGTAGAAGATGTAGAGGGAGAGATCAATAGGTTGCGTCCATGCAACCCGCACTAGCAGTCTGGCTCGATCGATCCCAAAGTCCGTCTTATGCTTCTTCGAGTCCAGGTTGTAGCCGACTATCAAATTAAGGATCTTGAAGATTAACGTTTGTTGTGTGGAAAGCTTACTCGAAATGTTCGTATAGCACTCACAGAGTTAGGGGCATTTTTCAGAGGCATTTGTAATAGGACGTTATACGTTGACGCATTGTTAAAGACGGAGGCCGATATCGCAATGATATTGTGCAAACTAAAGAGTTTGTACCCACCTTCCTTTTTTGATGTAATGGTTCATTCTGCTATTCACCTACCTTGTGAGGTTTTAGTTGCTAGCCCGATTCAATATTGATGGATGTATCTTATTGAACGATTTTTAGGAAAACTTAAACGAAGTGTGGGAAATAAGGCATATCCAAAAGATTTGATTGCAGAATCCTAGATTGATAACGAATGGCACACTTTTTGTTCAATGTATTTTCGTGGGGTTGATACCAGATTTACGAGACCGGATCGAAATTATGAAGGTGAACAAATGAATGTCTCATCACCGTTTTCTGTATTTTTTCAAATTGTACGTCCGATGGGCGCACAAGGGGGCTACGACCTGTGCGGACAAGATTTTGATATAGCTCAATGGTATTTCCTGAATAATTGTGCGGAGATTGAGTACTACTTGAGGTTAGTAATGAATTTAGGTTCTACCACAATCAAATACTTGAAGTTAGTATTTTCTTAGAAATTAATATTTCACATGAAAATGTGCAGCGAACATTTACAACTACTTAGCTCTAGTGGTGTAGCTGACGTACAAAAGAAGCATGAAGAGGAATTCGCATCATGGTTTGAACATACGATACGGTATTATTAAAAAAAATTCATCGGATTCTATCAATATTGATATTTAATATTATACTAAATATGTCCTATTGATGTAGGTTATATCAAAACATGCTGAAAATTTTGAGGAGATCTCACCAGAACTTTATGTATTAGCATGTGGTCCAGGCAAGAGGACTGTCCACTATTCAGGGTGTTTGGTGCGTGGATATAGATTTTACACACGTGATAGAGAATGATATAGAAAAACTCAGAATTGTGGGGTTGCAGTCGAAGGGAGCCATGGAAATGATAACATTGATTTTTACGGGGTTATAGAAGATATTATAAGGTTAAAGTATGTGAGGGTTATATTGTTTCGTTGTTTAGATGTACTTGGTGGGGTGTTTCAAATCCTAGGTTGGGGGTGCATAAAGATGAAAGTTTTGTCAGTGTGAATACATCCTAGACCTGGTACGAGGACGATCATTTCATTCTCATCTGCTAAGCAAATCAAGTTTTTTATTTAGATGATCTAGAATACGGGAACCCATGGCAGGTGGTGGAGAAGTTTGTATAAAGGAATGTATATGATTATATTCCAAAGACAGACGAATAATATGAAGAATTTGATAGTTCGACTAATGAAGAAACATATCAAGAAAATGAACCAGGGATCAATCTATTTGTTGACCTAAGTCAATATGAAATGGTCCAACTCCGTAGAGAAGACGTTGCACCAGAAGTGATTGAGGATAAAATGTCTGAAAGACATGAATCTACTAACATGTCCAGTGAGAATAAAGGAAACCGGTCCATCAAAACTGATAGTAAATGAATTAAAATATATCTGTAGGTATAAATTTTATAAATATCTACAACATTTATCTGATGATATATTTAATTCATTATAATTTCAAATCGATATGCCTCCCACACGCAAAACGTTTCGTGCGCCATCCTCATCCCCACCCCCACCCATTATTGACTTCCCTGCACGTTATTTATTGGCCAGCAATAGTGGGCCAGCATCACTAGACCCAGTGCCAGATATTTTATCAAATTATAGTATTTAACACATGAGTTAATATATATTTACTAAATTATATACATATGTTATAATTGTTGTGTATATAGTTGTATGCGAGCGCTGAGTGCGGGGCATTACGAGGGGTGTCTACATAGAGAAAATCAAAAAAATTGGTAAAATTAAAATTGGTATACTAAAGGGTCACACCGGTAGGCACAATAGTTCACAAGCATGGCTTTCTACTTTTGTTGATGCCCTCACGCACACGTATACTCCGATGTCAACAACTTACTGGGTTAACGTTCCCAAATATGTGAAAGATCACATAAAAAAAAACGTTGTTTGGTAATGAGATACATCCCAAAAAAGGAAATATAAATTAAATTTAAATCTAATTGAATTTATATTAATTACTTATAATTTTTTTCAATGATGAGTTTGCTCTTGATTTTAGTCAGTGAGAACATCGAAAAGCAATTAAGGAACTGATGTCAGGTGCATTTCGGAGGTACAAAGTTCGGTGCCATGCACATTTCGAGAAGTTTAGCACTACTGTAGAGGCGCACCAAAATCCATTCCAAGCAATACCACCAACCGAGTAGGAGAAAGTTTGTGATCTGTTTGAAAATCCTGCTTATAAAGTAATATCGCATTTATCTTCTTTTTTTTTAAATAAAAAATAATAGATGTATTAGAACTTGAAACTTATAATCAATTTCTTTTTAACAACGGAGTGCTGTAAACAAATCAAATAGATCAAATTTAAAAATACATCATCGTGCTGGTTCTCGATCTTTTCATTGTTTGCACAAAAAAATGGTTAGTACTACTAGTTCGAGTTTCATATTAAAGTATGCACTTCTCTCATTCAAGTTCTAATATAGTTTTTATTTTGTAGTAAGCTGAAAGTTCGGGTGATTTTGATCTAACCCAATTATATGCTAAAACACATAAAGATCGTGATGGTGTTTGGACTAGTCCCGAAGCTGAGGCAAGTTATGTAAGTTTAAATATATTAAGTCAAATCTAATATAATATTCTTATTATTTATACTAACTTTAATATTTATTTTTGTAGGAAAAGATAGAATCTCTAAAGGACATTGCTACAGATCCATCTGATGAATCATCTAACAATGATGCTCAGATCCTATCTGAAGTTCTTGAATCACGTTCTGAATACTTGAGGGGCTCAGGGCGTTGTGTGAAGTCATCCTCAAGTTCATCATCCGCTTCTAAGGCTAGATTCAATAAAGACAAGACTAAGGAGTTAGAGACAGCAAAACTTAAGATAGAACGATTGAGATCCAATGAACAAAAGTTACTAACCAAATTGGATAAAGCAGTGGAGTTAAAGACAAGAATAGAAAATAGACTGGAGTCGAGAACCCGGACAATGTTTGAAGAATGGCAAAGGATGTCCCAAAACGCTATGCCACCACCACGATCTTAAAACTTATTTTTTATATTAATTGTACATTTATTATTCTGTTTAACAACAATATTTGAACAAATTTGATGTACAAATTATGTTTTTATTATAATAGCAATGCATTTTTTAATTAAATGTGAATCCAATTAAATGTACAAATTACAATTTAAAAATTCGTCCGAACAATATTAATTACAATAAATTTATTCGTCCGAACAGATAATATCCGTTCAGACACTTAACTCGTTCGGACCAGGAAATCTGTCCGAACCAAATATTTATTTGTTCAGACAGCTGAAACTTTTGTCCGAACGAATTTCTGAGACAAATTTTTTTTGTCTAAAAATAAAAACTTGTCCGAACGAATATGGACGGGCAAGTGAGATTTCGTCTCTAAAAATCATTTTTAGAGATAAAATTCAATTTTCGTCTCTAAAAACTTTTTGTAACAGGCTTTTTGAAACAAATTTGAGATGAAATTTTTTTATTTCTAAAAATATTTTGGAATGAAAAATATACTTTTTTAGACAAAATAATTTGTCTCAAAAAACTCATTCTCTTGTAGTGTATAAAACTAGTGACAAAATCATGTACGTGGACCAATATTAAGTTTCAGAATCATGGTTATAAAAAATTATAAGAATTCGATCGACACAAAATTATTACCATAAAAACTTAAAAAGTCTTGAAATCCCTGTTTTAGTGATAACCTCGACGTAAAATATTCAGGGTTGATTTGGTAAATCCCAGGAGTACTATATGTGTGTGCGTGTGTGAAACTTGGAAAGAAGTTAAATGGCACGTTAATTAATGAGATTAATGGCCGAAGAAGCTAGGAAACTTTGAAAACAATATAAGCGAAGCAGTTTTGCAAATAATTAATTAGTCTAATTAATTGGGTGGCTGAGATCATTTCGGTATCACGTGGATTATCATAGGACTACGCGTAGGGGATCAGAGAGGCTGATTACAATATAAATTCACAATCTAAATTGGATAACCACTAGGAGAGCTCGAGCTGACTGAAGTCTGGTGGAGACTGTATGTACCATTAAAGGACAAATAAATAATTATAGATTTTGAGTAATCTTGGAGGATTTCCTCCTATTTATTGCATCCATCTATCCTAATTCATGGCATGGTTCTGCTCTCTCTCTCTCTCTCTCTCTCTCTCTCTCTCTCTCTCTCTCTCTCTCTCTCTCTCTCTCTCTCTCTCTCTCTGTGTGTCTGTGAACAATACATATATGCAGAGAAACTTTGAAGCAGTTTATAAGTACTGAAGTTTTGGTATCGGAGAGCCAATATTATTTTGAGAAATTAAGTGGTATATGAATGATGGGGAAAGGAAGAGCACCTTGTTGTGATAAGAGTAAAGTGAAGAGGGGTCCATGGAGTCCGGCAGAGGACTTGAGGCTCATTACTTTCATTCAGAAGCATGGCCATGATAACTGGAGAGCCCTTCCCAAACAAGCCGGTATTTTTTCAATATTCATCTCTCTCTCTCTCTCTCTCATGAGATATCTAACGAGACAATGGCCGGTTTTCATTTTCTTAATTTGACACTGGAAATTAGTACCACGTACATTCATGCTCTTGAATCTTCTGGATCAAACAACTGATCAACTGATATATATATATATATATATATATATATAATCCCTTTATAACAGTAGTACTGGTGTTTTGAATTCTACATGCATGATAAATTTTCATGGCAGATATATTCCTACATGAACTAGCTCCTTCTTTGTTTCTTAATTACTTGATTCCATGATATATATATATATAGTATATATAGATCATAAAAAGCTGTACTTACAGATCAAGAATAATGCAGAATATTAATCCTGGCATGGAAAATATAATATAGTCAGTACGTACGTACTTACTTTCACAATGAGTAGTACTGATCTTAATTATTTTGATCTGAATGCAAAGGGGTACAGTACGGTTTTAATTTCAATGACAGTAGGACTACTGGTTTTGTTTGCATGTGTTGATGGCTTTGTCTTTTAAATTACAACCACGTACGACGACCGAGTTCATGATCAAATCTGGGCTCCACCGTATCTTGGATATTTTCTAGTTTACTACTCTAGGAAGACAACTTTGAAACGTCTTCCTTCCTACTTGTTCTGGGTCTGTTTCCACCAACAAAAGTGTGACTTTTGAAATATGTACTACTGCAGGTCTCAATATTTGAAATTTAAGTACTACCATTATTTTAACCTTAATTATTTTAGTGGCCGGCCGGGTTAAATATTCAAATACAAATAATGTTAATTACCATGAATTAATGCCTTCCATTTTAGATTTTATATATATATAGTAAGCAATTCTATACAAAATAATGTTGTTTCAATCTTTTACCCTCATTTATCAATAGAATTGTAGTAAGACTGCAATAATTAAGAATTTTTTCAACTTAAATAATCCAAATTTATAATTATTTAAGATGGAAAAATATGACAAGTTAGGAAATTCCACCTAAAAAAGGCCCAGTTAGGAATTGACAACAACAGCTACCCGCACATACTTATTCAAATTTCACCACTCTTCTACGTACTTGGCTGCCAAAGTAAGAAAATTATATTAATTAATACCTTTAACTAATTGAAATCATGAATTGCATGCTGCATGTAGACATGAGAAAATTGTCTATGATTAGAATGCAATATACAATTAATTACATTACTTTACTGGACAAGCTGCAGGAATTTAAATGATCAAAGAAAAGCTCGATCAAAATCATGTTAGTTAAAGGTGGTTGGATATATAGTACTGGAAATTATATATGTGCTTATAATTATTTATTAGTCACAAAAAAATATCGAAAATCGATTATCATGTCAACCAGATTTTGTTTTTTTCTCCTTTAATTTGATTACGAAATAATTAATTGTAAATTTTTATTAGTAGTTGACTGCATGAATATATAGTTTCTTAATTGTTCATCTTGTATATATTAATAGGGTTGCTGCGATGTGGAAAAAGTTGCCGTTTGAGATGGATTAATTATCTCCGCCCTGATGTGAAGCGAGGGAACTTTACCAAAGAGGAAGAGAATACCGTAATAAAGTTACACAAGGTTTGGGGGAACAAGTAAGAACTAATTTTAACATATTTCTAATTAATTGTATAAACCCGGTATATATGTAGGACTTCATTTGCAAAAGAAATTAATTTTAAATTTCTCTTGTAAATTAAGTTAAACAGAGTACTGTTAAAGTGATCTCTACACCCCATACTATCCACATGACACAATTTGATTCATAAGATTCAGATTTTAAAATTTATCTTTTCAATCAAATTATGTCCTGCAGATGGTGTATGATGTAAAAACCTTAACATAGAATTATTCTAATTGCCTTATTAACATGGATGCTATGTTTTTGTATTTTGGCATATATTACTCTTGATCGAGTTGCTTATAATATCAAATTAATTATTTCGCAGGTGGTCCAAAATTGCATCATATTTGCCTGGAAGAACGGATAATGAGATTAAGAATGTGTGGAATACTCATTTGAAGAAAAAAATGGCTTGCAAAGATGCTACCACTACTCACAATCATGGAGATCATGAACAATCCTCCATAACCTCCTCATCCTCATCTAATTCGTCTAGCTCACTTACGTCATCTGGGAAACATCATGAAGCACACAGCTTGACACATGATATTGAGAAAGTATTACTTCAAGACTCACAAAAAGAAGTTATTTCAAATCAACTTAGCCGAGCCAATTACCCGAGTGAACAAACTAGTACTTCTGTTTCTTCTCATGATTCAAATATCTCAAACTCAAGTCCAGTATTATTTGATGCGTCAAGGGAAGAATTAGTGCAAACCGATTATAACCTTGATCATCTGATCGATTATGTAGGGCCTTATGATATTAATAACATATTACAGGAGGTGAACAAACCAGATATTGTCGAGGACAACCTGCGCCTAGAAATCCCATTTGAGGCCGATTTAGATTTTTGGAACATGTTAGAGAATATAGATTCAACCAGCTTATCGAATGAAATCCAATCATGTCGTGAGGAGAAGGCTTACCAAAGCTCGAATGTGGGTGATGATGAATATCATGGCAAAGAAGTTGAGAACAAGAAGTGGTTTCGTTACTTGGAAAATGAACTCGGATTAGTAGATGCTACCGAGGAAGACAACAACAGCATTTTAATAGATCAGTCTGCAGCAGAAGCACAACCACAAGCACAAGCCCCATATCAGAATTTTCAGTGTCAGATATATTCGAAGGCAGAAATGATCAATCCAGATCATGACATGGCTTATTTTCAAACTTCACCCACTTTGCCAGAGAGTTCTGCTATCGAATTGGAATCAAATTCCGTGTTTCTAAGAGAACATCGAAATTGACTTACATACATACATATATATATACATACATATATATATATATAATAGGATCCCTAACTTTATGACTTTGTCTGCTTGGTCATGATGTATTCAGATGAACGTACTTTTCCAAAAATTGTTGTTTTTCTTTATCAACTATGGACTGAACCAGAAACATCATGTTATCATTTAGTTTCAACTTGAATGATCAGTGCCTGCAGCTTCTTGCTGTCTAAGCCTTTCCTCATGTCTGATTCCAAACAGATAGGCTGATAGCCAACTCTAAATTTTAGGGGTGGCAAATTGGGTAAGGGTCGTGTTTGTGTTGTGTTGAGTCATGTGTATTATACAATTTAAGTCAATCCGAACACAATCTGTTAAACTTAGCAGATCAAATTTTTAAAATCCTAACACCACCCATTAAAATAACATATTGACATGACACGTTCTATTTTGATGATCTGTTATGAATTAAATAAAAATATATCGACACGACATAACTCATTTTAACTCATTTATATAAATGGATTAAATTGACCTAAATAATTTATTTAACCTAATTAACATACTTTTACATAAAAGTTGAAATAGCAAATCTCCAAAAATTATAAAACTAATTACGTAAGTCTAAAATTACAATCCAAACAATAAAAATACCAAAATTACAATCTAGAAGTAGTGTGGGGCATCATGACTCAAGAATTTTTTTTGTTTTTAGGTTAAAAATGATATAATTTTAATTTTGAGTAAAAAGATTTAATGAGTCTAAACGGATCATTAATAGATCATTTATAAGCAGGTTGACCCTCGTTAGTGACTCATTAATAAATCATGTCTAATGAGTCAATTCGTCTTGATTCGAAATCGTTAACATCAAATCCAAACTCATTAATCTCATATGATATTCGTATTGGGTTAATAGATCGTGTCATATATTGTCACTTCTACCTCTAATTGTCTCCTTCAACCATTTTCACTCATAATAAAATAATAAAAAAAAAAAGGAAGCATGTACCTTCTCGTTGTTTTTTTTCATATATGTGGCAAGAATGATCGATGTTGTACATAATCCCAATTGATGACTAGTAAACTACTCTTTTCAAGAGGGTTAGGTGGCATACTCAACTTCAACCACTTTTGGCGAGACATTTTCAATTCTTTGATGTTCTTGCACCTTAACTGGAAAGTACATATATACAACCGCCAATTTAACATGATACTCATGCCCCTGAAAGTCAAGCCAATCAATAACGCTAACTTAAACTTGACGTGACGTTAGAATATATGGTCATGAACAAAGTATATGTATGAACTGTGCCAACTGCCAACTTAATCATTTGAAGGAAATCTTACCAAACTCATGTAGATAGTCTTCTTTAAGAGCCATTCTTTTTCAGGTAGCTGGCGCGGCCATTTCAATCTGTATGAAAGTGAGACAGATGTCATCAAGTAAAATTAAACCCAAGTACGTCATTGATCGTAAAATTCTTATTGAATGCAGTCATCAGTGAGAATAAAAAAAGTCATGACGTGGACTTGGTAAAGACTCAGCTCCCACCACTTATTGGGGACTCAACTCTACGAATAGATGAGACACTGGCGGCGCACTCGATAATATTGGGGGTTCAAACTGGTTGCCAAGAATTAGGTACTGCATAGATTAATATAAGATGCATGCTCAAGGTATCCAACTCACATCTGCATAGATTTGGAGAAACAGATCAGGCTTAAGTCATGAGCAACAGTCATGGAACAACTGATACCATGCTACAAATGATCAGTAATAAAGAGCGTATTATATATTGTTAGTGTTTATATGTATTGATTATTGGGGTTAATATTATAAATATCTCCTTATTAGGGTTTGGCCTTATTCTACTATATATAGGCCTCGATCTTTTATATATTTGACACACATAAAAATATATAAGATATGATTTTTCCCGAATTCTCTCTATATTTCTACATGGCATTAGGGCCACAATGTCTCTGATTTTCCTGTCCATGCAAGCCGTTTCATTGGTGTTTTCTTGTTTCACACCAACGTTGGTTTACCTACACTGACAGTGGGATTTTCGTGGTTTACGTCCACTTTTTGCTTCGTTTTTCACCAAGTATGGCCTTATACAGAGTCCTGAAAATTTTCTCAGTGATTCTATCTCAAGAAATCTCCGATCCACTGCTGCACTCGCGTCTCACCTCTTTGGCGCGTCAATTCACTCTCAGCCACGCGCCTCCCCTCACTTCGAAGCCACCGAACCGATCTGAGCTATGACCCAGCCCACTCACCCGCACAGCCCACGCTGACCCGCCCACGAACCAGGTCTGTTTTTTACCGTTCCCCATTGACCGTTGACCAAAAAAATCCATGAAGGTCCAAACTCAAGTTTCAATTGTTACTGTCATCCCCAGAACTATTTTTAGATCTTATACAGTCGGAGACCGTGCTCCTTCTCAGTCTTCCAAGACTGTCTTTTGCAAATACTACAAATGTCCTAGTCACTTTATTACAGAATATCGTAAATTGCAGAACAAAAATAAGTCTCAAGCCCCCTTGTTGCAAGCTACTGTAGTAGTTCCAACTGCTATTTATGCTCCTGAGTCTACTACTGAACCTTTTTCAGTATCCACTTCTCTCACTGCTGCTAACATTGATGTATTGATTTATCAGGTTTTATCTCGGTCTTCTAGTGCTTTGTCTGTCACCTCAAGTACATCTCCTTGATTTTTTTATTCAGCATGTTGTAATTACATAATCTCTGATTCCAATATTTTTTCTCAAAAATCAGCTTTGTCACCCAGTCCTACCATATATACTACTGATAGTTCTTATTTATCTGCTAGTCATATTGGGTCTATTTCCTCTCTTACCTTATATGTTGACAACACTTATCATGTTTCCAAATTATCCTTAAATCTCCTTTCATTTGGTCAACTTTATGAATTAGGTCTTAAGCTTACCTTTTTTAATGATGGTGTTGATGTGCAGGATCCACATACGGGTCAACTCATTGGGACAGACCTTAAGATTGAACGTTTATTCGAGCTCACTTCTTTACAACTTTCATCACATCTATCTCGCTCCGTTGTTGCTACTATTACCTCATCCCAGTTATGGTAATATCGGTTGGGTCATGTCTCTCTTCCTCGTGTTCGTGTTTTGGCCTCCTAAGGTCACCTAGGTTTTATAGGATCTGATTTTTTTTTTCTTGTGTCTCCTGTCAACTTGAAAAACAAACTCATTTACATTTTCATATCAGTGAATCTTTTTCGATTGCACCTTTTGATTTGGTTCACTCTAATATTTGGGGTCCTGCACCTACTCCTACTAAAGGGGGATCTCGTTATTTTGTTATCTTTGTTGATGATTATTCTCGTTATACATGGTTATATTTGTTAAAGCAGCGATCTGAGCTTTTTAATGTTTATCAAAATTTTCACAAAATGATACAAACTCAATTTTCTCGTACTATCAAAGTCTTTCGTTCAAATAATGCCATAGAATACAATGACAAAACTCTCCTTGAGTTCCTGCATCAATGAGGTACATTGTTCCATTGTTATTGTCCCTATACCTCTCAACAAAATGGTCATGCATAAAGAAAACATCGTCATATCTTGGATACTATAAGTGCTCTTTTACTTTATGCTTCTTTACCTGAAAAGCTTTGGGGTGAAGCTGCTCTTACCGTTGTGTACACCATCAATTGAGTACCATCACCTACACTTCGCAATAAATCTCCTTATGAGCTTCTATATGGTATGGTACCTAACTATTCCCTACTTTGAGTCATTGGTTGTACCTATTTTGTTACTACTCTTCCTCCTCATGAACGAACCAAAATTGAACCCCGTTCTTGGTTATGTTCTTTCCTTGACTCTGGTTTAACTCAAAAAGGTTATCGGTGTTATGATCCTATCTCTAAACGTCTTAGAGTCTCTCGTCATGTAGAGTTTTGAGAACACAAATCATTTACTAGCCTCTTCACGTTCTCCCCTTCATCCTCTACCCACTCCCCCATATTCACTAATCACATTATTACCCTAGTTTCTGACTCTTCTGTAGAGATTTCGAGTTCATCAGACAGTCCTTCTACTGCTGTATCCAATCCAGTTGATGCATTTGATGGACCATCTGCAACACTACCCGTTCCTCAGTCTTCTCCACTCCCTGAACCTCGTTGTTCAAGTCGAGCAAATGTTTCTTCTACTTATCTTTGTGACTATCATTGTTTTTCTATCCTTGCCACCCTACACGAATCTCACAATTATCGTGAGACTCGTACTGACCATCTTTGGCAGCAAGCTATGCCTAATAAATTGGATGCTCTTGTCAAAACACATACTTGATATTTAGTAAACTTGCCACCTGAAAAAGCTGTAGTTGGATGCAAGTGGATATATAAAATCAAGACTCGGGCAGATGGATCAGTTGAACGCTATAAGGCTCGACTTGTTGCAAAGGGATTCACCCAGGAGTATGGGATTGATTATAAGGAGACTTTTGCTCCTGTTGCCGGACTTACTTTTGTCAGATCTTTACTTACAATTGCTGTTGTTTTGCGTTAGGAACTTTTTCAGATGGATGTTAAAAATTTCTTTCTTAATGGTGGTCTTATAGAGGAAGTTTACACGCAACCTCCACCTGGCTATAAGCATCCCCTACATAAAATTTGTCGTCTTCATCGTGCACTTTATAGGCTCAAACAGGCTCCTCGAACTTAGTTTGAAAATTTTCAGTTAGTGGTCTCTCAACAAGGCTTTCTTTCTAGCCCCTCTGATTCTGCACTCTTTGTTCGCACTACTGGTGCAGGTACTATCCTTCTTCTTTTCTATATTGATGATATGATTATTATTGATGATGATATTGCTAGTATTAGAAATCTTCAGATTTTTCTTAGTTAGAATTTTGAGATGAAGGATTTGGGGCATCTTACCTACTTTTTCGGCTTTGAAGTTACTTCGAACTAGGATGATTATTATCTCACTCAAGCCAAATATGTCTCTTATTGACTTTCCAAAACTGGGTTGACATATAGCAAGATAGTCACTAGTTCGCTTGAGTATAATACTAAGATTCTGGCCACTGACAATTCCCCACTTGCAGATGCAACACTTTATTAACAGTCAATTGGTAGTCTTATTTATCTTACTGTCACTAGGTCTGACATTTCATATGTTGTTCATATGGTCAGTCATTTATGAGTGCGCCTCAATCTACGCATGTTGCTACAGTTCTTCAGATTCTATGCTACATCAAGGGTACTTTATTTCATGGTCTGTACTTCTCATCCCACTCTTTATTGGAACTACAGGCCTATTCTGATGCAAACTGGGCTGGTGATCCTATTCTAATGCAGATTGGTACTTTTTTAATTTCATGGCGTAGTAAAAAACAATTTGTTGTTTCTCATTCTAGCACTAAGGTTGAGTATCATGCTCTTGTTGATACAACATCTAAGTTTTTGTGGTTACGCTGGCTTCTGAAGGATATGAAAGTTCCTCAATTCATAAGTTCTTCCCTTCACTGTGATAATCGTAATGCCATCAAGATTGCACAAAATGATGTGTTTCATGAGCGAACTAAACATATTGAAATTGGTTGTCATTTCATCCACCACCATCTTCAGCATGGTGTACTCTCGTTACATTTAGTTTCTTCTGAAGATAATCTTGCTAATATCTTTACGAAATTACATCCACCTGGTCGACTTGGTAATCTTATTTCCAAACTCCAGTTAACTTCACCACCAAGAGTTTGAAGGGAGAAGTTAGTGTATATATGTGCTGATTATTGGAATTGTAAATATCTTTTTATTAGGGTTTGGCCTTATTCTATTATATATAGGCATTTTAATATATTTGACACACAAAAATATAAAAGATATGATTTTTTCATAGTTCTCTCTATATTTCTACATATATCATGTTTTTCAAAAAGTCATTCTCATTGTAAATATATAAATGCGGAGATTTATACTATAGTTGTTATTTACATATTACATATATACACTAATATATATATATATATATATATTTATCACTGTTTAAGTCGTGTCTTTATAGATAAATGTGAATATAGAAAAAGTTTCAGCTTTCACGAGCTGAAAATACCCATGCACCACCTACCCTCTGGTTAGCGCTACATTCTTCAATGGCTGAAACAACTTCCTCTCAAACCAACTCCTTCCATATTCCTTATGTCATGCACCCAACTTATCCCTATCAAACAACTTGATCACAACAACTACTTAATAGGTGGAAGGGATATTTTCAATCCCTAATAGACCGCCCATTGGCAAGGATGTAATGGCCCACCAAGCGATGAAGGAGAAAAAAGACCCAGAGCCCAGTGGTAAAAGGATCAGTATGGGATATGGGACAACTCTATTCTAATGCAACCCTATTCGAATGACCTATAAGGATGTCACACCACATTAAATTATACAGAGTGAAGACAAGAGATCCCAATGAGAGGCATTATTCCTGACAGAATGCCCAGGTAGTGGCCACACTCACCCACCTACCACTAAGGATGTGTCCCAAGAGAACCATGCCACAGTAAACATGACAGCGTGGTACCCTATACAGGAGAAGGACACCCCCTACACAATAAATGGGGCCAACCTTCATAGGAAGTATAAAAGCTTAACCCCATATTAGAAACTAACTCTAATGCACTCTTACATAGAAAACTCCTCTCTATCACCTAGAGAACTAATTTAGACATTAGAGATATTTAATCACCCACCGAGCCTCTACATTGCTTGTGTGTAGAATCATTGAACCCATGAACCGGTGTGCAAAACAAGTCATCAACAGTGGTGCCATCCGTGAGATCCTTGTAAATTACTACGCCTTTCAAGTGTCGGCTGCAACACGCTCTCATACGACCCGCAATAAGGAAGCAACCTCAAGGAACATGGAAGGAAGGTTCATATAAATAAAGGAGCACATGAAGAGGATGGCAGTGGAAATGGATAGTCTCTGATAGGAAAATGAAATCCTAAATAGAAGAAGCAGGAAAGCTTAAGAGGGCGTAGCACCAAGCCAAAATGAGTGTGCAAAGTTGTGAAGTAACGGAGGGATAGATGCCTACGAAGAAGAAAAAATAAAGATTCACCACAAGCTACGTAACCTCGTGGACATGAATGAGGAGAAGGTGAAGAGAATGGAAGCATCGTTGTCGGATGGCTAGCTACTCAATAGCATGAATCTCCCCTATAGTCCGAAGGTGCTAGCGACACCACTCTGCCAAAGTTCAGGATTCTGCAAATATAGATTTACAATGGGGTCTTTGGACCCCCTCGAGCATCTGGAGACCTTTTAAGGCACACATGAATCTTCAAGAGCTCCAAAAAAAAGGTTTGTCGAGCTTTCCCATTAACACTTAAAGGTGTAGCAAGAGGATGGTTTACATCTTTTCTACTAGGCTCGATTGAAAGCTTTGGAAAACTTGCCTAACTGTTTTTAACATAGTTTATGGTGAGGAGAGGTGGAGGAGGCCTGCAGCATACCTTTTCACTATAAAGCAATAGGACAACAAGTGTCTAAAAGTATACCTAACGTGGTTCAACAAAAAGCATATGACAATAGACAATCGGGATGAGAAATCTAACTGGCAGCACTCTGAGAGGCATTTGGCCTCGAAACACGTTCATGGCTAAGTTGATGAAAAAGACCCCGATGACGTTGCAAGACTTCATGGACAGGACGGATGGCTTCATCAATGAAGAGGACAGTCTTAGGGCCTCAATGGCCCAAGGAAAGCCAAGTTAGAACAAGCAAAGAAGGGGTCTAATAGACTGAGCCGCACAAAGGCCCCTTGAGAAGTCTAGAAAAAGGGCATTATGACCAAAGGAGAGAAGAGAACGCATCTTCAAAAGAGCAAGGCATCCAGCACATAACTGCCCATGACATCGTCTACTGCGAACGGAGAGGTCACCACTTCTGTACCTATATCGGATAAAAAGTCACAAGATTAAAGACTATTACACTCTCAAGAAGAAAATAGAAGAAATGAAGGGGAGTGGAGAATTCAAACAAATCAATGAAAACTGCCGAAGTAAAAAATGGAACAACCTAGAAGACTGCTCAAAAGTGAGAGTCCCAAACGCCCAAGAGCGGATCAATAGAATACCCGAAATGCACCTCGTTAAATCCTAGCCCACAACAATATCCCTTGGGAAAGACTCGCACCATAGCCGGTGGTTTTTCCAAAGGCAGCCCCACCTCTTCTAGCATGAAGGCATCCGCCAAAGAAATTAGGTATGAGGAGGTATTTCCATAGAGAAGCACTCATCAAAATGGATAAGGCGTTCAACAAACATTACTATCTCATTCAACAAGGAAGATAGTAGGATGTACTCTACCCTTACGACAATGCGTTGGTGTTGACCATGCCTATAGCCAATTACACAACTCGAAGGATCCTAATAGACAATGGTAGCTCAGTTAATATCCTCTTCTTGGATGCATGCACAAAAATGAGAATCGATCCAAACCGCTTGCACTGGGCATCCATGTCGCTTAAGGGTTTCTAAGGGGATGTTGTCCAACCCTTGGCCACCATAAATTTGTCAATCTTGGCCGAAGAAGTACCTTGCTCCTCCGCAACCATAACCGACTTTCTAGTAGTGAAAGCTCCATCTTCCTACAACGTCATCTTAAGGTGCCTAACCCTAAATAGTCTAAGGGTAGTGCCATCAAACTATCAGCTAAAGATGAAGTTCCTGAAGACTATAAGTGTAACAGAAGTTCAAGATAATCAAGTGTTGGCACGTATAGGATCTCAAAATTGGGGTTAAAGACATTCAGGTGGCAGAAAGCAAAACTTGCAACAAGGAGACACCACTACTGCAAACACATCAACAGAGGAAGAGATTAGGGATGAGAAGAATATTTGGCAGGCAAAACCAAACAAGCCCCTAGAGCTATTGGCCTTAAATCTAGGCAACCCCGAGACCATGCTAAGATTAAGAACCAGAATAGAACCATAGATGAGGCAATGGATAAAGCAATTCTAATCGAGAACCAATATAGGTTTGCCTGAAGTCACGAGAACATGCTTATGATAGAAAACCAGGTCATCGAGCATTACCTCTGAGTAAACCCAAGAGCCATGAAAGTTAGACAAAAGTGCGGAAGTTTTAGCATAAAAAAGTATGTTGTTGTAGTCAACAAAGTCGACCAGCTCCTAGCGACAAAGTTTATTTGGGAAGCGCAATACTTCAAATAACTATTACATATTTGAATCAAGCATGCACGAACATTAGTTTCCCATTACTGCACATTGACCTAATAGTACACTCCACGCTGAGCCATGCATGGTGAGCTTTACAGATGCCTACTCAAGGTATAATCAGATTCGATGTTTTGGAATGAGGGATTCCTTCTGTCTCAAGGCTGGTCATGCTAGTTTGCTGGCCTTCTAATTCTCTATCCTTGCTATCTATTGGATATGAAAATGCCAGAAATGGTCATGTCTCTCCCACACTAGCTACAAGTATTTCTTCAATTTTTGCCTTTTGTCATAAATTATCCCCCAAGACTTGGTTGATGACCACTTGGGAATTAGCTCTAACTTATATCTCTACAACCCCTAGTACTTAGGCTACTAATAGCTCAACTAGCAACGCTTCTTATTTTACTTCGTTGTTTGTAGTTTTCAAAATGAGTTTTATGGCATATTTGTGTTCTTTCCTAGAGTTCGTTGTGACATGCAATCCTACTCCCCCCAACACGACAGGATGAACAATCATCAAAGACATGTCAAAGCTTTCCTGCTGGCACATTCTTAGCTTCTTCAGCGACCTCAGCTACAAAGTCAACCAGGGCATCTGGTCTTTGTAGGATCTTCTTCAGAGAAGCTTTTGTTAAGACCTAGATCAGGTGAGCCTGAAAATAAATGTTGTCACTAGTGCAAAGGCCAATATATCCAACTAGGGATATATTGCCTCTACTCTCTAGAACGCACGACTTGTGTAGTACACAGGCTTCTAGGAATCTTTCACCTCCTTTATTAAGGCCACCAAGGTTGCATGATGGGAGACTGACAGATACAAGTTCAAGGCTTCCCCTAGCTCTACTTAGCTAAGAAGTGGTGGGTTGGATAAATATTATTTAAGCTTTTTAAATGCTAATTTGCACTCGTCATTTTAGGATTGTGCCTTTCACAACAATTTGATGAATGACAAACATTTTTCTATCTCCATAGATTGGGAGACGAAGTAGTTAAGTGCAAATATCTATCCCGCTAGTCTCCATACTTTGTTTATATTCCAAGGTGGTGACATGTTCATTATGCTTCCGATCTTTTTCAGTTTGACCTCTATCCCCTTCTAAGACCATAAGGACCATAAACTATCTGAGTCTATCCTAAACACGCACCTCACTTGATTCAACTTCATCTGATACTGGCGCGACTTCTTAGTAGGCCATTCGGGTGGCATTCAAGTTTCTTTCTTTTGACGAGCAAACCATCCATGTAAACCTTCGTGTTGTGCCATTTTTTTATCTTTAAACATGCAATTAACTAATCTTTGGTAAGTTTCTTTTGCGTTCTTAAGTCCAAAGGACATGGCTCAGTAGCAATACAACCTTTGATCCTTTGTGAAAGATGTTCTCTCTTCATCATCTGGTCTAATGACACCGTAACTATAAAATTGCTCGTTGTAAGGATGGACGTCTCAAAAGTATGGTCACGGCCCCAATATTGGCCTTAGATGTGATAATATACATGGATGCCAAGGAGCTCCTCATTGAAAAATATGAGGCTAGGAAGGTGAAGAATAATGCAACACATTTCACTTTGATAGATGGGGTTCTATACATGTGGGGTTTCTCGATACCACTCATGAGGTGTGTTTCATTAGAAAAATCTCAATACATGCTGGTTGAGATACACAAAGGGGTGCATGGAAGTCATCCCATCGAAAGAGCCTAGCTAAAAAATTTGTGAGAATATGTTATTAATGGTCACACGCCTTCAAAGATGCGGAAAATTTTGTCAAAAAGTGCCGAAAATGTCAATTGTACGCACAAGTCCCATACTGCCCACCAGAAAAACTGACGTCGATCATGTCACCCAGGCCATTCGAGTAATAGGGATCGATCTAGTTGTCCATTTGCCCTCAAGTAAAGGAGTGTTAGGTTCATGATTTTCACAGTGGACTACTTCACTAAATAGGTAGACTCGTAGAGGTAGAAGCTCTAGCAACCGTCACAACAAACAATATCATCAGATTCCTATAGAAGGCTATATCATTTACAAGTTTGGAATTTTCCAGTGCATAATCTTTTGATAACGGATGACAATTATATTCAAACCATTATCGTGATTGGTGCGTAAAATTGTGGATCAAATTTAGATATTCCTCTCTCTGTCATCCGCGGGCCAGCGGATAGTTCAAGGCAACCAACAAATCCTTGCTTGAGATGCTAAAAAAGATGTTAATGGAAAAGAAAAAAAGCATGGCAAAATAATTCCTAGAGGTACCTTGGGTATACAAGACCACCATCAGAACACCGACGATAAAGACCCATTTCACCCTTACCTATAGAAGTGAGCGACGATCCCAATGGAAGTAGGAATGTCAAGCTAGATAGTCCATTACTCTAACCAAAACTACAATGACAAGAAGTTGGAAAAGCAATTAGAATTGCTGGAAGAAAGGAGAAAGGAAGACGAGGTTTGGATGGCGATCAACAAGAGATGGGCGGAGCACTACTTCAACAAGAGGCTCAGGCCCAGATCCTTCGAAGAGGGTGATTTGGTTCTGAGGGGAATAGAGACGACCATACAAGAGGAAGAGTAGCTAGGGCCACGTTGGGAATGATCATTTGTCATCATCATCGACAGCAAGCCAGGATTTTCTCACGTTAAAGATGTCCTAGGAAATGAATAATGGCATCTTTGAAATATAGATCACCTAAAGAAATATGTTGCTTCAATGTATTAGAAGAGGTGTTCGTAAATGCTAAAACCATAAATAAATTGTCTTTCTTTACAGACTATGTGTTTTCTCTTACATGGTGTCAATAATGGGCATGGACAATCCCTCAACAGGCCGACCCTCGTGCTCAAAGCCAATTCCCTTGACTTGCTGTGAACCATAGGTGGTGTAGTCCATTGATAGCTCAACCTTTATGCCAAAGCAAGTCCTTTGACTCACCACAAACAACAAGCAGTGACAATCTCCTTACTCCCGAACCATGCAAAAGTAAAGTCCCTTGACTTGAAGCTAACCACTGGTGGGACAGTCTTTTGACTGCCCAACCCTTGTGCCAAAGCTAAGTCCCTCGACCCACTGTGAGCTACGAGCAAAGAGAGTTCCTTGACTATCCGACCCTTGTGCCAAAGCTGAGTCTATCAAGTCGTCACGAACCACAGGCAACGACAATCTCTTGACTACCCGACCACAATAAAGTTGAGTCCCTTAACTTGCTGTGAACCATGAGCGATGACAATCATTTGCCCGATTCTCGTGCCAAAGCAAAGTACTTTAACTCGCCGCAAACCACGAGCAGTGACAGTCCTTTGACTAGTCAACACTTGCTCTAAAGTTGAATTTCTTGACTTTGCACAAATAACAGGCAGTGACAATCCCTTGATTGATCGTTCCCTGTACAAATAAAATAGCATCAAAAATAGAGCAAAAGAACCACAGTAGTAACATAAAAGGAACAAACATATAGAGAACTTATAACCATTGCAAATAAGAAGTCAAACTCATTAGGGGGAGACCTTTTTCTTGCTTTTTAAGGCTGAAATTCAGCAGTCAGTCGAGCCTTTTAGGTTCTCTGTTGTGCTGAAATTTTTTCGACATAGGCCTTCGCTTGATCATATATGAGGTTTTATAAAAAATTGGTGGGGATTAAAAGTAGTTCCGGTGATTGGTCAGCTACGTAATCCTCATATTGTGTTGGTAAGAATGTTGAAGGAGGAGGATTTCATCAATGTAATGGCCAAGGGGAATTCTGAAATTCATGGTGTGCCGTTTCGGGTTGCTCATTGGACACCGGATTTTGTTGAAGGGGAAGACTCTCCATAGGTCCCATTTTGGATCACGTTACCGGGGTTTCTTCCTAATTATTTTCAGGAGTCTATGTTGACAAGCATTGGAAATGGATTGGGTCGTTATTTGAAGAGGGATAATGCCACTAGGTGCGTCACCAAGCCTGAGGTAGCACGTATATGTGTGGAGTTAGATGTTTCCAAGCCGTTGCAAAATCACTTTTGGTTGGGTCCTCCGGGTGTGGTTTCGAGTCATTATCAAGAAATTATTTATGATTCGTTTCCAGAATTTTTTTTTTAAGTTATGGAGCCAGGTGATGGTAGGAAGGCGCATGGTAAAAAAATTTGCAAGCCGGTGGGAAATCGGGAGCAGGAAAATAGTAATCCGATAACTGAAAAAGTTGTTGGCGAATCATCAGAGAGTAGAAGAAAAGTAAATCTAGAATCCATTTGGTCTCGAAAAAAATTAATTGATGAAGATCGAAAGTATGTTTTATTTCTTTTCTAAAGGATTGGTGTATGATTCCTGTTCTTCGGAAAGTTTGAATGATCAACAGGAAATTTAGGGATGCGGTTGAAAGGATTCAGGACAAGATGTTAATTGATAAGGCAAGCCCAGTTTCTCGTCTACAGGTGCGAATTTCTCCTCGGAAGAAAAATTGGGCTAATGGCTATGTACGTACTTAAGAGCTCCTTTATTTGTTGGACGTATGAAAATTCGAGTGTTTGATTCTTTATTGGCTAAGGTGCAAAAGAAATTGGTTGGCTGGAAGAGTAAACTTCTTTCTTTTGGAGGTAAAATTGTGTTAATTAAACATATTTTATCTAGAATACCTATTCTAATGATGTCGGTGTTGAATTTACCTAAGGCAGTGTTTTCGAAACTTGAGAGAGTTTTCTCTAATTTTTTGTGGGGTTCATCGTTGGAGATCAGAAAAAAGAAATGGATTTCTTGGAAAAAAATTTGTCAACCTGTGAAGGAAGGAGGTCTTGGTATTCCTTTTGGATGTGCAAAATCATTGCTCATGAAATTTGCATGGAAATTACTTGAAGGAAATTTTATGTGGTCGGATTTCTTTTCCAGGAAATATATTGGTAATTCACATATTTTTTCTTTTATGTATCTAAGGGAACAAGATTTTGGAAGGGTTTGATGGATCTTATGCCGATAGTAATGAATCATTCAGAGCAGATCATTTGAAGGGGTGAGTGTAATTTTTGTCGTGATAATTGGCTTGGAGATGGTCCATTAAAGGCTTCCATACCTATTGTTGGTGATGAAAATTTGAAGTGCGGGGAGGTCTTTGATAATGCTGGGTATTTGTTTGAGGCATGGCAATGATGTTTGTGTGTGGAAGAATGCTAGTGATGGCTCTTTTTCTACCAAAGCAACTTGAGAATTGATTAGGAAGCGTGGGAAATTTTGTCTGTGGAAAAAGTGGATGTGTGATAATAATGTTTCGAAAAGAATGTCATTCCTGGTGTGGCGAGCTGGGAAAAAAGCTTTACCAGTAGATGATGCTATTAGAAATATAGGCATCCCAATGGCTTCTAAATGTGAGTGTTGCTTGAATTCACAAAGTGAAACAATGAATCATTTGCTTTGTGAAGGTGATGGAGCGCAATAGTTTTGGATTTATTTTGCTGAAGCTTGTTGTATTTCAATTCCTTTTATAAGAAATTGGGAAGGTATGATGGGATATTGGTGGCAACGTGCATCTAGAAAATCTCAAGTTGGTTCGATAAGGGGAATTCTACCTATTATTATATCTTGGGCTATTTGGAGAGCAAGATGCTTGACTAGAATAAAGGGTGGAAAATTCTTGGTTCCTTTGGGATTTTAGTGGGTTGTTTGAAATCGGGTATTTGTAATCATTGGTTCCTTTTGGATTTTTGAGATGATATAAAGAAGTTGGTTGTAAAGATGAACATTCGTTTTCGTCATATTTTCAGGGAGGCTAACATGGTCATTGATTTTTTTGCTAAACAAGGAGTCCAAGGTGTTGATTTAGATTTTTTTGGTTATCCAACAATTACGGGCTAGATTAGAGGTTTAATTCGCATGGATAAGTTTAGCATTTCATACATAAGAGTCTAATTCATGTATTCGTTCATTAGTTATTGGTTTATTTTTTAGTCGGTTATATCTAGTTCAGGCTTTGTTATTTTTTATTTGGGACGTTTATTTTAATACCTGAGTTTGGTTATTTCATTGTTTATTGTAAAAACCCTTAGGTGACCTCTCATTTGTTACCATGGTTCCTCTACCATAATTGAGGATTGATTAATAAATTTGGACAGGGGTCACTATTAGACATGTGTCTACTCTCTCTTTCTCAAAAAAAAAAAAAAACTCCTAATCAATAGGTGGGGTAGAAGATTGAGCGGCCTGATCAGGTAGGTTGTTGAACCTTAGTCGATTCCACAACTCCCGATGAAGACAAGGATTACAAAGACTAGTTAGGCTCTTCGCAAGGGTAGGGAGCTTCTACAAATTCATAGCTGCTATGATTTGGGGTTTGCTCCCTTTCCCTTCCACTAGAGGACTGGGGGGCCTTTTCTGGTCTTAAGAAGCAAACGGCTACTTCAGGAAGCAATGACCCCCAAAATGAGATCGATCCAGATTCACCAAAAGCATGTCAATGTTGGCTCCAGTCAGCAGCGCGTCAATCCAAACTTCGTCCTGATGTTTCTCAACCCAGGCATGGATCACCTTGAGGTGAGCTTGTTCCGAATCGAAAAAAGCCAAAGAAATCTCCTTGTCCTTCAAGACGACCCCTGAGATGGCATGAATGGGGTACTAACGACAAACTGCCACACTAGTGGGAGATTTCCAAACGTGACCTGAAATAAATAAAAATCGCTTAAACCAGTCCTTAACATGGGAAAAAAGTTCCAAGCAGGCAACCCATTATCCCTTTGCATAATGAAAATTGCACATGTTGTCGTCATATCGCCACAACTCATGCATAAAAAGAAACTCCCTGGCAGTTAGGTCAAGGTCATATTCACCCATGGTTCCCAAGACCAAGACCATGGGTGAATATGACATCAGAATCCTCCATGCATTGGAATGAAGTTGTGACAAAGCCAAGTTGAGATAATCTAAGACATCATAGACAGGGCAGCAGAAAGAAGCGAAATCCATTAAGAAGCATAGAAGGGGTACTGGTACTCACAATAGACACAAACTGATCCTTTGAGTGTTACAAACAATGAAGTGTCACAGGGTAAAACAAAGGAGAAGAGAAAATTGCCACTATGCACATGCAATAAGAATTTGCCACTGTGCACATGCGGTAAGAATTTGGGTGGTAGCAAGGCCTAAGGAACTCCATAACGCCTCCCACCATGCACCATAAGTCGATGGCAGCAACAATCCAACGTGCCAACAATTGTCGTGAACCAGCCAACCTCCACAACAAGTGTCGCCAAAAGCTTCCTGTCACCCCACATTTGCTGCACTTCCTTTTGTTAAGCATCTGTCACAAGATCTCTTCTTCCCCCCTCCATTCCTTTCTCTAGCTAAAAACATCGAACACTCTCTCTCACTTCACAGCTTAGTCATCACGTGTAGCAGCTTCTGTAATTGTTGATTTCACTTTGGCCATCATTTGCATCGTCCTTGTCATCAAAGCCTTAAGCCTCTTTGTTTCTCGATTCCTTCATTTCCTTTGGTGAATTCTTTGTTCTTTGCTAAATAACATATGCCTTAAGCTTTTAACCCTCGGATAAGAGCATGTCAGATTTGAAAGCATGAATTTAAATTACGTTAGTGACTTTAGTGTAAGGCTTGCAGATTGTTAAGCTTAGATTTTTACTTGGGCTTTCTTGTTGGGCGAAGATTGAAGTTTATTGGAATTTCGGTTTTTGTTGGGAATATTTAATTTCACAAGAGCTTTGTTTATGTGATAATATGTTAATCTATAACCTTTATTTTACAGAAAATACTTAAGGATTTTAAATATTATTACCAAGTATTAGTTTGTTATTAAATTATTGTAATTACAAGGATTTGAAATTTCAATTATGACCAAGTTTAATAAACAAATTTTTGCTATTTAAATTGGCACATTTGATAAAATTATTCTATAATAGTTATAATTAGGAAATAAAGAAAAATGTTAAGAATATTTAAATGATAATTTTATTTTTTAGATTTCTTGTAAAATCAAATAATTACGTTAATCATTAGAATATTTATGAAATATATTGTGTTCTTAATTAAATAGAATATCATGACGCGATTTTCTGAAGAATTAGTGACATGTGGTATTTCGTATAGGCTGTAATGAAATACAATGCAAGAATTTGTAATAAATATTACAAGGTAAGTAGCTTGGCTTCAAAACACCTTCAAAAGAATAAGTCGTCTATCACAGGTATATTAATTAGCTTAATTCCCTGTTTTATTACATGGTGCCTTTGGAAGAGAAAATGTAAAGTGAGAATGGAAGGTAAGCAAGAAGATGCTAATCGAGTCTGGCAAGCTGTGCGAGTGTGGATTAATTTATTGGGCAATAAGATTGTTTCAGTCCCAAGTTTATTTGTGCATTATAGAAAAATTTTGGAGGAATTTCGGTTGAAGTGTCCAAGCACTTGTAAAAGACCAGGAAAAATCGTTACATGGTCCAGGCCTCCAGCAGGCTGGATGAAGATTAATTGTGATAGAAGTTGTCGTAGTAATCCCAAAAATTCAGGAGGCAGTGGTATCATTCGAGATAGTAACAGCATGGTTCAAGGTGCTTTCTCAACTCATTATGGTTATGGTACAAACAATGAGGTAGAGTTAAAGGCTATCTTGGAGGGTATTCATTGGTGTAAACGGCTTCAAGTTGTTAATGTTATCATTGAGAGTGACTCACAAATAGTTGTCAATTGGATTCGAAAAGGAAGGTGCACTCTATGGTATCTTTGGGATTTTTGGGAAGAGCTATGCAAGGAGTTTAAGGGAATGAATTTCGTGGTGGCACATCAATATCGTGAAGCAAACTCTGCGGAATATATTTTAGCAAGAGAGGGGGAAATGGGAAGAAATGCAATTTATGTTCATCATCAAAGCTTTCCATGGATTTTAAAAGGCATTGTTTTGATTGACTTGTTGGGGGCTTCCTTCTATTCATAGATAATTTGTTTTATGTTTGTTTGGATATGTTTATAGGCCTGTTTAGACTTGTTCTTGTTGTAGGTTTGTTTAGTTTTGGTTTTCTTGCTTTGTTTTGGTTTGGTTCATATTTGGGATGGTTCTATTTTCTTATTGTAATCTCCTAGATATTTGGCTTATAACTACGATATTCCTCCACCATATGTAAGGGCATATCAATTAACTTGGGACGGAGCCGCTATGCGTGGGGCCTCAGGCTCTTCGAAAAAAAAAGTAGCTTGATGATAAATTATTATTAGCACATGTTAGTTTAGATAGATTATTATAAAAGTCAATGTTTTGATAGCTACTTTTTATGTACCATGATTGTCATGATTTATATAGGCATGTCAAAAACCACCGCATCCTCCAAAAGAGGAGCGGGATAACTGAAAAATGTAGTCGTTTCCTTTTTATTATTATCCAACACAAACAAACAAACAAACAAAAGGTATGGGATGAGATCGGTTAAGAGTTGTAAGGAAATTTTCCCCTCCCCCTATAGGCCTATAAGGCACCCACAATAGGTAATCCTGAACAAAGTTGGTGGGCCTTCACAAAATACTCGGCCCAAGGATGAAATACTCGACATCAAGTTGCTAATTACTTTACCTTGATACGATGTCACAACACAGAATTTTTCAGTGCTTTCTTAGTTATTGCAGCTTCGTTAGCCTAGAAACTCAAGTCTCTAGAAGAGAGAGAGAGAGGTTGTGCGGCCGGGCGAAGGGAGAAGTCGTACATTTGTTAACTACCTAGGTGAGAATGATGATAAGTACGAGCAAGCAAGCCAACCCAAGATGGAGCAGTTTAATTTAATTCCAAATTAGATTAATTAATTTTATTTATTAAGTTATAAAATCTCAAGCCTGACGACATTTATGAAAGTGCTTGACATCTCTCTTTAGCCTAAGGGAATGGGTGGTTATAGTTCATACTATAAATCTCAACAATAGCACATTGAAATAGATAATTTAGAACTTTCCTATACATGAGAGACAATTCATAATCAAATGAGACCATATTAATAACAAACTTGACCTACACAAAGGTAATCATACAAACCCAAGTTCACAAATGACCTTTGGGATACAATCTAAAGATCATGGTTGTAGGTCTTTTTCCTTTATTTTTCTTTTGTAGTTATGCTCATCTCATTTAAAAACTCAGAGTAATTTTGTTGGTAGTAAAATGAATCCACAGTTTCGTATGTGATTACCAACTGAACATTTTAGGTGATTATAAGTCCTATATATAAAATAAGATGTGTCTCTCTAGTTTTATAAGTGAATAAGATGGTCAATATATATGGACATAGTCATAGGGAGGATTAACTTGAAGGTTTTAATTTTATTTATCCATGTTCAATCTCATTGATAATTATTAAAAAAAAATGCAAGTTATATATCAAACTAAGTGTTGGGATAGAATTAACCGAGTCTAACCCATCGCTAAAAATGAAGGAATATATAAAGTCAAGAATCTAGCCCACATATAAAGTCAAGAAAGAGACACAGACTGTGACGTCCCCAATTTATGTATGGGATCTTACGTAAGCTAAAACGTCGTAACTTGTAACGTTAGACTATATTCCTCTTTGTACGTGCCGAAAAATATGTGCATGCTCCTAACTTACTAGTAGTATGTAGAATATATCGCAGCAGGATAAGGTCAATTCCAAAAAGTCAGTAAAGAAATCTAATTCTTTGCGATTATCACGTGGTAAGCTATAGTAGAAATCCATATTCTTATAAAATATAAAGCATAATGCACAAGTTTCTCATTAATACTTATTACTGTTCGATATTTCCAAGAACAAATATACAACTATTCTTTTTCACTCATAGGGGTTCTTTCCTAGTTTAGTAATAGATCACATATGGAAGGGATCATTCCTTCAGAAGAAAAGTATTCTGTAGGACGCTCAGGGCACCTCAGAATGTCATGTGACGTCTGGGTCTCGTGATGGTTCACTTATTCCTGTAATAACGTCTATCATCCCATAAGAATTGATAGATAAAAATAAAAGAGTGAGATTTCAAGAAATCTCAGTAAGTGTACAGATAACATAATAAAAGCACTAACAGTATATACGGATAACATGTGAATGCATATGATATAACCATGGAACTTATTAAACCTGACTTATGCATGACTTATACATGACTTTCACCTCTTTACAAAAACTTGTATTTTTTCAGAAAAATGACTTAATTGACACAGGTGCATAACCTTTCATGATGTGACGTATCTTTTCCGTAAAATTCTTAATTTTCATGTTTTCATTCTTATTCATATAAATGTTAGCCTTAACCTCGACGATAGATCGAATTGCCTTCACCGTCGGGTTTCTTAACATGACGGCAGATCGAATCACCTTCACTATCAGTTTTCATATTCACATCCGTCATCCGGTAGATCGAATCGACTTCACCGTCATGATGTGATTTTTTTTATCATGGCGGCAGATCAAATCACCTTCACCGCCAAGTCATGTCAATCATACGGCAGATCAAATCGTCTTCACCGTCATGAAATGACTTTCATTTTACGACAGCAGATCGAATTGCCTTCACCGTCATGACGTGACTTTTCATAATCTTATTCTTTTCTTGTTCTTATTAAATTTCATAATCTTATTTTTTGAAAAAAATGGTATGATCCAAAACATGAAATCTTGTGACGTAATGAGACATGCATGTACCACTAGACTTTTTCATGCATACATCATGTTTTCATAGGTCATATAACATAGAGGACATGCCTTATCTATACACGACATACATATGTTAACTTATAATAATCATTCTTTATCAATTAAAACATATGAAATTTACTCGAAGAGAAATCATGCAACACTTACTCTAATATGTGTAGGGCCGAATATCACCATGTAATAAACTCCAATTTCTCTTTATTTCCTTGGAATCAACTTATTCTCTTATTCTCATATCTTCAAAATTTCCAAACTAGGTAAAATAGCCCTAGCCGTAACCTCCCTTCACCTAGTAAACCTTATTTTTCTTCAATTCCTTCCTTTTCCAAAATAATAATTCCACCATCAAATAATCTTAATTCTTCCACTACTCTTCAAGAGATTTAATCCATAAAATTCTCATCAATCACTCACTAACTTAATTTGATCATCATATCATTCATCTAAAAAGAAATAAAATCATAATACCCTAAGGTATTCCACCAAAGTTGAAAACTATGTAAGTCCTCAACTTAGTTCTTTTGTCATTTCAACCTCACATATCATGATCCCATCTTCAATCCACAATTTTATAAAATAAATCCTTGATTCATAGAATATTTTTCTCCATATATCACACTACTTTCTTTTAAAATCCACTTAGCACAACATAACAAATCCTATGAACATATTAGGCATTCAAATGAAATAATCTTCAACATATTAACTCTATACCTATACAAGTAAATTCTAAAAGTAAGTTATAAGTACACTTACAAATTTCTCCAAAAGCTTAGGGTAATTTGTCTTGGAATATCCTTTGAAAGATCACCAAAACACCTTGAAAAATGGTTGTAGGGTTAGGTGAATGGAAACTAAGGTGGAGGGTTTTCTAAGTGGAGTTAGCCGTGGGTTTCAAAATAAGAAATGGAGGGAAAGTCTTCCTACATGTAGTAGTCGACTTTCCTAAGCTAAAAGGGTGGAAGAAAAATCCAAAAACCATGCTACCTTTCCCTATTAGGCCTTAGTATAATCATTTCACTTCCTTTAGGCTTGGTTGTCACTTGAAATGACTTAGGGCTTATCTTAAGCTTATGTTGCCACTTGTCCTTACACTTGGCAAGTTGTCATGTGAGTTACATAGATATTTCAAAAGAAAAAGCCATGCTAAGTTGGTTATCAAGCCAAAGTCAGTGGTGAGATGTCCAAGTCGGTTTCACTTTATTTTTCTTCCAAATTTTCGTTCGCCACTTGTAGCTAGGTGACAAAACACTCTTTTCTACCTACCTTTTAGTTCTAGGCAAGTTTACCATAAGTCAAGTGTTCTCCCTTGACTTTGAACCAATTGGAAATTCTATTTAGAAACAACTTAGCTAAAATCCATCCAAAGAATTGTCTAGTGTTTTGGTTCTTTCTTTTCTTCCAATCACCACTTTCCACCTATGAATTCTTGCTCAAGAAGTAAACTAAAATATAGTAGCAAAATACAAAGTCAGTTTATGCATCTCAAATTGTCCAATCTGATTGCCTCATTTGAGTTAGAATATTCCTTCAAAATCCTTTACTTGTTTGACTAAAATTTCTTGTTATTGACTTTCTCAACATGATGATATATGATCTTAAATCAAATAAAGTGGCTTGAGTGTTCTATTTGAATAAGTATTGTTCCCACTTGAATCATCCTAGCCTAAATATACAAACATGCTAGTGGAGTTTCACTTCAACAAGTAGTCCACATTTAGGTGCCTTATTCAACTTTGCTTCCTCTTTTCAAACTTGTGGGTCCCTTGTTGATGTGTAATTTTCATTGAGTGAAGAGTTTGGAGTAATTTGGCACAAGTGGACAAGAAAGAATTCGGCCATACTATGTGAAGCTTGCATTCTGACCATCACTTGAATCAGTTTCAAATATGTCAGTTTCAAGTCTGATTTCATCCTTAATTAAGCCAGTATCTTGTTCGCGTAAAATAATCTGCAAGCGCATAGAAGCGTAACAAGTAATAAAGTATTTTATAGAAAACAGACATCGAATCCACAAGAATTAACTGTGTTACTAAATACCGAAATTCACTAAATTAATTACTATTTGGAAAATCGAAATTAAATTTAACGTTTCTACTATCTAAGTTAAACTAAACTACTTAACAAAAATAAACCTACGAATCAAAAATAAAAAAACTTAAAAATTTAAAAGTGTAAAAATATAAAAAGAATGGATCTAGAGCAATTGATTTCACCTAGCAATTTCCACACAATTTATTCTTTCTAATTATTAAATTCCAATAATCCCATGTTGATAATTAAACATTTCTTAACTATTCAATATCTTCTCTCCAATAATATCAAAAATATCTCCAACTAACAACTTCATATCTTTATGTAAATTTAATTCATTAAAGACTCATTACGTACTTTGAATTTTTTTAAAATCACACTAGTCGCGGTAAAGCATCTCTACTTTCGCTCAGCTAATGGTATTTAATTCTATAACTAAAACCAAAAATCGCCTCTTGATCTCATTGTAATTCAATTGATCAAACAATAATTCATAAAAAATTGTAAGTATTAAGAGTAAGAATTAAACACTTAATCATAAAAAGATTAAAAATAAAATAATTCAGAATATAAATTATGTGTTCACTGCTAGACTACATTAATACTCTAGAAAATAAATTTTAATTCATAACAAAAATAAAAAGCAAACAAATAAAACTCATTTTTTCATTAGAATCGATTGATGAAACATGCAGCTCTCGCATCTATCATTTAAATCATCTTCCTCAGAAAAACTCTAAAGAAAATCTCCTCAAAAATCTTGCACCTCTTGGCTTCTTCTCCAAGTTTGCAGCGCTCCCTCTAACCTCTTTTTAACTCCACTTATCTATATCTTCCGCCTCCTCATGATGTCTTGCCATTTTTTTGTAATTTTGAAAGATACGTGTCCCAATAGGATTGTACCTTGTGGCTTTGACCCCTAGTCCAAATATATTGCCTTGTCTTCAATTAATCTCAAATCGTGTGGCTTTGAAATCAGGAGATCAAATGCTCAAGTCAAAGTTCAAGTGAAGTGCATGTGGCCCATGTGGTTTAATGCTATGCGTTCAAGCCTTAGAAAGTTGAAACCCAAGTTTAATGCGCGTGCTTCCAAGTGAGTCCAATTGGGCCTTTTATGATTTTCTCTCTCTTTTCTTCTCATCCTTTCAACATGAGAATAAATTAAATTAAGTTAAATGAAAACTAATAATTTTAATAAGTAAAAGAGTAATAAAAATCATGTAAGAATTATACTTATCATATCTCTTAAAACTCAAAACATGAAAGTTGTAGATAGTTCTCCTGGTATTTCATAGCATCTTGAATCATATCATTCAAAAATCAGATGAGAGAGTTATGCTCATATTATAAAAAGACGTCAAACTGTCGAGAATTACCCAATTATCTTGGTTTGCACTAAACATCTTTATGTGCATCATATCACCACTTGTCACTTGTTCCTTATCTCTTAAGAAAAGTAATTTTTGTATAGACAATCTAAATAGGCATAAGTTATTTCTCCATACTAAAATTCATTTAATAGCAAACACTTCTCAAGAAAATATACTTTAGTTGATTCTTTTGAATTTTTTTGTTAAGACTTTCCTAACTCAACTTTCCAAGCATTTGACCCTTTGAAATTCCAAAATATGACATATCCTTAGCTTGCTAAGTGTCCCAAAATCTTCTAATTTCCATCTAATTTCGTTGCTCCCATTTAAAAGGAAAACAAAGGTATAACTCAAACCCTTTTGCCACATGTCCCTTTAGTTCCTTTACTTATTTCCTCCCCTCTTGCCATTTGTCACCATTTCAATCCTATATAAAATAAGATAAAGTTAGGTATCTTTCCAATCACTTTTGCTACATGCCACTTGTTAATTCTTGTCTCCCAAGCAAAATCAAATATAGATGAAATTAAAATTTCCTTCTAAATGAATTCAAACCATGGCCTCCAGAAATTCTTTATAGGTCTTATTGAATCATCACCTTATATAGGCCTCAATTATCACTATTCAAAACAAGAGAAGGCCTAACAAAATACATAGCAATATATTTCCAAAAAGTTTCAAAGATTGACTAAAAAAATCCTAAAAAAATTATAATCATTCCCAGTATGAGAAGTCCAATAGGGAAAAATATCGGGTTCTCACACAAACTTTTAAAAGAAAAAAGATTCGTAAAGCAAGTTGGACTCAATCACTCTAAGAAAATACACCTCTATATAAGGAGGAGATCTCCGCAACTCTAATAAACTTGCCCCACAAAGGTTTTTTACGCCTAAACTAAATTTCTCTATTATATTGTGAGATATGTGAGGTCATGAGAGATTGTAAAAATCATATATTGTAATGAACTTCGCCCCCAAATAGTCCTTAAACATAGATATTATGTCGAACCACGTAAATCTTTTTGCCTCTCTTTACTTATTTTTGTTTGTTTATTTATTATTTATTTTATAGATGAACATGAAGAGCAAAATATCGAAACTCGAATGATCATTGTGGGCCGAAAATAATTCTTTCCTCTCTTGTGATCTATTATACAAATTAGGCATTAATGGTTGGCACTATCCGATGGGTTTGGCATAATTCTCTTCCTATGATGGGGCCAAATGTTAATGCCTTAATTTGCATTTGATTGAAATTGAAATATGTTTGTATTTGAGAGGTTTGAATGAAATGAGATAGTCTCGCTTCTCAAACAACCCTTAATTTTTGTGTTGATTGCAATTCAATATCTTACTTTTATCATTTCATGTTTTTCGCCAAATTGCAGTACCAATACTTAGGGTCCATTTGACAATACAACTATTTTCAAATTTTTTCAGATATTTCCTTCTTAAACACTACTCAAATAAAAAATATTTTTAAATTTTAAATATTTAATTTTTTCATCTAATCATTACAATATCTCCAAACTCTTAAACAAAACAAATATATATATATTTTTATTTTTTATAAAAAAATATACTATTAAAAAATTATATTCAAACTTTTTTATTTTCTAATATTTGTTACGCATCTTTTTTTTATCTCATTAATTAAAATCTAATAAAACATCTTAATTCAAATTATTTCAAGTTTTACTAACTTTTTTATTGCTAAATGTATTATTTTTAATTTTTAATTTTAGATAGGTAAGTAATATTCAAATAAATTTTAATGAACGGATATTTATTGATAAGAAAATAAGTTACAAAAAATTGTAAATAGTCTATTAAAAATTGAGCTACTTGTAAAACTGTTGGAGCACTTGCATTGGGCAATCCATAAATTGGCGTGCATTGGCTGACTTTTGTTTATCTAGGCTTAGAGCACTCATAATGAAATAGGTAAATGGAAGATTTATGTAAAATATAAGATGAAAGTGTCAAAATCGTGCTCCATTATGGTAGCTAAAATAGCCTTTGGGATTGTGTTAGAATTCTTTAAAGTAATTAAATAGCCTTAAAAACAATTTAATAATAAAATTAAATTGTTTAATTGATTTATATTAAAGGATTTTTTATATAAAAAATTAAAAAGTACATCTCAAGAAAAGCGTACTTTTCTACAGTGTAGTTGTTTTAAAAAAAAAATCAATGAGTAAAAATATTCATATAACTTACAAATAATTACAAATTTTACTATTGTATTATCTTATTAAGTGACTATCTTATTTTATTATTGTTATATATTTTAACTTGAATTTCAAATTTCCAGTTTCAAAATTTATATCATTATTAATAGCAGACACATTAGCACATGTGATTATATAAGTAAAATAGTAAATATGGATGGCATTTCCCTTTCAGTTCTGCTTTGGAACAGATTGGGTAGTATAGGCCGTTTAACACCCATCCATGTAAAGCCTCCATGTTAGTGCAATATAATTTAAAAAAATGAGATGGATTACACATAATTTTCATTGAAAAACAAAGTGAAAAGGCCCTAAAAATTTCATCTTCCATTTTTTCCTATTGTCCCTTCACTTCGTAGTTGCCAAACATCGCTGTCAGACGTAAGATGCATGTCAAACGCTGTCGCGCCACTACCAGTCGCTACCAGGCGTCGAGCCACACCCTATCTCCCTTCAGTACTGGTGGACCAAATTATTCTTGTCCAGTCCCGATCTAAGGAATTTCTCCCCTTGGACCGGACCGAATTCCCCACTATTTATATATATATATATAAATAATAGTATACAAATTATAATATTAATATTAATATAGATTAATATAATAATATAATAATATATACTCTTATAATATTATTAATTTATCACTATTTACTAACATATAAATATATAATATACTAATGTAATAGTGTTATTAGTTATAGTTTACTAACATACTTAATATATAATATATACTCTTATAATATTAACATACAAGTAATAAGTGTATTATTATTATTTAATACATTATTACTAATTGGGCTGAAAATAATTATATGATTTAAGGAGCTAAAGTTAATATAAAATTTTGCAATGATCAGATATGTTTTTCTCATTCAAAAATAACTATTGAATTTTCATAATTTCATAAAGAATCCATGGAGATATATGGACCTATACATCTATCATGTGGGTCATTTGGATATTTTATGGTTTTAATATATGCATCAAATTGATGGTCATATATTTTTCTACTTTTGATTCGAAATGTTACATTTGTTAAAATTCTTGCACAAATTGTTAGATTACGAGTTGAATTTTCTGATTATCCAATTTAGTCTATTTGATTGGGTAATGTAGGAAAATTTGAGTTCCTTTAATGGAATATGTTTTTAAGGTTTGTTTTGAATATTATCATTTTGATAAAACAATTTCCTATTATGAGGGGAGAAATGTTGCTCGAAGTATAATAACATAGAATACTTTGATGCTATCTCATCATGATTCACTTATAAATAAATGTGAATTATAAGTTCAAAAGATCATTCATTTACAAATTATTACGAACCAATTATCAGATGTCTTTATTGATAATAAGAAAATAGTAAAGTCTCACATTTCAATTGCTAATACTCCAATAAAGATCGATATTTCTGTTGGGCAATGAAATAATGCAATATTTATCAATAAGTCTAAAATTCACCAAAAGCGTAAAAAACCTATTGATCCAAAATATAACACTCACTGGATGAGAAAAACACAAAGAAAAGAAAGCGTTATTCTTGAAGAGGCCATACGAAAAACATGCAACAAGAGCTATAGATCCATATATACTTTCTGTTCAAAATTCTCCCCGAATATAATCCCTTGAAGTGGAACTCCTTAAAGAAGAGTCTCCTGACGAGTTATCTCTTAAAGAGAAAATGTACCTAAAAATAATAATATCTCAATATATTATATAAATACGAGAAAAGTATTTGATAAAAATAAAATTGTTATCGACAACATATTGTCATTTAAAGTTACTCTTAATATCACCAGAATGATAACAAAAATGAATTAAAAATCGTCGATGAATGTCAATATCGAAATGATTGACCAAAAAGTAAATAAACAATTCATGTAGAATTGATGTTGATAGCAAAACATGAAATATTTTGGAACCCGTAGTCCAAACACCTTAAAGTGTGATGTCTATTAGATAAAAGGAGGTATTTGTATGTAAACATGATAAGAAAAAAATAAAATTGTGAGATACAAAATATAACTTGTTGTATGAGGTTTCTCATATAAACCTGTATTGATTATAAAGAAATGTATTTCCCTATGGTAGATACAATTACATTAATATTTATAATTAACTTGGTAGTCACTAAAAGTTTAGATATGCATTTATAGATATTATTATAGTATATTTATATGGATTACTAAATAATGATATTTCTATAAAAATACCTGAAATATATAAAATGCATTAAGCATGTAGTTCAAAGTCCCAAAATATTTATTCTATCAAGCTACAAAAAAATCTTTATATGGATTAAAGCAATCCGAACGCATAATATGGTACGATCGTTTAAGTAAATGTTTGATAAAAGAAATATTTAAAAATAATCCAATTTATCCATGTATTACATAAAACTCAAAGTCAAATTTTTAATTATTGCGGCATATTTAGATAATTTAAATCTTGTTAGAACTCCATAATAGTTGATAAAAGCCATAAATTATTTGAAATGAAAGACATTGAAAAAGCAAATTTGTTTTAATCCACTTTAGAGTTATTGTCCATCAGTCAACATATACAAAAAATTTCTAAAATACTTTTACTTAAATAAAGTTCATCCTTTGAGTATTCAAATTTTGTCCAATCACTTGATGTGAAAAAAAGACTCTTTTCACCCTAAAAAAGATGATAAAGAAATTTTTAATCCTGATTTACCATATTTAAGTGCAACTAGTGTGTTGATGTATCTTTTAGATTATACACAACAAATATTGCAGTTTTAGATAATTGACTAGCAAAAATATATTTCTGCACTAATTCAAAGGCATTAGAATGAGGTCAAACATATTCTATGCTATCTTTGTAGAATAGTTGACATGAGATTGTTTAATTCAAAATGACCAAATCCTCAATTAGTTGGTTATACAGACTCATATTACTTTTTCGATTCGTATAAAAGAATATCACAAGCTGGATACATGTTCTCTTGTAGTGGTGCAATTATTTCATGGAGATTTGTCAAATAGACATTATTTGCTATTTTTTTCCAACCACTCAAAAATTATAATTGAAATTCATGAGATAAGTAGGAAGTGTATTTGATTGAGATTAGTAATTAAATACATTCAAGATAAATGTAGATTATCCGCAATCAAAGATTGTCTAATAACAATATATAAAGATAATATTGCTTGTATTACACAACTCAAAAGAGGTTATGCCAAAGGTGATATAACCAAGTATATTTCACTAAAATTCTTTTATACATATGAGTTACAGAAGAACGGTGATATTGATGTCTAGCTAAAACAATTATGTGACAATTTGATGGGTCTATTCACTAAAATATTATCAACTGCAATATTGTAAAAGTTGGTACATGGTAGTGGAATGCATCAACTCAAGATTTTTTTAATGTAAACTATTGAAACTCTAGATATTTTTTAGGGGGAGAAAATAATCATATAAATTGTACTATTTTTCCTTTGCTAAAATTTTTTCATTGAATTTTCTTTTGCAAGATTTTAATGAGATAATCCTAAAGAATTCCAAAGCATACAAGAATATTGTACTCTTTTTTCTTTGTCATTATTTTTTCCATCGAATTTTTTCCTTAGCAATATTTTAACCAAGCATGTTATTTATGTATGGTCATCCAAAGGAGAGTGTTGTAAATACATAGTGTAGTAAATATATATTCTATGTATTTGATGGATGACTGGTGTGCTGTCACAGGCAACCAAAAATAATACTTATATTTAAAAAAATTACATGTAGTAGTGTGAGTAAGAATCGTTCCCATGGAGAATATTTAACCTAGTTTTATGCTACTTGAACATTGAGGATATTTAAGTGTAACAAAAACAATTTCAAGTAAAACAACCAAATAAAAACAATTCGAATTAAAGCATCGAAATCAATCAAAAGAACAAACCTTGGTCGAAATCAAACATCCACCATTAGAATTTTACAACTGATCATTGATGCAAGTATATAATAATTCATACTTTAAATATCCACTGTTGGAATTATTTTCCAATCTCTCTTTAGTCGCAATTAATTAGAAAATAAGCATTCTAATTAACCTTAATTACTAAATAATACAAGACAAGCGCTAAAGATTTAATCTAATAGCAGCCTTAAGAATTAGAGAGATCGATGAAACTAAACAACACAAACACAAGCGGTTACATTTAATTTAGTTGATCATTTTTCTTAAAACTTAATAATTTCTAATACAACAAATCATTAAATCTTAGTTGCTTTACAGAGGGATCAAGTAATTACGAATTTAATATCTAATCTAATAGTAAATTGCAACGAATAATAAATCAGTAAGTCTCCTATTAATTAAATAAGATAATCATAAAAATAAGTACAGAAAAATATTCGATATTCAAAATATAAATTGAATAATAAAAATAAATTAGATCTCATAATTTTATTAATTTCAAGAATTTTATTTTTTTTTATTAATTATAAAAATTTAGTCATGCAGGACATGAAAAAACCGAGAAGAAGAAATTGAGAAGAGGGAGGCTCGAGCGTTCTCTTTTCTTTATATACTCGGCTCTTTTTTTTTCTCTACTGCGGCGCTCTATTTTAAGTAAGAGAAATGATAGATGCAGTCATGGAGTTGCAAGCGGCATGCAGGCACTTTGGAAAAAAGTGAATATATATGAGACCCACGTGAAAAAGTTAACTTTTTTTCTAAAGCGACTGCACGCCGTTTGCAATTCCATAACTGTATGTAGCATTACCCAATTAGGTGAAGTCGTGAAATACCCAATTGTCTTCAAGTGCTGTTGGGCTTGTGTCTTGGAGTCTCAGCGGGCCAGCAGAAACGTGCTGCTTTCCTTCTCCAATTTCAATTTAGGCTCAAGTTAATTTATGTGGGGCCAACTCAAACTGCGGCTCATTTGAATTAAAAGGAAAGTCTGCTTGATGAAGCTGCGTGTGGAGCCCAACTATTTCCAAAGTCCAACTGCAAAACGTGTGTTCAGTCCAATTGAGAAGAAGTGTGCGCTCTTATCTTGTGCATTAAGTACTGCGGCCCGGAGTTAAAAGTATTTCAAATTGCTGTTCTTAAGTCTAGTGAGTTCCGTGTGAGGATTAAATGCGGGGCCCAAGCAAGTTAATTTCTGCAAGTGAAATGCATCCAGCCAAGTCAAATATATGTGGCCTCCTTTTGTTTTTAAGTCCAACCGAATTGTGTCTTGCGGCTTTTTTATTTGCTCTTTAAGTCAGAGTGAATTCCCAGCACAGCCAAGCGTGTTTAAACTTTAAACCTCTTTCATTATCTTTTAATCATGAAAACTTCCAAAAATAATTCACGTAAGATCTGCATATAAGAATTGAGACTAATGCTCGTTTGGAACGTTAGCAGGTGTGGTAATCTCAAACTCAATTTTGACCTTAATATAGCCAGTATCTCTTAAAATTCAAAACATAAAAATTATAAATATTATTTTTAGTATTTCATATCATCTTGAATCATCTCAATCGAAATTCGAATGAGAGAGTTATGCACAAATTACGAAACGATGTCAAAATTATCCAAAATCGCTCAATTAGATTCGTTTGCACTTAATGCCTTTATTTACATCCTAAATCAAAATATAAGAATAATGAGTATATTTAGGCATCAAATAAATATAAAAGATTAAACATTAAGAGAAAAAAATATGACATTTTGCATTCTCATCAATGAGCATTAAAATTCTGACTCATTTATGTATACATATTTCCAATATTTATTTATCTTTTTAATTCATGTATTGTCATTCCCTAAGTTCATATATCTTTTTAATATAATGTATCCTCTTATGTCAATAAAAGTGAGTCTTGAGGAGCATTTCTAATTGACATGCAACAGGAAAGTTGAAAGAAATAATTTAAAGAACTTGATTCATATATTGTAATCCTTCAATCTCTTATTATTTTTCTATAGTTTTACAACAAATTACTAGTTTTTTTTGGCTTTTGGAAAATGGTGGAAGGAAATTCTTTTATTTCTTTTACATTTTCATAATTATCTAATTATTTGTTGTTAAAGTATTTTTGACAATTTATAACCAAAATCTTGTAAACTATTTATCTCTCTAGACTATAATCTTCTCAAAATTAGTACTTTTATATCAATAATATTTTTTTTAAAAATTTATATTTTCACAAATGGTCAATTTTTTAAAGAAATTGGATCAATATCTCAAAGGTGGCATTTTTGTCAAATCTCAATTATAACAAATATGACCGTGAGAAAAAAGCTAATTGGAAGAAAAGTTTATTTTGTTAGTTAGACAAAAAAAAAAAAAAAATCTAACAATACGTCACAAAATTTATAAAAAATTTATTTTTTCACATGTTAATTATTAATACGCTAAAAATTAGAAAATATGAACTTCAAAATTTGATTTTTTTTAAATATAATAAAATATAAAAAATAATTTATGGATAAGCAGTAACTCCCTAGCTAGCTAGGCAGTTATCATTTAAATCTAAAAAATTTCATACAAATATTTCGAGAGGGTTTTTTTTATCAAAAGTTAATATTTTTACTAAAGTTTAGGCAGCAGACTCCTATCGTACAGTGGTTCAGAATATTCTGCTTAGTTAAATGAGAAGATTGATTAAAATTTGAAGGATTTGGACTAAAAAGATTTTACATTGGTTTGGCTATTTTCAAAATTATTTGACTATCTTGTATAGTGGTTACCTATAAATGGAAGACTATAGTTATATAGCCAAATATTAAAAAAGTATTTCTCATTCCAAAATGTGAAAAATATAGTTTTTGAAAATAGCATTAAATGATCTCTGAAAATAGTATTTATTAATTTAATAATATTTTATTATTATAGAAGAAATAAATGACTAATTTAATATGAACTTTGAATTTAAATTATTAGGACAAATATAAAGAAATAGAATATTAGCTAAAATGTAAAAATACATTTGCCTAAGCTATTGAGAATGCTCTCACGAATATGTCGAACAAGTGTAGTTGAGCTATCTTAATATTTTATTATTTTTTCACAGATAAGACGTTTCTTTCAATTTCATTTTGAAAAGAAAAATTTACTTATATCTTCTAAACGACACACAAATATATAATTTGTCATTTTCATCTTTTTATTTAAACATATATATATAGATGTGAAAATACATATATTTAAATAAAAAATAAAAATAATAAAGCACATATTAGTTTGTAATGTAGGGATAATAAATAACATTTCATTTCTCACCCCTATTATGGTGCTGTAGAACAATAATGGAGATTGTAAGGATTAAATCGAATAGAAACTGAATGAAAATATTGATATTTTTGGATAGAAAATTGATACTATACTCCGTAAATTTAGCTTTCATTTTTTTAAGTTTTTTTTTACTTAATGATTAAAAAAGTAACTATTAAAATATTAGTGTTATTTTTGATTTTTTTAAAATGTTTAAAGATGTTTAAAAAATATTTGAAAGAAAAAGAAAAATGTAATTTGTATTAGGAGCACACTAAGTGATTAAATTTGGGTGCCATAATAGCACTATCATTTCAAAAAGTTTATACAACCTTTTATTATTTACACAACTTCCACACACTACATTTTTTTTTATTTTACTTTTATCAAATATTTGATATATAAATAATGAATAAAAAAAATCAAATTAGTTTAAAAAGAACAAATTCAAAATAAAATATTACAATATTAAAATAAAATAAAATATTAAAAAATAAAAATAAAATAAAATAAAAATTAAAAAATGATAATGTGTGGAAGTTGAGAGGTTGTGTAGAAGAATTCCTACCTTTTTGGATAAAAATAATGTTACGTACCGTCGTGAAAATATGTAATTGAGGTATGATAACTTTGAAAAATAGTAAGATCTACCATTAAATATTAATTTTTTTTTATATGAATCTCATATTTATTTACTTTTTCTTTTAAAGTAATTATGCGATATTTATATATTCAAAACTGCAACAATCAGTTCTCTTTAGCTAATAGAAAAAGTTATATGGGGATGATTGGAGGCTCCCAACCTCCATATTCTCAAAGTCTTACAGGCTTATTCTTAGGAGTATGACCAGTATGATTTGATCTGATTTTTAAAAATATTTTAGAATCAAACTGATTGTCCCCTTAAGTGATAGTTTCAGTTTTATCGATTTCAGCTCGGTTGGACTTATTTTCTGGATATATATATATATATATATATATATATATATAGGCTGCAATTGCAATGGTTCCTGTTGCAAATCTGGAGTTAAGACAATTAATGTTTTAACTAAGGAGGAGGAACAAGAGAACCTTCTTCTAAATTTGATTTCTCAAATTGAGATATTGAGCTAAAAGAGAAATATCTCGCCCAGCTCAAGAAGACTATGACTCGTAGAGAGTTGTCATCTTCTCAAGAGAGAGTCAATCCTCTCTTTGAGAGACTTCAACTTAATCCTCATCCGTGGACCGATATCCACACCAATTTAATTAGAGAAATCAAGACATTTGTTAAAACTCTTCCTTGTCTTGGTATTTCTAATTCTAATTATTTTAAAATTGTCGAAACCGATGCCTCGAACATTGGTTACGGTGGCATTCTGAAACAATGTGTTTCACCAGGTTCATCCGAACAAATAGTTTGATTCCATTCCGGAACCTGGAATCATGCACAGATAAACTATAGTACTATTAAAAAAGAGATTTTATCTATAGTACTATGTATATCTAAATTTCAATCTGATTTATTAAATCAAAAATTTCTTCTTCGCATTGATTGCAAAAGTGCTAAATATGTTTTAAAAAAAGATGTTGAAAACATTGTATCTAAACAAATTTTTGCACGCTGGCAAGCGATTTTAAGTATTTTTGATTTTAATATTGAATACATATATATTTATATAATATAGTATATATAATATATTAATATAGTGCTAATATATTATGATTGTATTTTAGATATATAGTGATATATTATAATATATGATATAATGATATATTATAGTTTATTATATTTTGTATTATAGACTATAGTGACATCTATTATAATATATTGTGATGTCTATTATAATATATTGTGATATACTATTAATATAACTATTAGAATAATATATTATAATGATAATATATAGTTATTTATATAGGATTTTAATATTATATTAATTAGTAATTTATCGTATAATTTAAAATTTTTTAATATATAATATATATAAAAAAATCATATATAATATAAAAAATCATATAAAAATATTTAATACAATATAATATATATATGTATATATATAAATTGATCTGGTCTAGTTTGGTCTGCATTAAAAAAAGAAAATTAGAATTGAACCGATTTTGATCAGTTTTGAGAAAAATGAAATTGGTACCAGATCTAACCAAATTCAATACCAAGCTAAACTCATCAGTCCAGTCTAATTCAATCTGGCTTACCGATTCACCAATTTTCTTTTTCACCCTTACTTGCTTCATTCCCATTTCTTTCTTGTCTTCACTCATATATTCTCTCTCTGACTAACAAATCATTACTAAAACAGACACTGACATGGCACCCCAAAATAACAGAATATAAATTAGAAAAATAATGCTATTGCATGTGTAGGGACTCGGGGGGGGGTTAATTCATGAGCCTTGGGCTGGTCTAAGCTAACCCAGGCCCCAAAGTCCAGGTAACATACTAAGAACGAGTCAAAGAAAACCGGGCTTGCCCAGGAGGCCCATAGTAGGAAAGGGAACAAGACACACCAAGCACGAGGCCCATCCAGGAGAAAGAAGGGCTAACAAGCCACCACCAAGTGTCAGAAACAACTCTGACACCCAAGTACCAATGATAGTCTACTAAAGTATTGGATAGGTGGCTAGCAGTAGAGGTGCATGGTGTTAAAGACAATCTAAACACTCAAGTACTAATAGTTGAACAAGCCTGAGTTGTACTGGCTCACTCCATGGTTATGCCACATTAAATGGAAAATGATTTGAGTAGGACATCGTAAAGGTGTCAGTGGTCGCTATGATCGATTGTGAGTTCACTGCCACTTGATAAAAGACTAACATAGAGAGCGGCTGGGGTACGGGCAACACCCACACAACCTGCCTGTAGGTATATGTGACATCTTTGAATCATCTTGTTAGAAAATCTCATTGGTCAAGTATATAAATACCTCATATTCTCCTGTTAGGAGCTCTCTAATTCACTCTCTTATTTTTTATTCTTACCATTCGAGTTCACATATTTTTCCAACTTTAATTTAAGTATTGGAGGTATTACGATTCCCTCGAGATTCCATCATTCTCAGTTGTTGCGAATACTTGACTAAGCACAACGATGTGGATTTGCCCAGACAGTGAAACACGACATTGGCAACATATTTATATATATAAAGAGCCTATCTAACGAAAATTCTTGTTTTAATGAATCCGTTAACTTTAATCTATTATGATGTCCTATATTTAACTCTGTTTAAATTCCTCCGTCCACAAGTTATTATGGAACTACCATAAGTGATTTAAACTTCATTAAATAATGCCTTTGAATTGATAATTTCAAAACAATAATTTATTTTCTGAATTGATAATTTCAAAACAATGGCAGTTTTACGTCCGTTTATGAATTGACACCCTATTTATTACTCATGAACCGAAAGATTTTCACTAAATGAAATTATGAGTTCTCAGAATTTACTCTAATTTAGCTGGTACATATTTCAATTTAACAATAAAAAAAAAATTCAAAACAATGGCAGTTTTACATCCGTTTAAAAAATCGATTCGAATTAATAATTTCAAACGCCTGCATGTCTGTCCTTTATTTATTGATGCCCTATTTATTACTCATGAAACGGAAGAATTTTCACTAATTGAAATTATGAGTTCACGGAATTGACTATAATTCAGATGGTACAGATTCCAATTTAACAATAAAAAGAAGAAAAATTACATATCAGACATTAATTTCGTCAAATTAACGTTACAATTCTCCAATTCACAATTCCTACATATTAAAGCACAGACAAATGAATAAGATTTAAAGAATAACTCACAGAAACACGTAAACAATATTTTCACAAGCAAGGAAATCTCATCTTTCTCCTTCAGTTTGCTTTCATCTCTGTGCAATTTACCTTATCAAAAAAAAATAATCGTGAAATGTAAGAATCCCTAATTTTTATTTATCTGTAGTCTTTATGGTTTTTGGATATTCTAATTTATTTTCTCTATTTACTTTAATCTTACAAAAATTTGTTTAATCTGTTATTTTTTAGTCAATGAATATTTCTACATTTGTTCTTTGTTTTTCTGTAAGTATAAATGATTTTAAGTACCAAATATTTAGGAATGATTTGGTTTTATTGGTTGCGTCTTTTATTTTTATTTAATCAAACCTACCCTCCCTTGTTCTTTATGAGAGGTTATAATATAGTGATCCATATGGAAATTAATCCCTATTCCCAAAAGTCATGAGTACTTTCCATTTCACAAACTAAATAGTAAAAGTACAGGAAAAGAATGGTTTCAATGCAAACTAAGTTTGCAGTAAAGGATTTTAGGCAATTCTATCTATATTAATCACCTTTTGTTAGATCTTCAAATATATGGTTTCTATTTATCTTGTCTTCTAAATCTCAAAATCAAAATTTTCCTCTATTTTGGTTTCAGATTGTATTGATCTTTCTACTGTTGGGAGGCATTCAGATTTTTCTAGGTTTAAGGTATTCATCCATATCTTTATTGATTTATTTTTTAATTTCTTGAAAATTTACTTTTTATTATTAATTTTACTAATTCTTTTAAACTTCATCTACTGTTTTTAATATGCATTAGAAAAAATAATTGAATTTTGTTGGGAATAAACCGATAAAACAAATAATACAGATATGAAATCAAATGCAACGGTAGCAACGAAGAAAAATAAAACAGTAAACAACAATAGAATACACAGATTTAAGTGGATCAGCTCAAACTGAACTTACATTCACTGTGGAGTTGGTCTCAAAACTTCACTAGATCAAATGGAGATTACAGAGAGAATCAAACAATTTTTACAACAAAAATCACTCACCTCACGTATTTATACTTCAAACACTTAAGAAAATGGAGAAGAAATGATCTTGGGAGGTACTCTGTTCTTTGATGAAAAAACAGAAGTGTGGGAGTTCGTAGGGGACGAACGCATAAATGAGATCGCGATATTTATATTTATGCGATCTCGCTCGAGTGAGAGTTAATATTGCTCGAGCGAACACTGCTAAGTTAAGCTCGCTCGAGCTGAACGTCGAGCGAGGGTCGAGCGTAGTCTCAACCTGAATCTCGCTCGAGCGGGACCTCGAGCGAGAGTCGAGCGAACTCTCTAGTTGGACTCTCGCTCGAGCGGGAATACTTTACTCGAGCGAGAGTGCAAGGGAGGCGTGTATTCAAGCCATATCTCAACAAATTTCTACCTTGGCTTGAATACTCACAAGCCTCACTAAACCCAAATCAACAAAAGAAACCAACCTCATCAAAATCCCCTAAGGAACCTGGAAACCTCGAATTCTAATCAAGTCCAAACAAAGTTTGATCTTATGTACTGCAACTGGCTTTGTCATCATGTCTGCTAGATTATCTGAAGTAGCAATCTTCTAAATACTGTACCATCTGCAACTACGTCTCTGAGAAAATGATACCTGACATCGATATGCTTCGTCCTCTCATAATACATTTGATTTTTGGTCAAATGTATAGCACTCTGGCTATCACAAAACATTGTCATCCCCTCCTGCTGAAGACTCAAGTCACTGATCAGCCCCTTCACCTAAATGGCCTTCTTGACAGCTTCAGCTGTTGCCATGTATTCTGCCTCCGTAGTTGATAAAGCAACAGTTGATTGAAGTGTTATTTTCTGTAGAATTATAGAGAGATTTATGTTTGAGGATCTGTTAGCAATATTAGGGGCTAATATCTAGGAGATCTACAGCTAACAGATCAGTTTTTCTTATCTCATGATTTTAGGAGATTTGGTAGTCTGTTACCAAATCTGTAGATATAAGTTTCTTGTTTTATAGCTTTCAGTTTAAGGTAGTTCTGTTTTCCTTTCTAGATTAGCTGTAAATATCCCTAAAATAGATGAGCATTATCATCTATTTAAAGAGGGGCCTGTAACCTTATTTTCGAAATAGTGGAATATTACTCTTTCCTTCCACAAACGAGATGGTATCAGAGCAATCTCTGAACCCTAATTCCCTCATATGACCAAATACGGGAAACGTGATTCAAGAGCTACCGTTTCCCAAATCACCTCCAATCAGGAAGCCATGGCTTCCAACAATGATAGTAACCTCATGCCCATTATAGGACACAAATTGAATGGGAACAACTATCTCCAATGGTCCCATTCTGTAATGATGTTCATATGCAGAAAGGGCAAAGATGATTATCTCACCAGAGATGCTGCCAAACCAAACAAGACGGATGAAAAGTTCAAAGTCTGGAATGCCGAGAATAATATGGTCATGTCATGGATCATTAATTCCATGACAAATGACATTGGAGAAAACTTTCTTCTCTATGGAACAGCAAAGGAGATTTGGGATGCTGCCAAGGAAATATATTCTAACAATGAGAATACATCAGAATTATTCGAGGTGGAAAGTGTTCTTCATGACTTCCGCCAAAGAGAATTAACAGTGACTCGATACTTCAACACTCTCAATCGGTATTGGCAGCAGCTAGACTTATTCGAGGAGCACAATTGGAGCTGTCTGAATGATGGAATCAGGTATAGACAAATAATTGAACGGAAAAGAATATACAAATTTTTGATTGGATTAAATAAGAACCTTGATGAAGTACGAGAAAGAATTTTAGGATCCAAACCACTACCAAATATCCGAGAAGCTTTTTCAGAAGTTCGAAGAGAGGAAAGTCGAAAGAAGTTCATGATGGGATCTCAAGATTCTGTGACAAATCCTGAGAGTTCAGCACTTGTGGTGAGAGGGAATACATCCAACAACAACAATGATCACAAACCAAAGAAAGGGCGACCATTGTGTGATCATTGTCGACGTCCTGGTCACACCAAGGACAACTGCTGGAAGATTCATGGCAAACCAGCAGATTGGAGGCCTTCCCGGTTTGCCAATGACAAAGAAGGACGAGGCAACCTTGCTTCCATGGATGAACAACCCCCACCCAAACCAACTCCCTTCAGCAAGGAACAGATAGAGATATTGCAGAAAATGTTCAGCCAATCCTTGCCTGCACCAGCTCCCACTGTGGTTGGTACCGGATCTCTGGCACAAAAAGGTAATTTTTTAAGTGCTCTAAATGCTAACAAGGAGAGGCTCAGTCCATGGATTATAGACTCAGGAGCTTCTGATCATATGACTGGAGATGAGAAGCTGTTTTCAACTTACACCCCATGCTATAAAAATTTAACTGTGCGAATAGCTGATGGGTCACTCTCACAGGTGGCTGGTACATGCTCGATTCAAATTTCAGAGAACATCACTCTTGATTCCGTTCTACTTGTACCAAAATTAAATTGCAATTTACTGTCCATTAGTAAACTCACTCGGGATCTCAACTGTGTTACTAAATTTGGCTCAAATCTGTGTGTATTTCAGGTCTTGGACTCGGGGAAGACGATTGGCAGTGCTAAGATGTGTTTGGGGCTCTATCTTCTAGAGGCTAATGATCCTCCTCAAAGAGCAATTTATCAATCAGATTGTTCAGTGTCCAGTAGTCCTATTTCTTTGTCTGTGAGTCAGTCTAATAATGATAGTGCAATTATGTTATGGCACTATAGGTTAGGTCATCCAAATTTCTTGTATCTTGAGAAGTTGTTTACTTCATTATTCCATAGTAAAAATCCAAATGAATTTCAATGTGAGATCTGTCAATTCTCTAAACATATTCGCAATTCTTATCTTAACAGATCCTACAAAGCATCTCAATCTTTTTCCATGATTCATAGTGATATATGGGGCCCTTCTAGGATAAAAAATGTTACTGGGTCTCGCTGGTTCATTTCATTTATTGATGATCACACTAGACTCACATGGGTATTCCTCATGAAAGAAAAATCTGAGGCAAACCAGATCTTCAAAACCTTCAATACCATGATCCAAACACAATTCCAAGCAAAAATTCAAATTCTGAAAACTGACAATGCCAAAGAGTATTTCAATTCTAGCCTTAATGATTATCTCATGAGTCATGGTATTGTTCACCAAAGTTCTTGTGTTAACACTCCTCAGCAAAATGGTATTGCCGAAAGAAAAAATCGGCATCTTCTTGATGTGGCTCGGTCTCTTATGTTCTCTACCCATGTACCAAAATATTTCTGGGGTGAAGCCATCCTTACTGCTGCATGCCTCATAAATAGGATGCCATCTTAGATTCTTAACTTCTAGACTCCCTGTCAAATTCTTCTTCAGTCCTTTCCCACTACTCGTCTCATCTCCACCATCCCATTCAAAGTTTTCGGGTGTTCAGCTTTTATCCATGTCCATCAACAACACCGGGACAAACTTGATCCTAGAGCTCATAAATGTATTTTCCTTGGGTACTCTCCAACTCAAAAAGGATATAAATGCTACTCACCGGTCACTAAACAATTCTATCACTCCATGGATGTCACCTTCTTTGAGTAACAACCTTATTTCCCCAAATCTGATATTCAGGGGAGACAAATTTTATCCTAGAATATCAGCTTTGGGATATTGAAGAATCACCTTATGTCTCTCCTAATTCTGACCAAACTTGTCCATCACTAAATCATGAATCACTTCCTCCTCAAAACCTCTTCCTTGAGTCTTCTTACTTCCTAGAACCTCCTACTCAAGATCAAGCCAACAATCCACCTCAAAATCTGGTCACTATTCAATCAACAAAGAGTAATGAATTGATTACCTACTCAAGGAGGAGAAAGAACCAAAAGGAGATGGAACAACAAGCATCTCTTGAGCAAACCCAAGAGTCTGACTCAAGTCCTAGACCAAGTGAAGATCCACCAGGTAACATTAATCCCGAAACTAATGATGACAGTGGCCTTCCTATTGCTGTGAGAAAAGGGGTAAGATCATGCACAAAACATCCGATATACACATTTGTGTCATATGAAGGATTGTCACCGAAGTTCAAAGCTTTTGTTGCCAACCTCGACAACATCCAAGTTCCTAATAATATACAAGAAGCTCTCAGCTCACCATAATGGAAATCAGCAGTGTATGAAGAAATTCATGCACTAGAGAAAAATGGAACTTGGGAAATCTCTGACTTACCAACCGGGAAACGCCTAGTAGGCTGCAAATGGATCTTCACAGTAAAATATAATGAAGATGGGAGTGTTAATCGGTTCAAGGCATGGCTGGTTGCAAAGGGATTCACCCAATCATATGGAATCAATTATGAGGAGACATTTGCTCCTGTGGCCAAGTTAAACACAGTTCGAGTTTTATTATCTTTGGCTGCAAACCTTGACTGGCCTCTCCACCAACTAGATGTCAAGAATGCCTTTCTAAATGGGGACCTAACTGAAGAAGTGTACATGGAAATTCCCCCTGGATTTGAGACACAAACTACATGCAACAAGGTTTGTAAACTTAGGAGATCTCTATATGGGCTCAAGCAATCTCCAAGAGCTTGGTTTGAAAGATTTACAAAGGTAGTGAAGAAGCATGGCTACTCTCAATGTCAGACGGACCATACACTATTTGTTAAACACTCTTCTGCAGGAAAACTTGCTGTCCTCATAGTGTATGTGGATGACATAATCCTAACAAGAGACTATGAAGAGGAAATCTGCACCATCAAAAGTTTACTAGCTGCAGAATTTGAAATCAAAGACCTTGGGAATCTTAAATATTTCCTAGGTATGGAGATTGCAAGGTCAAGAAAGGGAATCTCTGTCTCACAGAGAAAATATGTCCTAGATCTCTTAAAAGAGACTAGAATGCTCGGGTGTAAGCCGGTAGATACTCCTATAGATCCAACTATCAAACTAGGAGTTAAGGAAAATTGTGCACCCGTGGACAAAGGAAGATACCAAAGATTAGTAGGTAAACTAATATACCTATCTCACACACGACCAGACATTGGATTTGCTGTTAGCATGGTAAGTCAGTTCATGAACAATCCAAATGAAGAACACATGGAAGCTGTGTATAGAATCCTGAGATACTTGAAACTAACACCAGGTAGAGGATTATTTTTTGAGAAGAACCCAAGAAGAGATATTGAAGTGTTCAGCGATGTTGATTGGGCAGGATCAGTACAAGACCGAAGATCAACTTCAGGATATTGCACTTTTGTGTGGGGAAGTAAGAAGCAGTCAGTGGTGTCAAGTAGCAGTGCAGAAGCTAAATTTTCGGGCAATGGCACAAGGTATTTGTGAGGGAATTTGGTTAAAAAGGGTGCTAAAGGAATTAAAAATTTCATATGAAGAACCTATGAAAATGTTCTGTGATAATCAATCAGCAATCAGCATTGCCAAAAATCCAGTTCATCATGATAGAACAAAACATGTGGAAATTGATCGACATTTTATAAAGGAGAAGATAGAGGAAGGAATAATCAAGATGTTGTACGTGCCTACATGTCTTCAGACAGCAGATATCCTTACCAAGGCTCTATCGAGAAAGGTGTTTGATGATCTAAGTTCCAAGCTGGGGTTAATTAATATTTACCGCCCAGCTTGAGGGGGAGTGTAGAATTATAGAGAGATTTATGTTTGAGGATCTGTTAGCAATATTAGGGGCTAATATCTAGGAGATCTACAGCTAACAAATCAGTTTTTCTTATCCCATGATTTTAGGAGATTTGGTAGTCTGTTACCAAATCTATATATATAAGTTTCCTGTTTTATAGCTTTCAGTTTTAGGTAGTTCTGTTTTCCTTTCTAGATTAGCTGTAAATATCCCTAAAATAGATGAGCATTATCATCTATTTAAAGAGGGGCCTATAACCTTATTTTCGAAATAGTGGAATATTACTCTTTCCTTCCACAAACGAGACAACTAATTGCAGAACCACACAAAGTGAAAACATAGCCTGTCAATGATCTTCTCTTGTCTAAATCCCCAGCATAGTCAGAATCAACAAACCCAACAACATCAGAACTAAGATTAACATCTCTATCAAATAATAAGCCAACATGCGAGATTCTCTTCAAGTACCTCAAAATTCATTTCACTGCCTGCCAGTGAACTCTACCAAGTTTAGCCATATACCTGATAACCACTCTCACTTCCTGTGAAATATCCGGACGGGTACAAATCATGGCATACATAATGCTGCCAACTGCACTAGAGTAAGGAACTCTTGTCATGGACTGTTCCTCTTCATCTGTCTGGGGAGATAGGTAAGCTGAAAGTCTAAAATGCATCGCCAATGACATGCTTACATGTTTGGAGTTAGACATTCCAAACCTGTTAAGAACCTTCTCATTGTACTTTTTCTGGGATAAGTACAACTTCTCAACTTTCCTATCCCTGTGAATTTCTATTCCCAAAATCTTCCTAGCAGCACCTAAGTCTTTCATCTCAAACTCATTTCTAAGTTGAGTTTTCATCAAATCAATATCAACCATGCTTTAGCAGCTATAAGCATGTCATCAATATAAAGTAATAAGTGAATGAAAGACTTATCAGGTAATTATTTATGATACACACAACAATCATAACTACTTTTCAAATAACCATGATTAATCATAAACAAATCAAAACGTTTATATCATTGCCTAGGCGACTGCTTCAAACAATACAAAGACTTCTTCAGTCTGCATACTTGGTCCTCTTTGCCTTCAACAATGAACCCCTCTGGCTGACGCATATAGATAGTCTCTTCAAGCTCGCCTTGTAGAAATGCTGTCTTCACATTAAGCTACTGAAGCTTCAGATCAAACAAAGCCGTGATGGCTAGTAAAACTTTGATTGAACTGTGTTTTACTACTGGAGAGAACACTTCATTGAAGTCAATCCCCTCTCTCTGACTGTAGCCTTTAGCAACTAGGCGTGCTTTGTATCTTGCATTTGTCTCAGACTGGATTCCCTTTTTTCTCTTGAAGACCCATTTGCAGCCAACAACCTTAGTCTTCGCTAGTAACTTAACCAAATCTCAGGTTTGGTTCTTGTGAAGAGATTCAATCTCTTCAGTTATAGCTGAGCACTACTGAGCAGACTCGGTACTTTTCACAGCCTCTGAGTAATTGGAAGGCTCCTGCCCAACAATTTCTTTTATTGTAGCGAGTGCATACATAACCATGTCTGCTTGAGCATATCTCTGAGGTGGTCTGATCTGCCTCCTCTGTCTACCAGTAGCTATACTGTACTGCTCCTCAGCCAGTGCTTCATCCTCTGATTCAGAATCATGCTCATCAGCTATAGCATGATCCTGAGAATCAGGTGGTGTCCTCTGTAGAGCTTGTTGTAGCTCCACCTTCTTCCTTGTAGACACAGGAATCTCCTTTCTCGGATTAAGTATAGATTTTTCATCAAAAGTAACATTTCTGCTAATCACGAATTTGGGTGACTTGGGATCAGTACACCACAACCTTTATCCCTTGACTCTAGTACCATATCCCATAAATATGCATTTCTTTGCCCTAGGTTCTAGCTTACCATTATTAACATGAAAGTAAGAAGGATAACAAATTTTTTTAAATTTGAATAATCACAAGGTGCATCAGACCATACCTGATTAGGTGTCTTCAAACCAATAGCTGTAGCTGGAGAGCGGTTCATCAGAAAGTAGGCTGTGTTGACTGCTACCGCCCAAAAGTCTTTTGACAGGCCAGCATTGGAGAGCATACTACGTGCTCTCTCTAATAGGGTTCGATTTATCCGTTCAGGTACCCCATTTTGTTGTGGAGTGTGCCTAACTGTACAGTGCCTGACAATCCCTTTATTCTTGCAGAACTCATCAAAGTCACTACTACAAAATTCCATTCCATTGTTAGTGCGAAGTCGTTTAACCTTCTTGCCAGTCTAGTTCTCTATCAGAACTTTCCGCTGCTTGAAATTCTTGAAGACATCACTTTTCTACTTTAGAAAATAAACCCACACCTTCTGTGAGTAATCATCGATCAAAGTAAGCAACTAGTTTGCTCCACCTTTCGATGGAACTAAGGATGGACCCCAAAGGTCGGAATGAATGTAGTTCACTGTACCTTTAGTGCTGTAGACCCCTGTTACAAACCGGAGTCTGCTCTGTTTGCCAAACACGCAGTGCTCACACAGGTCAAGTTTGCCAAGATTCTGATTCCCTAACAACCCTTACTTATTGAGGATAGACATCCCCTTCTCACTCATATGGCCCAGTCTCATATGTCATAAATGAGTGAAATCTAACTCTGCCTCATCATATACTGATACTGCAGTTTCACCACTGACAGTATTGTCCTGTAGGAAATAGAGACCATCTTTTTGATCTCCCTTCAAAATAATCATGGAGTCTTTACTAACTTTCAGTACTCCACTTTGTCCCGTGTACTTCAACCCTAAAGAATTAAGGGCTCCCATGGAGATAAGATTTTTTTTTTCAGATCTGGAATGTGCTAGACATTGGTCAATGTCCTAACTATCCCATCAAACATCTTGATCTTCACTGAATCCATTCCCGCAATTTTGCAAGCTGTGTCGTTACCCAACAAAATAGAATCACTATTGACTTATTCATAAGTCATGAAACAGTCCCTTTTGGGGCACATGTGAAAAGTGCAAGCTGAGTCCATGACTCACTTGTCACTAAATCGACTGGTTGGATCACTGATTACAAGGACCACATCTGAGCTATCAGATTCATCAGCAACACTGACGGCATTAAAGGAACTCGTGGATTCCTCATTCTTCTTTAGCTTAGTACACTCACTCTTGTAATGTCCAAACTTCTGGCAGTAATAACACTTGATGTTTTTCTTGTTGGACTTGGATTTCCCCCGACTTACCTCTGCCCTTCTCTGAACCCTTATTATTGGATTTTCCTCTGTTGGAGAAATCTTTGACAATCAACCCACTAGCTTGAGTTTCACCACCCTTATCACTGTACTTGTTCCTTAACTCATTCGAGTTCAAAGCTGACTTCACATCAGCTAAGGAGATGGTATCTCGGCCATATAGCATAGAATTTACAAAATTCTCAAATGATGCAGGTAATGAATACAATACAATTAAAGCTTAATCTTCATCATCAAGTTTGATGTCAACATTTCTAAGATCCATAACAATTTTGTTAAACTCATCTAAGTGTTCAGTAACAGACGAACCCTCATTCATCTTGAGAGTATATAACCGTTATTTCAAATACAACCGGTTAGTAAGTGATTTCTTAATGTACAAGCTCTCAAGCTTGTTCTAGAGACCCTCAGCAGTCTCTTCCTCAGCTATCTCTCTTAAAACTCCATCAAATAAAGATAATAAAATAGTGTTGTATACCTTCTCTTTATCGTCATTAGACAGTACAAGAGAATCAGGAGACCTCTCCTCAAGAACTTTGAACAACCCTTGTTGGCGCAACAAAACTTTCATCTTCAAGTGCCATAAACTGAATCTGTTCTGTCCATCAAACTTCTCTACTTCAAATCTAGCTGTGGTCATCCCTTCTGTCCTTCATAGAGTTATATAGCTCTGATACTAGTTTGTTGGGAGTAAATCGATAAAACAAACAACGCAGATATGAAATCAAATGCAGCGGTAGCAACGAAGAGAAATAAAACAGTAAATAACAACAGAACACACAAATTTAAGTGGTTCAGCTCAAACTGAGCTTATATCCACTGTGGGGTTGGTCTCAAAACTTCACTAGATCAAATGGAGATTATAGAGAGAGAATTAAACGATTCTTACAACAGAAATCACTCACCTTACGTGTTTACACTCAAAACACTCAAGAAAATGGAGAATAAGTGATCTTGGGAGGTGCTCTGTTCTTTAGTGGAAAAATAGAGGTGTGAGAGTTTGTTGGGGACGAATGCAGAAATGAGATCGTGATATTTATATTTATACGATCCCGCTCGAACGAGAGTTAATCACGCTCGAGCGAACACTACTAGGTCAAACTCGCTTGAGCTGAACGTTGAGCGAGGGTCGAGCTTAGTCTCTACCTAAATCTCACTCGAGCGGGACCTCGAGCGAAAGTTGAGCGAATTCTTAGGTTGGACTCTCGCTCGAGCGAGAATACTTCGCTCGAGCAAGAGTGTAGGGGAGGCGTGTATTCAAGCCATATCTCAACAAATTTCTTTTGGAATTTGATTATTTTCAAAAACCCATTTAATAGTTACAGAATTATAATAGTAAATTCCAAGGAAAAAATAACAATAAAGATGAAATAAATGGACTGAAACAGAGGCATTAAAAAATTAGAAATTGACTACATAAATGCATAACATTAGTTCATTTAATTAAGACTCCAAATCACAGATAAAAAATATAATTTAAAACAAACTGGAATTAACAAGGCATAATTAACAAAAGTAATTAACAAAGCAAGCTGAAATTAACAAAAATGGCAACTCAGAACTAAAGAAAACTAGTTAACAACACCCACAGATAAAACATTTCTTTAGATAAATTCAAATTTGCTAAATAATAGATATAAAATTATAATAGTAATACTAGATCCAATCACATATACAAACACTGTCAAAACAGACCCCAAGATTCAGGTACACAAATCTATCATTTTCTTGAAAATTGATTTTTTCTTTTTTTATTAATTTTTCTAATTCTTTTAAACTTCATCCTCTGTTTTTAATATGTATTAGAATAAATAATTGAATTTCTTATGAAATTTAATCATTTTCAAAATTACATTCATTACAATCCTAAAAATTGCATGACAAAAGTCCTAGTAAAATTTTTACAAACAGTCCACTTCAACATATAAAAGCATAACAATTATTTTTTACAAAAGTTATTTGAAAAGCTCATAAAACAGAATTCCAAATAACTTCCTTCAATATACATGGCTAATAATAGTTTGGTTAACATTAAACAACAATCAAACCAAAGAAATCCAAGTTAGAATTTAATACATTTGATAAATCTCTTCCTACAACACAAAATGGAGTAGACAAAAGGTAGATTCGGTTTGGAAAGTTAGAGAACACACTAAACAAACGTGCTTTGCACATTACTCCCACCTAAGACTAATAAAATACTAGTAAAATGACTAGTTCCACTTAAGGCTCCATTTGAAACTTAAACTTAATTGAGATCAACTCAATTCATCAATTCAATTTAATCTAATGTTAAATTGATTTAATATCGTACTTAAATTTCAAATTATTAAACTAATCTCAACTTAAAACATCTTTACATACACTAGAATCTATCATTTTTTTCAATTTAACATCTTTTTATATGCGAAATCCGTAATTTTTTTAAATTTTTTATAAATACATCTAAATTTATTTTAAGTAGATTTTATAAAATTTATTTTATTATCTTAACTTATTATTATTTATAAACAACTTAACCCTTCTCAATTCAGGTCAACATCATGGGAAAGACTCTAATTAAAACGGTGTGCTTCATCTTGCTGTTGTTGCGTTTTGCTTCACTTACGCCAAAACGATCCGTTCGATGAAGGCTCCTCTAACTCGAGTTCAGAGCAGAACTCCTCTCCCCTGTCGAAGCCTTCTGAGTTTATAACACCCCCTCGCCCTCGCCCTCGCCCTCGCTCCCCCCCCCGCCCCCATAGCCTCTCTCTCTTCTCTGAGTTTTCTGTCACCCCTTTCCACGCCGTCCGCCAACCACTGCCACGCCTTCGCCGCCTAGCCTAGTTGGTGAGTCTCTCTCTACGTCTGTGCCTTTCACTCTCGCACTCTCTCTCTATAACTCTCACTCGGTCTCCCCCCTCTCTCTACCCCCCTCCCTCCGCTATTAAGTAAATATCAAAAGAAACTTATAAAAAGAAAGTAAATTTCAAAAGAAATTCGGCAACTTGTACACCCGTCATGGCGTAAGCCATTTGAGAGAGATAGTGGGGTGCACACAAAACAAGAGAGTAGAAGGAAACAAAAAGCGAACCTTTCTACAACTTATTTTTCCCTATTCGACTAATGCAATAATTTCTCTCCTTTTTCTAACGATAATATTCTCAGAGTTGATCTATCTGTTTGTTACGGGATTTTTTTTTTGTCGATTAAGATTATTATATTCGCTCACATGTTTTTAGTCTCTATCTGTTTGTCTCTCTGACCCAAGTTCGTATCTGGGTTTTGTTGTTTTTGCAAATTAAACTAAACGTGATTAGGGGTTTGTAGTTATAATTTGTTTGTTAAATCATATTTTTTAACTTCAAATAGATTTTGGGTAATGTTTTCTCTTTGTGGATGTATCTGAATTTAGTCCAGTTAGGTTGTTTGAATCAGTTATTTTTATTTGTGGTTTTCTTGTTCCCTCAAAACTTCTGACACTTCTAACGAATTAAACACTGATTGTAACGACTTGCTGGATGCGTACGAGTTAGTTCAGACGAGTATGTGAGTTCTCAGATTTCATTACGCTTTCGAAAAGAAGTTTGTTTGTTTAGTCGTTTACGTATATTCATACACTTGCTTTTTGGTATATTCTGAAGAACTTGAAAATATGGTGCCTTGTGATCCATTTATTCCATGGAGGTTTAGAAGAGTCATTTCTCTCCATAAAGGTTGCATTGCTTGGGACATTTATCTTACTTTCTATTTAGTTTTAGGACTAATAAATTATGTTGAAAACAACAACCAAAACACCCCTGATACTATCTTCTATGCCCAATCATGTTTTATGCAAAAAGGCTAACCTAGAATCTCCTGTATTTTTTTGTTCTTAGGAGTTTTCTACAATGTAAAGGAAAACAACTATTTTCTAGAAATGCAGCTAAAGAGATTCAGTTTGATTGCCAATTAACCTTGTAGAATTTCTGATACAGAATTTGTTTTTTAATCTTGTAGACTTCGGTTGCCTCTGGTTTTCAAGTCAAGCTTGGCTAACAGAACATCCTCAAAATCATTTCAAGGCCCTGGCATGATTGAAGGCCTGAAGGTTTTGATTATTATAATGTAGTTCTTCAGCTTTGTAGTTTTTGAGGTTTTGAATCTTGATGATGCTTCAGATCCTCATACATAATGGAAGGGAATATTTGTATGAATTTGAAGTTGTTGGGATGAAGGTTTGAGATTTCTGATTTTGCTTCATTGTTGATCCTTGTGATTTTGAAGCTGGATTTGAGCAGCCCTACTTGAGCCTGCTTAATCAAAGTGGTATAATCAAGTTCAGTTAATCCGATCCGTGTGGTCCCCCTTCTTCTTCAGCATTCGTGGCTATCCTCTCTCTCTCAAGTTTCCTCATCTGAGCCTCGAAATGGATGAAACCGATGGAATTAATGGCGGATTCACAGATGAAGAAGAAGTTCAAGAACAAGGAGGAGAAGAGGCAAGAACAAGCAGCGTGTTTTCACAGCTGAAGCCCATGTGCGTAGAGCTTCTGGACCTTGTTCAAAACCCCAACAAGGATGCCTACGCAATCCCCGCTATTCTGCAAATTCTTCGCACTTCTCAGCCCTCTGTTCTCCAGCCCTTCTTTGAGTATGCAATTTTCCACACGCATTTGTACATACATATATAGGGTATATGCGAATGCATTGTACTTTTTGCAGAATAGACTTATGAATTCTATTGGGAATTGAGACAATTGGTGTATAACACAAAGTTATTTATTTTGCATATAAATAAATTGAAATTGTTGAGCTGCACTTTCAATCTTTTATTTGGTTGTCTTGGAAAATAAAATTTTTGTGATGTCATAAAATTTTGACGACACATTTTTGGACAAAAGTTTGTCTTATTTTATGGTTTTGATTGGTTGAAAGTGTAAGTTTTGGCCATAAGTGTGAATTTTGTGACGTGAATTTACTTTGGCTCCATATTAATATGGTTTGAGTGGCGTAAGAGGAAGGTTGGCTATGATTATTCTGGTGAAGGTGGTTTCTTGGTGGAAATAGGGGTGTTTCTTTATTAGAAATTTCATAGATACAGTAAGGTTTAATGAATAAAGGTACTCATATTAAGTAATTATTATTTTGTGCTCACTGCATGGTTTGCTACAAAACTAGTGGAACTTTGGATGGATTAAATTCTGCACGAAGAATTTTCCTTCTGTGTCTATTCTAGTTATGCTTGAAAAACTGATGTTGGGCACTTGTTGAATGCAATAGAAGCTGTTCAAAATTTTTGAAGGCTTGAATTGTTGATAGGAGTACCAATAAACAGAATAAAAAAAGAATTGTTGAAAGGAGTAATGGGGTTAGCTTGATGTGGTTTATAATAATACCAGCTTGCTGTTGTGTGATTGTCTTTATTGCAAACACTAGACAAGCATCTATGAAATTGTGCCAATGTTATGAAGATTATGGAATAGTTCGAATTATCATGGAATTGTTATTTGCATCTACTTCTAAAGAAGCTGGCTTTGAATTTGAAAGGTTTGATTAAGAATAGGCTTCAGAAAAGGCCACATTTGGCGGATCTTTAGGGCTGTAAAGTTGCTTCTTTACCTAAGAAATATCTTGGCCAATGCTAGGGACGTCTTTCAAGGCTAAGAATGTTTGGGATGTGGTGGTTGAGAAGATTGAGAAAAAATTGGCGGTTTGGAAGCAGCCATACTTATCAAAGGGGGTAGAAGTACTCTTACTAAAAGTATTCTTTCCAACCTCCTGACTTATTATCTTTCTTTATTTAGATTGCTTGCAGGTGTGGCAAGCCGGATTGAGCAGATGTTTCGTTCATTTTTGTGGGGTGGAATGGGAGTGGAGACTAACGCCCCTTTTGGATAGTGAAAGTGTTTCATATCATCTCATTTCATCATTACAACTTTTTTAAATTTCCACCTAAAATATAATAAACAATTCAAAAATTTTAAAATCCCAAAACAATACTAATATTAAAAAATAATATTCTAACAATATTTTATACAATTTTCAACTTTTATCTAAAACCATCTCATCTCATCTCACTATCCAAACTATACCTAAATTCCATCTTGTTAGTCGTAATAGAGTTTGTTCTCTTATTGCAAATGGAGGTTTGGGGGTTTGCAATTTGAGTAGTTTCAACAAGGCTTTGTTGGGGAAGTGGTTGTGGAGGCATCAATTGGAAGGGGAATCGTTGTGCATGGAGGTTATAACTTGGAAATATGAGAGTGATTGGGGGGGCTGGTGTTCTAAGGAGTTTGGGTAGGCTTATGGTGTGTCATTAGAAATTTATTAAGAAGGGATGGGAAAGCTTTGTTAAACATGTTAAGTTTGCTGTTGGAGAGGGTTCAAGGATCCGTTTTTAATTTGATGTTTGGTGTGGTGAGCAGCCCTATATAGAGTTTTTGCAGCTATTTTTCATATGGTAGCTCATTGGCAGGCATCCGTTTCAGATATGTTAGTCCATTCTAATGGAACCTTGCAGTGGGATTTTTGTTTTATTAGAGTTTTACAGGATTGGGAACTTGACGAGGTTTATGATTTTTTCAGCATCTTATACTCCTTTACCCAAGGAGGTAATGAGAGGGACAAATAGTTATGGAAGCCTACAGGTAGTAAAAGGTTTTCGGTTCGGTAATGTTATAAGGCGTTCGGTAATGTTATAAGGCGTTGACTGTTCAGCATAACTCTCCTTTTCCTTGGAAGCATATTTGGACGTCTGAGGTGCCTTCCAAAGTCACTTTTATTTTATTTTTTTAATTTTTTTAAATATATATTTTTTTATGGATGGCATTGCCTGGGAACATTTTGAAAATCAATAATTTGAGGAAGCGTGGCTTTGTTGTTATGGAATGGTGCTTCATGTGAGAAACATGGGAAATTTGTGGATCATTTACTTCTGCATTCGGAGGGTAAGGCTTTGTGCGTTGGTGTTTTTATTAGAGTTGAGCTGGATTGGGTGATGCAAAAGTAGTGGATTTACGTGCATGTTGGAATGGGCTTCATGGTTGTCCTCAAGTGGTTGCTGTGTGGAAGATGGTTCCTTTGTGTCTTATGTGGTGTATTTGGTGGGAAATGTAATAAATAACAAGGAGCGCACTTTGGAGGAATCTGGAATTTTTTTTGCTTTCTTTTTACCTTAATGGTTTTCTGCTATTGTGCAGCTGTGCTTAATGGAGGGTGTACCAATGATTTTTGTTTTTGTTTTATGCTTTTGGAATGTAATTAGGTGCTTTCTTTTGTATATGTACTATATACATGGGCTTTGCTATTTCATTCAATGAATAAAAGTGTCTTTCTTATTTATCAAAAAAAAAAAAAAAAAAAATCTCATTGATTGCTTCGCTCGGGAAGGGGGGGGTGTAGTGTATTAATAGAAAGCCGAAATCATATGGCCTATATTCCAAAAAGACTTAATAATGATACAATTTGAGTCCCATTAGAATCTTAAAAAGGGCAGAGACTTCTCATTCTCAAGCAATATGGGATTTCATACACCACCTACCCCTATTTTTATCATATGAGATATCACAGGGGGTGTAGGTTGTTGTCTATGTGGAAACCAAGCATATAGTGGCTTAATACTTGCAGTGTAGGCTCTGTTATAGATGACGGAAGGTAAAGATTTTGTGGACCACTCGTGGGAAGGAATTGAAACATTCTTGCTGCAATGTTGTACTAATAGCATTGGACTTTTTTATTTGGTTCGATGGAAGCAGATATAGTTACTGAAGGGTGGAGGGAGTACATTGATTTAAAGCATGCTTTCCAACTTGCCCACCTATTTTGTTTCATTTTCCACATCCTAACGGAGTTGCTAATTGTTTGGAGAAGTTACAATGGAATTTTTTATGGGGAAGGATGGGGGAGGGCACCAAGTTCCATCTTGTGAAATGGGCTAAGGTGTGTTCTCTAATAGAAAAAGGTGGGCTAGGGGGCCCCTTCCTTTGAAATGGCTTTGGTGTTATACCTTTGAATCTAAGAGCCTTCAGAGTGCATCAACTACACACTAAATATGGGAGCATGGTAGGAGGTTGGTGTTTACTTGAGGTGAATGGGTCTTTGGGGTTGGTCTTTGGAAGAATATTAGAAGAGGTCGGGGTGACTTCTCCCTGTTCGCTAGATATATGGTGGGTGATGGGTTAGAGATGTAGTTTTTGCATGATGTGTGGTATGATGATTAATCCTTGAGATGTGCATTTTCAATTCTATTTAGAATTGCACGCATGAGGAAGCTTATGCAATGGGTCACTATCATCCTCGACATGATTCTATGAAATGGGGTGTCTCTTCACCAGGGATGCAAATGATTGGGAGGGGGGTTTGTTTTCATCCTTCTTTGAGTGGCTATGCTCATGCAAAGCGGGACGAGATGGTGATGATAAAATGGTTGGATCCCATATAGGAGAGGCATGTTTCAAGTGAAGTCATACTACAAAATGTTATGTAATCATGTCAAGGCTCCTTTCCTGTGGCATTTGGAGAAATATGGCTTTTGTCATATGGATGGTTGCATTAGGGGAAATCTTCACCTTAGACAACACTAGAAGACATGGCATCATAGTGATTAACCTATGTTGCATGTGTAGGAAAAGTGAGGTAAAGATGGGTTATCCTCTTTATATTGTGAGAATACAAGCATCCTGGAGCATGATCTTCGTTATTTTGGATATCAATTGTGGAATGCCTTCCTGGGTGGTAGAGCTTTTCACAAGTTGAAAAGGGAAATATAACAATCATTAGTGTCTTCCTATGCAAAAGATGGTTCCTTGGCACTTACTATGGTGCTTATGGAGGGAAAGAAATTAGAGTAACTTTGACACCACGAGAGATTAGTGTTGGAGTTAAAAGCTTTTTATTTGAAACACCCTGACGTCCCTTTCCATCATTAGTAAATTTATCTTACGTATCTAATGCGCCTTCTTAAGAGGGCTTGTAACTGGCTTTGACGCCATTTCATTTATGAATAATATCTTTTACTTATAAAAAAAAAAAAATTATCTTACGCGGGAAAAAAAGTATAGATAACTGAAAACAGTTTATATGAAGGAAAAAGAAATACAGTGCGGAAAGTGGAAGAGAAAGGTGTTTACATAATGTTGGAATCCTCTGTTGACTTAAACTTTTTATTTATATATTTTTTTATCAACACTGTTTTCAGTGCTAGTTATGTGCTGCATTAGTTTTGCAGAGTACATACATTACCTATGCTGACTAAGGCTGTGCTTGGATATCGAGCTCAGTTGAGTTGATTTGAGTTCTTTATGATTGGTGGTAAGTTGAGATAGTTGAGTGAGTTTTGTGGGATCCACTTAGATGAGTTTAAAATATGTTTATATGTTAAGATGAATTTATATATATTTTTATGGGAATTTGTAAAGTTGGTGGGACCCCAACTGTTCACTAACACTGCTTGCAGTCCTTGTCACCCAACGTGCCAACTTGCAATGTGAAAAAAAAAATTAAAGAATTGTGCAGAAGCTGCTATGGGTGCAGAGAGAGAGAGAGAGAGAGAGAGAGAGAGAGAGTCAGCTAGAGACGAAAAAAAGAGAAGAAATAGCTGTCAGAGATTGAGAGAAGAAAAAAAAGAGTAAAATAAACCTGTCTGCTACAGTAAATTTACTTGATTTTCGTATGGATGTAGTTCAGTTGAGATGTTTGAGTAGTTGAATGAGCTTAAAATAGGCTGCACTGAGTGCAGCTTGGGAACCAAAGGCAGCCAAAAACTTTATCTTATTATTTTATTTTATCAATGCTGTAATTCCCAAGCTAGTTATATGCAATAATGCTTCCATTAAAGGAATTAGCAAAATTAGAATATGGCTCTGATCTATCATGTATTTTGTGCTTGATATCTTGATATGCCAGTACTACTTCTCTTTTCAGCTACACCTTGTTCCCATTGCTGCTTCTGTTGGATGCGGCGATTGAATGCAGATCTCCACAGAAGGTTAACGTTGAAGAAAAAATCATGGTTCCTGGTGTCCAAAGAATGCCTTATAAAGTGAGTGATTATGTGGCAGAGGGCGTGCTTCAATGTTTGGAAGAACTTCTGAAGAAGTGTCAGTTTCGATCTGTGAATCAGGTGCTCTGATTTTAAAAACAATACAAGTTGGACTTGTCTATTATCAATAGAAGTTTGGTATCTTTGGTGTGCTGTTTATCAAGGCAACTAATTATTCATTTGTGAAAAAAAAAATTAATTTAATGGAAATGCTCTTAGTTTGAAACAGGATTGTGCAAATAAATAAATCTAAGATAAAAATGGGTTTTCCATATTCCTTCCAGCTCTATAGGTCTTTCTCTTTCAACATAAATTTTAGAATTTCAATGAACATAACCTTGAGCCTCAATATTATGCTTCTTTTCCAACTATCATTACATTTTGTTATATGGACTATTTTCTTCTTCTTCTATTTTCAAATAGTTTCGAGCAATCTTAGAACATGTGATGTTAGGGCTTGGTTTATGTGCTAGAATACAGTTTTAGTTTCTTAAATGTATTTGTAACCTTTTGAGACTATAAGGTTTCAACATACCACTTCCTAATTTGGTATCCATGTTATAATTTTCCTTTTTCATTTGGATATATGGGTATTTAAAGTTGAACCCCTTGGACATTGTAGCACATTACACTCATGGCACAGTATGTGAGTCCCATGGATTAGTCATTTATCAAATTTATAATTCTTATTTTATTACTTCTTAATAGACGAAACTAAATTTATGTTTATTTGTTTGGAGAATGGAAACTATGAGGGGAAGCGGAGGGGAGAAGGGAAAGGAGTCCCCTCCCCCTCCTCAGCATGCTTTTGTAGAAGGAAAGGAGAATAATGAGAGCATAAAGATATATTTATGCAACTATACATTCACTGAAATCATTTGAAGAGGGTAAATTGAATTTTATAGACTTAGGAAATCTCCCTTCTCTTATCAACCAAACGTTGGATGAACAGGTTTTTGTGGGCTAGAAGATTCGTTATCCCTTATCTCCTCCCTCTTCTTTTCAGCCAAACATGGGTAGTTACCCTTTTATACACTCTCCCTCTTATTGTTGGTAAAAGCACGCATAAGCTTTGTTCAAGAAGTGAACTTTTGTTATTGTTTTAAAAATATTTTGAAATATCAGTTCAAGAGAAACTGATTAGGACAAATATTATAAAGTATATTGTTGGTATTGAAGAGCATTTACATGTCATGATGCCGCATGTTGTCTAATGTGATTTATATGCCTTGAACCTGACATAATTTTCCAAGTTAGCTTTCTAGATGGATTGATATTTGATTGCTTACGTTAGCATAGAGCTCAATACCTACAAGAGAATTAGATATAATTTTATGGTTTTTTTTTTTCACTGAACAAAACTATAATGATCATATGAATAGGCAAAAGCCTAGGTATACGGGACATATCAAGAGCGTCACCTGAGCTTGCTAGTTCATTGATACAAGAAATTCTTGGAAACTTGTTCCATTGAATTCAATTACTACTGACCAATGAAGTAAATATTGGAAAACAATTTCCTAAGCTTTCATTGATCACTCTTGATCTTCAAAGTTTCTGTCATTCCTTTTCCTCCAAATGCACCACCATAAGCTCATCTTCCATATTGTTGCAATTTGAGAGTGACCTTGAAGGCCTCTCCAAGAAGCTAAGAGATCAATCACCCTTCTCATCATCACCCAAGTGAGTCCCACCCTATTGAAGAAGTCATTCCACAAGGTCTTGGCGATCTCACAATAAAGTAATAAATGATCTATTGACTCCCCATTCTTTTTGCATAGGCAACACTACTCCATGACAATGAATTGACATTTCCATAAATTGGCAAGTGTGAATATGTTTTTGAATGAAGCTGTCTAAACAAAGAAGAGTGCCTTTAATGGTGCCTTTGTCTTCCAAATACTCTTTCATGGGAATGAGTTTGTTGTATGTGTGTTCATGGCTTGATGGAAGGAGCGAACAATGAATTTCCCTTTCTTGGAGTGATGCTAGAAAATCTTGCCATCGACTTTCCAACTGATGCGAGTGGAATATATGAGATAGAAAAACTCCAATATTGTGTCGACTTCCCAATCATGTGCAATTCTAAAGAAAGTGACAATCCATCGAGGGGCACCATTTGATTAACCAAAATGTTTGCGATCGAGACTTCTTTTGTTTTTACCATTGCAAAGACTTATGGATTAGCTTCCTTGAGTGCCCTGTCGCCACACCATATGTCATATCAAAACTTGATTTTGAGTTTGTCACTCACCTCAAACTGGGTATTTCTAGAGTATGCATCCCATCCTCTTCTTATGTGCTTCCAAAGTACCATGCCATGTGGCCCACTTACGTCATTAGAACACCAACCTCCCCATGCTTCACCATACTTCACCATACTTAATTCTATTATATTTCTCCACAAGGTACCCCGTTCTTAATGGTATCACCATAACCATTTTCCCAACAAATCATAAGAAATCTTGCTCAAATTTCTCCATATGTTGGGCCATCAAGGTAGGAATCAAGAATAGTGATAAGAAATAATTCGCAAGTTGGATAGAGTATTTAGAATTAAAGTAGCACTACCATCTTTGGATAGGTACATCCTCTTCCAACTAGCCAGTTTCTGCTCCATTTTCTCTAATACAATATCCAAAATGGATTTCGATTTAAATGGTGCACCCAAGGGGAGACCAAGATATTTCATCGAGAAATGAGATATCTTGCAGCCCAAGATGAAAGGCATGGCCTCCAAATTAGTGACCTTTCCCACCGGAACTACTTTCGATTTGGTCAAGTTCACCTTCAATCCTGAAATAGCTTCAAAGCAAAGAAGAAGTGATTAGCCTCATGGATGGACACAATCCCTTGCCATGTGCTATATGTCACGCCCCTTAAAGCTTGAATATGATCATGGCCCCACAAAATATTAGAATGTCATCGGCAAATAATAGGTGAGACTGCCCTCCACAAAGGAAACTGCCCTCCACAACTCTTGAGATGATCTTGCTAAAGGCTTCGTTACAAAAACTAATCGTAGCGGAGAAAAATGATCACCATGTCTTAAACCTCATCGAGATGCAATGAGTAATCCATGAGCACCATTTTGAACCAAAGCCACACCATTTGAGCATGTAAAGCAAAAAGCTCCAATGGACCCTTTTTATGTCTAGTTTGCTCAAAAGTCTTGGCTCTCCTAACTTGAGTCTAATATCCAAACATTTTTTTGAGTTCTGAGTCAAGAATTTGCCTACCTCTAACAAAGGCATCTTAAGGTTTGGATATTAGTTTCTCCATCACCAAACTCAATCTATTGGTCAATACCTTCAATATTATTGTGTACATCCCACTCACCAAGCTATTGGGTCGATAATCTTTTACCTCTACCACACCAGGTTGTTTGGGAATGAGAGCAATAAAAGTTGCATTGAGGGTTTTGTCAAACCTTCCATTTTCATGAATTTCATGAAAGGCCCATAATGTCATCTTTGATCACTTCCCTACAAGTTTGAAGAAAAGCCATAAAAAAAACTATCTGGACCTGGAGTTTTGTCACCCTCCATACTTATTACTACTTTCTGGATCTCCATCTCTTTGAAGGGTCACTCTAGCCATGCTACTTCTTGCAACTCAAGAGCATTAGAGGTTAGTCCTTCTAATTCTGGCCTCCAAGAAAATTTATCTGAAAGCAAGTGCTCATAGTACTTTACAATATGAATTGTGATCATTGGTTAGTTTGAATTAGCCACCCCTCCACCAACAATGTCTTGATGGTATTGTTCCTCATATGTAAATTTGCCACCTAATGGATAAATTTGGTGCATTTGTCCCCCTCATTCAACCATAAAGTTCTCAATTTTTGTCTCCAAGATATTTCCTCCATAATGAAAATCTTTCAAGTTCCATAGACACTTAGGTGTTATGATCTTTCTCCTCTTCGGATATTTCCTCAATCTTCTCCACGCCTTCCAATCCCTTGAGTTCTTCAAACAAAGTATGCTTTTGGCCTTTCACATTGCCATACACTTGCCCATTCCAAAACCCTTTAGATCTTTCTTCAAAGCCATCAATTTACTAGCTATAACATAGCTTGGGTGTTCTTGAAAGTGGTATGAAGACAACCACTGTCAGACTCTCTCACTTTACCCCTCTAATTTTAGTCACAAATTTTCAATTAAGTACATTGGGCCTTCAGGGATACTTCCACAATAAGATTCGGGTATTGGGCCTCTCATTAAACTAATACCAACAATCGATCGAGCCTTGACCAAGAGGGGCGTTCTTGGTTATTTGACCAAGTGTAGAAGCCAGCAGCAAGAGGAAGATCTAGTAAGTGTTGCTCAAAGGTGGAGTTTGAGAATTCTATGATTGCTGAATTGGAGCTAGAGCCACCTGATGTCTCACTTGGAAAGTGATTTATGTTGAAGTCACCTCCAATACATCAAGGTAGGAATATGCTGTTTATACCAGCCAGCTCATCCCATAATAACTTTCTTGCATGGTCTATATTTGGGCCCATAAATACCTGCAAAGGCCCATTGAAATCCATCTACAACGTTCTTGAACGAACAAGCTACCATGAAGTCCCCACACAATCTTCCATCTTCTCCACCACCCTTTGATCTTACATCACTCAGATGCCTCTCAAGGGTCCGTTGGATGGCAAATGAAGCCACCCCACCTGATACATCCACAAAAACTTCTAACTATGTTGAAATTGATGAGTTCCAACTTCATTTCTTGTAAACATACAATGTTTACTTTCCATTTGCGAAGCTGGTTTCTGATTTTGAGGAGCTTTTCCATCTCATTCAGCCCTCTAATGTTCCAGAAACACCTCTCTCTAGCTTCGTAATTAACTATCTAGATCTCTTCTTTGTTGAACCTTTTTCCGAGTTTATTTGACAAGCCTTGATGGCTGTACGCAGGGCCATGAGTTCGTCCTTGAAGCCGTCACTGATGATCCCTACACAATGTTGGATCTCCTTTACCTTGTCTAGTACCTATTCTGATGCATGGATATTGTTGTTTCTACTTGGATGTACAAAATTGAGTGGATGGATTTCCTCCCAGGTTTCTCCTCCACTGTCTATGAAGCTCATATGGGGCTACCTTTTCAATGTCGTATCTCAGCCCTTGAAGTGTTCTCCCACAATCCCATCAATATTGTACACCACCATAGCCCCTAACATTTTTGGTACATGTTTTGCCCCTGCCTACTATATGTGTTTCGCAATGCCCTTCCTCTACCCAAGCCGTAGTCGAACTCAACCCTCCATTTTTGTGTTTTGATGCTTCTAGAGGTGTCTTGAGTGTCTTTCTATTGCCATTTCCATCAATTTACTTGAGTTGGAATCATGTTCTACTGCCGTAACGGATGTCGTCGGCGTTATCGCTGTCGTAACCTCTGTTGGGATGCTAGTCACCTGATCGTGTTTCAGTGAAGGTTTCTGTTCAATCCCCTCCTTGAGAGTCATTGGTGCTGAGGAGAACTTCACGAATCCGGACAAAGACCTAGTTTTGAAATGAACATATTTGACCTGTTAGTTGCGGATTGGGCTGCCTTTGAGTAGAGGGACTTTCTTTTTCCCTTTCTCGGCCTGCAAAAAATGTCGCCCACTTGATTTCCCTTTCTTAACCCACGAAAAGCGCAACTCACTCAATTTCCTTTTCTCTGCCCGTGAAAGACCATTTTTTAAGAGTCTAGTGTGCTCTTGTCCCATCTTCATGCTAGGGCCCACTTCTTCATCCATTCTCTTATAGCCGATTCACTGCATACCTCTCGTCCATCAGTCGCTTTTATAGAGAGTTGAAGTCCTTGTACATGCAACCTGCACAGTTGGCAGTTACCCTTTTTGTGTTTGCCTTGGAGCTCTGAACCATAGATGCTTCAAAGTATGTCCTCTTTTTGGTTTTGTTGTGTGCTCTTTTGAACGGATACAAAACCACTCCCCGTATTTCCATTTTTGCCCCTATTTTGACATTGCTCCCCAATCGAACCTTCCAACACTGTCGTGTACAATCTTCCGGTCACCATGCTCAGCCCTGTTGTTGCTTCTTTACCCCCTTCGCTTGTATGTAGTGCTCTTCCATCTTTTCCTACTCTTTTTGTCACTCCCATGAAACTTATTAAGTGTGGCTAGCACTTTTAGGTTAATAGATAAATCATTTAGATGTCTATCTTTTCTTGGATGGCAGTGACAATCATTTTAGATAACAAAAATTTATTGCAGCAATTTTCCCCATTTTTTAAAGCAAAATTTGTCCCCTGATTCAGTGTTTTGTTATTTTTGCTTTCCTCTTATGTGAAATTTGATTATGTGCTTTTGCAGATGGTTGTGGTGCTAAAAAAATTGACATACGGTGCTGTACTTTGTCCCTCTGAGGCTTCGGAAGAGTTCCGTGAAGGAATAATTAAGTGTTTTAGGACTTTGCTTTCAAGTTTAGTCCCATGCTCAGATAAGTCTTGCTCTTGTGAACATATTTGTGGTTTGCCTTCACTTTTAGAAAGTGAATCTGTCGAAAATTTGGAGCGTCATTCAGAATCACCAGAATGTTTGCTAGCATTTCTTCGGTCTGAAACTGCTTCAGCTGCTGTTGGACATTGGCTATCACTTCTTCTTAAAGTACCTATCTTTTGGTTCTCAACTGTTGATTTGGTTTGGAGTACTTTCGTTCATTTTGGCTTAGGTTCCCTAATCCAATGCCATTTGTGCAAAGGCTGCAGATACAGAGGCTGCACGAGGACATTGGGGCAGTGCAAATCTTCGCATTGAAGCCTTTATAGCCTTACGGATGCTTGTTGCTAAGGTTATTTTGTTACTTTCAGTTTGTAATTCTTAGGGTGCTGATATTTATTGATTGCAGTGGTACTTCCCGTGTTTCATAATCAAACTGCTCATAACCTTGATTAGTATTAACTGCTTGTACTGAGAGAGAGGGAGAGGGAGAGGGAGAATGAGTAAAAAAAAATATATTTTTGGTCAAGATTTATGAGAACCTGTAATGATGTGCACATGCTTTAAAGTTAGATGACTACCCTAATGAACTTCAAATGCTTCGCCATAACCAAAGTTCATGCTGCTTTTTAATTGCCATATTGATCATTTTATTCATGTAAATCTTGGCCGCTATTTCCCTAAGTATGACATTGAATTTCTTAGATTTAACATTTTCTCCCTAATATTCTCTGTCAGTCTTTGGTATAAGTGAATAATTTAGTAGTCTAGCTGAAGCAAGCTTTTCAAAGATGTTGCAATATAGCACCAAGGCCCATGTGGTGAGAGGGAGACAGCTGCATAAAGTTCTTTCATTGAGTGGCTTCTCAGAGGTGTATATGTCAATTGTATAGACTTCTTCAATGTGAATGGCACACAACTATCCACCCCGCATGAGATTAGCGAGAACACAGTACAGTTTTATAGATTATACACTAATCCATTATGATGGAGACCTTACTTGGAAGGCTTGGATTTCAAGGTAGACTGTTCGGAAGAAGCAAGTTGGTCGGGGAGGCTATTTGGATTTCAAGGTACTCATTCTGTTGTCATACAGAATGGAAGAAGCAAGCTGGTTGGAAAGGTCATTTGGGGAAAAAGATTTAGGATGTGGATAAGGATCTGAACTTAAACAGAGCACTAGGATTTGATTATTACTCAATGGCTTTGTTTTAAGCTCTTTACAAGGTTGGGAAAGATGATATACTGAGGGTTTTCATAATTTTCATGCTATGTGCGGTTTTGTATAGAGCCTTAAGGCGACAGTTATCATGGATGTCATTACTGAAGTCCTTGCTACTAAGTTGAAGTTGATGTTGGAAAAGATCATTTTGCAATTCTAGAATGCATTCATTGGGAGAAGGGAAATATTGGATTCAGTTCTTGTTGCCATTAAATGCTTGGACAGTAGGATGAGAGTTTCGGCGTTACGTGTTTTGTCCAAGTCAGACTTGGAGAAGGTGCACGACAGCTTGAACTGAGTGGACTTTTTGCCACCTACGTTGACAAGGTGCAGTTTAGGAGAGAAATGGAGTTGGATAGCTCAATGTTTCTCTACAATGTACTTCTCAATCTTGCTAAATGACACTTCCTCAGGTTTCTTTGACAGCTCACACGAGTTGCAACAAGTTGATCCTTTATTGCCCTTGTTATTGTTATGGAGACCCGTGGCAAGAATGAGTTTAACATTGGCGAATGGGGCCATCTCTTAGGCTTCTCAGTGGGAACCCGAGGTGAGGAGAGACTTCTTGTAACCCTCTAATATTCCCTGGTGAGAGTTTGTAATTTTGGAAGGAGAATCCCAAACACTTGTGCTCTTTGTGATGCTTGTTCCTTTCTTTTGATGCTGTTTCATGTTAGAAGATTAACTTGGCCAAGTTAGAGTTCCTAATAGCTGGAAATGTGGTGGCCTGGCTTTTATCATGGATATTTAAGTGTCTTCTTTGCCAATGTTGTACTAAAGCATAGCATTGGGAGCTAATTTCTAGGGAAAGGCGATCTTGGATGGTATTTTGGAGAAATTAGAGCGTTGTTGGGTGTGAAGAAGAGGTTGTACCTATCCACAGTCGGCAAATTAACCTTGACTAAAGTCCTCCTCAAATCTACTAACTTGTCATTTCTTCTCCCTGTATGTGTTGGCAGTGTTGCGAAATGTAATGAAGGCCCAAGGTGTGTTCCCTAATTTATGAAGGTGACCTGGGTATTAGGAGACTGGTTAAATTGAAAAAGATTGGTTGGGAAAGTGGCTCTAGCGTTATGCTAATGCTAGAGAGAATTTTAAAAGGAGGCAATAAAAGTGAAGTGTCAGCTAATGGGGGTGGTTGGAGTTCCAATGAGGTCAATGGTAGATGCATGGTGATATAATAGAAGAAAATCCTATGAGTGTCGGGATTTGCCGAGCACATCAAACTTGACATAAGGAATGGAATTAAGATTAGATTCTGGGATGATACATGGTGGCGGGCGATCAGCCTCTTAAACAAGCTTTCCCACACACACATATATATATTCAACATTGCTAGGGAGAAGAATGCATCGATGGTGGACAACTTACAGTTATCAAATGGTTATCCTTAATGGGAAGTGGATATTTTTCGGGTGGCACAATATTGGGAAGTTGACTCGACCACGTATGCGAGGTTCTATCCTCTTCAATTAAGATGTGGAGGGGATGACAAGATGCTATGGAGTATATCAAAGAGAGAGATGTTTCAAGTTAAGTGCTTTTGTAATGCTCGAATCCCTCATGATGGTTCAAGTTTCACATGGAAGATCATTTGTGGGAGTAAGGCCCCCATAAAGAGCTGCTTTCTTTGCTTCAATGGTTTCACTTGGTAAGATTCTCACCACAGACAACCTAACAAAGCATTAGATTCTGGTGTTCTAATGGTGTTGTATGTGCAAGACCAATGGGGAATCCTTTCATTGTCTTTTTTTACATTATGAAGTAGGTAGCACACTACGACAAACTATCTTCATTTGGCTTGAGCTGAGTTGGGTGATTGTAACGTCTCAATGGACGGCCTAAATTACATGGCCTATACTCTAAAAGGACTAGTCAATGATACAATTGGAACTCTATTAGAACCTTATAAAAAGCAATAACTTTTCATACCCAAGCAACGTGAAATCCCTTGCATCACCTACTCTTATTCTTATTATGTGGGATATTACAATTTATCTCTTTTAAATTCCTGAAGTCTTCATTGGGCCTGTCTGTTATAGGTGGCACGGCTCAAGTCTCACATTTCTGGTAGGAATAGATTATGATATCATTTGTAACGTCCTAATAGAAGGCCCAAACTACATTACTTATACTCCAAAAGGACTAATTAATGATACAGTTGGAGTCTCGTTAGAACTTTATAAAAAGCAATAACTTCTCATTCTCAAGTAACGTGGGATCCCATACACCACTTGCTCTTATCTTTATCATGTGGGGTATCACAGTGATCTCTAGAAAAGTGTTGCATAGTGAGACATTGTGGAAAATTATCCGGATCTGTTTGATGTGGAGAATATGAAGGGTAGGAATGAGTGAAGCAAGGAACACCGGAGATCAGAAGAATTTGTTTTTAATGCTTTATACCATTAGATGGAGCCAATATATGTATCTAGTTTTACTTTCCAGAGTTTTCTTTCCCCTTTCTCCTTATATCACTAGTTGTAATGTTGTATACCTCTGTATAAACCAGTTATGCCCATCTTTGTTTTATTGAGCATTAATAAAACTTAGATTAACCAAAGAATGAAGACTTAATTATTTGTCAAATTGTTTCATAGTAATAGGTTCTAGTGGAAAAGGAGTGGTTATTCATGTGCACATCATCTAGTCTTCCTTGAGCTGAGATTCTTTTTTTCAGTTTCTTGAAAAATGAGCTTGTTCATGCATGAAAACCTAGGCTAATTTTATCTGATGTCACTCTTTTCTCCAGGTGGGTACTGCAGATGCATTGGCCTTCTTTTTACCTGGTGTTGTTAGTCAATTTGCCAAAGTCCTGCATACCTCGCAAAAAATGATTAGTGGAGCTGCTGGAAGTATTGAAGCTATTAACCAAGCAATTCGAGCTTTAGCTGAGTATCTTATGATGGTACTTCAGGATGATGCTAATTTGTCTAGGTTTGATGCGTCAATGGATATCATTACTGACTCCAATTTAACTGAGTACAAATCTACACATTCTTTTCTGGAGGAGCTCCGCAGTTTGCCGGATAAAGCCCAAGGGAAAAGTAAACTGGTAGCTGAAGTTTCCAGTGCCAAAGCAAAAATTTTTTTTCTCATGAGTCTGGATTCAAAGAGGTGAGAAACACTGATTCTGGCAAGGGGATTGGATCTTTGCACGTGAATCGCACCAAAGATTGGATTGAGAAAACTGCGGCACATGTGGATAGGCTTTTATGTGCCACTTTTCCACATGTATGTTCTTATCCTTTTTTTTTTATAATTGTAGTTATTCCCAAAGGCTATAATGCAACAAATTGTTGGGAGCCCTTATCCAGTAACTACTATAGATTTCCTTAGTTTCTAACCAAATGTTTCATATGTTTATCAGATATGTGTTCATCCAGCCAAAAAGGTGAGACAAGGACTCCTAGCTGCAATACAAGGTCTGTTATCAAAGTGCAGTCACACACTGAAGGAGAGCAGACTAATGCTTCTGGTGAGCTGAGAATTGGAGTTAGTATATTCCAATGTTTTGAGTTTCATAACACATTGCCTTACGTTGATTCACCCGAATTAGATACGTATGAATAACTTTATATGCAAGTTCTCATTTGGAATATGTTTTACACGATGCTCTTGATGTGCATGCAATTTCTTAGTGAGAACAAAAGAAAAGGTAATGACCATGAAGAAAATTCGTTGTATCAGAGAAAAATAAATCACATTTGTGATATCTTGATATGATCAGATTCTTGGTGTCAAGTTTAATAAGATTTATACGATAATGGACTAGGAATGGGTCTTTACAGCAGAAGAAGTTATTTTAGATGTTCACTTTTTTGCAGATTTTATGGATGGTTTAGAATGATTTCTTGGGTGTAAGGTTGACCGTCTGCTGATGCCTTATTCGAGTTTGCCTCTTGGCTCTTGTAAATCGAGATACTCCTGACTAGATATGCCTTGATTGTAGAGTTCTGGCACGGTAGAGGAGTTTTTAGTTAAGGTGGTTGTGTTACTTTGATTAGAGCACCCTCTCCAGTTTATTTCCATATTTTAGGTCTGTTTTATTCTTGCTTATGGGTGTTGCTACAAGGTTGTACAGATTTTTCATGGTGGTGTGGTAGATAAAGCAATTTGCCTCACGGTGAACCAGACATGGTTTCCTCATCAATTCAGTTAGAGCTTAGAAGGGGTGGACCTTGGGGAGTTTCCAGAAAATCTCTGTTAGGAAAACTAGCTTTGAAGATTTTCTATAGAAAAGCTAGTGGAATTTAAATTTGTGGAAAAGTGGGTCGATTTGGTATATTGTTGAGGCAAGGAGAGTTGTCAAAATTTGTTTATGGAAGCATATTAGAAGAGTTTGCTAGGTTTTTCCCAAATGCATCAGGCTTCACTGTTGCAGATTGGAGATGATGGTCACACTGGACATTGCCATGAACTATTGTGGCGATGTACCTAAAACAAAGAGTTGGTAGTTATCCAACTCTCACATGGCTTGTTGACTCTATAGCAAAGAATTTATCTATATTAAATCAACCATATTAGGGTAGGCATCTTTTTCGTAAATCCTATATCGCAATAATTTTTTCTTTCAATTCTATTTATTTTCAGCATTATACTCTAGTATGTCTAATCTGGAAGCTCCCGTTTGGCTTATAGATCAAGTCTTTGAGATATTGAGACAACGCATGTTTAATCTGTTTCTATTTTTGCTACTATCTTCCACGTATAGTCATGGATCCTCTACAACTCTGATATTAAGGTAGTTAAGAGTGTAGTTAGGGGTGGCAATATGTCACACGACCCGTTAATCCAAAACGAACACGACACGATATGATAATAGCGGGTTAGGGTTTAGTCTTAAAGGGTTTCGGGTCAAAACGGGTTGACCCGTTATAACACGATTATTTAACGGGTTGATAGCGGGTCAACCTGTTTTGACCCGCTATGACACATTATGATACGTTAAGAAAGTTAAAATTATAAGTATACCTTTACATTTAAAGGTAAAATTGTTAGAATCTTAATTTCAATATTTGTATTGTTTATATTATAATTCATATTTGTAGTTTGTATTATAATTTTTATAGATATAGTGATTTTAACATTTGTATAAAATTATGCTAAGTTTAATTAAGTCAAACGGATTTAATTTTGAACATATTCAACACATTTACATAAACAGGTTGAAACGTATCATATTTTGTCATGTTAATTTATTTCGTAATATTCACTAATAGGTCATAACAGGTTGACACGACACGACACGACACGTTATATTAACGAGTCGTGTTAGGGTTTGTGATTTTGACACGATAAGCTTAACGGGTCGGGTTAGGGTTGACCTATATAGTATAATATACATGTCTTAACACGATACGAACATGACCCGTTGACACAATTTGACACCCCTAAGTGTAGTAGCATGTTGGAGTATGTCAATCTCATAACAACTTTGCCTTTTGAAGTTAAATAAAGGAAAACACCCCTTTTTGATTGCTTGATTCGTTACACCTTGTTAAAAAATTTTGAATGAGTTGGTGTAGTATATCTATTGATTTTCTTTTGACGTGAAAATTTATAATCGGAATATTCAATTAAATACAAAACAAAAAATCACAGCTAAGTCACTTTATTATTCTATTTCACAAAAAAATGCTAGCATTCATCAGATTGTTTTATAATGATATCTCAACTGCCTCCAGATTGATGCTGTTCTCTTATTCTATTTGTTTGTTGTCCTGATGTAAAGATAAGAAGCCAAGTTGCTTTTAGCTGTTTCATCTTCTGGTATATTAGTAATTTTGATTTTGTTTCTTATTAACGGTAAAGTTTTGTTTATAGAAAAGATGTTGTATTTTATAACTTTTTCACTGCTAAATACTGAATTTAATATCTCTAGTTGATTCCACTCATACAGGAATGCTTGTGTGTTTTGGTGGTGGATGATTCTGAGGTGGTGTCTGTAGTGGCACAAGAGTTCCTTGATTATTTATTCTCATTAGGCGGGAAAATTCATTCAGAATATGATGTTGCCGAGATTTTTAGCAGGTTTGTGCTATATCCGATACTGGTCAGAGTGTTGATTTAATTGGATTCATTTCTGGAAAGTCGTATCATTGGAGCTATATTTTGTTTGCAAAACCAGGCTAATTGAAAAGCTCCCGAAACTGGTGCTTGGGAGAGAAGAATCACTAGCCATATCACATGCTCAGCAGTTACTCGTAGTAATATATTACGCTGGTCCTCAGATTGTTGTCGATCACCTCCTACGTACTCCCGTATGTTGCTAATTTTCATTTGTTGTACATGTAAACATTTGAATTGGTTTTCAAGTGAGCTTTGTCACAAAATTATTTCAAGGGAACTTATATGAGCCACCTCATTGTGTATTTGCCTATATCTAACTTGAGGACTGAGTTTTTTTTTTTCTATATAAACACCCGTGCTTTGCTGATGCTTTGACCACACTGTCAGCAATATCTCCAATTTATAAGAAGTATTCTTTGCAATTATACCCTCCCAATTTCAGTGTTCGCTCTTCTCTCTACCCCATATTTTCTTCTCTCACCTTTCTCATCTCTAGTCTCTCCCCCTTCTCTCAAGTGACCCTCTATTGTTCTTTTTAATAAGATGTTTTTTACTTGTGTGAGACATTAATCTTATTTTTGCGTGGAATTTTAGGTTGCAGCTGCTCGATTCTTGGACCTTTTTGCTGTCTGTCTGAGCCAGAATTCTCTGTTTGCTGGTTCTCTTGACAAGCTTATTTCAATAAGGCGATCCTCAGTTGGATTCCTTCCCTCTATTGCTGAGTTGAAAGCTGGAACTAACATGACTTCTAATCATCTGACTATTATGAATGAGGCAACATCTGAAAATTCAACCCCCATGTACATTCAGGAAAATGATATAGAATACACACTGAATAAAGTACTGAAAATTTTCGAGCTTCCACGGATGCCCCCTTGGTTTGTTTATGTTGGCAGTCCGAAACTATACAAGGCTCTTGCTGGAATTCTTAGGCTTGTAGGTCTATCTTTAATATCAGGTCATTTCAACTCTTGGACTTCTAGTTCTTGTTTATACTTATGTTATTTCTGTTTTGTTCTTACACGGTGTATCTTTGGTTTTGCTTGTTACTAGACTTGAGGAGTGAAGGGCATCTATCAATTATCACTGATATTCCGCTGGTTTATTTGCGTAAATTGATTTCTGAGATTCGTGTGAAGGAGTATAACACTGAGACCTGGCAGTCTTGGTATAATAGAACTGGTTCAGGACAGTTACTGCGGCAGGCAAGCACTGCTGTGTGTATCCTAAATGAGATGATTTATGGCTTATCAGATCAAGCTGTTGACATCTGCATGAGGATGTTTCAGAAGTCCAGGTCAAAAAGCGAAGAGGTTCAGGAGTTTGATGCTGGACTTGCCAATGGTCAGCGTTACAAACTTGAAGGCTCTGTGCCTAATGAATCTGTCTGGAAGGCTTCTCAAGATAAAGGTGTAAGGAGTCACTTGATTGATTGTGTTGGTGGAATCTTACATGAGTATCTGTCCCCGGAGTTGTGGGCTCTTCCAATAGATCATAAACCTTCTTTACATCGTGATGATGAAGCTGAAGATATTAGTTTACACTTCTTCTGTGACACGGCTATGCTACAACAGGAAATTTACGTTTTCCTCCACCTGATATATAATCCAGTGAATCTTGCATCATTTTAGCATGTTCTTCTTTGCATTGTACTGATTGTAGGTTTGTTGCGCCCAAACAGGTTATAATTGATGGCATAGGCATTTTCAGTATATGCCTTGGAAGAGATTTTTCCTCTGGTGGATTTCTTCACTCATCTCTATATATGTTGCTTGAGAATCTTGTTTCTTCAAATTTTGAGGTCAGAAGAGCCGCAGATGCTGTTTTGCATGTTCTTTCTGCTACATCTGGCTATCCAACGGTAAGAAGGCAAGACTCAATCTTAGTCTTTTTTTAGTATTTGCTGGTGCATGACTGTTATTAAATATATTTCTTGTAGGTTGGACAGTTAGTTCTTGAAAATGCAGACTATGTAATTGATTCAATTTGTCGGCAATTACGTCATTTGAATCTCAATCCTCATGTCCCTAATGTGCTTGCTGCTATGCTTTCTTACATTGGAGTAGCTCACAAAATACTGCCTCTATTGGAGGAACCGGTATGACTATATATCCTTGACTTTGATAGCTATACTTGAGAGTAATTAAATTGCTCATCTTTCTGATTTATCCTGAAGATTGTATGTTCCTGTAATTCTCCTCTTTATTTCAGTAAGTATGTTCTGCTTAGAGAGTTATTAATGTTGTCTTTTAATGTAATTCAAAGTTCGTCCCAGTTAGTTCTTATGCTTTGATTCTAGATGTTATTTGTGAAGGCTTTGATTCTCTTTTTTAGAAATGCAGATACAGGGTTTGTGCCTAACGTATTTCGTCTTATATGTGTTGACCTCAATTATATTGTTTTGTTCCTCATTTTGTGTAGATATATTAAGTAGGCTGGTTTTAATGAGACTTGCAACTTTTGGAAAGTGATGCTTTTGGTCTGACACTGTAATATTGAACAGATGCGTGCTGTTTCGCTGGAACTTGAGATTCTTGGCAGGCATCAACACCCTGAGTTGACAGTTCCCTTTTTAAAGGTTAACAGTTATATAGTGCATGATTCCTTTGTGTTGCATGCGTGCTTTTCTTCTTTGGGTTATCTGTTGTTTCAGTTGTTATTTCAAGTCTTTACTAAAAGCTGCAGAACTCTTATCCCCTCCTTTGTATCGCCTTTAAATCTATCATGGTCCAATATATTTAGAGTAAGTACAGGCACAAGTGGGTGAGAGTTGCAGTCCTCAAATACCGTATCAACTATTTAGTTGCTTAGAGACATGGATGGGAATAAAAATTAATTACTCACGATTGTCGTTAAGATTATTGTGACACCCTCGACCCTCACGTGTGGTTTTGTAGGAGTTGTGACACTAGAGTGATGGCCACTCGGGTCACACACCATATCATAGACTGCAATTGTGTGTAAACATGTAATAAGTATACATGATAAATATACGCAGCAGAAAACTTTGAAGGTTGTTCAAGCTAAGTGCTAGAAAGTTAAAGTCTACAACCCAATCAAATAATCCTCACAAAATTATCACAGTTATCCAACTAAGAATAAAAGGATAAAAATATAAGGTTCAACAAGAAATATGGGTACAATTTCAAGCTTTTACTCCTAAAATAGAGTCGGTCCCTTCTACTCATACCCAAACTCTACATCAAAAGCCTACGATCCCAGGAAATGGAGCCGTAGGTAGGAATACTACGGTGAGATTTCGCAATCTCAATAAGTAATCCAACATGCAACAACGAAGAATTTACAAACACGCATTCATACAGCCAACAAAGTAAGACAACCATACAACAGAAGACCACAAAATCTATTTCCACGCCTTCCCAAAAAGGACACATTTACTCAGAATTACATGCCAAAAACCCCATTTGACCCAAAGCACATCCATTTATTATCATGTACATCATGATCTCCTCTCGAAACCATCTGTACATCTTAGCTCTCTTCGCCACACTACGGGTAACGATCGAGCATGTGACTTTGTAATGAGCGATGCCCAGCTCCGTGCTTGACTCGTACTGTGACCAGGCATCCTATAGCTCTCGCCAGCGAGGGGCCGTGGCTTAAGCCAAGAGCGTTAATGTCTTGATTGATCCCATTGTCACCCAATGACAGCGTAGGGGACGTCACATTGGTTTATTACGCTCTTGAGTAATTAGAGGAGCTCCATTGAGATAATGTCCCATCTCAACTTGGGGTCATGATACACTCGTACCTACATGTTATAACCAACCCAAACCGTTTATTGTGTACATTATGGTATTCCCTTGGGACCGTCCGTACATCTTGGTTAACTTCGCCACACTACAAGTAACGATCGTGCATATGACTTCGTAACGAGCGATGCCCAGTTCCATGCCCGACGTGTATTGTGACCACACATCCTCTAGTCCCCTCTCCTGGCCAGAGAGGAGCCACAAGTCATGCCGAGAGTGTTATTGTCTTGATTGACCCAATTTTCCCTCGGTGACAATGCAGGGGACATCACATCAGTTTATTACAGTCTCAAATGACTAGAGGAGCTCCACCGAGATAATGTCCCATCTCGACTTGGAGTCATGATATGCACGCACCCACATGCTAGTGCTAGCACATATGAACCCAATTTCCAAATCCCACATCATGACAAAACACATCACAACAAAGCAAATAAAGCAAATAACGATGAATGTGCATATGCAAATTTCCTTCTCCAACAGCGCTCAAATTAAGTATCTGACTTTTCTCTCGTTTTCTCTCAATACAAAAATACTCCGACAAGGAAAATGGTAGCTTTCATCCGCTAATGTGTGGTGGTTTGCAACGGTAATCTTGTGTCGGTGTTTCTGTCAAAGATGGTTTTCAGTAAGGAGTTGGTCATTGAGTCAAAAGTCTTCACGCTTGAGAAGGAAGATGAAGCCATGGTGGATTGCCTGAAAGGGGAAGATGAAGCCTCGGCAAGGGAGAATGGCTGCTACTTCTTAGCACAATGGTGCGCGAATGCAAGAGGGTGATATATGGCAGTGGTAGAATATAGGGGTGTAAAAGGAGAGCTTTTCTTCTCGATCCTAAAGGGAAGAACGGCAATGGATGGAGAAGGATGGGGGAAGCTCTGTAGGACTTTGTGGGGGAGGGGAAAGGTTCTGTAAGACCTCCGATGAAGACTTCGATGGAAGCTGAGAGAAGGAAGAAGGTAGGTGTTCAAGCTCGATCGTATAGGGAGGCTTTGGAGGCTCCTCGCGTAGCGCAACAAGCAGGGAAGTCAGACTTGCAAATGGTGAAGGCGCAACAGATGGTGGAGATGTGCGAAGATGTCAGGCTGAAAGAGGAATTTCTAAAGGGAATTGTTTGAAATGGATGAACAGTTACCCCTTTTGTCTGCAAAAGTAGAGATTTTAATAAGATATGTTGAAGATGACCGCGACATGGGCTGGAAGGCGGGCTCAAAATGTGATCAATGCTTGGGTCCAGTTGGTGGGCCGAATGAGCAGGCCCATTCGACTGGCTCGAAAAGGAAAGATAAAAACTCGGGTGCGGTGGGCTCAGTTGGTGGGCCGTTAGACCGGGCCCAGGTTTTGGAACAAACCAAAGGCAAAGGAAAAACGTGCTTGGGTGATGGGTTGCGATCCATGGGCGGGTTGGATCAATCTTGGAGGAAGAAGATCCTGAGCTCCAATGGCCCTTCGACTAGTGGCCCCTTCCAGTGGGTCAGTGCCTCCGGCAACGGTGATTGATCAAACGACCTCGTCGAAGGTGGTCAATGCTCCGGTGGGCGTACTGATGCCAGAATTAGAGGTTTTGGAGCCGTGTATAGAGATACCCTCCTCCTCAGCCATCGTTGAAGCCCATGCCACCATGGTACTTGCACAAACAAAGTCACCGGTGGTTATAGGGAGGCTCCGATGCCAGTCTCACTAGTTAGGCTGTCAGGGTGTGAGAGAACAACAGGGACTAGCTTCGACAACCCTTTGTCTTGGTTTGGACAGTCTCAGGGAGCAGAGATCCTAGTTATGGCTAGTCATAAAGCTGGAAGCTACCTCAGATCATAATGGAGCAGGTCACACAGCTAGAATTGAGTAGATATTCGAAAAGGGGTCAGATGAGCAGCAATTAGTGGTCTATGAAGGGGAGGTGCTATTGGGGTGGATGCCGAGCCTCTTTGTATGCTTCCCCCTAGCCTCAATTCCGAACATTACCTTTCGGAATGGATTTTTAAAAAGCTGGAGGAAATGCAAGAATGTGTTGGGATGTCTTTTAAAGGCTATGACTAGCAATATAAGGCACTTTTTGTGGCTATCGAAAATACTCATTTGAAGTCCGCTTCCAAGAGAGAGAGGGAACTCAAAAGGCTTCAATACTCTATTAATTATGATGTAAAGGAGGGGAGTAGCAGGAAGGATAGAACGGAAGGGAGGGGGGCCATCATTGTTAACGAATCTTAAAATCCTCTTGGAATGTGCGGAGGCTTAATGATTGCAATAAGTGCCTTCGTATTAAGTCTTTATTGCGGATGTGGAAGGTGGATGTGGTGTGTCTGCAAGAAACAAAATTACAAGTAGTTGATAGAAGCATTATTCGAAGTTTGTGGAGATGTTCGTACGTGGGCTGAACCTATCTGGCGTCGGCAGGAGCGTCGGGAGGTGTTATCTTATTATGGATAGAAGAGTGGTGGAGGCAGCCGAAGAATGCGTGGGGACCTTCTTGGTAGCTAGCCGTTTAAAAAATGTAGTAGATGGCTGGGAGTGGGCCTTTGCAGGTATTTATGGGCCCAACATAGATAGCATGAGAACAAGGCTTTGGGAGGAATTGATAGGCCTCTATTGTTTATCGGAAGTACCATGGTGTATGGGTGGAGACTTTAATATCACTTGCTTCGCTAGCGAGCGATCAGGGAACCATCGTACTTCATTAGCCATGAAGGAGTTTTATGAGTTCTTGTTCGATTTGGATCTCATGGATCTCCCACTTTTCGGGGGAGAGTTCACATGGTCCAATGGTAGGGGTTGGTCGAAATTTGATGGGTTCCTTGTTTCTCCTTCTTGGGAAGCATACTTTTTGGAGTTACGTCGGAAGCGGATGCCTTATGTTTGTCCGGATCATTTCCCCATTGTGATGGATGGTGGTTGTATTCAGTGGAGCCGTCGTTATTTTAAATTCGAAAACATGTGGTTAGTTATGGAAGGCTTTATTGAGAATGTCCGTTCTTGATGGTCCTATCATTTGATGGGTACCCCTAGCTATATTCCTGCAGGTAAGCTTAAGGTTTTGAAGCAAGATTTAAAGAAATGGAATTTGGAAGTTTTTGGCAACATTGAATATCAGAAGATTTCATTAATGGAGGAATTTTAGGAGTTGGAGGGGCAAATACATACAGGAGATATCTTGGAGAAGGTTGTGTTGCGAAAGGGTATGGTGTAGAGTGAATCGGAAAGGGTGTTGATGTTGGAGGAGATTTTGTTTCAACAAAAATCTAGGACCCTTTGGTTAAAAGAAGGTGACAGATGCATGAAGTTCTTCTATAAAGTGGCTAATTCTAATAGGCGCTACAACAACAATGAGTCTCTCAATTCAGGTAACCAAGTTATCTCTTCCCCGTTTGATTTGGAGAACCACAATGCATTATTATGAGACTTTGCTCATGGAATCGATCTCATGGAGGCCAAAGCTTGATGACCTGCCGTTTGAGTCTATTGATACGCAGAGTGTAGTTTGGTTGGAAAGACCTTTTGAAGATGATGAGGTTTGTAAGGTCATAAGCAGTATGGCAAAAGACAAAGCGCTGATAGATTTTCGGTGGGGCTTTTCCAAACTTGTTGGGAGGTAGTGAAAAATGATATTGTGCAGGTTTTTGTTGAATTTTACTCTTTTAAAAAGTTTGAGAAAAGCCTCAACACGACATTCATAGCACTCGTACCAAAGAAACCTGGAGCTACGGAAGTTGAAAAATTTCGCCTAATAAGTCTGGTGAGTGGGGTTTATAAGATCATCTCAAAGATGTTTGCTAATCAGCTAAGTTTGGTCATGGGACACATTGTTTCCAAATCTTAGAATGCTTTTGTTTGGGGGAATACAGATACTAGATGTTGTTCTTATTGCTAATGAGTGCTTGGACTATCGGTTAAAGGAGGGCCTACCAGGTATTCTATGCTAGATTGATACGGAGAAAGCTTATGATCATATTAATTGGGAGTTTCTCCTTTACTTACTGAGGAGGTGTGGATTTGGTGACAAGTGGATTACATGGATTCGACACGATATCACTACTGTTTGGTTTTCAGTGTTAGTGAACAACACTTTTGTGGGTTTCTTCAATAGCTCTGGAGGATTGCGGCAAAGGGATCCATTGTCTCATTTTCTCTTTGTTATTGTTATGGAGGCATTGGGCAGGATGGTAAAGGCAGCCGTGGAAGGAGATTTTCTCACAGGTTTCCCAGTGGGTAATGTTATGATCTCTCATCTTTTATTTGCAGATGACACTCTTATTTTCTATGAGGCAAACCAAGGTCAAATCCAAGCTATATGAGCACTCCTATTGTGCTTTGAAGTTGTGTCAGGACTCAAGATAAATCTTGGTAAGTCTGAGCTGGTGGCGGTGGGTGTGGTACCTGAATCAATGGGCTGGCTAGTTTGATGAGTTGCAAAGTGTCTTCCTTGCCTATAATGTATTTGGGTCTTCCTTTCGGGGCAACCTTCAAAGCGAGAGCCATCTGGGATGGGATTATTGAGAGTGTGGAAAAAAGGTTGGCAGGGTGGAAAATGATGTACCTGTTTTTTTGGGGGGGGGGACTCACACTTAGGGCTGTAAAAAGACCGGATCGGACCGGTGGACCGGACTGGACTGAATGAAATTCGGACCGGTTGTTCCGGACCGAATGAAATTCGGTCCAGTCCGGTCCAAATTTTACATGGACCGATTAATTCCGGTCCAGTCCCGGTCCAAAGGATTTCTCTCCCTAGACCGGACCGAACTCCACATATATATATATTTATATATGTATATAAAAAAATAGTATATAAATTGTAATATTAATATTAATATAAATTAATATATTAATATATAATATATACTCTTATAATATTAACATATTATTATTTATAGTAGTTAAATTTGAGCCAAAAAGATATTTGATCATTGTAGAATTTTAGATTAAATTTAGCCCATTAAATCATATGGGGCACCCCTGGACCGGATCAGACCGCCCCTGGACCGAATTAGACTGGACCGGTATGGACCGATTCAGGGTGAGAGAATTTTTGGACCGAATCGAATCGGTCCACAAATTTCTCAGATCGGACCGGACCGGACCATTTACACCCCTACTCACACTGATTAAGAGTACTTTATCTCATCTTTTGACCTATTTTTTCTCTCTTTTGCTTGTGCCTGCAAGGGTGGCAAATAAGATTGAGAGGTTATTTTGGACTTTCCTGTGGGGAGCCTTATAGGGGAGGAAACAAAATTTCATATTGTTAATTGGAAGTAAGTGTGTTCCCCAATATTGAGTGGAGGGCTGAGAGTGCATAATCTGAGAATCTTCAACAAAGCCTTATTGGGAAAGTGGCTATGGAGGTATCATGCAGAGGGGGAATCGTTGTGGAAGGAAGTTATTGACACCAGACATGGTAGCGCAAGGGGAGGGTGGTGTACTGAAGTAGGGGGGTTATGGGGTGGGATTGTGGAAATTTATCAGGGGGGTTGGCCATGTTTTGAAAGCACTATCTGTTTTGTGGTTGGATGGGGCATTTGATTCGATTTTGGCATGATGTGTGGTGTGGAGAGCAGCCGTTGGCAAGGACCTTCCCAGTTCTCTATAGTATTGCAACTAATAGGGAGGCGTCAGTGGCAGATCAACTTACTTTTACTTAGGGTCACCCCCAGTGGAATATCCTATTCTCTAGGGATACTCACGATTGTGAGCTGTCTACAATCACAGAGCTTTTTAGTTTGATATACTCCTTAGAAGTTAGAAGGGTACGGGGGGACAAGGTACAGTGGAGGACAACAAATAGCAAGAAATTCATAGTTAAGGCTTATTACAAAATTTTGGCTAAACAAGACATTGTTTCTTTCCTGTGGAAAAGTATTTGGAAGACTTGTGCACCTACAAAAGTAGTTTATTTTGCGTGGATGGCAACCCTTGGAACTATTTTGACCACATACAATCTAAGGAAGCGGTGATTGATCGTGATGGACTGATGTTATTTGTGTAAAAAAAATGGAGTATTTGTGGACCATCTTTTGTTGCATTGCAATGTGACGAGCATTATGGGATGAGATTTTAGAAGAATGGATGTTGCTTGGGTCATGCAGTTGAAGATGGTGGATTTACTCGTTTGTTGGAAGGGAATTCATGCTTGTCCTCGGGTTTAAGCAGCATGGACGTTGATTCCTTTATGCATTATGTGGTGTATTTGGTCGGAAAGGAATGCACAATGCTTCGAGGATAGAGAGCATACTATGGCCGAGTTGCAAATTTTTTTTTTTCAAACACTTATGTTATGGTTTTTAGCTATAGTGCTAAATGGAAACAACATCCAGGAGTTTTTATCTTTAAGATAGCTCTCATAGAATGTATTTAGGCTTGCTTTGTATACTTTCTATGTACATAGGCTATACCTATTTCATTCACATCAATAAAATTACTTTTTACTTATAAAAAAAATGTGCATATGCATGATAAGCAGATATTGGATGACATGGCATAAGCAAGCAACACAATAAAACAACAACAGCTTGTACACAGATTCACAGACCAAGCTACATGCGTAATCCCATCCTCCATTCTAGCCCAAGGCCCAAATTCCAACAACTTGTCAATTGGTCCGAATGCCCTTTTCGTAGGGTTTCCTTTCATTTATATAGAGGAATTGTACATAATTGTTGCCATAATTGGTGGCACCTAAAATGCTATCAAGACAAGTATTTCAAAATATTTACACCTATTTACACGTAATTGACTGCTAGCTTCAACCTTTGCTTTTAGCTATTTTCAGATAACTTTAGTCAAATATTTACACAATAAAGTCAAGTATTTACACCTAATTATCTATTACCCTATTTATCTCTATATGAACGTATCATGCTAACATCCCCCCTCAAATTGATGCTGATCGGTCAAGATGCATCGATTTGCCCACAAAAAATTGATTATGTTGTCGTGTTAAGGTCTTCCTAAACCCATCCGTGATCTGCACTGAACAATGCAAAACGTGGTATGTCTACCATCAAGTCCCATGTCCCACTTCATGGCCTAGCTCCTTCAATCCTCACCAAACTTCATCAACTCTTTTTTTTTTTTTTACTGCACTGCAAGACAAACCAAAACACTGCCCCACAAGCTCCAACTAATAAAGCACTCAACTCACAAAATTAAACTCAAGGAAAGATACCCAAATTAGTCATGTAACACACTTGCCCCCAAATTAAGCACTCGGTCCACAAGAGGCCAAAGAACAAAACACGACCCACAAAGGAAATTATTTCCTTAGCGTCACAAAGGAATCGGCAAGGAAATTCTTTCCTGAGCAGCACAAAGAAAATCAGCAAATAGAGATGCCAATATCCCACATAGCACAGTACATCCACAAAACAGATGTCGATCCCAAGGAAGTCGATTACCAACACCGTCAGCTGCCACCCCAGAATTGGTCGACTACCACACGGCCACCCACAGAAAGCACCGATAGTGCCGAAAACCACAACAAAGTCATAAGACACTTCTCTAAAAATAGAGTGTGTCGATAATCCACAAAGCCACTCCAGAAGTGGTTCATACCGAAGGAAGAGTTTGCAACTTTTCATCAACTGCACTGGAAGCAGCCGACCACCACAAAAAGAGACGCTAGTCACCCAGCCACCACAAAGAAACCCATGAAGGGAATCACTACAGAAGGCACCAATGACCTCAGAAGACGTCGACTGGTCCACACTAAGAGCAAGAGTGAACTTGCTTTCATCAAGAGCAGGGATCACTTTTCAGTCTCTCTGCTATTCCTTCCAAGAATTGCTATCAAAAGATCGCACCGAGTAATTCAGACTAAGGCCACGGCAATTAGAGAGGCTCTGATACCATGTCAATTAGTTTGAATGCCCTTTCCGTAGGGTTTCCTTTCATTTATATAGAGGAATTGTACATAATTGTTGCCATAATTGGTGGCACCTAAAATGCTATCAAGACAAGTATTTCAAAATATTTACACCTACTTACACGTAATTGACTGCTATTTTTAACCTTTGCGTCTAGCTATTTTCACATAAGTTTAGTCAAATATTTACACAATAAAGTCAAGTATTTACACCTAATTATCTGCTACCCTAATTATATCCATATGAACATATCATGCTAACACAACTACGATTTCATACCCAACACTTCATTGGGCCCAAGGCTGTTCTCAACCCAACCGGATTGCAAACAAGTTAGTGAATAAATCATGTCATAAGCCCAAGGGTCACGTTGAAGAGTTACTTACCACGCAATCAGGTAATTCTGGAAGATCGAGCACACGTCAATTAACGGATCCCATGGTTGGTTAGGGGTGCACGTCTCTTTGTGGGCAGACCCCAAAGCTTTAGCAAACAATCAAAACAAAAAACAGAAATTAAATTAAAGTACATGAATAGATCGGCTCATTGAGGTGATGCCAAAAGCGGTGGTAGAGCGCCCGACAATGTTGTTATGTGAGTAGAACAATAGCTTAAGGCGGGTTTTTCGTGTAGGGGCTTTGGATTTGGGGTGCTAGGGGGTGTTTGAATGGGCGGCACTGGTAGGGCATGACGGAGCACGGTGGAGCCGAGTTACAACTCACGGGTTGGGTGGTTTTGTGTGTTAGGGATGATGAGAAAGGGAAGGGTAGGTACTCGGGGTGGTTGTGCGTCCTGAGAAAGACAACTAGGGGCAGCGTGATGGGGTCCTCGGTCAAGACACCATACACCCAAGGTTCCTCCTTGCTTCGGGTTGCTTCTCAATGACCGAGAAGGACTCCTAGCTTGGTGTTAATCAAGTGGATGATGGTAGGGTTGAAGTGGGGTTAAGGTATATGGAGCAAAGGTAAAGTGTTTAGGTGATGAATTGGCTTGCTTGTGGGTGAGATAGGGTCACGGCAATGGGGGCTAGAGGGATGCACGAAAATGATTTGTTTTGGGGGATTGGATGGTTGATTATGGGACTAGGTTAAGTGTATATTTCGGCCATGTAAGGGTTTAGGAAAGTGATTTAGGGTTTGGGAATTAATGGAAGATATTTGGAGATGAAATCTGGAAATTCTGATGGAGATATTGTATGGCCGGTTTTGGTGAGTGGAGGGGATTTGATTTGGTTGACTTGGGGAATTGGGGATTTGATTAATTCAACTAGGGAAGTATTGAATAATCAAATGAGGAAAGAATAATCAGATTTGATGAGGTGGAGGAGAGAATTTTCGAGCTAGGCAAGTTGCCTTAGCTGAATGGGTTTGATTTGGAAAGTGGGGGTGATCGGTTTGGTAAGTTTGGAGGGGTTTGAGGTGGCTGACTTGGGGGGAACTTGCAGACCACGTCCAGGTATATTTATGGAAGGTTAAGGTCTGATTTGGTGAAGAGAATATTGCAATTTCGTGGTAGGTAAGTTGCCTAACCCGAAATGGTGCAAATCTGGAAAGTGGAAAAACTGTTTTGGCAAGTGTGGTGGTTTGGATGGAAAGTTTTGGGGCTGCTTTGTGGGGCTGCTTTGTGGGGCACGACCAGAGCTCGACCAGGAGTGTTTTAGGGTGATTTAGGTCTGATAATATGATGGAAATAAGGCAAGTAGGGTTAGGGTTTGATGGCTGGTTGGTGGGAAAGCTGGTGGGGCGAAATTGGGCAACACACCTAGCTAGACTTGGTGTTTGTTGTCGTGGCTTGTGTGGGCTGTTGGGGGCTGAATGATTTCGTGTTTGGGGCTAATGGAACTTCAAGAAAAGAATATAAACACCCAAGAAAAAGGATGAACACTCAAAGGAATGAAGAACACGCAAACTTCTCCCAAACTCCAAGGGATTCGGCCAAACACTTACACAACACTTCTCTTTCTTTTCTTTTGTTTTCAAGACACTTTCTCACTCACTCTCTAGGGAATTTCGAAATTCACAAATGTTGTGGATTAAGAAATCTTCTTGAACGCTCACACACTCTTTCTCAAATCCACAAGTGGTGTGGATTTGGCCTCACAAGAACACAAACACACAAACTCACAATCACAAGAACACCAAGAACACACTTCAAGAACAACAAGAACACTCCAAAACCGAAACACCAAATGAATAAACCTCAAAATACTTTTATAAATCAAATGAAAACAAGATAGATGTGGATTATTCCTATTCACGAATTGCAAGGAGAAATCCTCTTCAAGGGGATTCACGAATTGCACTCCAAGAAGCCCAAGTGCATGAAGCACCGAATGAAAATCCTAACCACTATGGAGTGGCCGGCCTAACTCTTCTCAGAGCAATGTTCTAGGGTTCTCAAATGTTCAATGATCAAAGATGTCTAAAATGAAAGCCTAAGGGTCCTATTTATAGAGTCAACAGGTTGGAAACCCCCAATAGGTCCCTAATCAAAATAAGCAAATGACTAACACGTCCTAATGCAATTTAAATAATAAAATAAAATAAAATAAATAAAATGAAGCATGATAGGTGCCCAAGTGATGGTGTGGCCGTGGGTTGCATGTGCCCATGGTGGGCTATGGTGCTGCAAGGTCCACGGGTGGGCATGTCTGCATGGTGCGGTGGTGCGCGGGCATGGCTCTGTGCAGGGCCAACTGGTGGTGGTCATGGCAGGGTGCCATGCATGGTCCTGGTGGTAGGCGCAGGGTCAAGCCACGTGGCTCGGGGGTGGCCCAGTCAGGGTGCTCGGGCGGTGGTCCTGCATGGCCCGGGCTGTGTGCCGGGGTGATGTGCATGCATGGCCCAAGCTGGCGGTCTGGGCACCGGCTGCAGGGCGCGGGCTGGTGCCGCGTGCTGGATGGCATGCATGGTGTGCATGCCACTCGCCTGCTCTGCAAGGCATGGGCTGGAGCCATGCGCTGGATGGCATGCATGGTGTGCATGCCACTAGCCTGCTCCGCAAGGCGCGGGCTGGTGCCGCGCGCTGGATGGCGTGCCTGTGAAGACACGCCACTAGCCTCGCTGTGGTGTGATGGGGTGCGTTGGGATGCGCGGGCGATGAGGCGCATGCGCACACGCAAGCGCACGTGCAGGTGGATGCGCAGTGGGGCGCGCAAGGGTGCGCGCATGACTGTGCGCACTGCATGCGCACGGCCAGTAGCCTCGCTGGGCGCCCGCTGCGTGTCAAGGCCTAAGCCAAGGCATGCATGCAGGCTTGCCAAGGGACTGTCCTGGCCCTCCAGTGGCTGAGTCAAGGCATGATCCTAGGGGTTCTGACACAGCGGCTGCGACAGATGGCATGCAACGACGGTGAGGTCATGGGTAGTGAGAAGGCCATGGGGGGGGTGTGTGTGTGAGAGAGAGAGAGAGAGCTGTGGAGAGAAGAGAATGAGCTAAGGAGGGGGTGCGGAGACGAGGTGGCAGCGCGAGGTGATGGATGGCGCACGGGTCATGCTGCAGGATGAAGAGAATGAGACAAACTAGGGAGTGGGGGCTTGCGGCGCGCAGAAGAAATAGGCGGGGTGTGCGGCGCATTTAGGAAGAAAAAGGTGATGGATTTTGGGTTAAAACCCTAGTCCAAAATACATAGATCAACCACCAAAGGGGGCTTACTCCTAAGTCCTGATGTGGGCTCCCCATCACACGGGCTGGGCCCTAATTCACACACCCTTGGTCCAATAGATAAAAGGAACTCTCCCAGACAAAATGGCCCAATCCGAAAAGATCAAATAAACAAGTAAACAAAATAAAAAAGCACATTGAAAATAAAAGAACACAGTAACTTAGCAATAATAAATAAAATAACATAACACATAATAATAATAAATAAAATAAAACATCAATAATAATAAAATAAAATAAAACAATTAATAATAATTTAAAAATAACCCATAATAAAATAAATAAAATAAAACATCAATAATAATAACAATTAAATAAAATAAAACAACTAATAATAATAATAAAAATAATACATAATATGCACAAAACCTAGGGTCTCACAATTATCGTGACATTGCCAAGTATTTAGGAAGCCTCAGTTATTTGTACTTGAGACTATGAAATAACTTATGTTTTTGGTTGATTGTAATTTCTGTCACATCTAATCAAAACTTCAGGATTTATAATCCCTATTTTGTGATGTGTTTATGCATGTATCATATGTGTCTGCTCATAAGTCAGTAGACCGCTTAAATCTTGATCATCGAGAAACAAAGGAAGAATATTTTCAACGACAAGGAGCGACTGTTGTGGATATCTGGAAATTGTTTGTCTTCTTTGCTGCAGTGGTTTTTGGTTATTGTTCTTAAGGGAGGGAATGCTCATGAGTTTTTGCTATCTTTTCTGGTTTCTAGAATTGAATTAGGTGCTTCTTTTGTACACTTTTGGTGTACATGAGCTTCGCCTGGTTTCATTCAATAAAGTTCGTTCTGAAAGAAAAAAACTACAACTTAAAACCATGCGGTCAAAACACAGTGTTTAACCATCCACACCACATATTCCCGAAGCCACATCTTCACAACATAAAAAAGAAAGTCCCAACATGTGGTCATATGCCTTTCCATATCCAACTTGTAAAGAACCCCAGAATACCTTCCCTCATTTGGCTGTCCAAACACTCATTCGCAATTAGAACTAAATCCAATATTTCCTGACCCCGAACAAAAGTATTTTGAGTTTAGAAATAATTTTATCTATCACCATAGTCATATGATTTGCTTACACCTTCGAAATAAATTTATAAATATTGCCTACCAAGCTAATAGGACGAAGATCTTTCAACTCATAAGCACCAGCTATCTTCGGAATGAGGGCACTAAATGCAGCATTTAGGGACTTCTCAAACTTATGACAATGGTGAAAATATGGAAAATCCGCATCACTTATTCCTTCACTATATCCCAACACTCTTTGAAAAAAAGTCATAGAAAGTCATCCGGACCCCAAACTTTATCTTTACACATACCTCTCACTACCTAATGCACCTCAGATTGTTCAATCGGCCTCTCCAACCAACTTGCTGCACTAACATCCAATTGGTTCAAATTCGGGCCATCAAGCTTAGGATGCCACTCTGCTGTCTCGGTAAGAAGATCTTCATAATATGTACAATATGATCCTAAATCTCGTCAGGGGATTGAAACACATTAGTGCTAGAGTGAAGAACCTCAACCACATTATTACCCCTGTAAGAATTAGCCATCTTGTGAAAAAATTTGGTGTATTTATCCCCCTCCTTCAATTAAGGGAAGGTTTAAGTTTTGAGAAGAGTTGTGAATAGTATTAAAAAATAAGTGAAAAGTAATAATAGAATATTGAATGGTAGTGAAAAAGTAATAAATAGTAATAAAAATAGGGAAAAAGTAATAAGAAAGTTATGAATAGTAGTAAAATATTTTGAGAATAGTTGAGATATTCTCACAAGCCAAATGTAACCTAAATCACTCTTGATTTTTGCCTCCAAGATATTTCATTTATCAACAAAACCTTCTCAATTTTAGACAACACTCATTCTTTCTAAACAAAGACTCCTTGTTATCCTCTCCATCCACCAGGTATACAACTTATCTTAAAGAAGGTTTTTTGCTCTTCTGTATGCCTAAAGATTTCAATATTTGACTTCTTTAAATCAGTCTTCAAAGTTTTAAGTTTACCTACCACAATAAAGCTAGGGGTATAATGAAAGGAATAAGATGCCCACCAATTCCTTACTTTCTTTACAAATCCATCAGTTTCAAGTCACATATTTTCAAATTTGAAATAATGCCTACCACCATGAATGCCATCGCAGTCAAGAAATATGGAAAAGTGATTAGAACCCATGGCAACCTCTTCTGACATAAATTTGGATAATGCTTTTCCCAAGGAAAATAGACTAGAAATCTATCCAACTTTAACCATCCTCTATTATCAGACCAAGTATAAGCCCAATAACAAAGGGAGTACCACGAGATTTAGATAAAAAAATAGCTTTGAAAAGTCTTCCATAGCCCCAATCGAAGTGGATGCCCTCCGCCCTCTCACTAGGAAACCGGACAATACTAAAATCCCACACAAACACTATGGTAAATCCCATAAGTATACTGACCCGCTAGTTCCTCCCGCAAAAAACTTCTATCACTATCCACATTAGGCCCATATACGCCTGGAAAAGCCCATCTCCAACCATATTCAATATTCTTGAAAGAACATCCACTGAATAATTCCTAGTGCAATCCTCTACTAACTACACCATTCTCGTTCTACATCAACAATACTACTTCTGGAGCACCTAATGAAGCTAGATAACTCCACCCCACAAAAGAACAACCCCACAAACTACAAATAATGTTTTTATGAATGAGAGTTCTATAGCCTCATATACTCCATTTGTTTAAACAACCAGAATGAAGATGGGTTGTGATGGGTACCTGCAGGGAGAGGGGTTTTTACTGTTCGTTCTTTTTATAAAGTCCTCACACAAGCTCCTGACACACAATTTCTTTGGCATTGGCTTTGGCGGCATAAAGCATCCCCCAAAGCTTATTTTTTTGTGTGGACTGCTTTGTTAGGCAAGATCTTTACCACAGACAACCTGAGGAAAAAGATGGTAGTTATCGTTGATTGGTGTTGTATGTGTAGAACATGGGGTGAGTCAGTAAATCATCTGCTGCTATATTGTGATTCAACTAGGGCATTGTGGAATGAGGTTTTCATAAGATTGGATCTAGATTGGGTTATGTTAGAATCTGTGATGGAAACTTTGGCATGCTGGATTGCTATCTGTGGTTTGCAACAGATCAAAGCAATATAGAAGATGATCCCTACATGTGTTATGTGGTGTCTATGGTAGGAGCGCAATGACCGGACGTTTGAAGACAAGGAAAAATCGCTAGAAGAGTTAAAAGCTTTCTTTTTTAGAACCCTATGTACATGGGCTATTGCCGTTGACTTTAATGGCATGGTCTTACATGATTTTCTTGTTTCTAATGTCCTTTCCTAGACTCTTTGTAATTGGCATGGACAATTTTATACTTTGTAATTGGCATTTATGCCCATATTTTTTGATTAATCATACTTATTTACTTATAAAAAAAAAATCAATGAGACTCAACTTAGTCTCTTGAAGACAAACAATATCAATTTTCTAGCTATGAAGAAGGGATCTAATGCGAAGACATTGGTTAACATCATTGATCCCCCTTACATTCCAAGAGAGGATTTTAGGCTTCATATGATGAACAAGACTCCCGCCCCTTTTTAGCTGTTGACTTCAAAACCTTTGTTCATCCTGCTTCAAGAGCAACAAGGAGGGCCTTAAACTGCTCCTCAAAATCTTCCCAAGAAATCCCCACACACTCATGTAATTTCTACCTTTTTAACACCCATTCCCATGCTAACCGAGAAGTTGGCATAGGGGGGAATGGTACATAACTGGATTGGACTACCCAAATCTTCCTTGTCTACCTCTTCTTCACTGACAACCATTTGTAAGATGGAATTTACAACGACAACCTGTAAAGAATAGGCCATTTGCGACTCACCATTCAACTCCTCTGATGGAACCTGAAAACCTCCATTGACCTCCCTACCCATTTTCAGAAGCCTTTGGCCGACTCTCCTTCACTGACATAATCTACTCTACCAAGCTTGGAAATAGATCCCTTGTGGAGACACCAATAGATGAAGGGTTTAAATACACAAACGGCCTAAGAATCCCCCATCTAACTCCTCGTCATCATGAATCTCTACCAACTCCCCTTCCCCTGGCCATTGGAACTGCACTGACCCACCAAGAGGTTTGTCAGGGACCAATGAAACTTCCTATGCCGGAACTGTAGCCACCAAATCACATATCGGCTTGAAAGAAGAAGGAATGAGAATCTGATCTGAAATAAAATTTCGGACAATATGCGGCCTTTCTCCTTCCTTACCCATTTTTGGCCTTTACTGTGGCCCAACCCATTTTCCTTCGAATTTCCTGCCTCTTAACCTTATGACCCACTTCAGAATCTAACCCTGAACCCTCTTCTCACCATCCATATGATCCACTTGGGCCTAACTTGTAAACTCATGGCCCAAGAGGCCCATACCATTTCCCGGGTCCAACAAATTCAGTAGACGATTTAATTTATAATTTAAATCACAACTCCTACATGGCTCTCCACAACATCAACTCCCCTTCCCTTCCCCATACAGCACGCTTTTTAAAGACTATTCATCTCCCTTAGGAATACAAACGGGCTCTTGTAATAAAATTTTTCAGTCTACCTCGAGATACCCCTACGTCCCCCACGCTCCTCCCTATTCACCACCTACCCCAATGGTTGTGGCTTCCTTAACATCTCCGCATAGGAGCCTTTCCATCCATTTACTTCCCTTAAAATAGTAATTGACCTTGCTTTATCTTTGTTATTCTCGTTTGAAATAGAGGGTGGTGATAACATCTCCTTTAAGGTTTCACCGAACTTCCTCCAACCCTCCCTCTTCCCCCCTTACGTTACCACAATTAGGCCTTTATTTTTGTGCCTAAATTTTGATAACAATTGCCATAGTAATTGTGGTACCTTTGCACCACCAGCACTTGATTCCTTTTCCTGCGAGTTCTAAGAAACTTGGAGGAACCCACAGAGGCTTCACAATCCCTCACTGCTGAAACCAACCACACCATCGCTTCAACATCAATAGAAATATATTTCACAACTCGTTGACCACTCTCTATGATTGTCCACCACTTTTAATTCTCCTTTTTTAACTTGAATCACTTGTAATCAACGAGGAATTTTCAACACGACCCCATTGCAACCAACCAAAGAAACAATCAATCTTTGACAAATCACAAAATAATTGGATTACAACGATACATCATGTTAGAAACACGTGGAGAGAGAGAGAGAGGTTGCATCCATCTATACAATTTCATCCTTGAAGATGATAGCATTTATATCCTCAAGCGAAATTAGCTCAAGAAAACACATTTAAGATCTCTAAGATCTAATTTACCTGAGTTAGACCATGAACTTGAATGAACACACCCAAAGACTTGAACAGGAAGAGAAACAAAGGATCACTTACTCCTCCACCGTGAAATTGCTAGATCCATATTTAATGAATTCTTTAGCAGGGTTGGATAACCAAGAGCTATGCCTGGGAAGGTGGTTGATCTTCTAGAAAGTTGAAGAGATCTTAAGGGTATGCCACAGAGCAACAATCTGGAAGGTGGTACCCATTTGTCTCCTGCGGTGCATTTGGAGAGATATGAATGACTGGAATTTCGAGGATTGGGGTGCTCTTTCAAAGATCTTAAAGTTTCCTTTTCAAGACTTTATTTGTGTGGGCCATAGCTATAGATTTTAGTATGGAATTATGGAATCTTTTTGTATTTTCTTTGTTCAATGATTGGCAGTTGTTGTATTAAAGGGAGGGAATGTTCATGAGTTCTTGCTTTCTTTTTAGCTTTCTAGAATGTAACTAGGTCTCTTTTGTATACTTCCTGTGTACATGGGCTGTACCTAGTCTTATTTGATAAATAAAATTTCTTACTTAAAAAAAAAATAGCTATAGATTTTAGGGGTCTCAGATTCCATTGCTTGTATTTATTTATAGTCCCTAACTATGTGCTTTCTTTTGTGTACTACATGTGTACTTGGGCTATGTCTATCTTTGTATTAGTAAAATTTCTTTTACTTATCAATAAAAAATAAATAAATTCAAAATATGGGCAGCTTGAAAAAAAGGGGGGGGGGTGGTTTGGGGTTCTAATGAAGTTAGGGGGCATTTGGTGTGGGTTTGTGGAAATCTATTCGTTCTGGATGGGAGAGGTTCTCCAACTTTTTCAGGTTGGCGGTTGAAATTGTCATGGTGTTTACTTTTGCATGATATTTGGTTTGGTGCAAGGGCTCTTAAGAATTCTTTTTTTCGGTCTCTTTACCAGATTTCTAGTGGTAAAGAGGCTGTGGTGGCTGATTTGTTGGTATGTTCGAATGGTTCTTTCCATTGGAATGTCAGTTTTTTGAGAGCGGCTCATGATTGGAAACTTGAAACGTTTGCAGACTTTTTCGAATCCTTGTATGCTATGTCATTCGGTAATGTGATGGAAGATAGGATGATTTGGGTTCTTGGGAGTAATTGGTTCTCGATGTGCTCTTATTACATAGTGCTCTCGGGATTCTCTAATGATCATTGTTTTCTTTGGAAGGCTGTTTGGAAGTGTAAGGTCTCTCCCAAGATTGCTTTCTTTGTATGGACTACTTCTCTCGGGAGAGTGGGAGAGTGCTCACCACTAATAATATGAGGAAACGCGGTCTTATCATTATGGATTGATGTTTCTTGTGTGCGAAAAATGGGGAATCCGTGGATCATCTTTGTTACATTGCAAGGTGGCTCAATTCTTGTGGGATGAGATCTTAAGCGGATTGGGTTATGCCTGGAAGAGTTATGGATATTCTTAGGTGTTGGAAAGGTATTAGGGGAAATGCTCACATTGTCCCTTTGTGGAAAATGACCCCCTTTGAATTATGTGGTGTTTGTGGATGGAGAGAAATAAGGTGTTTTGGAAACCGGGAGTGTTCCTTGGATGAGCTGAAGAGATTCTTTTATAATACTTTATTTCTTGGGCTTTGGTCATTAGTTATACTGAGGACAGTTTTCATGATTGGTTTGTATCCCTCACTAGAGCTTAGTGGAACTTAGGCTTTTCTATGTATACTTCTTGTGTACTTGCGCTATGCCTATTCCTATCAATAAAGTTTTACTTATAAAAAAATTGAATTTTACCATGCTAGTCTATGATGTTATTTACAGTCTCCAACTTAAACTTTAATCTGAGTGATCGGCACCCAAACCAAAGTCAATGGCACCCAAACCAAAGTCAATGGCAATATCACTTATTATTCATGCTTTTTAATTTTTGTTGTACTTTAACTTTAACATTTACATGCTCATGATTAAAAACGATTAAAAACTGCTGTTTTCCATTGTTTAGATTAGAGTAGATTTCTCTTATAAGAGAGCATTGTAAAATGGCCCCATGTTTGAGGGTGGAGAAGTTCTCTACCTAGAAAGAGACACAGGGTGGAGAAGTTCTCTACCTAGAGAAGATTTCCAAATATAAGAAACATGGAACAGAAGTTTCTTGTGAGTTTTCTCATCATCGTCATAATCATCATTCTCATTGTCATAACCATGATCTTCATGATCACTATTATCATTGAAGATCCTTACGAAGTCTGCATAACCTTGTTGACTTTGTTTGTCAGTAGTTGCATTTGTTTTTGTATCATTCCTCTTGTACATGGCAAAACAATTTTAAGAATTTTGTTTAGTTTAACTCTCATTTCACTTTGGGCTATGCCTATCTCGCATTAATAAAATTTTTATTTACTGATAAAAAAAAGTTTCACTTTGTTTGGGTATTCAGAAAAACAAATGCTAGATTCAAACCTGGTACTCTTTTCATTAGTTGTGCAAAGTCAACTAAATAAATGCCATCCAAATGCATAGCATGGGAAATTGGTGAAACTTGTATAGTTGCAGTCTAATCCTTTCTTAGTTGTGGACTAGTTACACCTTATAGTAGGCCAAATCTAGATGACCTCATGATGGAAATGTAATTGTAGTTGAAGTATGTTTATTGGCATTTTACATTGTGTGATTTGTGTTTTTATATTTTGCGCTCAAAGCTCTCTTAGGTCATGGGTGTATCTCACCTTTTAGTTATATCTGCATTGCATGAAATGCTATGTTGTAAGGAGTATCTGATAAGATTTTCAGGCTGTAGCAGAGATTGCCAAGGCATCAAAGCATGAGGCGTGCTCATTGCCCACTCAGGCCGAGTCTTATTTTTTTCATGTGAAGTCAATGATGTCTGATGTTGAGAACGTGGCAAGAACAGGATCCAAGCAAGGCTCTGATACATCTTTTGTTGATGATAATGACATGTCTCAGATGGAATTAGGTGGTTTCTTTACTCATTTTTCTTTTTATTTCACAGCAGTATTTGTTTGGTAGTGGCTGCCATCCCATTTGAGAGCCTGCCTTATTGTCCAATTTAAAAGGGAGGATGCCATGTGTATTAGAAAAAAAAAATCAGGTTAGAAACTGAATGCATCACTTTTTCTGTCACTCTCCCAAATGGGTCTCTACTCTCAATCTCCTCTCCATTTCTCTCTCACACCAAGATTTTCTACCGGTCTTGAAATTATCAAACTGACTAACCATCCAAAGACATGGCAAGAACAGTTCACATCCTTGGAACCCATGGAGAATGAGTTTACCCCTCCATGGTCAGTTCCTTGACTGCTGTGATTGACAAGGGGTGGCAGAGGGGTGTTCTAAGCTTCTGGGATTTTGTTTTCTTGCAGGAATTGCACTTCTAGAAGTTTCGGGGAATCCTGGCTGTGGCTGAGTAAGTCTCCTACGTTTTCTAGGATTTGTACATGTGGTGATAGGGTCCTAACCTGTCTAGTTAGGGGTGTTCATCCGGGCCGGGTACAACCCGGCCCGGTTTGAAATTTTAATATATTTCTTAATATTTTGATTTTTTTTTTCAAAAAAATTGAAGAAAATTTTAAATCCGGGTTCCGGATTTGGGAATCCGGAACCCGGATGAACACCCCTAGACTGTCTAGGATTAGAATTCCTAATGAATTGGGGATTTTTTGAATTTATACTGGCTGTAACAGCCACTTTTCTAGGTGTTTCCTGATGTATCTTGGACTCCATTTGAGCTTAGGAGTCCTAGCAAAAATCTGGGTCTAGAGTCTCTGGACTTATCCTTGTTGAACTTGGATTCCTAGTCCTCTTAGGGTTCAGCCAGAGCACATCCTTGGGCTTTATTGGGCCTAAAAACACAGATTTACCAAAATCTTTACTCAATCCCTATTCTTGTAGCCCATCTTCAAGGTTGGGCCAGAATTATCAATCCATCAGCTTAAATTCTAGAAATCCAATCTAAGATCTAGGGCTCGGGTGTGACTAAAAAAGCTTTGATCTATAGCTAGAATTACCTCCAACTTTTGGGTCATTTTGAGCTAGGATTTGTGAGTTATTAATATTCAAGCAATCGGGATAAATTGGTTTCTCATGAATGGCAGAGATTCTTCAAATTTCATACAGGGATTTGTCTTTTGCTTTGTTTTCATCAGAGCTGATTGGGGAAGAATAGAGGGATTTTTTTTTCTCTTTTTGCTCGTCTTTAAAATCAAAGGGAGGGAAATGAAGAGGCAAGAGAGAGAGAGAAGTAGACCCATTTGAGAGCAATAGAGAAGGTGGCACGGCTCCATTTTTAATCTATGGATTTATTTTACATGCACATGGCATCCTGCCTTTATTAAATTGAAGGATACAGGCTCCCCAATGGGAGGGGATTTGCTCTTTTTTTTTTTTTTTTTCTTTTAAAGATGTCATATAATATGCTTCTCACTATTCAATGATGGCAATATAGAGATACTGGTATTTGAGGTTTATCTATTGGTTGGCACTCTCTGCAATTTCATCTGTTTTGCATATCTTTTATTAGATGTTTCATCGGTCATAGTTAACTTGACGATAGCATTAAGTAAATTTCTCTTTCAGGAAGGAAAACATATTTGATTGAGGAAGAAGCAATAGAAATCAATTTGACCTTATGAAAAACGAATTATCTTTTGTAAACTAATGTAACTTGTAGTGTTTCTCAATTCTCAGAACACTTCAGTGATGCATATAGTGTTGCCTCCATTTACTGTTTATCATGAGGAAAGAACAAGATTGGCCATCCATTACTTCAATAAACGCAGGGTCTTTATTGTTTTAGTTCTCTACCCTTTTCATAATTTTCTGATCTTTTATTGTTAGACCTTCATTTCCTTTTACACATGGTGGAACCTTTTCTTTTATGTGGAGAGTGAAAATTTAATTTTTCCTTTCTAAAATTCTCTCTTTTCATATAGTGAAGAATGATGTATCCAACCTCAGCCAGTCATGGTTTTTATTTTATTTTTTTAAAGTGTCTCCTATTGCTTAGCTCTTTTTTTAAAGCTCAATTGAGCTCTCTTTTTTATTTGTTTGATTTCTTGGTTTAAGTAATGAAGGGCTCAAGGAATTCTCATGTCAAGAGGACTAGTTGTCACTATGAGATAACTCAGTGTTTGCTTAATAAGGTTAACGCCAAATTCTCCAGTACTTAAATGGGGCCACATCAGTTGCCATTACTGATTTCATGCCACATGTGTATCCCTTGGCTGTCAATGTTTTCTCCTACCACAAAAGTTCGAGTCCGTTTGGCCTTCTACCTCCCCTTGCACTCGATAGTGAGCTTCTTTTGGGTTTTCTTCTGTCTTAGGTCCCTTTGTGGGCATGACTGGTCTCCAGACACTAGTTAGCCATGGCCATTGTTTTGCCACTAGTTGGCTATATAAATTTCCCCTAATGCTTTTTAGCTCATTTGAGCCATTGGTTCAGCCATGTAGGTTGTGGCTCTATATCTGCTCTTTGTTTTGATTTTACCAGCGACTCCTGGCTCTGTGTCTATTGAAGTACTTGTCTGCAATAAATTATTCTATTAATAGATGGATGTCTAAACAATCTCCAACTCTACACTATGTATATATGCATCTATGTTTATATATACAAAACCATTGCCTTTAAGATATCTTGTCTCCCATGTATAATGCTCATTTTGTTCTTAGTGTTGGAAAGACTTGATATTTCTTTGAAAAAAGTCCATTTGATCCCCTCAAACGACCACTCTTTTTGCAATATGTCCACCAAAGTTGTCACTTTACAGTTCCAACTACCACACCGTTTGCAATTTGTCCCCTCCTTTAAAGGTCGTGTCACTATCTATTTTTGATCCATCTTAACGTTAAATCTAAAGAGGGTCTAATTTGCAACTTGTGTTTTAAATTGAAGTCTACGCGACAACCTTGTTTTTTTTTTTTAATTTGAAGTGAAGTTTGATTTTCTTATTCTTAATATAGACAAAATGAAAAATGACTGGCTTTTGAGATGGTGGTATTCTGAAAGGCTGTAACTCGTATTCTAGCTACCACTCTTTGTCCTTATTCTATGGGTCCTGGCTCATAGTTTGTGATATTGTGAACATAGAGCAATGGGAAAGCGTTTCATTCAAGTTAAATGAATCGAAGAGATACAGAAGAACAATTGGATCTATCGTCAGTTCGTGCATAACTGCGGCAACTCCTCTACTGGCTTCGATGAAGCAAGAAGCCTGCTTGATTGCCCTAGATATAGTTGAGGTATCTTTAGCCTGATTAGTTCTCATTTTTTTCAAGTTCTTTTCTCTAGTCTGGTGATGAATGACATGTTATTGAGGTAGTAACATGCAATGTATTATGTTATTTATATGAATATTATTTATGCTCTGCACTTGTCAAATATCATTAATTGATGCTACTTTTGCAGATGCTTTAGAAAAATTCCTTTATGCTCTTTTATGGACCCAAATAACAAAAGGGGGTGCGATCATATTAGCACTAATACATTGGATCCCATTAGAACTCCGCAGTTAAGTGTGCTTGGGCGAGAGTAGTACTAGGATGGGTGATCTCCTAGGAAGTCCTTGTGTTCTACCACTTGTTTTACTTTTAAAAAAAAAAAAAAACCAGGAGGATTCTGGAAAATTTGCATATTTAAATTTTGTGGCTACGCCAGAAAATACACCTAGTTGGGAACTAGAAGCAGATACAAGGAAAGCATGAAGATTGAGACTATTAAATAAATCTATAGCAATGGCCCTCATACATAAAGTCTTAAAGAAGAAGATCTTATATTCTTCCCTGGAGTACTCCCGTTTCTCAAAATTCTGGTAATTCCTTTCCCTCCAAATGACCAAAGCAGACAAATGGGAGCCATCTTCCACACGGCTTCAATCTGGTATCCCCCTTAAGCCCTCTCCAGCTAGCTGGCTGATTAATCACCCTCTTAAGCATAACCCATGCTAATCCCACTTTGCTGAGAAAATCATTCCATGAGGCCTTGGCAAACTCACAAGGTAGAAGTGATCCACTGTTTTGCCACTATTTTTACACATACAATACTATAAGGTTAAACCCACGTTTCCTTAGGTTCTAAATTTTCAGGATCTTCCCGAAGGATGCAGCCCAAACAAAAAAAGGGAGCCTTGCGCTTTACTCCTCCAAATTCTCTTCCAAGGAAAGTGGTTACTAGCTTGAGTAGTAAGGACCTCATAGAAAAAGTGTACAAATTGTTTTCCTTATTGGAAGGAGTCCAACCAATCTTATCCACCATTGCATCACCAGCTTTAAAAGACTATAGCAAGTTAAGAAATTCAGCAAAGACACCAACCTCGCAATCATGCGCTTCCCGAATGAAATATTCCACTAAATAAATGAGAATAGAATTTTTTCATTGGCATTGAGTGTCTTGGAATAGCGTTCCGTATGTGCACCTTGGGTAAATTAAGGGAAAAATCCCCTAATCAGATGGACCTTATAGATTGTTTGCACCCAGTGGGATTCAAACCTTGGACCTTGAGGGGAGTGCCATTTAGGCCAAAGCCTTTACCACTTGAGTCAACCCTTATGGGTTAAATGAGAATAGATTTGAGTCAAGTTTTGCAGAATCGACAAGGAATGATGGGAACTCAATCAGATTAATGACGATTCAGAGTTAGTGAACTAAGGAATGGAGGTTTTAGTGTAAATTCCTTTTGATAATCTTTTGATTATGACGGTCAACTGTTTTTCTCCTACTATTTTCATCGAACCCCACTCCTTACCTTAGGAAATCACTCAATTGAAAATAGTGGGATAAGCATCCTTAAGAATGTATCCCCAACCCAAACATTATGCCAACAACTAATCCTATTACCATCCGCCACCATTAGTTGTACGTCTAGAGAAGGATCCCCACTCTTTCCAAATACTTTACCATAACCCCACTCCATATACTTATAATGTCTCAATAGAAGCCCAAACTACATGGTTTATACTCTAAAAAGACTAGTCAATGATATAATTGGAATCCTGTTGAAACCTTATAAAGAGCAATAATTCTCCTTCCCAATTAATGTGAGATCTTATTCACTACCTACACTTATCTTATATGGGATATCACAATCTTCCTCTCTTAAATTTCCGACGTCCTCGTCAAGTCTGTCCGTTGTAGGTGGCACGATTCAAGTCCCACATTTATGGTTGGTATAGACTATGATACGATTTGTAATGCCTCGATAGAAGGCCCAAACTACATGGCATGTACTCGAAAATGATTAGTCAATGATATATTTGGAACCCCATGGAACCTTGTATAGAACAAGAACTTCTCATTTTCAAGCAATGCAGGATTCCATTAATCATCTACCCTTATCCTTATCATCTAGGGTATCATAATACCCCCTTAACTTCATTAGAACACCAAACCCCCCTAGCATTCCCATACTATTGATCACCACATTCTATAATGCTTCCCGCTCATAATTATATCTTCGCATCCATTTCCCTGATATAGCCTCGTTGAAGACCCTCAAATTGTGAACCCATAACCCGCTACCCCTCGTCAAAAAGCACACCTTGTCCCAACCTACTAAATAAAACTTAACATCCTCGCCCAGCCCAGTCCACAGGAAATTTTGTTGGAGCTTCTCAATCTGTGAGGCAACACTAGCGGGACGAGGAAATTATGATAAACAAATGCGGCAAGGTTTGAAAGTGTGCTCTTTATTAATTAATTAGACCCCCTTTTGACAAATACTACCTTTTCCATCTTGCCAGCCTGTGCTCAAATCTTCTCTAATACCTCATTCCAAATAATCTTGGCTTTGAATGATGCTTCCAAAGGAAGGCCACAGCACAATAAACTGGCCAGACCCTTATATTGCAAAAGTTATGCACAGCAACCAGCACATATTTAGAAAGATTTACTTTCAAACCGGAGACAATTTCAAAGCAAAGTGGAATTGCCCACAAAGATTGGATGTGATCTTGGTGTGCCTCACAAAATAAGTACGTATCATCTGAAACAAATGATGAGAAATAAGGATTGAGCCATAATTAGCATTCCCCACCGAGAAACCTAAGGAGAAACAAACTTCAAGTGAAACTGACAACATTCGACTAATGGCCGCCATGAAGACGACAAATAAGAGAGGTGATAGTGGATCGCCGTGTCTCAACCCTCACAGTTATTGAAGAAATCCACGGCATCACCATTCACCAAAACTGAGAATTGAACTGTTGACCCACAATGCACAATCCACAACCTCCATCTTCTCGCTAAAGCCACACATCCTCAACAAGTAATATAGGAAGTTCCAATTAATATGATCATAAGTCTTCTCCATGTCTAATTTATACAAAATACCCGGAACGCGACTTGATCTTGTTATCCAAGCATTTGTTAGCAATAAGGACCGAATCCAATATTTGTCTGTCTTACAAATGCATTTTGAGAATTAGAAATGATTCTATCCGTGACTAAGCTCATCCTATTAGCAAGACCTTTTGAAATTATCTTGTACATCTTATTTACAAGGCTAATAGGACAGGATTCCTTCACTTCCATTGCACTGAAACAAGTGCAATGAATGTAGCATTAAGGCTCTTCTCAAATGACCCATTTCCCCTTTCCATCTTTGGCCATGCAGCGGCTATCTCAACAGGATAATCCTGGTACAGTGATCCCTCCTCCAAACAATTACTCAAAAGCTCAATCTCTCCCCCAACTAAGTTTTTTTCCAAAGACCTACCTCCACTACTTGCAATGGGATCAAGTCCCTTTGCTCCCTCACCCAGTTCTGAAGAACAATCTCCTTCATTCTCGCTTGCCGGCATCACCATCATTGGAGGGACAGCGGTAGAGGAACCAGCGAACAAGTCTGTTGCCCCGGAAGGGGGCAGAACCATTGACGTGCAGAGGAGAGAAACTGAGGCTGAACCCATTTCATAGACACGCTCATTCTCACTTGCTAGCGGTACTAGTAGGACCAATGACTACCGGCAATTAAATATATGACACCCTAGTAGGAGGAAAGACGACCATTGACTCGTAGCAAGGAGAACCTGAGGCTGAACCCCTTTTGTATCCAGATGGTGAAGCTGGGTTTTGACCCGCCAAACCTGCATGGGTTAGGTTGTTCGCTGGTCCAGCCCAATATTCTCTTTACCCTTATTTATGATCTTGTTCATGGGCACACTAAGGTCTGGTTTGTTTTCTCAAACCATCTCATATTATCTCATTTCAAATTCATCATTACACTTTTTCAAATTTCCATACAAAATAAAATAAACAATTCAACTTTTTTAAATCCCAAAATAACTTATTCAAATTCCAAAATAAAACTAATATTAAAAAAATATATTACAACAATATTTTATTCTTTTTTTAACTTTGATCTCATCTCATATATGAAAACAAACCAGGCCTAAGTTTACAATTAGGACAGACCAACCAAAGCCCATTAGACCCTGCCTTCTCTTTAATCTGCTCCAAGCCCATATCCGAGCCCATCCCCTTGTCCGCTTGTCTGATCAGCCCTTCCACCATATCATTTAACACCAAAAGTTTCTCCTTCATTTCTGATAGTGTTAGGCATGTCATTGGACGAACCTCCAACTGACGAGCTACCTGCGGTAGCTCCAACTCTCTTCTGATTGGTCCCTGATTTTAAATTCTGCATCTCGTGATTGTCTTTTGGAAATGTGTTTGTGAGGCACCAAGGCAGTCACTGGGCTTTCTAGAGCCTCCTTATACAATCTTCCTTGCGCTGATATGTGAGCCATTGATCCTGGGATGCCTTGAGCATACCTTCTACCGACATGCAAAGAGGACACCCTTTTTCTGCTATAGAAAACAGAGGTTGACAGTTGACAAAGAGCAGCCACAAAGTTCTTCCATCCCCTCCCTTCTATTCTTTCCAGGATTTCAATAAAACCACTTCTTCAACCTCCACAGTATTCATCATCGCCAAGTATCTGCCAAAGTAATTGGAGCACCACTGCACCACATAAACTCTGTTTACATCTCTAGTTATTAAAAATTTCAGTAGAATACAATGCTCCACTACTTTCACCACCCAGCCCATGGAAAAACTTCCCACTAAATGTCTTTCACCACTTTCCTGCTCCTTTTGGTAGTGCTCAAAGTAGCTCTGCCCTCCCTTATAAACTCAAAAACCTTCGAATCGACTAAGAGCTTTTTTAATACAGCCATCTCCCCACCAGAGGAAACAGTCAATTCTGGTGAGAAACACAAGAATCAGCTATTAAGCATGAAAATATTTTTTTGGGGGGGGGGGGGGGAAGGCTATTCTTACTTTGAATTTATTTTTGTTGTAATGCTACTTATATTTTTAAATTTCACAAATTTCAGCAGGGGTATGTAGCTCATAGAAAGAGTTAATAACCTGGACTCAAATATCATAGTGATAAAACATTCTTTCTGTTTTAATGGAACAAAATGATAGTTCAATGCAGTGAAATGATAGAAGCTCCAGTATTTCATTGAAAACTGGAAATGATTCTTCGCCATAGTTATGCTGATGATTCTCGTTTTTATCTAATTGCATCATAAGATCAGTGAGAACTCCCATGCATGCCAATTTCTGATTAACGCTTTACATTTTGGAAGGGAGGCATTATGACACTGGAAAAAGTGGAAGCAGCCTATAAACATGAGAAGGCAACTAAAGAAGCAATTGAAGAGGTGATACAATGCTGCTCATTCTTTCACATTCAGGACACTTTAGATGCTGCTGATGAGGGGGCTGATGAGAACAGGTTGCTTCCAGCAATGAATAAACTATGGCCCTCCCTGGTTTCTTGTATCCGAAATAGACATTCCGTGGTTAGTGGTCTTTCATTTTTCCATATCATGGAAGAGTAAGATAGTAGTGGCCTAATGAACCTTACCAAGTAGGATTTGGATAATGACACGGATGTCTTGTTTTCCTTTAAATAATTCTTTCTATTAAAGTAACCTTTTTGAACTTTTCTGAACTATTTACAAGTTCCATTTTATGTTATCATTCTTCCAAGACCATGACTTTGCTATACTGCAGGCTGTCAGGAGATGTTTAGGTGTAGTAAGCAGTGTGGTACAAATCTGTGGTGGAGATTTCTTCTCGCGCCGCTTCCATACTGATGGGCCCCACATCTGGAAAATCCTAACAACATCCCCTTTTCAGAGAAAGCTCAATCTAAAGGAAGAAAGAGCTCCATTACAACTTCCCTACAGAAGTACTTCCATTTCACGAGATGACCCAGTTGCCGAAGTCACAAATTTGAAAGTCCAAGTTGCAGTGCTCAACATGATTGCTGAATTGTCGAAAAACAAAAGAAGTTCTTCTGCAATGGAAGTAGTTTTGAAGAAGGTTAGCGGTATAGTTGTGGGGATAGCTTTTAGTGGGGTTGTTGGGCTTCATGATGCATCTGTGAATGCCCTTCTTGGACTTGCATGTATCGACCCTGATCTTATATGGCTTCTTTTAGCTGATGTCTACTACTCTATGAAAAAGGAAGATATGCCTTCACCGCCCAGCTCAGATCTGCCACAGATTTATCGAATTCTACCGCTGCCCTCATCTTCTGAAGAATTCCTTTATTTGCAGTATGGAGGGCAGACGTTTGGTTTTGATATTGACTTTTCTTCTGTGGAAACTGTTTTCAGGAAACTCCGTTCCGAAGTTTTCACTGACCAAATGTACAGTTAAAGATCTACCGTATATGGTTTATCTGTATAGATACAGAAAGATACCACAAGTAGTTTATTTTCGGTTGCGCATCCCTGTGACTTTCCTATTTTTTGTCTGCGTTATTTTTTCCTCTTATTTGTCTTTGTTTGTTTTGCTTTCGCTTTTGGCATAATGGAGTTTGGGTCCTCGAAGCTATTCCTTTAAGAGCACTCTTATTGGATTGGCTAAAAGTCAAATCCAATAAGAATTTGGACATTCAAGGTCATTTTAAGTCTACATTGGATTGTTCAAAGACCAATTTTTTTAGCTTTTGTGAATAGTAAACTCAAACTAATTGCCAAATATGGCCGGTTAGCTAGAATTGCCAAATCCTTTATTTTATTGTTACTCTTTCATATTTCTCTCTCCCTTGGCTTCCCGACTTCACTCTCCCTGCTATTTTCCCTCGAAAAGCAACCGTTCATCATCAAGCTTCGGAAGTAGGAACCACGAGCAGCAGCAATGATGAGACTGTTCTTGTTGGATCTTCTCCTCTTTCTCTTGCCGATCTTCTTCTCCCAACTCGCATTTGAATGCCCGGCCGGTCCTGGAGCTTCAAGTTAGAAAGAAAAGTGGGCAGAGCAGATTGTATCCGTGCAAAACCCTGGTGCTTATCAATAACTAATTCTGTTAAGTGAATGAAAATCGTGAAGTAATGCTGTTTTGCTAGTTTTTTTGCTTTTGTTTGCATTATCTTGCCATTTGTTGACAATAGTTGTTGTTTCCATGGGGAAATAAAAAAGATAAGCAATTCTAGTAAATTGCATATATTTTTTTCAAGGTCCTGTTGACAATGTTATTTGCTTTGGAATGTGTTGTTTTGATGGTGGCACCTATGCATACAGAATGTTTGAATTTGTTATCATCAGTAATAGGTTTAATAATTTTTTTCTGTCTTTTAATATATCTTTTGGTTTGTTTATTGGTAAAATTATATGCATTTATCACATGGATAAGATTGTATGGACAAGGCAGTCATAGTCTTAATTTCTTTGAAAGAAGTATATTTTGTTTCCTTTATGGTGTCATGGAGATCCCATTTGCTGAAGTGAAAATGTGCTTTTACTCTAAATACTGTAACCTTACAATATGTTGTTCATCTTGAGGCCAATGATTGCTTATACTGAGAATGGAGATTCTTTCCTTGATGGAGAGGGTTTTATATATCGATAATAACAAGCATTTTGATTTTTGTGTGAATCTTATTGAATGAAGTTTAAATCTTAGCTCTTTTATGTCCTTGCTTAATTTTCTCCTCTTACTCAAATGATCTCATTCTGTGTATTTATTCATGATTGCAGCTGTGGATGTGATGTTAATATTGCTTCCAATTTTTTGTGGACCTTGGTGCAACATACATTGAATCTTCACCCCCCAAGCTGTAACAGAACATTATTTTATTTTATTTTGGGTAAATATCAATCCTCTTATAGTTGTAAGATTGCAATATAGTACTCTCTAAGCTTCAATTTAGGAGGTATAAGATCGATAACTCAAGTTTCATATTCTTATAGCTTCTATTTCGGTTGTTAACCTCCATTTGGCATTGGAACTGACTTATTTTTCATGTCATTATATCTGTATTGTGTGGATGAGAAATGCCAAGATATTCCAAAACAAATTGGCAAAGCAAATTACATTTTTTTTTTTCTCTGACAAAGAGTTAAAAGCAAATTACATAATACCAAGCAAAGAAAATAAAGTCCTAAAAAACAATTTTTATGAATTATAATAAAAGATAATAAAAGAAACAAAGATATAGCAGTTTTAAGTTTTATAAATAAGTAAACTACAAGGTAGATGATCTTGAAGTAGAGATTTTATTTTTTTAATTAACATATAATAGATATAATAGATATAATAGTCAACTAGGGTAAAATTAATTAATTTAATAATTACAAATAATTAAATATTTTTTTAATTAGTAATTATTATGTATCTTCAAAAATGGACAATCCAATATGGAGTTTTTGAAGTGAATAATCAAAATAAAAAATTAGTTAAATTATTTTAATGTTATAATTTGAAAAAATAGTCATTCCAATGTAGGATTTATGTAAATGGAATGGTCAAAACTTAAAATTTGAGTCACATTAGTTAAAATTATATTATAGCAATGAAAAATCTAATGAGAGTGCTCTAAAGGTGAAATAATCTATTTTTTCTTTTATCATCAGTTTACCTTTGTATTTACGGCAAAGGAGGCCACAATGTTTAGGTATCCCCGGCTGGGAAAACATGTTTTGAATGCTAATTGTTGTTAAATAGGGAAATTTTTCATGCCTTATATTGGCGAACCATTGTATATAGGTAGATTAAAGGCATCTTTGTTTGCTCTTTGGTGATTAAAATAAGGGAAGGAGGGGAAACTGGCTGGAAGGATAGTTGGAGGTTGCTCCTAAAACATGTGTTGAGTAGCACGCCTATTCCCTTACTCTTTATACATTTAAGCCCCATTTGGCATGTGTTGAGTAGCACGCCTATTCCCTTACTCTTTATACATTTAAGCCCCATTTGGATGTTCAACTCTTCTCAATTCATTTCATCTCATCATTACAACTTTTTCAAATTCTTATATAATTTTTTAAATTTTCATATAAAATATAATAAATAATTCAACTTTTTCAAATTTCAAAATATTCATAATATTAAAAAGTAATATTCTAATTATATTTTATTTAATTCAACTCAACTCAACTCAACTTGACATCCAAACGAACCTTAATGTTTAGGAGAAGGTTACACAAGAAGTGATAAAGTTTTACTCGAATTTTTGGGCAGGGTGAGATTAATGGAAAGGGACACGCTCTAGGCCGGATGGGTTCAAAATCCATTTTCACACCAGCCAATAAAATGTAAGCATGTACACCATATTAGAGTTAGATGGATGAAGCTCTTCATACCGAATCCATCTCCCACTTTCAACCTTTTCTCCCCCTCTCCCATCTGTGTCTCCTCTCCGTCCCCCCCCATCTGCACCCCATTAGCCTAATCCCTAACGGCAAAGCTTCGAAACACAGTGAATAACATGGAAGCCTTTGTAATTGCGGAACCCAGTTCCAACAAATGCAAGCTTTTGTGATTGCTGAACCCACATGATTTCGGGTCTCTTGACATTGCATTGTTGAAGAGTTGCATAGTGAACACATAAAGGGACAGACCAAATTCTTAGTCTAGCATCGTAGAAATTTCAAAAAAAATTTCAAAAATAAAGAACGGAATCTAATTATCTAATTGGAGAAACTTTCTGTAGAAAAAAAACGAAAAATGATAATATCCATGCCATGGTGGCAAGAGGGTCGTCTTCTACAAAGAAAACTTTGTATTGTTGACCTTTCGAAATAACTTAAATAACTTTAACATAAAACAATCATAAAGAATCATCATTTCCAGAAATTCAACGGAATCGAGGTGGATCATAGAATGGAAATGAGTTATTCCTTTAAAAAAAAAAATGAAATTCATTGCAGCTAGTGAATATTGGCAATGGTCTAGTCATTATCAAGTTTAAAATTTAACTAAAAATTGAAATTTTGGCTAAGGTCAAAATTGTTGGAGATATTAATCCACATTAGACTATCCATCCTAGAGTCAAAGTAATGATATAATAGTAGATATTTTCATAATAGTATTTTTATTTTTTTAATATTTTACAAATGCATTACATATGTTACTTAATAATTTAGTTTTTAATTAAAATTATTGTTCTCGACTATTTTTTTTCTCCATCTCATTATCTAATAGTAGCCATTGAGAATATTTTTAGAGTTAAATATTATTTTGGAGATGAATAGTAGTTGGCCAACTTAGGAGAAATGTATGTATTTGCTATAGCTCGAAAGTAGAGCCTTGGAGTCCTAACTACTTCAACATAGATCATTTTGAGTTACTTAGGTTTTGTTTGGATTCTGAGATGAGACGAGACGAGACGAGATGAATTTAGATGAGAGATGAAAATTTGCATAAAATATTATTTTTTAATATTATTATTGTTTTGAGATTTAAGAAATTGTGATGAGATTGAGATGAAAATACATTTGTCTAGGTACTGACTTTTGGCTAGGCCAATGACAATCCTCTAAGCCTAGTTATGTAAGAATCTGTACCTAAATCCCTGTTGTTTCATCTAAAACTCAAGAGGAAAATACATTTTCCACTATCCAACTAACTACCAATATTGATACATTACACGACCTTCGATCTATATATCAAAACTAGCAAATGTCTAGCACTTTTCATTTGTATTCCATCATTGGCCATATAAGAATTATTGTTATAATTCAGTGATCAACTACTCTTTTTCTTTCATTTGGATAGTCCTCGAGTTGCCTGCTGCCTCTGTCTAGTCGTTCTAAATCTCCAATCTTTATATAAATCTAGCTTATGATTTTTAAAATGAATCAAGTATTTTGAAGTCCTCCAAATATTTTTAAGCTTAAAATGATTTTAAATTGGGATATTTGTTATTGAACCAAATTTAATTTCCATGTAAGTCTTTTTAAATTCTGGAATCCCGAAAATGATATAGTTTTAAAAAATAATTTTATTTATTTAGAAATATTATTTAATGTTCACCATTTTATTTTATATTAAAAATTCTATTTATTTTATTTGATGTTGAAAAAAAGATTTTTTGAATCAGTAAAACAAAGTTGTTTTTTTAATATAGTCTCATTCCATTTTATTTTTATTTCTCTACTTCTTTTATTTAGATTAAACCAACATGGACAAAGTTCTGGAAGTTCCATTTACCTAAAGCTGTTAAAAAATTCATGTGAAGAACTTGCTTAGAATCCTTGCCCACAAGACTTAATTTAGCTATATTCATGTGAAAAGCTTGCTTAGAATCCTTACCCACATGACTTAATTTAGCTATATTCATGTGAAGAGTTTGTTTAGATTCCTTGCCCAACTCAAGAGGCACCAGAGGGGCTTACAAGTTGGAGTCCTCCACAACCTAGTATCATCAAAATCAATTGGAATGCTGGTAGAGCTCAAGGAAAAGTAGGGTATGGGATTGTGGCACATGACTTGGTAGGTAAGGTTTTGGCCACCAAAATACTTACAAAGGTAATCTTTGATTTATTGTTAGTTGAAGCTCAAGTTGCATTCTATGCAGTTGAATTTACCTTAGAAATGGGGTATAAGCCAATATAAGTCAGTAATTTTGGAGGGTGATTCCCACCAAATTGTCACGGGGTTACAACAACCCTTGGACAGATGGGATAGGGTGGGAATGTTGCTACATGACATAATATTGAGATTGTCCCTATTCACTTTTTGGCAATGTAATTTTGTTAGAAGATGAGCTAACTATTATGCTCATTTTCTTGCAAAAGAAGCTTTGATCAACTATGTTGATGTATCTGTCATGGTTATTAGTCCAGACAATGTTTCTATAATCAATCTTGAAGTTAAATGAGTTCAAAGTTTCCCTTTAAAAAAATAGTTTTTTTTTTTCATTTATGTCTAATCTCTACCTTTGGATCTTATTTATGTTTAATCTCTACCTTTAAACCAAGTTAGAAACCCAAAGCCTTTAAAAAAAAGTTAGAAACCTAAAGACATTGGGCTAAGATCTATTGCCTAAACTTCCCTCCCCTCTCTCCTTCCCCTGAGATATTCCCCATCTTTCCCCTGGCGCCAGCTCCCTCTCTCTCTCTCTCTCTCTGTTTCTCCCATCTCTTAGCCGCCACCCACGCCATTAGCCACCAGGAGCACGCCATTAGCCACCCACCCTCACATGATGCCCCAACCAAGCCCATTTTCGTCAAGCACCACCCCTCACCGTCTAGAAAAAACAAGCTCCACATCATTTTTCTCAGCCTCTCCTCTGCACTGTCTCTGGCCCTGTGCCACCGTGGCCAAAGGAGGCTGCCACACATTTTCTAGTAGTTTACATCCGTTGCCTATGCCACCACTGTTCCTCTGTAAGCCGAGCACCAGCCCAGTTGAGGTCCAACAGTGCAGCCACGTCTCAAATACCAATATCGAGCGCAGCACCACCATAGGTTCCTCACAAGGCCCACTACCCACCACCGCTCAGCCACCTTGGACCACTGAAGCCATGAACCAAACCACTTCAACCGCATGCTTCCCTCGCTACTTAGCCCCTTAAGTTGGGTATAGATTCTAACTCTATGTGTCAAGAATATTATGTTATGTAGTTTATATGGATGTTGTTGGGGTTGTGTTTGAATATAGGCAGATATATATATATATATATATATATTTATTTATTTATTGAATATCATTGGTTGTGATAGAATGAGAAGAAATGAGGTGTGGTTAGGATTGAAATGGAGTTATAAGTCAAGCATGGAGATTGTGAATTATAGGGTTGTGTTGATTGTTCTATGTGGAGTTAATTGAACTTTGGATTGAGCATGTGTTGTATGTATTGTTAAGAAGCTAATTGGTTGAATATATTAATTGTGAAGGTTGGGTTTGTGTGGAGCCATGAATGAAGCTTATTAATCTTTGTATATTGTAATTGTGTTGGATTAATATACATGGGCAGCAAATATGTTAGTATGTGCTATAATTTGAACTGGGTGTATGGAAGGATGGAATAGAATGATATGGATTTGGTACTAAATATTGAAGTGATATTTTGCTTTCAGTTGTATAACTAGTTGTGGGTGTGTATGAAGCTTATTAAGCTCTATGATTTTAATTGTGCTGGTGTATGTTGAGTTAAGTATGCTAGAATTTATGATATGGGAAAATTGTGTTTGAACTGGTTTTCTTGCGATTTATGTTGTGTAAGATATATATGATGTATAGTTGTAAGATTGTAAAATTTTGGAGATATATGAATGCTACTAAGTAGCCTAAAAATTGTATGAGGATACTCTTGGAAGAATTTGATAGATTTGTTGGATTGAATATGTTGGTTATGATTAATTATGAGGATATTGATTAGGAGCTTGTTATGGAGTATGTATGTTTGTGTCAGATAGTAATTGGGTAACATTTATGTTTTGTCAAGAGGCTTATAAATTGAGTGAAGTGTTTGTAATTGTTGGTTGAATAGCACCTCATGTGTGCAAATAATCCTTTAGGGCCACATCCCTTGGTGAAAAGTTAGCGATTTAACCAATTTTATATAGTGAAACTTTCGAGAGTGCGGTGCATGGGACCAGAGTTTACTTTGTAAGGGTGGGTCCGAAAGGCCTTACCTTGGAGAGGTTCCCTAACATTAAAAAAAAATATATATATTGGTTGAACAGATTTGATTATGTTGGGTGTGCTATGCATGAAGAATAGATCGTGTGATGGATTAGGTTAGGATTCAATGATAAATGAATTGAGTGTGCATCTTGGTGTTTGTGATATTCATTGGACATATTTAATGGTTAATCTTTAAATTCAATTGTATTTGATGATTGAGTATAGAAGTGGTTTGTCATTACATGATTTAGCTTGAGTTTGAACTATGTTACATGATTGAACTATATTGAGATGTTGGATATGATTGCATGGGGTTTGGACTGAGATGACGTATCTTGGAATGTTGGGATTAAATGATAGAGATATAGTGAGTTTGAAAAGCATGATGATAATGTTGGTTTCTAAATGGATAGATTTGTATATTAAATGTATTGAGAATGGATGGTCCTTGTTAAAACAAATTAGTGATTGAAATGGATTGTATGTTGATCTTAGGTGATAAAAAAGATTGAACATTGATTGATTTCCTATAGTGGACAGATTTGTATACTTGAGTGTATTGTGTACTTTAGTTGGGTGGTTGCTCTAGGAAAAGTATTGACTACAGATAATCTTAGAAAACATGATTTTTGTATAGTCGATTGTTGTGTCATGTGCAAGAAGGATGGAGAATCTATAAATCATATATTTATACATGTGAGGTGGCAAACTCTTTGTGGTATGAGGTTATTGATCGGACAGGTTTATTTTGGGTGATGCTTCAGAAAGTTGTGGAGCTTCTTGCATGTTGGCGGGGTTGTGAGGTGGGGAAAGATATTGCTTCCGGATGGAGAAAGATTCCTTTATGTTTAATGTAGTGTCTTTGGCTGAAAAGAAATGAGAGATGTTCTGAAGACAATGAACGTTCTTTTGAAAATCTTCGAAACTTTTTCTTTTCTACTTAGAGTTTGTGGGCTAAGATCTTTGAATGGAATGATGAGAATGTATTGAATATGTTTCTGTTTTAGTTTTCCAGTTTTCTAGAGGGTAGTAGGTATTTTTTTTGTATACTTCTTTTATATTTGGGCTATACTTATTCGTGATGGTAAAATTCTTATTAATTATAAAAGAAAAGATAGTTTTAGATATTTAAGGTTGTTATTGGTTGGTTTGACTTGAATAAATGGCAATTTTGCCTAATTCGATTTCTTGTAGGGCGATTTTAGTCCACTAAGATGTGTAGAAAAGACATTTTAGTGTAACCCAATAATAGTGGTGGCGATATTCTGGCCGAATCGGTATTTATAACAGAGATAATTCTTTTTTATTTTTTTATGTTGGGGAACCTCTCTAAGGCAAGCCCCTTCAGATTCACCTTTGCCAAGTAAACCCCAGTCCTGCGTATTGTACCCTCAAAAGTTTTTCTATATGAAACTGGTTAAATTGTTGGTTTTTCATCATGGGTGTGACTCCAAATGATTGTTTGCACTCATGAGGTGTTAAATCTTGAACCTTGAAGAGAGCGATACCCTAAGATCAACACGTTCCCCACTTGGGCCAACCCCTTAGAGTTATAACAAAGATATTTCTTTCAATATGAGATCTATAGAGGGATACCTTTTAATTCAAATCATCACATAAATTTATACTAAGTAGGGTTAGAGGTGTTCATCTAAATTCCAGATTTGAGAATTCGGAATCTGGATTCGAAATTTTCTTAAATTTTTTTTAAAAAAAATTTAAAAGTATTAAAAAATAAATAAAATTTTAACCTGGGTCTACCTGACTCAGACAAACAGGCCTAAGTAGAATTTACACTTGCTGTTTTTATCTTATCTTATCTTATCTTTGATTTTGGTCATCATAATTATATTAATTTCGTAAATTTGGAGGGGCAATTCCTTCTTATTACATGTATAGATATTTATCGTTGTTATTGTTTCTAAGCACCTTTCTTTATTTATTAGTGTATTTATTTTGCAGAGAATCCATTTTGTGAAACTCACCAAGAAGTTCGGGCTTGTAAGGTTTTCAATGAATGTCGATTATATGCTGATGTTGTATTGTATTAAGATAGCCGGCTGAATCAAATAATGCCCACACGTTTCTCATTTTGAGCATTGCATACTGATTCTTGAGTGAAGCCCTAGCCATAAAGCCCTTATCATTGATTCTTCAGTTGCAAGAGATTGATATGTTACCGAAAGCCTTCGCTTTGGTTAAATTATTATTTTCATCACACCATTTGCATAGATTTCCCAGGGAATCAGTTTCGAAACCTTTTCTGGTCTTCACGACTGCCACATATTCGACAAAAAGTCCAACCCAGGTTGAAAGGGTAGAAGTTGTAGACCATCCAAAAAACTCCATTGATGTTTTGAGGAAATGGGGCTGTAGTGATGATGATATATCGAAGATAATTGTTCGCCGCCCTTCTTTAACCCGGGCCGACATTGCCCACCTTCAATTTAAACTTAACATACTTAGTGGCTTGGGTATTGGAACTCATGATCTTGTGAAGATGATCAATTGTCGCCCCAGGTTTCTAAGTTGTCGAATAAATCATTGCTTTGATGAGCGGCTTGAATTTTTTATGACATTGTTTGGGTCAAGGGAAGTGCTAGCTAAAGCTATTGTTAGGAACCCTTCACTCTTAACGTATGACTTCAATAACAGGATCAAGCCTGCTATTGCTATGTATCAAGAGGTGGGCGTTAGTAGAAAGGACTTGATTCCAATGCTCCTTTCCCGGCCCACCATGATACCTCGAACTTCATTTGATGCAGAGAAAATGGAATATATTCGCAAAACTGGGATTTCCAAGGATTCCAAGATGTATAAATATGTTGTTACGATCATCGGCATCTCACGCCACGAAACAATCCGTCAAAAGGTGGGAAATTTTGAAAAGTTCGGGTTTTCAAATGATGAAATCTTCAATTTTTTCGGGAGATCCCCCTTTATGTTGACACTATCAGTTGATAAGGTACAAAGGAACATGACTTTCATTTTGGGCATGATGAAGCTTCCCGCCAGTGTGGTCCTTCAGTATCCATTTCTATTGTACTCTAACTTGGAAACTGTGTTAAAGCCGCGAGTCCTTCTTGCAGGGAAGATGGATGACATGGGTCTTGATTTACAGATTAAGGGACCCACAATGCTTAGGGCACTGAGGATGACAGAGAGGAGGTTTTTAAAGGCGTTTGTCAATTGTCACTCAAAAGATGTTGCTGATGAGTTGTTAGAGTTCTACAAATGCGCCAAAGGGATCAAGCGATTGGCAGAAGCCTCAAAGAGAAACATTCGCGTGGGATTCCCTTTTTGAAGTTTTGTTCACCGGCTGCTCTTTTTTAGCCTCTGGAATCCATGTTAGTATACTTTCCTGTCTCATTTGTTTTTTAATTAAAACGAGAGCTTTCGATACACAGCATATCGCTCTCTCTCTCTCTCTCTCTCTCTGTGAGTGCACTTGATGTGTGGAGTTTGATTATCCCTGTTAAGGTATTCTTTAGGGCGGCTCTTCTTGTAGAACTCTGTTTGAAAATCCAGAACTTGACCCAATTGGTCGAAAATAATTACCATTTTTTTATAAGAATGCACTGGAAGTTGATTTTAGTTTTTATAGTTGATATTATTTACAGTTTTGGACAGTCGTAGTGGATATTATTTACAGTTTTGGTCATTCTTACATTTCATACAAGCTGGGAAGCAGGTAATGAACCGCTATGAATCTTTCTGTTTGAAGACAGTGGTCGAGTCATCTTAAATTGAAAGCTGTTAACTTATTTCTATTGGTTTTTTTTTTAGTTGGAGAAAAACTAATAATTTCATGCATTAGGAAATATTCAATTCGTCAAGTACAATGAATTGAAAAACTCATTTATGTGAGCACCCTCCATGTGTACACGAAAAGAAGATAAAGACAATGCTGAGTTGGCTAGACTGAGCTGAAACATTAGCATCATCCCTTTCGGCATGAATAAACATGAGCTGAACGAAATTGTTTCAGAGTACTTTTTGCATCATTGATTAATTGTCCATGTGAGCATAAATTCAGATTAGGACATTCAAACTATTAACAACTTGTCGACAGTCAACTTCAAATATCACCTTATGGTCCTTACCCAGTCCTATTTCTTGGCAGAATTCCATAGCTTCCAACACCAAAAGTTTCTGCAGAAACTGGTTCCAATTGGATCTCCAGAGGTTTTTCTAAAGTAGGCATAACCTTACCTTCAAAATCTCTTTTATCTCTCGCACCAATTCTATTTGAAACCGACTGAAAGCTACATCCCAATTTGATTTACAGTGAGCGATATCAGGTGGTAACCATCTGGTCGCAGTTATGGACATTGATTGGGACGACATTCTCATATGCTGGACCGCTTTATACAGGTCATAAGATTGTTGAGAGGAATTAACTACTTCATTTGGATGTCAAATCTTGATAAGCGATGGTTAGTACGATAATAATGCCTGACCTACACACCATGTTCCAGCTTTGGGTACTTGTTCTCTCATACTGTGCACATCTTGTTATCCCATTCAGTTATTATTTTCTAGTGGTCTTGTGGCCGGTGAGTCCTAGTTTTCCAGGAAGCTCCTATCAAACTATCTTCTACTTCCCTTTGAAATAACTTACACAATGATAGTGTTGAACTTGCATCCTTGAACATGGATTCTAGGGGATGAGTGATGACTTTTCTAAGTTTCTTTTATCTTTCCAAGTTTCTATCATATTTAAAAAAAAAAAAAAGATTGATTTTTGTTGTCTGTGCAGCCATTGAGATGCAATTTTTTTTTTTTTGATGAGTAAAAGGTATTATTAATCAATGAAAGGGCATCAATGCCAATTACACACACATGCCCTATTAAATAGGCACATTAGAAACAAGGAAATCATGAAGGTCCATGTCACTAAAATCCACGGCAATGGTCCAAATATAGAGTTATAAAAAATAAAACTTTAAGCTTCTCTAGTGATCTCTCATTGTCTTCAAAAATCTGCTCATTATGCTCATGTCATAAGCACCACATAATATAGATAGGGATAATCTTCCAAACGGTTTTGATTTGTCGCGTGCCCCGAATTGAAGTCCAAAACTCCATAGCTGCCACCACTATCTTTGGCATAACCCAAATAAGATTCACTTTGCCAAAAATCTCGTCCCAGAGAACCCTGGCTGACTCGCAATGTAGAAGTAAATGATTCACCGACTCACCCCCTCGTCGACACATACAACACATTCTGTAATGAGGACATTCATCCATTAAGATCTAATTTTCTAAAGCAAATTTGCCTCTCTGACTCTTTCTCGCCCTTTCCTTTTTTATCTTATGATTCTGGATACATAGCCTGGCAGGTTAGTAACCTCAAAGGAGGTTGTTGAATATCATACTTTTAATTCTTGTCAAATCTGATGAAACAACAGTTCTTATGGCATCATAATTGTTGGCACTCTTGGTCAATAAATATAAGTAATACTTGATATTCAAAAGTAGTCTTTGTCCAGTTTCATCTATTCGATTGTGTTTTATTATGTTCTGTGTGTGGTTATCTTGGAACAGAACTGATAAAATAGTCATGATGAGGTGATATTAATGGAAAGCAAGCTTCCATTTAAAATTCTCAGCCAAAATTCAGAAAATTTACCTTATTAACTTCAACAAGGAATACCTTATGATGATTTAGTAGATCTATCTTACAGTCTCCCATGATAAATGTTCTGCTTCTTGGCTTGGTATATATCAAGAATGTAGCTAGATAAAAATATGAGAAAAAGACGGCTACTCATGACTTTTTAGACCGGAAGTGTCTTTAGTTTTGGTGGTTTTGAGTGATATTTCTGGGAAAGAGACGAAATAATGGCATGTTCCTCAATGGGTAAGCTTTTATAGCTCAAGAAAATTGGCTTTGCAAGAGAAAGGGATTGAAACTGTAGATCCATGTCTCTTCTGAAAAATCAGTGGTTCTCATCTAACAGAATACCTAGAGGGGAGGTGAAAAAAAATCAATTTTAGTGGACTATTTAAAATGGTTGTCAGTCAATGAAAAAAACCACTAAAAAATAATCAACACAGCAATTTGGTAACGAAGTTGAAACTCATTTGAAGAACATCTTCAAATTCTAAAATCACTTTGTGTAAGTTGCCGAATCCATTATATTGTGTAAGTTGCCGAATCCATTATAGAAATTTACTTTCTTACTACCCATTTATAAACCCTCACAAGCCCCTTGTATTAGCTAAATTTGGCTTGCAACACCAGCGATCCACTCAATTTTTGTATGCATGCAGTTCCGGACTTCCGGCCTTTCTATAATTTCACCATGTCAACTATCTCTATCTCTACATCAACGGCAGCTCCAGGATCCCTTCTAGCCAAAGAAAATTCACACTAATGGATTCTGCAGTACTTGACCTCAAGCGATGTCAAGCACAATAGGATGTGCATATGATTTTCATAATAAAAATCGCCCTCCCTCCCTCCGTCCCTAGCAAGTATGGAACACGACGCTGAAATCTAGTTAAAAGTCCAATTGTTGGACGTTCTCTTGAGCGCATGTTGCGCAAGGTACTGAGTGAGTATTGTGGTCAAGCATTGCTTGAGCCATGAGTTGAGTGCTCATTATGCGAACTTTTTGTCTGGGATTCAGCTCGAGCTCCGTGTCGAGCGCACAATTCAATTCTGTTTGTCACATGAATATGCCAACACACCCTCCTTTAAAAGGAATTCGATGGCACTGAAATTTTGTCTTGATGCAAGAACTCCTTGCTTTAGTTCTTGGCTTTTAGATTGTCAAGTCATCAAATGAGTTCTCCAACTTTTATTCTAGTTTGCAAGAGTTCGGCAAATTGTGCCTATGGTAACTCTTTCATGGACTTTCTCGGTTGGGATTGTTTGAACTTAGTCAGAAAATAAAGTAAAAAAAAGTTCAACTTCTTAAAAAATGTTAATAGCTTTTTATTCTTTGGAAAGAACCCTTTTTGTTTTCTATATATGTGACTGCAAGTTTGGTCTACATGATTTTTTATATAAGCTGTGCGAGTATGGAAACTGCGAAGGACTTTGCCTTCAAACATTTACAAAATTTTCTCTTGTGCTGATCATGGGGTAACTTTGAAGTTTAAGGTTAATTTCTATTACTCCGTTTGCTGCTCTGTTCTTGCATATTGATGTATCATCTGCAAATGGAGTTATATTGAAGTTTCATGGGCATTACAGATTACAGACATTCCTATTTAATCAAACTAAATTTTGCTTTCAATAGATTTTTCTTTTTTGTTTCTAGCTAGATGCTTTTTGTTCTTACTCATATGCATGCCTACAAACTCAAGGAAGTGGCATATTAAAAGTTCTAGCATAAGTAGGGGGTGGGATACCCCAACAAACACCCTATTGCAATTAGTACTACACCAATGAAAATTAAAAGTTAAAAAGGGATATTGGACCAAAAGATTGGTCCCCATTGATTGTATTTCCTTATATGTCATAAATAGACATCCCATGTAGATTATAAATAGCCTATTGATCCAGGTTCTGAATCCGAAAATTTGAATTCAAATGATGAGTAATTTTCTTAAATCTCTTAAGTAAAAATATCAAAATTATTGGAAAATAAATAATAAAAAAATTCAGGATCGGGCCGGGCAAAACCCAGTCTGGATGTCTATGCCTATTTATAAAACACACAAATGCGAACAACGTATTTACGTTCATAAATCTCTCTTTCGACAATCCAAACCTAAAAAGAAAAAAAGAAGAAATAAGAGTGATTTTCTGATATTAGTATAAGAGTTTCAACTCAACTGCAAAGTCTATAATCCCCCATTGGGCAACATCATCAAAGATGCTCAAGAGGTTATGCAGAGGTTATAGGAAAAGATAAAATGAAGCTGCTCACAGGCTTGCAAAATTTGCTTGGAATGTAACCGACATTAATATTTGGTGAGGATCTTTTCACTGATGTTGTTGTCATCGTAAGATCGAGCAGTGAAGGAAGAAGCTACATGCTGGCCAATGAAGATCAACACCTTGAAGCTTATTTATGATACGGAGATAAAATACTCTATTATCTAAGGCTTGGACGGTATAGATGAAAGTTTGAGCCTCGGCTAATATTACTGAATATGGATTTAAATGACTAGCTAGGGCGGATCTTGTTATATATCTTTATATTATAATAAATAGTTACGTCCTAACGGCCACTCAAAGAATTTTTATTTTTATTTTTATTTTTTTGTTAAATTTATCAATCACAACAGTACATATACCAATATAAATTTAATGTATTTGTCTCATATATATATATATATATATATATTGGAATCCGTGGGTGCATGAAGCTTCTATTCTCACCCAATGATCTTGTATGCCTAAAATGTAAGAATAAGACTAAAATGTAAGGAGAAGCGACATATATATATATATATATATATATATAAGCACGTTATTCTAACTTAGTGAAACAATTATGAATGATATATTTTTATAAAAAAACAAATTTCGATCAATAATTTAATTCATAGTGGAAAGAAAATGTAAGTTCTAACAAATATTTGACGGGTAATAAAAAGAAAATATATTAATAATGAAAGAATATTATTATTGATGTGAAGTAATTAAATATAACTATTTACTAATTATTATAATTTTATTTTTAAAATATTATTATTTGAATTTAATGTTTCATAATGAATTTAAATTGAGAAATAAATATTACTTATTCAAATAATTGTATTCACAAATGTAGTTGACAAATAGATTTAAATTTAATTAGTTTACATTTCTCTTTTTCTTTATATAAAGAATGAATAGAAATTTTAAATCATATATATAACTTATATATATGATTTAAATTCATATATTTTAAAATTTATATAAATTTAAATTTATATATATGATTTAAATTTAAAATTTTTAAATCATATTTAAATTATATATAAAAATTTAATTTATATATAATATCGACATTTAGATTTATATATAATTTAGATATAATTTAAAATTTATTTAAATTTAAATTCATAATAATTTAGATATAATTTAAAATTATATATCTAACTAATTTCATCTAAATTTAAGTTGTATCTAAATTATAATCATATATAATTTTTAAATTTAAATTTATATATAATTTATATAACTTAAAATTTATATAATTATATAATTTATGTTATCTAAATTATATAAAGACAAAAAAAAATGTAATAAGTTATTCAAATTTATAATTTATAACTTATCTAATTTAAACAAACGGAATAATTTCTATTATCTAAACTATAATTTATATATATAATTTAAAATTATATATCTAATTAATTTTATCTAAATTTTAAATCATATCTAGTATTTTGTATATCTTGTATTAAGTGGCTGTTAAATTTAACAAAAAAAATAGAGAGATTTAACAAAAAAATGAAAAAAATATATTAAATGGCTATTAGATAGTTACTTATTATAATATATATAAAAATGAGTAAATATATGAGGTCCCAGCGTTGGGCCAGGGCCCTTTTGCGCCCCCATGGGGGTTTTTAAATAGAAAAAAAATTAAAAAAATTAAAAATATTTTATCTCCATATATTTTTATATTGATTTTGTAAAAAACAAAAATGAAATACAAAAAAAATATAAAAAAATTTTACATTACGGAGGCAAAGGAGCCCAATGCCGAGATCCAAAGAATTTCCCTATAAAAATATATGGTGTAACGCTCCGACCAACTAGCCCGCTTTCTTTCTTCCTTTTTTTTTTTTTTGTGCTTCTTGGTTTTGCATGAATAAAAAGACTTTTTTTTTTTTTTTAAATATATATAAACTTCAAGCCCAATTGTAGTTTAGTGGATAGCAAATATTTCTAATTTGTTTGCCATTATAGCTAATTCGTGAAAATTATATTTTTGAATTGAATCGGATTTTTTTCTTATGGCCCGATAATTCTTAGTCGAGTTAGATTATTTTAAAGTTTAAATGGAGGCCCTATTTTATTTACCGATCCAGCCCATAATATAATTTCTATTAAACGTACGTTAAGTATAATTTCAATCGAGTTCTTGAAATAGTTCAAAGTTTAAATTAATCTTCGTTATCTTTCAATAATTATAACTAACAAATAGCTATCTAGTTAGCTTGTGCTTATCTTCTACCGTAGTTAATTCTATCTAATTAATCTTCGAATTAGGATTGAGCTCATATAATTCTATTTTTTTAAATAAGTGAAAATTTAAAAAATGGATTCGATCCAAATCCGCCCAAGAAAACATAGCTAAAATAGATACAAATAATTCTATTAGGGAGGAACAACATACAAAATATATTTATCTAAATTAATTATGTGATTATTTTTAAAAAATAATATTATTATTATGAAGAAATAAAATTCGATCAATAATATAATGCATAAAGAAAAAAAAATATAAGTTCTAACAATATTTAACAAGTAATCATAATTAAGTCGAGGATAATAATTACATGCTTTCATAAATTATAACACAAAATATTAGTTAAAATAATAAAATAATCTCATAAATAGATATATCTTATATTGCTGGACAAAATAGAGGTTGGTTCCAGATTTTTTGTATGTTTAATATGAGTTTTGGATGAATTTTATAGATAATAGAAGAAAGGTAATATTAATAGGAGATTGAGATGAGTTTTAAATTTGGTTAGATTTGGTTTAAGAGTTTAAATTAGGAAACTTATTATTATTATTAAGAATTTGAATCAGGAGATGTGCTGTTAAGATAACTCATGATACTTATGAATTATCTTAAAGTTATTTATTCTTTTTAAAATAATGATTTTATTATTTAAAAAGTTAATTTTTATATAATTTATGTTGATATTTTTTAAAAATAAATGACGCTTACATGACTATAAATATTAATTAGTAGATATTATTAAGAGGATAGTGATTCGATTTAAGAAAAAAAAAATGATCTTGTATCTCGTTTGAACATTATTATGACAATTTTGAATTTATATTAGAATACTTAATGTTAATGACATCTCGATTTTAGAATTTCCATCTTGATCTTGGGATTTGTCCAAATTATTTTTCTCTATCTTTGATCGAACTCGTGTGTCTTTTTTTTTAAGTCTGAGTTTGTAGTTACTGGTTATAAATGCTTGATTTTTTTATTGTGATTTATGCTAAGTAAGTCGATGTTATAGGATTCTTATCAATGTTAACTTTGAATATTATTGAGAGGATAATAATTTGATTTAAGTAAAAAAATATAATAATTTTGTATCTCGTTTGGATATTATTATGACAAATTTAAATTTATATTGGAATACTTAAAATTAAGTGACTGTTAAATTTAATAAAAAAAAATAAGAAAAGTTCACGAAAAATAAAAAAATCCGTTAAGTAGTTGTTAAAACTTATTATAATAAAATACATATATAAATTATATATATTGTGTGACAGAGCCAAGCCTTTTTTTTTTTTTTATCTTTGCTTCTTAATTTTGCAAGAATAAGAAGCCAATTGAATTTTTTTTTTTTTTTTTTATAAACTTCAAGCTGGCCAAATTATATTTTAGCGGATATCAAAATTTTCTATTGGATTTGCCATTGTAATTAAATTCGTGAAATACTTTTAGATTGAACCGATTTTTTTCTTATGGACGGACAATTCTTAGTCAAGTTTGATTATTTTAAAAAGTTTTAAATTGAAGCCTATTTTATTTATCGATCCAGCCCATAATTTGTTTTTGAAAGGTATATTATAATTTTAATTAGATTAGGGTTGCAGTTCCATTCTCTTAAAAGTTAAAACCTCTAAACCTTTGCCATAATGCCTTGAACGCTTCCTTCTTTCTCTAGGGTTTGTTTTTGTCTTTTGGTTTTCGGTCTCCTATATATGAAAAATGATAATGACATTACTATTTGAGTCCTGATTTGAATTTTGTTATCGATTTTTTTTTTCTTCTGATTGATTGATTAAAAAAATATTATTTAAATGTTTAAAAATATTAAAAAAATATGTAAAATATAAAAATACAATATATATATATATATATATATATATATATATATATATATATACCTAGCGGACCCAGAATGGGTCTCAACTAGTGTAGGCTCTAGCAACCCCCTTATATATAGGAAAAATGATGTGCAGCAGCCGGTGTACTGCTACACATTGAAGAAAAAAAAAAAAAATTGTAGCTGTGAGTGGGTGTGTAGTATGCAGCCGCACAGTAGCTACTACATAGAACGGCTCATATATAAACTTATTTAGGGGTATAATCGGTCTGATTCGGTCCGATTTTGGATAAAATATATAACCGAACCGATACCACCAGTTTTTTATTTTTTAAAATCAATTACGCATTGGTTATCCTCCAAAATCGGTAGCATTGGTTTTATCGATTCTAGTCCGATTCGATCCGATTTTTCGATCTTAAATTAGCCTATATTAATTGATTAGACTATTAATATATATTAGTATTATTTATAATGATTAAAATAATTATATATTAGTATTTATTATAATAAATTTAATTTTATATAATTATATCATTGAATTATAACTAATATTATTAGTATTAGCTCAAAAAAAATTGTCTTAGTATTGCTATATCATTATTTCATGTATAATTATTTAGTATAATAATTTATATATAGACTTAAAGTATATACTAATAGTAATATAGTATTACACTATTAATAATAGGCCATAAAATATAAATTGCAACTAATTTATATTATATACTAATGTATAACATATTATATATAATTAAAAAAATATTTTATATTATGTATCATATTAAAAAAATTAATTTAAAATGTATATATTATATTGAATCAATCCGGTCCGATCTGATTAGTTTGAAACCAGAATTGAATCAGTATTTATCGATTTTAATATTAAAAAAATTGATTCCGAATTAATACCTACTCAAAATCGGACCGAATTAGTAACGGACTGATTTTACTAATTCGGTCCGGTCCGACCCGATCCAATTTACTTATTCACTAATTTTTTTCTTACACCCCCAGGCCTGTTCATCCCTCATGCATGAAGAAACCCTTGCTTCGAGCAGCGTCTCCTAGCCTTGTGCGTTTCCAGCGTACTTGTGGCATCTGGGCAAACCAAGAGGAAGAACCAATTTCCATGGCCTCCTTGCACCAAGTTCACCTACCGTATAGCATTGCAACGTGAAGCTGGAAACAAACCTTTCAGTGCCTTGCTACCAGGACCCAGCCGCTGCCACCTGGTGCAGTGAACCACTGCAAGTCTGCATGTTGTTATTTCAAGTCCATAGTGTCCTCTGTTTTTAGCCCTGAAAACAGACGAAGTCCCTCCCCACCGTGAGCCACGTCGCATCCCCACCCCGACATCACCACCGTCACAAACAACGCCGTAGGAACCTTAGACACCTCGTCGCCACCTCTCATCTGCGCATGGTGAGTCAAGGCTCCATGGATTGCACGATTCCTCCCTCAGTGTTTTTATCTTCTATCTTTCCTCCATTGATCTCTCTCTCATCTCACTCTCTCTCTCAGTGTTTTTCCACATTGCCGACCACCCTATACTGCCGCCAACTTCCTGCTCTTCGCGTCTCGCCGCCTTCCTCTCTGGGTGAGTTTTGGAATTTTCTATATATTTCAGAATCTTGATACATATCTTTCTTTCCCACACGTAATCATTTCCTTAATTAGACCTAAGACTTTAGATTGTAGAATGAATGTTTTCTTTAGTACTTGGATTTCTTTAGTCCTTTTTCTTAAGATTGAATGTCAAGATCCAGCTTGTAATTCTGCATGATCTTTGTTTCAGAAACTGAGAATTCAAGATCGAGATTTCTTCGATGTAATATTTAGAGTACTTTACATAATAAAATCTTTCTTTCTATGTCTTCGAGTATATATGTAATCATTCTTGGGTTTCTATAGTCCTTGTTCTTATTACGAATTTCATCATCCTACATATATAGTTTTTTAGGAACCCAAAGTGAGTTGGGCTGGGTTAATGGGCCCTAACTAATGAGTTGTTAAATAATTAGTGATCATGGGCCAGTTAATATGAATAAGAATGGGGCCATGGCCTTAAATGGTTGCTGCTGAATTAGTAGAGTGACTGCTAGAATATGTAGGTCGAAGAATGGTGAAGAGAGACATGAAAAATTTGAACAATCATCTTGTAATTGAAACTTTAATTGGAGGAAGAAGGATCTCGAATCCTTCAACGTGATTCTCATTTCTATCATTACTGTATTTCATTTTCACAAATACCTCACCTGCATTAACTCCTCTCTTATTTTCATTATATTTGTTCATCTGTTATCTCAATTGCTTTACATTCATCCACAGCATCTTTACAACTGGTATTCAGAGCCACCGATTCTCTCCATAGACCTGATACAATTAAGCCAACAGCATCTCGATTTGCTAACGACAATGCTTGACAAAGTGCAGGAGCTTCAATTATCAGTCAATTAATACCAATCAATACCGTGAAAGCTTCAAGGTTTTCAGGCAATCTCTCGTGGAGTCGAAAGACCATAAAGACGATGAAGTAGAGGGAACAAATGAACCTAAGATTTTGGAGCCGTTGCGAAAATACATCGAAAATCGACGAAATTCCCTACGAAAATGCAGTGGATTTTGTCGGTTTGAAGGCAAGCCAAATAGAGGCTACAAATCCGATAGACCAGCAGGACGAATCCGTAGATAAGGAGGTGAATGGCGCAGAAACATTTCTCATGGCCTCCCCTGTCACCCAAACCCTAAGCCTATCCCAAAACCAAACTATAAGCCTCCATTTTGAATCTGCGTATGGTGACATGGATGATATTCTTTGCTCCAAACCAAAACAAGAACGACGAAAAGGAGCTTTTTCACCCCCTGTTCATCGATTGTTGATTTTCGATCCAGAGATTTGCACCAGATGTTTTTCCACAAGTCTGGAGATCGGTTCCGTAGCTCAGCAAAAGAAAACCCTCTCCTATCATCTATCTAATTTCCATCACTGGTATCCGCCGTTCGTTGTCGTCGTATTCTCAGCAAAAGGATTTTTCTACTCCCGTGAGCGTAGGACTTCGAATTATTTCTTGGTGCTGGCTCTGTCTGTATTTGCATCGTCCTTTACACATATTCGTGCCATGGAATTGGGATTAGGATCGGAATCGAATGGACCTTTCCAACTTCGCTGACACTGTAAGCAAGCACGACTTCATAATTCTGTTAACATCTTCTAAAAGTTCACTACCACCAAACAGGTCTTCTTCTCCAAATTCTGTTTGCATATCAGCATTGAATTTCGAGAGTTTTTCGTGGATAAATTTTGAGTATGGCCGAGTATTTTATTGTTAGGTGGACGTGAGAGATTGGCTTGAGAAAATGCATTTACTTGACAAAGGTTTCTTCACAATACCTCGTGTGGAGTTTGGTAAAAGGGCCTTTCCCTACGTGTGTTTCCAGGAAGCTTGGTGTGATTTTGTGGAGAAATTTTGTGTTGCTTGAGAAATTGTATGGAGATCATTCCTCTAATGTTGGAAGTATTTTTGCTCACAATCTATTTGATTTATTGCCACTTAAAATGGTCTTTAAGCCTTTTGATAGAGGGAGAGAGTTAAGAGCAAATTTATTTGCTCGGAAACAATTAGAGAAGGTAGTGTTTGATGATCACCGTGAAGAATTGTTAGGGGAGTCTCACTCTGTTGACATTGTCTACCGTTTACTCTACCCAGCTATAAAAATTGGTTGTGTTATTGGGGAGGATGGCAAGATAGTCAAAGCCTTGAGAGAAGAGACATGGGCGAGGATTACAGTTCCTGATCCTCTTCCCAGTTCAGAGGATTGAGTGATTATTATCTATAGTTCTCCTGACAGAATTTCTAGCAAATGAAATGATGATGAAGACTCAATTGCCGAGGATGAAACAGAGCCAATAGAGCCTCACTGTGCTGCCCAGAATGCTTTCTTGAAAGTTAATTATACGATTATTGAGGAGGGTCTTTTTGAAGGCATGCCATCTGGTGACGATAAGGATAGCAATGTTGTCACTGTAAGACTATTAGTTACAAATCACATGGTAGTAAGAAGGATGAAATCAATGAATACAATGAGTTCATCCATTGGATTGTATGGGCAGTTGAGTTCTTCAACAAGTTTCTCCACTCTTTTATTGTCATTTCCTTTGCTTTCTGCTGCTATCTTCATCTATAGCATTGCATATGCTATGCCAATAAAGAAGGTGCATTGAAGTTGTTCTAAGATCTCTTCCCAAGTTTTTTCCTGCAGATCAAAGTGTATTGTCCAAATGTTAGTGAAATGAATCTTGGGAACAAGGTTCTTTAAAGGGGAGAGATTGTTAGGAACCCAAAATGAGTTGGGTTGGGTTAATGGGCCCTTACTAATGGGTTGTTAAATAATTAGTGATCATGGGCCAGTTAATATGAATTAGAATGGGGTCATGGCCTTAGATGGTCGCTGCTGAATTAGTGGAGTGGCTGCTAGTATATGTAGGTCGAAGAAAGGTTGAGAGGCATGAAAAATCTGAACAATCATCTTGTAATTGAAACTCTAATTAGAGGAAGAAGGACCTCGAATCCTTCAGCGTGATTCTCATTTCTATCTTTTCTATATTCCATTTTCACAAACACCTCACCTGCATTAATTCCTCCTTATTTCCAGTATATTTGTTCATCTGTTATCTCAATTGCTTTACATTCATCCATGGTATCCTTACATAGTTATATATAGTACTGCATGATCTAATGGTTTGCTGGTGACGAGAATAAGTGAACATGCATTTTGAAATTGAGAATTCAACAAATTAATCAATATGATCACAGAGATTTTCCCCTTATTATTAGTTTGATGAAGAGTTATTAATTTATTAAAATCCTAAATCTGTTTGGGTTGTGAGTTTTGAATAATCTTCAAAGAAAGTCGTATATATTTGACTTGGACTTCTCCCAGTACTGGATTATTGATGTGTTCGATCAATACCATTAAATTGCTATATCTGTTTTTTATGGCATGGATACATACTCTGCACTTCTGTGTCCTCCACTCGATGAGGAGGCTCTCTTCACCCTGACCGGGATCGATATCCTCAAGATTTTTGACAATATTGATGATGATGGAAATCCAATGGAAAAACCCAAGCCACGAAGGCCCGGCAAGCAATTGCGGAGACTAAGAAGTTTTGAAGGAAAATGCTTCAAAAGAGAAGAATGTTATTTCAAAAGTAGTACCTGCCAAGTCCCCTGATAACTCAAAGAGCACGTTGGATGAGGATATGGAGTTGAAGCTTGAGTCAACGGCAAGAAGATGCGTCAATCTTACAAAGACATTGAGTATAAGAAAAGGCGAATTCAAGTGATTGACTTCAGAACTGTACCAAAGCCAGAGGATCACTGTAGAAAGAAACTTAAAACGGATGAGTCAATTATCTGCTAGAGAAAGATTGGCCAAGAAACTACGTTCATGTAGATCATCATCATGGGACTGGGCACGCAGAAAGGTGCCCTTAGATTTATTTTATTTTTTCAACTCTTAATACGTGCAATCAATTAATATACACATTAATGATTTTCATTAGGAATATATTTTAGATACAAAGTAATTTATTATACAAAATTAAATTCACAAATTTATGTGATTTGATGTAATATATTAAATTATAAATTTATTTTTATTATAAAATAGATCTAACACATCTTATGAAATTAAATAACATTAATTTATAGATTTTTTTTTCTTTTTTATGTAGTTCGTTTTATGTATGTAACGTTACTTCTCTTTTTTATTGTATGATGATTGATTATGTATGTGCTGTGTTTTAGGTCCCAATATCGTACCGACCGTGGTTGTGCCGACTGGAAAAACAAATTGAGATGCTGTCACGTGATTTAGGCCCATTTTAGATTGGGAGATAAGATGAGTTACGATGAGTTTAATTTATTTTTTAATATTATTATTATTTTGAGATTTGAAAAAATTAAATTGAGATTTAAAAAATATGTATTGAAATTTCAAAAAGTTGTATTGAGATTTGTGTTTGATTTTGTTTAAAAATACAATATGAGTGGTGGATGGGAGATACGACTTGGATAAAAATCCACCACTTCTTACTACACACTAGCCTCTCATCGCAATCAAGAAACCTCAAATAATTTTGGAGTTTTGAAGTTCTAACACACGAGGAGCCATACCTTATCCATGAATTAAGAACTTACCTCTTTCGTAGCATTTTGAAATAGCAATTTTTTGTAACAAATGCAGACATTACTTGAGACATCTCCTTTGACTACAGACAACAACACATTGAAATCCTATTTTGTAATAGCATTTTCCGTAACTTCTTGTCATTTATTTTAATTGGAGGCAAGAAAGCAGCTTCCACCAGCAAAGCCAGAAATTTAAGGTCGTGGCAGATAAGGCTGGGGAAGGAATTAGGCATATGATAACTGATAAGGAATTAGGCAGGATCGCCAGCGAAAAATTCATTGTTTTTTCCTTTTTCTTTGATGTATTTTTTCAACACTTTTAAAATATTTAAAATAAAAAATAAAAAATCACAACACATTGAAAAACACATCTTTAATCATTAAGTAAAAAACATTAAAAACCTGCAATCGGAATCCCCAATCGGGATTCTCGGTTTAGCATTTCTCGATATATAACCGGACAAAGTGGCAAATATGAGGAGCAAAAGCAAAAATCACTCCATAGCGAGAGATCATAATAGCCAAATCAACTTAACTCTTTCCATTCCCACGCTACTGGTTCAACAAGTAGATGTGGTTTTGGCGCTAGAGACTGCTTAATCAAGGATGAGGAAGAGTCAAGACAGCCTTTTATTTTGGGTAGTACATGTCATTTTGGAAGAAGTGATGCAGTCCAGCACGTCCTTTTGAAGAAAGGAATGAAAAATAGAGAGGCATATGTTTAATTCGATACATGCGGTGGAGTTATGTCCGAGGCACGTTGACTAGTTGGGGATTTTATTTTTTAAGAGATTCCTATTGTGCACAAGAGGAACAAATAATATGATTTTTTACATAAAATTGATCAATCAATAGTGCAATGCATAGAAAGCCGAAAAACTAATTTTAACAAGCATGTATGGATAATGATAGGTCCGAGAAATATAATAGTTACATGTTGTTTGGATAATACATAAAAGAAAAAGATTGGTTCAAAATAGACCATAATTTGATCCAAGTTTTCAAAATAAAGAAATATACATGAATTAAAATCTTAGTTTTTTGGACTATTTACATTTTTTCCTCTCAAATTTTCACTCAATTCGTAATATGCTCCCGCAACTAATAATTACATCAAAGTGAACCCGCTTGCTTTCAAAGCCTATCAATCCCCCTTCCGTCTACCATTAGAGTTAAATGGAACAGTAAATTGAGCATGTGTTGCTCACGTGCAATTTCTTCACTTGCAAGACAAAAACACCCCCCAAAAATATTTCACTTTGTCTCTTTGAACTTTCATGCAATTCTCAATTTGCCCTCTAATGGAAATGTCACCATACATATCAAAAAGCTCCATTGAATATAAAAATGTCACCATACATATATGTTTATACCAAAATTAAAGGCTGGCAGTAAATAAATATACTTTACCAAATTAAATTCATAAATTGGTTTGGTTTGATATAGTATATTAGATTGTAAAGTTACTCTTATGAAGAAAAGTCTTGTATATCATATGAATCCATGCATGTCAACTTGTGGATTTCCTTGTGTAAGATTTCACTGTATCTATAGTAATTTTTTTTCTTTAATTTTGTGGAATTTTATGAAGAAGAATAATAACTCATGTTCCACAAATAAGAATATAAGCGATTAATTAAAATCAAGAATAAAATGAGAATAATAAATATTTATGAGGTAGAAGAATAAAACTTTATTTTTATTAATATTACGTAGTTAGTCATATATTTATATAATTTGTGTGTTTTATATAGAATTATTCAAATGTATTTTATCCTAGTATTTTACTGAGTTTAAAGATTTATCTTTTTGATAGTCTTTTATCCCAAATTTGTAAATTCAAATTTATTATAAAATGAGATGAGAATGTAGTTGTCCATAGGAGGGCGTATTTTGTGATCAAGAGCACTATTTTCGATACCGACAAAAAGATGGCTTGTGATGGAAATCAGAATCGGACTCACTATGACTTGGCAACTGGTTGTGGGGGTATAATACAGAATCGAACTCGCTATGACAACATGTGATAGCAAGCAATAGATTCTGGAAGTATGTCTGGTGTGGTAATAGTGCATAACAAGATTTGTTTCCCTCACTTTTCCAAATTGCAATTGCCAAAAATATCATTATAGCAGAGGGTGTGGGGTATGCAGGAGGGAGGATACATTGGGATATTAGTTTTAATAGGGTGGCCTAGAATTGGGAGATGAATAGTTTTGTGTAGTTCTATAGCCTCATAAATACTCTCAACCTGAACATCTAGCAAGAAGATGGCTTGTGATGGAAACCTACAAAAAAAAGGGGTCTTTACTATGCGGTTATTCTACAAGGTTCTCATACAAGAGCACGCCATTTAGTTTCCGTGGAAAAATCTTTGGCGACATAAGGCACCTCCTAAAACTGTATTTTTTTGTTTGGATAGCTTCACTCGGCAAGATTCTCACCACTGACAATTTGAGAAAAATGAGGTTCATCATAGTAGACTGGTGTTGCATGTGTAGACAAAAGGGTGAATTAGTAAATCATCTACTTCTACACTGTGAGACCGCCAGGGGTACTCTAAAATGAAGTGTTTAGTAGACTAGATCTAGCATAAGTTATGCCAGAGACCGTGGTGATAGCTATGGCGTGTTGGGCTTCAATCCAAGGTAGGCGACAAGTTAGGGAGATCTAGAAGATGATTCCTATCTGTATCATGTGGTACTTGTGGCAGAAGTGGAATGAGCGGATGTTTGAAGAAAAGGAGAGAACGATGGAGGAGCTGAAATTTTTATTTTTTCTAACCCTATGTACTTGGACCATTACTGTGGACTTCAATGGCATGGTCTATCATAATTTCCTTGTTTCTAATGTACCTTCTTGATGGGTCACATGAATTTTGTAACTGGCATTTATACCCATTCTTTCATTAATAATACTTATTTACTTATTAATTAAATGTTATGAAATGATGTTTTATGAACTAAAACGGATTGATAAATGAAAAAGAATGAAATTGAAAGAACTGAAAGGAATGAATAAAAGGAAAGGGAAGGAAAGAAAATGACAAAAGAAATACATGTTTTAATGTATGAAGCTATGTAACAGCCATATCTGAATGAATGAATGATAATACCAATAGATTTGGTAGACTACAATATCAATGTTGAGTAAGTAGTATTGGTAATGTACCTAGTGCTATCCCCTAACTAAAGGATTTCCAACCCGTGGCCACGGGTGGAATTAGGTCTAAAAGACCGCTAACTTCAACACACGGCATGTAATACATGTACCAGGTAGAGACAAAGTGTTAAGAATAATTGGATGTATGAAACATTTTAGTTTTTATGAAAGAATTTACAACGTGAGAAATGTTTTGAGGAAAGAAAAGCTTTTTAAAATAAAAAAACAACCTCTTATTGTAATGTTTTCAAAGAAAAAAAAATTATGTAAAGTATGTATATGAATGAGAAATGCATGAATGAAAGCTATGTTACTATATTTTTACAGTATGTATTGGATCCTTATTAAGCATTTGACTTATTTTTCCTTTATGTGTGCTCACCTAGTAATGAAATGAGTACAAAGCGTCTAGACGGACAAGGAAAATGTGACATAAGTTTAGGCATTTTATATAATATATGAAATCATATTTTGTAAAAGGACTTGTATTTTAATTTAATGAATTTCACTGTAAAAGTCTCTCTTAGATTTATAAATGCAAGTTTTAAATTTTAACTGTAGAATCTTTTAAATTTTGGAAAGGGAAGGAAAAAGTTTTAAAAAATTAAGTAATTCCTGTCTTTTTTTTCTAAAATTATTTTCTAAAGACTCACCACAAGGACAAGCGTTACAAATTCCTTCATGCACTTTTATATTTTGTTTTTGCTTTTCCTACCACCTTGAAGTAATCCTTGTTAATAGTTTTTTTTTTCTAGATCGAAGTGAAGGGCTCATTACAAAGCGAATATTGTTTTCTAGTGAGTGATTGGCGGCCCTAATCCACTTCGCAAAAAAGAAAAGTATCATCTACAAATAATATTATGGGAGATCATAACTGAGCTATAAGCATCATTACCCACTGAGAATTCAACTAAATAGCCTCCATCAACAATTGCTTTCACCATTCGACCAAATGCTTTCTAACAATGAAAAAAAGAAATGGAGATAATGGGTCCTCTTGTTGCAATCCTGGAGAATTGTTAAAGAAGCTTGCATGGGTACTATTAACTAACACTAAGAAATGGATTGTAGTGACACAATGTCAAATCTATACAATTCACCTAGCACCAAATCTGCATTTCCCAAGCATGTAAAAAAGAAAATCCCAACTCACATGGTCATAAGTCTTTTCCATGTCAAGTTTATAAAGAATGTTCAGTCTGTCATCCTTTAGCCTATGATCTAGACACTCATTGGCAATGAGCACTGAATCAAGTATCTGTCTCTTCTAAACAAAGGCATTTTGAGGTTTTAAGATGATTTGTCCTATAATCAAGCTTAACAATTAGTGAGAACTTTCGAAATGATCTTGTAAACCCCGCTCATCAGACTTATAGGACGAAAATCCTCAATTTTTGTTGCCTCTTATTTCTTAGGTATGAGGGTCATAAACATTGCATTGAGCATTTTTCAAACTTTCTAAAAGTGTAAAACTCCCTAAAAACCTGCATAAAATCACTTTTTACAACCTTCCAATAATGCTGAAAGAAGCCCATCAAGAAAACATACGGCTCGGGTGCTTTGTCTTTCGCCATTCTACAAACAACCTTATGAACCTCCTATTCTTTAAAAATTCTTTCCAACCAACTGGCATTCTACATATCCACAAAATCAAAAGACAAACTATCGAACTTCGATCTCCAAAAAGTCAGCTTCCTGAGAAGGTTCTCATAATAATTCATAATATGGTTCTCTAAGTTATGGGGAGAAGAGAGAACATGGTTATTTGAAGTGAGTGTCTCAATAGTATTGTTTCGCCTATGTGAATTAGCCACTTTATAAAAGAATTTATTGCATTTATCTCATTCTTTTAACCACAAGGCCCTAGATTTTTTGTCGCCACAAGGTCTCTTCCATCAACAAAACCCTCTCCAATTTAGTAACCGTAATACTCTTCCTCTCCAATGTCTCTTTAGAGGAATTCCCTATCAAAATATGTCCCTCCAACTCTCAGAGCTTCCTCATTAATGTAGTCCTCTAATTGTCAATGCAACCAATGATTTTCATGTTACATTTATTGAGGTCGTGCTTCAAAACCCTCAGCTTACCCGCAAGTATGAAACTTGGAGTACTTGTGAGTTGGTAAGAAGATCACCAAGCCCGAACCTTCTCAACAAAGCCATCTGCAGCTAGCCATATATTTTCAAATTTGAAATATCGGCATCTCCTGTGAATACCTCCACAATCTAGCAATATAGAAAAATGATCTAAGCGTACTTGATCTAATAATTTTTTACAAGTCTGAATAGTGTGCTTCCTAAGAAGAAGAGACAAGAAACCTATACAATCTCGACCACCCCTATTATTGGACCATGTGAACTCACCTCTAACAAGAGGAGGTCCATAAGATCCAAATCAAACAAAAACTCCGCAAAATCCTCCATAGCAAAAAATGTATGATGGTTCCTTGATCACTCACCAGAAAACATTATTTGCTTCGCAAACTTATTCCATGCTTTGAAAACAATATTCGCTTTGTATTTGGTGAGAGCATCAGATTAGATTTTGGCAGGATGTTTGGTGTGGAGTCTGCTCCTTGGAGAGGGTGGGTTTTTTCAGTTCTATGGCATTGCAATTAACAAGGTGGTTTCAGTAGTGGATATGTTGTCTTTTGATCATAGTGCCTTGTAAAAATATCCTATTCACTAAGGATAACCACGACTGAGAATTGCCTATTATTTCAAATTTTCTTCAACTTGTTACACTCAATCGGAAAAATAGCGACTCCTGATGACAGGATTCAGTGGCGATCTCTATCTAGCAAGAAGTTCGCAGTCAAGGATTATTATAAAATTTTAGCCTCACAAAGTAATGTAGCTTTTTCGTAGAAGAGTATTTGGCAGTCATGGGTACCCTCCAAAATAGCTTTATTTGTGTGGACCGCTGCCCTTAAAAAAATCCTAACCACAAATAATTTAAGAAAGAGGGGACTCATTGTGATGGATTGATTTTGTTTGTGCAAAGCTCACGATGAATCAGTGGATCATCTTTCATTGTGAGGCGTCACGAGCTTTGTGGAATGGGATCTTCAGCTAAGTGGAAGTTGCTTAGATTATGTCGTATAAGGTAGTTGATTTGCTTGCTTGTTGGAAGAGAATTAAAGATTGTCCACAGATGATTGTAGCATGGAAAATGATCCCATTAAACATGATGTGGTTCATTTAGTTGGAAAGAAACGTGCGGTGTAATGACGGAACTCCAGGAAATTTTTCTGCACACTTTATTACTATGGTTCTCAGTTATTGTATCCAAGAGAGCAATGTTTATAATTTCTTGTCTTTAATCTAGAGCTCTTAGAATGTATTTAAGTGTTTTCTTTCTTATATTCCGTCTATTTGGATTATGCCTATTTATATTCTCATTAATAAAAATGTTTCTTACTTAAAAAATAAATTTTTTTTTTTTATTCTAGCCCTCTATCTTCATATATAGTTCCTCTATTAAATGATCTTATCTTGGTATTCCTTTGATGCACCACTGTGATAAAACTCATGCCCAATATTTTCTTACCATCAATCATTTGCACTCAAAGAAGAATGGGGGTATATGGAGAGTGAGGAGTGAGACAGAAAAGAAAGATGAAGCTTGTCATGGAGATTTATGGTTATCGATAGTTCTAGAGATTTTTAGTTGTCATTGATTGGTTCAATTTGAGTAAAGGGTGTTATTGTATAATTCGATTTGTTGTAAGACGATTTTAGTCCATTTAGATATGTAGCAAAGGTATTTTAATGTAATCCAATAACGGTAATAACAATATGAAAAATGATGGGTGGAAGTCTGGCTTCCGCGTCAGCCCCTAATGTGAACAGTGGTTTCACATTAGGGACTAACGTGGAAGTCCGATTATTGATTGGTTCAATTTGAATAAAGGGTGTTATTGTCTAATTCGATTTGTTGTAAGGCGAGTTTAGTCCATTCAGATATGTAGCAAAGGTATTTTAATGTAATCCAATAACGGTAATAACAATATGAAAAATGATAGACGGAAATCAGAGCTTCTGCCCAACATGCCTCTAACAATATTATGGCTGACTTAGTATTTGTATTGGAGATATGTCTATATAGGAAAATGCTATCTGAATCAAAAAAAGTGATCGGCAAAAGTTACCATTTGAATTTATTTTTATTTTTATTAATGATATTATATTAATTTCGTAAATGTGGAGGCAATTTCCTTTTTTATTACAAGTATAGATATTTGTTGTCTTTATTGCTTTCTAAGTGGTAAAAGTGTTGGTATTGATTTATCTATCAAAGTTTTTTAATTTATACGCATCAAAAATTTTTTATTATATTTAATCAAAAATAAAAAAAAAAATAAAATTTAATGAATTACTATTCAAAAGTTAAACAAAAAGTATTTTTATATTATTCTCATTACTTTCTTTTTCTTATTTTTAATTAAATATAACGAAAATTTTTTCATGTGTATGTAAATTTGTCCTTTTTATTAATTTTTAATGATAAATTTTGATGAGACTAATATCAATATTTTAAATCCATTAATTAATTAATTAATTAATTTCGGTGTATTCATATTGCAGAAAATCCATTTGCCGAAAGCCACCGAGAAGTTTGGGCTTGTGAGCTTTTCAATTAATTTTTTTTTGAAAGGATTTTTCAATGAATGTTGATATATGCTGATGCTGTATTGTATTCGAGTAGTCGTCTGAATCAACTGATGCCCACATGTTACTTATCAAAAAAATGCCCACATGTTTACCATTATGAGCATTTCATACTGATTCTTGAGGGTAGCCCTAGCCATAAAGCCCGTATCGCTGATTCTTCAATTGCAAGATTGATATGGTACCGAAAGCCTTCGCTTTGGTTAAATTATTCTTTTCATCGCACAATTTGCTCTCATTTCCCAGGAAATCAGTGTCAAAACCTTTCCTGGTCTTCAGGACTACCATGCATTCGACAAAAAGTCCAACCCAAGTTGAAAGGGTAGAAGTTGTTGACTACCCAAAAAACTCCATTGATGTTCTGAGGAAATGGGGTTGTAGTGATGATGATATATCGAAGATAATTGTCCGCCGCCCTTATTTAGGCCAGGCCGACATTGCCGATCTTCAGTCCAAACTTAACAGTCTCAGTGGCTTTGGTATTGGAGCTCATGATCTTGTGAAGATGATCAATTCTCGCCCCAAGTTTCTAAGTTGTCGAATAAATCATTGTTTTAATGAGCGGCTTCAATTTTTTATGACATTGTTTGAGTCAAGGGAAGTGCTTGCTAAAGCTATTGTTAGGGACCCTTCACTCTTAACGTATGACCTCAATAACATGATCAAGCCTGCTATTGCGCTGTATCAAGAGCTGGGTGTTAGGAGAAAGGACTTGATTCCTATGCTCCTTTCCCGGCCCACCATGATACCTCGAACTTCAATTGATGAAGAGAAAATGGAATATATTCGCAAAACTGGGATTTCCAAGGATTCCAAGATGTATAAATATGTTGTTACGATCATCGGCATCTCACGCCACGAAACAATCCGTCAAAAGGTGGGAAATTTTGAGAAGTTTGGGTTTTCAGATGATGAAATCTTCAATCTTTTTGGGAGATCCCCCCTTATGTTGACACTATCAGTTGATAAGGTACAGAGGAACATGACTTTCATTTTGGGCATGATGAAGCTTCCTGCCAGTGTGGTCCTTCAGTATCCATTTCTATTGTCCTCTAGCTTGGATACTGTGATAAAGCCGCGAGTCCTTCTTGCAGGAAAGATAGCTGACATGGGTCTTGATTCGCAGATTAAGGGAACCACAATGCTTAGGGCTCTGAGGATGACAGAGATTAGGTTTTTAAAGGCGTTTGTCAGGTGTCACCCGAAAGATGTTGCTGATGAATTGTTAGAGTTCTACAAATGTGCCAAAGGGATCAAGCGATTGGCAGAAGCCTCAAAGAGAAACATTCGCTTGGGATTCCCTTTTTGAAGTTTTGTTCATCGGCTGCACTGTTTTAGCGACTGCAATCCATGTTAGTGTACTTTCCTGTCTCATTTGTTTTTTTTAGAGTATGAGAGCTTTTGACACATAGCAGCTCTCTCTCTCTGTCTCTCTGAGTGCACCTGATGTGCAGACTTTGATTATCCCAGTTAAGGTATTCTTTAGGGTCAGTCTCTTTGTGAACTCTGTTTGAACATGCAGAGCTTGACCAAATTGGCCCAAAATAATTACTCTTTGTTTTTAGTTGATATTACTTACAGTTTTGGACAGTCGTAATCGATTTAAACAAATGCTTGTCATATATTTCATACAAGCTGGGAAGCAGGTAATTAACTGCTATGAATCTTCCTGTTTGAAGACAATGGTCAAGTCACCTTAAATTGAAAGCAGTTTACTGATTTCCATTGATTTTTTTTTTTTTTTTTTTTTTATTGCAGGAAAAGATATTAGAATAAAATATTGTTTTCCTTTGAGTAAAACTAATCATTTCATGCGTTAGGAAATATACAATTTGTCAAGTACATGGATTCAACACATAATGGAGCATCCTCCATGTGTACAGAAAAAGAAGATAAAGAATGAGCTGCATCATTAGCATCATCTCTTTTGGCGTGAATAACATGAGCTGAACCAAATTGTTTCAGAGTACTCTTTGCATCATCAATTAATTGTCCATGTGAGCATGAATTCAGATTAGTATCATTCAAACTATTAACCATGTCGACAGTCAACTTCAAATATCACCTTAACCAGTCCTAATTCTTGGCAGAACTTCATAGCTTCCAACACCAAAAGTTTCTGCAGCAGCTGGTTCCAATTGGATCTCTGGAGGTTTTTCTGAAGTATGCATAACCTTACCTGCAAAATCTCTGATTATAACTCTCGCACCAATTCTATTTGAAACCGACTGAAAGCCACATCCCAATTTGATTTGCAGTGAGCAATATCAGGTGGTAACCATCTGATCGCAGTTCTGGACATTGATTGGGACGACATTCTCATACACTGGACCACTTTACACGGATGATAAGATTGTTGAGAGGAATTAACTACTTCATTTGGATGTGAAATCTTGACAAAAGAGGTTAGTATGATAATATTGCCTGATCTACACACCATGGCCCAGCTTTGGGGACTTGTTCTCTCTTACTGTGCACATCTTGTTATCCCATTCAATTATTATTTTCTAGTTGTCTCATGGCCCTGGTGAGGCTTATTTTTCCAGGAAGCTCCTATCAAACTATCTTTTACTTTCCTTTGAAATCACTTACACTAGGAATAGTGTTGAATTTGCATCCTTGAACAATAAATTCTAGGGGATGCATGATGACTTTTCTTTTATCTGTTTCTTTCCAAGTCTGTATCATAATAAAGAAAAATTAGATTGACTATTGTAGTCTGTGCAGCCATTTAGATGCAATATTTTAAAGCAAATTTGCCTCTCTGAAGCTTTCTCGCCCTCTCTGTATTCAATCTTATGATTCTGGATACATTCTGGCAGGTTAGTAACCTCGAAGGAGATGGGTGAATATCGTATCTTGAATCCTTGTAAAGTCTGATGAAACAGCAGCTCTTATGGCATCATATTGGTAGGCACTCTAAATATAAGTAATGCTTGATATTAAAAAGTTGTCTTTTCTCCAGTTTTGTCTATTCGATTGTGCTTTGTTTTGTTCTATCTGTGTTATTTTGGAGCAAAACTCATAATATAGTCATCATGAGGTGATATTGATGGAAAGAAAGCTTCCATTTAAAATTGTCAGCCAAAATTCATAAAATTTACCTTATTAACTTCAACAAGGAATACCTTATGATGATGTTGTATATCTATCTTACAGTAAAGTGTTCTGGTGCTCTGCTTGGTATATATCAAGAATGTAGCTAGTTAAAATTATGATAAAAAATATAGCTAGTCATGACTTCTTTAGACCGGGCATGTCTTTAGTTTTGGTGGTCTTTTGGTGATATTTCTAGCAAAAGCATTAAGACTGTTCATCCGGACCAGGTTTTTCTTAGCCAGGTCTGGAACCCGGATAACTGGATGCAAGTTTTGGCCTGGGTTTTACCCGGTCCGGAAACCGGATCACCCTACCAGGCCCTATCCGGGCTAGGTAGGGTCATACTGGATTTAAAACCCGGTACCCGGTTTCTATTTATTTTTGAAAAAGATTTTTTTTATCACTAACGCGTAAACCCCCACCCCCAATGGAGCTAGCTCTCTCTCTCTCTCTCTGTAGCATCGAAACCCTAGGCTCCCGCCACTCAGCCTTCCTCTTCTTTTTTGTCTCCTCTGCACCTCCTACTCTTCCCCCTCTCCTTCTCTCGATCTTCTCATTCTCCTTCTCCTCCTTGAAGAGTACTGAGATCATCATATGTGAGGATGCTAAGTAAGTAGATGGTTGAGATTTTTCTCACAATATGGGCCTGTAGGAGCTTGTGTAGACATATTCAGAACTTGAAGGTGTCTACTGAGAAAGTGTTAGAAATGCATTATTAAATGGCTTGAGTGAGTGATTTATCTCATCAAAAGAGTTGAGCACTTAATCATGCATCAGATTTAAAGTACTGGAGCCAAAATTAATTGCTGCCAATACTTTGCATATGAAACATACAGAAAACTGCAGCTAGTGGCACCGAGTGCCACATGACATTATATTGCATAAAATCTGAAGTTCCATATTTACCCTTAAAATAATTCACTTACACTTATATGGTGCAGGGCATTTTTGGAAGAGAAGAAATACTCAACTAAAAGGAATATTGAGCTGTTAGATTAGGGAGTAGCTGTTGGCCGTGAAGCAGGAGGGAGAAAAATCAGTTAGGGGGCTGAAGAGTATAAAGAAACAGATGGTGCGATGGAGATGGGCATCAAGAAAAAAAAGGAAAAAAGATTCTCTAATGGAGAGAAGGAAGAAGCAGCAGCAGGCGATTTAGCCCAACATATTTGAATCAAAACTCTGTAAAAACATTCTAGAGTCCGAAAAATGAAAACAGAAGAAAAATAGGAAGAGATATGCGCCTGCTGCTGCTTCAACCTTCTCTCTACCAGAGAATATTTTTTCCTTTTTTTTTTTTCTTTTTCATGATGCCCATCTCCATCTCCATCTCCATCGCACCATCTGTTTCTTTATACTCTTCAGCCCCCTAACTTATTTTTCTCCCTCCTGCTTCACATCACATTCAAGAGCTACTGCCTAATCTGACAGTTCAATATTCCTTTTAGTTGAGTTTTTCTTCTTTTCAAAAATGCCCTGCACCATATAAGTTTAAGTGTATTATTTTAAGGGTAAATATGGAACTTCAGATTTTACGCAATATAATTTCATGTGACACTCGGTGCCACTAGCTGCAATTTTCTGTATGTTTCATGTGCAAAGTATTGGCAGCAATTAATTTTGGCTCCAGTACTTAAAATCTGATGCATAATTAAGTGCTCAACTCTTTTGATGAGATAAATCACTCACTTAAGCCACTTAATCATGCATTTCTAACACTTTATCATCTACCTTTGGTGTTGGTGTCATGGGCTACATTGGAAACGAGGTTTGTTTCTTTTTATTTCACATTTTATTTTGTTTTTACTTTTATTTCTAGATCTGCTTTGTCAATGACTCGGTGCTCTCTAAATTTAATGAATGAATATTTTTGTTCTGTTTTGTTTTTAAATAAAAGATAAAAAGTTGCAAGTACTATTAAGGCTATGAGATTCTGGGTCCTTGCTTCCTGCATTTCATGTTTTGATATGCAGCATAAACGTAGTAACATTTTAATTTGTCTTCAATTTTCAAGTGCTCTATCACTGCACTTATTCTGTCTTTCAGATTTCAAGAGTCTGTCGGATTGGTGGATTGCCATATAAATTTTATTTTTTGTTGTTTGTGAAAATGAGTGTTTTTGGAGGTAATAGAATCTCATGGACTTATATATTATGAGATTGGTTAGACTTTGTTTATAAAAATAATAAAAATGACTTGGATTTTAAAACTTTCATTTTGTAGCAGAGTTTTGGTAGGAATGTGTCAGGTTTTGTTGTTTGAGAAGTCAAAATGGGGTGTCTACGATTTATATTCTACTGCTGTTTCACTCCTTAACTTGGTCTTGTATTTTACCCTCAAATGGCTGGTGTTGTGCTCTCTCTCTCTCTCTCTCTCTCTCTCCTCCATTCTTGCAAGGTATAGCTTTGCTTTGCTATTTTTTTTTTTAAATTGGTAATCACGGGTTTTAAAGAAAAATGTAATCCAATAACATTGGAGCACATCTCTGTAAAAGGAGAAAGCTCAAACAGAAAGGACTTGATGTTCTTTACGCACAGATAAAACATGAATTGTGTTTGAAGCTTGTGTATTTTGTGATTAATGGAAGTAGGAATAGTTTCCAGATCATTACATGTTTAAGTAACTACATCACCTTGCTCACTGATTCGGGTGGAAAATATGCATTGTGATTGAAGCTTTGAGTATTTGGTGGTTGGAAAGGGAAATTTCACCAAAGGATGCCATTGAAGCTCCTGCAGTAACCGATCTCCAATGCATAGAGGTTCTGTTTAATAGTTGATCATTGCCTTTTTCAATTGTTTTCTTGCATAGGTTTTTTTTTTATAAGTGATAAGTTCTTTTATTGAAATAAAAATGGGTGTAGCCTAGGTACACTGGAGGTATACATGTGCATACACCTATTTAAGTACTAAAAACAGTTGCAAGGAAATCATGGAAGCTAAGACCATTCAAAGCTAAAGCAATGACCCACGAGAACAAGGTCTTCCAGAAGAAACTTCGAAACTCGTCCAAGGAACTTTCATGATCCTCAAAGTGTCTCTCATTTCTTTCAAACCAAATACACCAGAAAATACATAAAGGAGCCATTTTCCACATAGTTGCAATCTGTGGTGACCCATGGATTCCTCTCCAGCAGACAAGAAGATCCACCACCCTGCCTGTCATTATCCATGCTATTCCCATTTTGCTCAAGAAGTAATTCCATAAATCTCAAGCAAACACACAATGTAGAAGTAGATGGTCCGCTGTTTCCCCACTATTTCCGCACAAACAACGCCAGTCCAAAATGATAAAGTCACATCTTCTAAGATTATCAATGCTCATAATCTTCCCTGGGACTGCTGTCCATACAAAAAATGTGACCTTGGTGGGTGCTTTAGTCCTCCAAATATTCTTCCAAGGGAAATTATGTCTTTGTTGCATGGTAGTAACCTCATAGAAAGAGCGTAATGAGAACACCCCTTTTCTGGAAGGCCTCCAAATCAACGCATGTTCACTTGTGGAAGCAAAGGAGGTATTATACAGCAGGTCCAGAAATTCCAACAAAGCATTCACTTCTCAATCCTGAGCATCCTGAGTAAGGCTGGTATTCCACTCCTGTGAGCCTTGATTGGTTACCCTCAAATCAGCCACCATGGTCTCTTTTTCCCGTGCAATACTGAAAATTGTTGGATAAGCATCCTTCAAGGTCGTATCTCCCACCCAAATATCCTTCTAAAAGCTAATCCTCCTACCATCCCCCAAACTCAACCGGGTATTACTAACAAAAGAGCACCAACCTTGATGTATATACTTCCATAACCCCACACCATATGTCCCCCTACCCTCTTTGGAACACCATCCCCCCCTTTCACTTCCATACTTCATGTCAATCCCATAAGGCCCCCCTCTCACAATTATACCGCCACAACCATTTACCTAAAAGTGCCTTATTAAAAGCTCTCACATTCCGTACCCCCAAGCCACCATCTCTAAAGGGAGAACAAACCTTATCCCACCCCACCAAATGGAGCTTAAACTCATCTCCCATACCACTCCATAAAAAGTCACATTGAAGTTTCTCTATCCTCATTGCAATTCTAGCGGGGAGAGGAAATAAGGATAAATAGTATGTGGGTAGGTTAGATAAAGTACTCTTGATAAGAGTGATCTGCCCTACTTTTGATAAATACTCCCTTTTCCACCTGGCCAACCGACGTTCTACTTTTTTTAGCACCCCCTCCCAAATGGACTTTGCTTTGAAGGAAGCCCCCAAAGGAAGACGAAGATACTTCAATGGCAACGATGAAACCACACAGCCCAATATGTTCGCCAACATTGCTTACTTCTCCAATTGGGATCATCTCTGTCTTAGCAAGATTAATCTTTTGGCTGGATACTACTTCAAAACAAATTAAGATGGCCTTCAAGGATTGGATGTGACCTGCATGGTTATTTAATTTGACGGAGTTTACTGTTTACAACAATCAATTATGACAACGTACAGATCTGTCCTAGGTGTGATTAATTTTCCTTTGGTGTGATTAATTTTCCTTTGGTCATGAATTAATTTTCCTTTGGTGTGATTAATTTTCCTTTGGTCATGAATTAATTTTCCTTTGGTGTGATTCATTCTACAGATCTGCCCTGTTTGTGGTCATTAGGTTCTCTTGTAGTTGGCTAAATCTCAAATAATCGAAACATAATTGAACTTATTATATATAAAGTAGCATCGTATCACTCTCATGATTCATGGATGATCGATTTTGTTATTGGCCCTGGAGGGGTTGAGATTGCATTGATTCTACAAGAAGATTGATAGCAATATTGCTTTATTTAATGGAGAGCTAGCTCTTCAAAAATGAAAGTAAGCCTCCCTGCACTTGATGCAAACTGTGTTCACAGGCTCTTAAAGGAGGACTCTAGGTTGTGATTTTAATAAAAGAATGAAGAAGATTGTATATATAGACTTGTCTTTTTTGTCCGTATTAATGTACCCGTTGCAAAACTATAGCAATATTGAATTTTTTTCACATGCAATCTAAAACAATATTTTTTATCGATCTTCCAAGTTCCAAGCTGACTTTAGCACATGCATTTGCATGCATGCAATGGACTATTTTGGGTGATAATTTGATATGCATCTTTTCTATGGCTGCCCTTTAGCTATAGGATTGTTTGGGTGCATTTCTCGACATTATTTTGATGTATCATCATTAATTTCAAAACCATTTTTAGTTGCTGCATTCTTTTTACATAAAACCATCAATTTTTATATTCGTTTTCTATACTCACTTTTAATAATTTATTGGAATATAATATGCAAAACTAGTTATAATGAGCATTTTGACGTCATGGCTGCAGGATACAAATGGACTATTTGGCTGCGTCGCTCTTCTTTTCTTTCACTTAAAGTTGCTAATTGGTGTGAAATTAAATCACTGATGGAAGACCGTGCTACTGATTTTGAAACTCATTTCTTGTAATTTTGTATTTTGTAATGTAAATTGTAGTGGATTGCATTGTGTTGCATACATGTTATGTGATGAACGTTAGAGTTTTTTTTTTTTTACATGCATTTAGTTAGAAAGGAATTAGATGTTTCTAGCTCTAGTTATTTTTTGACAAAAAATTTAGTTTTCCATTTTGATATATTTTTATCATTGTGAACAATGTTCAATCTTCAATGAGTTAGCATTATGTCTTTTTCAATATGTTTTTTTCTTGAAAATACTGAAAAGTAGGCTTTTTATAAAATAATAAAAAAAAAGTCCAAGTACAATCTGGGTTCCAAAAACCTGAGTTCATCCGGCTTCTAACCCAAGTTAAAATTCGAATAAACTCGATTTGGTATTCAGGCTAGAACTCAGATTGGATTTTAAATCCGATTTCAGGTATGGGTGCAGTCCGGTTTATTCGATTTTATATATTTTATAGAACCAAGTTGGTATGTATTGATTTTAAAAATTTAAGAACTAATACAAGGCCGATTTATTATTGAAATCAACACATTTGATTTCGGTCTTGTTTGATTTTATGGATGATATATTCTCTGTTAGAGGAATGTTATATACAGTCTTAAAGTACATAAATGTCGCACAAATATTAAAAAAAAAATTGGATCTATTATTAATTTTTTTTTTTTTTTTTATGTGGGTTTCATATTTATTTATTTTTTTAAAGCGTTTGCACACTCTACGATTACAAGTATCATTTCTCTTTATGTTAATAACAATATAATATTTACATCTTATAAAATGAGTAGTCTATTTATATTCTAATATAAATACATTAGTTTATAATAACTAACACATAATAGTAGTATTGAATTTAACTATAATCTATATAAGTTCTAGATTTTTTACGAGTATGTATGATTAAATTATTATAAATGTATTTACAAAAAGAATATATATACATATATTAGATAATTTCGACATGTATATATATGTCAAAAGTATATTAATAATTTAATAATAATGTTTATGCTTAAGATTAAAAATTTATATGTTATATTAAAAGCTATAAGATTATTTTTATGTTACATCATATATTATATTGATTTTATGTACTTGAATAAGAAGATAAGAGTTTAATATTGTATTATGATAAGTGTAATTTTTACATGATTTTTAATATCCTTTTATTTGTTAAAAGTATTGACTTTCTTTTATTTCTTTTGGCTTTAATTTATTTTTCTTTAAATTCTTATGTTTGAAGAAATGAGAAGGTTTAAATGCAAAGGAGAAGGTGTATTTTATCTGGAGATGTTTTTAAATTCAAAAATTTCAAGAAAGTCTAAATCTATCTAGAAGTTTATTGCAGTCCATATCCTATTTTGATTTTCAACCTATATCTGAAGTTTCAGAAGTCATAATAAATCAAGCTTAGATGCGATGGAAAGCTGAAAAAGAGATCTAAAACTTTTATGAAGAGCCCAACTCCAAAATATGTTGTTGTGAGGCTCTAAATCCGAATGAAAGTCAAAAAGCCAATAATTTTGAATTTTCAGCAAATATGAGAAGTACCTTTTGTCTAAAAGATAAAAAGAAAATCGATTTTGAATGGATTTGATAGACTGCAGATATGGACAAAAGGTTTTAAAAATAAAAAATTCCCAAAAATAGACTAAAAAGAAAAGAACAAAAAAAAAAAAATATCACATAAGGAATCCACAAGAAATTCAAATTCAAAATGTGATAGAGATAATTTGAACATGCTTGAGTATTTTGCCCATAGCTTCTTACTTACATATTATATTGATGCAATTCTTAATGGGTTAGAAACTATCAAAAATGGCTTCAATTTCGTCTCTAATAAGAATTTTAAAGTTCAAAGTCCTGAAACATGTACATGACTGCTAAGATAAATCCTAAAAATTAGGCAAAAATTAGAAAAATTTTAGGATTTCTTTTTATCATATATAAGGATATTATTATCACTTCCATCAATCCAACATACACTTAAACAACTTTGGAAGTACTTGTCGAGCAATTGTAATATCCTGCTCCCCACAACTACTAAATCTAATTTAAAATTATTATGTTTATTTTAAAGGAAGCGCCAAGTTTGTAGCGAAAAAAATTGTTACAAATAAGTGAAAATTGTGTTGTAATTGAGTTTAACATTTGCACATAACATTACTGGGATTACTTTATTACAGCGAGTTAAAATTGCCGCTAAAAGCCTCAAATTCGCTACAATAAAAAATTGCAATAATCCCAAATTCCTTTTTCAGCGACTAAAATCACCACAATATATATTTATTTACATCAAATTTTTCATCGCACAAAAAGGCAAGAGAGTCTTTTTTTGCTGCACAAGAAATCGCAACAAAAAATATTTGCAACGAAAATTATCCTTTTTGCGAATAAATTAAAGTCGCCGCAAATAATCTTATATAAAATTAAAATAAAAAATATTATTGAAACTGAACATAATTCTAAATATTAATCTTACAAAAATATTATTGTTACGATACATTATAATAAGAACTCATGTGATAGCTTATCATTATTCTAAATAATAATTATCGGAATCACATCCACAAAAAAATTGTTGACTATCACATAAAAAGCTCATAGAAATATGAAGCAAGCCTAGGTAGAACTAAGAAAGTTTGTGGAGACTTCTTTGCACTTCATAAAAGTTCAATACATTTCATGCAACAAAGACTAGTGAACTAAATTCTTAGATGCGGTATTTGTAAATAAATATAACATAGAAATGAGTAGTGTCCTTAGATGACAAATTATAATAACTAACTCATTATTATAAACCAGAATGTATTTTTCATATGCATATGGTATTCATAATTTACCAGATGCATTATAAAATTATTTTATACCAAAATGTATTGTCTCTACTGTGTAATCACTATCATCCTAGACAACATTAACACATGTGAGAAGTATCAGAAGGAAGTTATCACTCGTAACTTCAGCATTTGGAATTGGAACCGCAAGCCTTTGGTAGAGCTCATAACAACTTTGTCAAATTGAAGTGCATACAAATATTCACAATGTCTAAAATCAATATTGTAGATAGCAATGTCTGACCTCTTCTTCATAAAGATTGTATTTCTTCATACAGAATGTGTTTGATATGATAATCGATAGATGCTAGAAGAAAACCAACCTCGAAGTATCCATAAGGGCCATAACAATTACAAATGCTTCTGGTAGCAAAATTTACAATTACACCACAAAGATATACAGTCGGTGAAGTAAAAATACATACTAACAAGAAGAAACCATGGGCAAGAGCACTAGAAATGGACTAGCTAAAATTTCCTTTAAAAATTACAAGTTTGCACACTTTCTAAAAAAATTTCGTCATATTTGATTATTTGTGAGAAAAAAGTGAGAAGAGGGGAACAAAAGAAGAATATTCCAATTTTTTTTCTATTTGTAAATAGTAACCCTCCAAATTTGGAGAGTTTTGGAAGACTATTATTCACAAGTGAGAAAATATTCTTTTCTCTCCACCTTTTTCTTCTCACTATTAATCAAATATGACCTTTTTTTTTTTGAAAAGTATGCAAATTTATACTTTTTAAAGGAAAATCTTAGCTAGTCCATTGCTAGTGCTCTAACGAAACAAATATGCAAATCTAAAAGCAGTTGAACTAGCACACGTTGTTATTGAGAAATAGAAACATAAAAAAAGAGAATGGCATCAAATATGAAGTCAAGAAGGAAAATTTTACCCACATTCCAGCCCAACCAATATGTAATACTCCACTTCCGAATATAGCATTTTGAAAATATTTTAGGGAGTCAGTGTGCTACTAAAACTTTTATTTATAAAAACGCACCAGATACGAACGTTTTAAATAAATAAAATAGTCTTTATAAAACTTAAAGAGAGTTAGCGAAAGCATTTGCTTAAATAAAATGTTGAAATCTCATGTGTTTACAAAAAGTAAAAAATATTTTATTCACTAAAGACCATAAAATAAAATTAATACACTGTTTAGGTCTTTGCATCGCCTCTCTGAGTCAAATCCTGCCAATTGTATATCCACATCGTCTGTGATGGTTTTTAAAAGAAAACATAGAAACATAGAAATAAAAATAAAATGAGTCGAATATTCAATAAGTAACACATCATACGGTAAAAATAATACTCATCGGTTTTCTCAAAACATGCATACTCATATATACATACATAATACCATGAGCATGAATTTTTTCATAAATGCTAAACATGACTTTTTCATAAATGCTGAAAATATGAGCTTTTCATAAATCATGAGCTTTTCATAAAACATGAACATGAGTTTGAGCTTATCTTATCATATTATATTATTTCATCATAGGCCGTTACCCACTGTTAACCCCCATGAGTTAGAGTTAGCGAATCTAAAATATTCTAATTCTGCACGTGGTCGCGGATTGTGGAATCCATATATAAGGAAGACATACTGTGTGCACTACCAGCATGTACGACTTGGCAATGCAATATACCCATACATAGGTACTAACTTCATATCATACATAGGTCACTTACATATCTTATCATACTTGCATACTTATCATAACATAGATTTCAAAAGAAATCACATACTTTTGTAACAGGTCGTAATGCATGCTTCCTCACATGAATTCATGATCCTCATAAATATTTTATGCAATCTCACATAAAATCATGATTTTTCATAAATAATTTTAATGCATGAAATCATGACATTTCATAAATATTTTTAATGCATAAACCTCTCATAAATCATGCATATGGATTTTCATAATTTTTTTATGACTTGGATACATAAAAAAGGGTTTCTAAATAATGGCTATATATACATAATATTTTTATAAAACATGTTTACCATTCATGCGTGAAAAGTATGATCATTCTACTTACTTCTTAGCGCTGCTTTCTAATTTTTACGTCGTATCTCGTAACCTATACGAGTTACTAATCGTTACTAATTTTCCAAAATAAACATATCATAACCTTTTAATTAAATAAAATCATAACAAATAGAAAATAATTTCATAAAAGATTAAAATATGTTTGTAAAATATTTTGAATACTTTAGTACTTCTTAGAAATAAATCTTTGGGCTTATAGTAAATTTTAAAATATAAATTCATTTAAAACTAAGCCCAATTAATTAAAGAAAATTGTTTCTCAAATAACATAACTCGACAACACAGAATCGGGACAACCTGACACAACTTAATTTAAAGGAGACCAAAACAATTAAGGAGGAAACAAAGAAGCAAGCTTACGGGAAGGAAATAAAATAGAGGAACCGTGCGCTGGAAGAGGGACTCACCGAGAGGAAGCTAAGGTGCGGCGGCAACTGGGTAGTCTCTGGTGGTGGTGCAACCGAGAGAGGAAAGGGAGTTTAAGGGGGCAGAGGCTGGTAGCTGGAAATCAAGAAAAGGAAAGAGATTCCTTCAGAAGTCTCAACGTAGATGCGCAAGGTGATGGGTGGTGGCTGGTCAGCGCCGTATAAGGCTAATGGCAGCGGCGTCGTGTCCTACTGGTGCAAACGAAGGTTTGTGGTTTGTAAGGAGGAGGCTCTGTTTTTGGGTGGCTAAAACAGGGCAATTTCCTATGGTGGTTTTCGGTTGGTGGCTGGACAACGTGAGAGGAGGTGACGTGAGTGGTTTGTGGAGTTGGTGTTCTCTGGCTAGGTGCTATGGCAGTGGTGGTTTGCACTGGTCGTGCATGTGACAATGCAGTGGTTGAGGGTGGTTAACGTGAAAGGCTTGTGGCTGCAGTGGGTTTCTCGGCCTAGTGCCGTGGGTGGTGAGAGGGGCTGAGCAAATCTTCAAGGTACCTGAAGGCTAGGAGGTGACAGTGATGTTGCGGCTTTATTTCTTCGGTGGCTATATGCAGTGAGCTTGAAGGAGGAAATGAGAAGTGGCAGCTTGCGTTTGTTTCTTATACATGCATGTATTTATAGAAGAAGGGCAGGAACCTTTACGTGTTTGAGTTTAAATAGGTTTGGGGCTTATTTCGCTGGTGATAATTTCCGAGTTGGGGTTTGAAATTCAAGTACATCCGGAATTGTTTTCCTTTATTCAAATTGAAATCCTAAGAGATAATAAGATATATGGAAGAGTTGATAAAAAAAAAAACAAATTTAAATCTAAACCTTATCATATAAACATATTTTAAAATGAAAATAATAATAATAATAATTTAAACTAAATTTAAATTTTAGATCGGGATGTCACACAATATGATGATGATGATGAGTTTGCAAGGCTTGCATACCGCAATCACAGTTGAATCCATTCTGTACACTTGAAAATGCAAAAAGTACATCCCTACAGATGTCTCCTGACCAGTCTCACTATCTTCCTGTGGAAAGAGATACAGTATCTCAGGTTTACCGAAGTAATTAACCAACCTTGAGAATCAATAAATGTCTGAAAAATGGATGTAGTTCAATTGCACAGATTTTCAAGTATTGGATTAGTATTGATAAACAAAACCTGAAACAAACAAATGCATAAAAAAAAACCATGTACTAGAAAAACCAGCTTGTTTCACTTTACCTCTTCAAAGTCTCAAAGTCATTTCAAACATGTACTGGAAAAACCATCACATATAATTTAATACTCTTGGCCTATGTTCCAAAAATCCAAGCATAAATTTAGCATATATTCACAGCTCTACAAGCTTCAATTCTATTTCACAAATTTTCCACTTACACAAAGGAATACCAAGAAGCATAAGAAAAATATAAAGGGACAAGATTCAGTATGGTGTCAAACACAATTGTTTTTTGGCAACTTGTATACCAAAATAACATGAGTTGAATGAAGGCATGTAAGGTTATATGATTGAACTCATGTTCTAGAAAACTCAATAGTGCTGGAAGTGCCACAGAATACCAGGTAGTGTCAAGCGAGTACTGAGAATGCCTATATACTATAAACTTCTGTATTAAACTAGCGGGATATTATATAACAACAGAATTCCAAACACTACATCAACATGAGATGAATTAATGAATGCGTCTTCTTTCTCAACTTTACAAACAGATGGTTCATATAATTTAGAACAAATGCAGTAACTAAAACAAGTAACGGAATAAATGATAGAAAACTGAGTTGAAAAAGCATCAAATAAAAAAATATATATACCTTTAACGCCAAGCCATAACCAGCACTTGCTGCAGCAACAACAGCTTTGAACTCTTCATAGGTAGTTAAAGGAACTTGAGAAACAACCTCTTGTGTTGTCTAATTAAGACAACTAAGGTATTAAAACACCGCTCATGGAACCAGCTATATCAATAAGAAAATTACAGAAGTTTATGGGCTTACAGGATTTAGAACTTCAATTAGTGCACACCCTTGCAAATCCACAAATTTTCCTCCAATAAAATTGGGAACCTTCAACTACATTTAAATCTCAGATAAGTTGAATTCTTCGATACATTAAATGGAAAGCAGAAAGAAACTGAGAGGAAATAAAACTAGAAACCAGACACATACCTATAAAAAAAGAACTAGAAACCAGATACAGGAAAGGAAACCTATATTTCTCTTCTCTGTCTCAATCATTTCCGCACCCAAACACGATGGAAGAAATTACAAAGAACAACTGAAAAAGAAAAGTACTAAACACCGAAAATAAAGAGTAAAGAAATTGACTAAGGTCCTGGATCTTGGATTCGAGCTCGGATGAATCTTCAGGCTCGTGGGATCCAATGGATTGAACCGTCTCATCTTTATTTTTTGACATTAGTTTATTCTCATCTCCGTTGCTTTTAGGTTGAGCCCTAGCATGCATGAGAATTAGAGCTAGAAAGATTGATAAAATCACAAGCTTTTACAATAACGAAGAAGTTGGGGTGGGTGGGAGCTCTCGATAGTTTGAATGTCGAAGAACTAGGGAAGAAAGGGAAATGTCAAGGTGGGGGAAAAAGGTGGGAGGAAAATTAAGAATTAATGTGGGCGTGTTACCACAGTTTCATTAAAGGACCCATTACCAGCGATTAAAAATGCCGCAAAACTGCACACTAATCTTGCAGCAAAAATAGCAGCGATTTATTTTGCCGCTAATGACAATAAATTCACGGCAAAAAGGCCCGGCATAAAACCATCATTTTTTTTATAAGAAGATCAACTTCATTAAAGATAATAGGTTACAGACATTTATCAAATCATATAGTTTGAGAAAGAAAGTCTATAACACAGTCTTGAATATTACAGTCAGCAATATTCCATGCATACCTAACAAGAGAATGTGCTACCCTATTACATTCCTGTTATGCATGAGTAAATGAACAAGACAAAAAATAATGCATAAGTTTTTGATTCTCAGCATAAAGGGGGCCCAATGAGGAATCTTGCATATAATCCTTTTGGAGAGACTTTACCAACATTAAGCAATCGGATTCTACCAAAATATTGGCAATGCCTCTGCTTGCACACAGTTGGAGACCCCGGAAGATTGCAAGGAGCTCAACTGATTCAGGGCTGTCCACTTCAACCTCCAGCTTGCTAGAAGCCATTATTACATCACCATTTGAGTCTCGAGGAATACAACCCACCCCTGCTCTCTGCAGGTCAGCAAACATAGCATCGTCAGTATTAAGTTTAAGAGCTTCACCAAGATTAGGCTTCCATTTGAGATGAGATCTCATCTGAGCTTGATTTAACCCTTTGATTTCTTTATGGTTCTTCATCATATTCATCATTGAACCAGTTATCTGACTAAGAGCCACTGTCTTGTTCTCAAAAACCTTTTGATTTCAACGGTACCAAATTCTCCATGCCATAGAACATAACAAAGGCAACTTGTTTTTATTCTGCCCCTGGCTCAACTGAATTGCCATATCCATCATGTTAACTTTCGAGGAAATCTGGAAAAAATGTATGACTTGCTTCCATACATCTTGAATGGCAGAACATGTAAACAATGCATGAGTGAGATCCTCCCTAGGATGTTGGCAAAAAACACAAGACATATTATAAATAATCTTCTTTTGGGCTAAATTGGCTTTAGTTGGCAGCTTATCTTTGCAAGCTCTCCATGCAAATAGTTTCACCTTATTAGGCACCAGCAACGTCCATAAATATTTCCAAAAGGCTTGCTGAGCATTTGTGAGAGAAGAGTCAACCTGGTTAATCCTCTCATTTCCTGCTAAAAACTGGTAGCAAGACTTAACAGTGTAATGCCCAGATCGCTCAAAGTCCCATATCCACTTATCCTCAACTGATCCTGGGTAAAGTGGTATTTTCAGCACATCAGAGTGCACATTAGGATTAAAGAGAGCTTGCAATCTGTTCATATTCTTCCAGCCTATTTCCTCATCAATCAAGGAAGCAACAACTTCATCTCTAGTTTCCTCTGGGATCTAAAAACCTTCATGAATTAGATCTTGATGACCTGGTACCCATCTATCTATTCACAAACAGGTCTGTTGGCCATTTCCAATCCTCTTCCTACAATCTCTTATTAACTACTTCATTGCCTCCCATATTACTCTCCAGGCATATGATGGATTAGGACCTAAACCATCATTAAATAACTCAGTTTTGGAAAAGCATTTGGCTTTATACAGTCTATGAAGGAGGGGAGTATCATCTTGCAAGAGTCTCCACTCTTGTTTTGCAAATAGTGCAAGATTGAAGAGCTTTAGATCTTTAAAGCCCAAACCTGATCTAGATTTCCTTTCACACATTCGGTGCCAACTCATCCAATGAATTATGCGCTTATCTTTTTTCTGTCCCCACCAAAACTTAGCCAGCATTGCTTCCAACTCACTACATAAATTATCTAGTAAGAGAAAGCAACTTATTGCATAGGTTGGGATAGAAAGTACTACTGCCTTAAGAAGAACTTCCTTATCCCCTTGAGAAAGCAATTTTTCTTTTCAACTCTACAATTTCTGCCAAACTCGGGTCTTGATAGGCTGAAAAGCTCTCCTTTTGGACCAGCCAACCATGGGAGGCAAACAAGATATTTCTCATATTGAGAAATCTCTCCATTGCCCCACATAGAACAAAGTCCAGCCCTGATTGCACTCCCAACATTACTACTAAAAACCAGAGAGGTCTTTTCCTTACTGATTTCCTAGCCAGAGACACTTGCATAGACATCTAATAAATGCTGAACTCTTTGAATTTCTGCCACCTCAGCTTTACAAAAATAATGCTATCAACGACAAATAGCAACTGATTAATGGAAGGGGCTCCTCTACAAATTTTAACACCAGAAATCTGTCCATGCATCACAGCTGCTTTCAACAAGGCTATTAAACCTCTTGTACATAATAGGAAGAGATAAAAAGACATGGGATCCCCTTGTCTCAAGTCCCTTAAGGGTAGGATAGGACCATGGGGTTCTCCACTAATCAAAACTAAAAAGGAGGTTGAACGGATGCAATTTCATAATCAACTTAATGAATTTACTGCTAAAGCCCATCACAGCCATCACAGTTTTAAAAAAACCACATTTCACATGTTCGTACGCGTTGCACATGTCTAATTTAATAGACATATAGCCTTGTTTACCCTTATGCTTATGTTTTAGATAGTATGATTATGTTTTAGATAGTGAACTAATTCATAAGCAATAAGGACATTATTCGTGATTAAACGACTTAGTACAAAGGCAATTTGTATATCTTCAATCACATGGGGCAAAACTACCTTCAATCTATTTGACACCACATTTGTCATCAACTTATAGGTCACATTACATAAGCTAATGGGCCTATAATCACTCAATTTCTCAGGAGTTTTAATCTTAGGAATTAAAGTGAGAAAAGTATGGTTAAGGGAAGTGGGAAAGATACCCGAATTCAAGGATTGCAGCACTGCCTAGGTAACTGAGGGCCTCACTTCATGCCAATACTTTTGGTAGAATAAGGCCAACAACCCATCTGGATCAGGTGCTTTTCCAAGATCCATTTGTGCTAAAGCAGTACCCACTTCGTCAGTAGTATAGGGGCTGTCTAGATCTGAGTTCATAGAATAGGTCACTTTTCCAGCCAGAGACCTCGAAAAATCAGTTGAATCCACAAGCCTGGAGCTTGTGAATAAGGTCTGAAAGTAGTCAAGGATAACCTTGTTCTTGGATTCCCCAACCTACCAAGCGCCAGTACCATCTTTAATCTTCACTATAGACTTCTTTCTATGTCTCTGAGAAGACTTCATATGGAAATATCTGGAGTTGCTATCCCCTTCTTTCAGCCACATAACCCTTGATCTCTGTTTCCACATTAGTTCATCACGTTCTAGCCATAATTGTACTTCATCTCGGGCCTTGTTGAGTTTCACAATATGATCCCCTAAAGTAGATTGTCCCTAGACCTTTTCCAATTGATCCCAAGCCTGTGTCAGCTTCTTTTGAACATTCCCAAAACTATTTCTATTCCAAACATAAAGCTAATCTCCACAATCTTTAATCCATCTTAAAACATCCTCCATATTAGTACCATCATCTACCCTTTGCCATACTTGCCTAACAATAGCATCACAATTCTAATCCCCAAGCCACATTGGCTCAAACCTAAAGAGTTTCTTAGGTTTAGCCTTCTGGTCATCACCTTCCAAATTAATCCATACAAGGACATGACCCAAATAGACAACATAGCCGTGAGTGAGAAAGGCCATAGGGAACATACTTAACTAGGATGAATTACTAGGGCCCATGTCCAATCGCTCATAAACACAGTTGGGACCCTCTCTACGATTACACTAGGTATATTTATTACCTCTAAAGCCCATATCCATCAGATTGCAATCATCCATAACATCTTGAAAAGCTCTAATTTGCCAATCGGCCGTAATGGACCTCCCGACTTTTCATTCTGGTGTAACAATTCATTAAAGTCTCCCAGAACAACCCAGGGTTCCCCATTTTGCTGGCACATCCGCCGTAACAGACTCCATATTTTATACCGATCACTAACTATCGGATGCCCATAAATTCCAAGGAAAAACCATATCCCCTTCCCCATGCCCTCATCAATAGAAGCATCAATACGATTATTAGAATAATTCAACACAATAAGATTAACATCATTTCCCCAAAATAAAGCAATACCCACTTTACACCCACTTTACGCCTGACGCAATCAATAACCAAACAACCAAAATAACCAAGACAGAATTTACATACCTCAATCTCATGGGCTTTTAATCTTGTTTATTGGAGAAACAAGATCCTAGGATCTTCCCTTTTCACGAGATCGCAAAGGGCTCGAATGCCTCGTGGGTTCCTAAGCCCACAGGCATTCTAGCTTAGAACCCTCATGGATCTCGACAAGATTATGCCACAGCCTCCGTCGAGTCAGCAGTCTCATCTCTTTCATTCCCAAAATCTATCCTTGAGGTTGATACTTCAATCGGTGAAGATTTCGCACACCATAGGTCTACATCTAGGGTTCCTTTTCATTTCTTGTTACGGTGCCCAATCGAGATGGGTGATAAAGGGGGATTAGTTAGGGGTGTCAAATCGTTTCAACGGGTCGTGTTCGTGTCGTGTCAAGACATGCATATTATACTATATAGGTCAATCCTAACCCGACCCGTTAAGTTTATCGTGTCAAAATCTCAAACCCTAACACGACCCGTTAACATAACATGTCGTGTCGTGTCAACCCGTTATGACCCATTAGTGAATATTACGAAATAAATTAATACGACAAAATATGATACGTTTCAACCTGTTTATGTAAATGTGTTGAATATGTCCAAAATTAATCTGTTTGACTTAAATAAACTTAGCATAATATTATAAAAATTTTAAAATCACAATATCTATAAAAATTATAATATAAACTACAAATATGAATTACAATATAAACAATAAAAATATTAAAATTAAGATTCTAACAATTTTACCTTTAAATGTAAGGGTGTACTTGTAATTTTAACTTTTTTAACGTGTCATAACGTGTCATAACGGGTCAAAACAGGTTGATCCGCTATTAACCCGTTAAGCAATCGTGTCATAACGGGTTAACCCGTTTTGACCCGAAACCCTTTAAGACTAGACCATAACCCGCTATTATCATGTCGTGTTCGTGTTGGGTTAACGGGTCGTATGACATATTGCCACCCCTAGGATTAGTGAACGTACAAAAATGACAAGCGGCACCATTTTCGACTATCAGACCCATTAGGTTTGGGCCTTAACTTTCGGCCCAAGCTTTGATCCAATGAGTATTCCTTTGAACTCAAACTCTTGACTATCGCATTCGCAGCTTCGGTCCCCATTGTAGGCCCAGGTTCAGTCATACTGCCCACGGTTATAATCTCAGCCCTGTCTGGGTCTATTTCAAAAGGAGTTTAAGACTCACAATCATCTAGTGTAACTACTTGGGTAACCATCTGTGTAGTCACCGGAATCAGTGGAGGAGCCACCATCATCTTCCCTCGGCCACCCAAAACAGCAGCATCTTGCATCATCATCTTAGATGATTTAGCCTTGGCCACTGTTCTTGAAGCCATCTTTTCTGTAGAAGCTCGTCCTAACTTTGTCCCCTTGCTTGAAGAAGCATAGAGCCAATCTCTATAAGGCAGTAAGCTTGCTTTATCATTGCTCTTCGGCACACCACAATCCTTCTCGCAATGTCCTAAGATCTCACACCAATAACAAAAGGTAGGTAATCTTTCATAAGAAATCCTAATCCAAATTGGGGCATCCTTTCCCATGGAGAACATAGTGCCTTGCAACAGGGAGGTCAAGTGACATCCAGAGAAACACGAATGCGCAGGAATTCCCCCATTGCCACCTCCCATTTTTCCACATCTACATCTTGCACTATGCCAATCTTTCTACCAACAAAATTGCTTGTAAATTCATTCTTAGCCCTGAGTAGAAGCCCATGCAGCCTGACCCATAATTGTGCTTTCGTAAGTCTAATTTCATGCACCAGTTTATTACCATCAACCTCCATCAAGAGCACTAAAAACTTGTCAAAAGACCATGCTCCAGCGGTCACCACTATAATCTTATCACAGAGATCAAATTCAACAAGGAAAAGGGTGGATGAGAGATCACGAAACCGAACTCCATTGACAGGCCGCCATGCCTTCTTCATCGTTGTCTTAAAAAAATCTCGACTATAGTGCTTGTTTGTAAGTAGAGTCATAAAAAAACATGTCCCAGAATGCCATATTTTATCATCAATTTTGTCTTTGTCAACCACAACATTGTCCATCTCCAATTCAGTAAGAGATAAATGTTTGTAAAGATTATGTAGACTATTCGTCCCGTTTTAGGGTCCATAAATAATCATGCGACAACAATCCGTAAAAAACAATAACGCCAAAGTATTGGTTTAGAATTCGCAAACAATTCTGGAAGGGTTGTTGGAAAAATGGCAAACTGATGTAGCAGTTGGAGGGGGATTCGAAATCACGGGACAAAACTACGCTTCATCTCGAATGTAATGGTACCATAAAACCATCACTAAATCACTTCATTGCTGCGAAATAAATTGTCGTAAAAAGGCGACTCTGTTTTCCAACGATTCATTTTGTCGAAAGAGTTACTAAAATCGCTACAAAAGAGAAAATTAGAAAATTAATGTGAGAAAATCACAATGAAATCAAAATCGCTGTAATTAATGAGTTTTCGCAACAATTTTAGTTCTGGCGAATTGAGAATCGTTGGGAAAAGTCTTTTTTCTTGTAGTGGATCGGGTTTTCATTGCTAGCAAGGACGTCGGCAATTTGCTTTTGGAAAGTGAGAAGGTTCATAGGAGATCGTTGAAGAAATCGAATGAGGGGGAAGGGGGGGGAGGGGGAAGGGTTCTTCAAGCTTATTCGGTGGATGCGGGTCTGTGCTAATTTCCCATTGAGTGCCTACATGTCACTATATATTTAGCTGGTGCAAAAAAAGTTTTTACAACCATCCGGACTACAATTTTCCCTTTGCAGAATTAAGGGATGCGCTTTTAATATTGGGAAAAACCCTTTGAAGTGACCTCCTAATCAAGTGCTTTCAAGTATGGGACGCTTTTGAGCACTCACATGGTTTTCGAGCGCTCCAATCATTTAGGGACACTTCACTCACTACAAGAAAAATGGACAGAAATAATTAATATGTTGCATCCAAAAGGGTTTTTGGGCAAAAATAACCAAAACAATAACCAAAACAAGTTTGTTTTGGTTATTTCTGCCTCTTTTGGATGCAACAGTTTGTTTAGGTTATTTATGCTCCTTTTGGATGCAACAGATTGGTTATTTATGTCCATTTTTCTTATAGTGACTCTACTCATATCCACTACAAGAAATTGGGGCTTTTGCCACCAATTTCTTTTCCACGATATACTTTCGTGGTAAAAAGTGACTTGTTCACACCAAAAATTTTGGTGGGTGTAAAATCCTAAATGTTGCCACGAATTTTCAGTGTTTGACAAAAAGTGGTGAGAAAAAATTATTAATCACAAGAAAGGAAGCTATTGCCACAAAGTTGATTTCGTGGAATAAAAAAGACAAATATTATGATGTTTCTTGGAAAAATATTTTTTCCTACGAATTAAACTTCTTTTGCCACAAGTCTCACTTGCTGCAAAAGTTGTTAATTAATAAAACCTTACTCTTGTGGCTTTTTATTTTTTGCGGCAACTTCTTTTAGTAATTGCCACGATCGGGTTTCGCGGCAAAAACTAGTTATATAAAAACACAAAATCAGACTTATCTCCGGCCTTGATACTTCCAATCAATCGAATCCCTACATTTCAAATTACTTCCATCTTCTTCTGTTTATACCCGAGTCCTCTCTCAATACCCTAGGCCACAGCTAGCCCTACCGCCGGCCATTGAGTACAGTGCCGCGCCACCACCACCTCACCAGCGACAACCACTCGTTGAACCCAACCCCTCCACGATGCTTCTCTCTCCCTCCCTCCCTCCCCTCCTTCGGCGAGACAAGCCTGCTGCCCTCTGAGCTTCTCTGTGTCGCCGTCACAACCCGCACTCAAGCCACCGTCGTTCATCGTCGACGACACTGTTTGCTGTGATTTCGAGTTTCTGAAGCCGAGTCCCCATCCCCTCTATTGCATTTTCGAGTTCCCTAGCCCCCACCCCCCGGGAAGCCCCCAACCCTTTTGGCACTACGATTTCGTGTTTGGGATGCGATTTCAACTTCTTCTACAGGTGATTCTAACAACTTACTCTAATTTCTTCTTCTCTAAGATTTCTTGTTCTTCTCTGGGATTTGTTCTTCTCTACGAGTTCGGCACACTCAGATTTACAAGAAGCACGCAACCCACCGATGCGAAGCCCTCAGTCCACTAATGTGAAGCCCTCAAATCTGCGAGAAGGGTAATGTATCGTTTCTTGTAAATAAAACATAAAAAAATTGCATGTATTTCTCTGTGATTCTAGGGTTTAGGCATTCATTTATTTTTTCTTTTGTGTTTACAACATCTTTTTTTTCCTCTAGGGTTTAGTTATATTAGCTGTAAATTAATGGCATTTGGTTACAAATTAATGGAATTATTTCTGGATGATGCATAAATAATGTTAGCTAGAATTTGTAGGTTGCTGTAAAATCAATGACGTTCTGAGTGCAGAATATTGACAAAATCCCACTGCCCAACTATCATGTTCTAGTCATTCAGGTAAGCATGCTAATCTAAGTGTATCCTGTTTTATAGTTATAAAAAAAAAAAGTGTTTCCTGTTTTATGATCACCAAGGCTAAAGTGGTTCTTTATTTGCTCTGTCTCATCATCGACTTGAGTTGGACTCTGTCTCATGTTGCTTTTCCTTCTCTTATTTTTTGTTCATTGCAATATATTTTCATACGGTTCTTTATTTTCCTACTTCTCAATAATCAATTTAATAGATTATGCTTTCCTTCTCTTGTCATTAAACTTTTCTTAATTGGATGTTCCATCGATTGCTAATAGTTACACTTATTAGAAGTTTAGGTAATTGAGTTGGTTGGATCACTTATTTGTGGAACCATTTGAATTGAATATTTTTTTATCAGTACATATGAGTGCAAGAAGAACATATAATAGAAGAGCATATTTTTTTTATAGGTTATAATAAAGGAGCATATCATCATCTTTCATGTTTCATCTTTCAGCTATCCTATTTTCTTTTATCATTTCTTATTCATGAATAGGTGCATGATTATGCATTATGGACATGATTTAAATGTACTAATATTCCATTTTGCTTTTAAATTCTCTATCTAAGGGCTTCTATATTATTAAGAGCTCACTTGCCTATTCATGTCTCTAATTTTTTTTTTTTTTTCAGAGGTACATGCAACAACACAATAAGGTGGAACTGTCTGCGTGGGTGATATCTCAATATGTGCTTTCTTGTGTACCATGTAGTTCTAGTATCTCAATATGAATTTGTTTCTTATACATATTTTTTTTTGTTATTGATATCTTTTGGATGCTAGAAATGCATTTATATTTTTTAGTTCAACCTCAATCTTGCTGATCACAAGCGTTTGGTGATGGGTTGGTTTGCTGATTGCAAATTAGGAATTCGATTTTTATTTTTACCATGTCTATTGAACTGTTATGTTTTTTTTTTAAATGGATTTGTTCTGCTTTGATTTATGTTATGTTTAATTTTCTGAAACACTTTAAGCAGGATTCTTGTGTTGCTTTTTCAGGGTATTAGTTTTAGGTATTACCTTTCATATGTTTTGTTAGCTTTACTTATATAAAAAAAAATGTTTTGTTAGCTTTCTTGACATTTTGACCATTTGTGTGTGTGTGTTTCTTTCTGTCTTTCTTTCTTGATTTGTTCATAGACCATATGTATATATATATATATATATACTAAATGCATGCTTGAAAATATTTTTGGTCATTAATTATATAATCAACATGAATGTTCAAGAAGAAAAAGTCTTAGAGTTCTGTTCAATACATTGAAAGGATTATTTAACAGTAAATGCATGTTAGCTCAGATCTAGTTTTTCAAAACCCAATGATTTTCTATCCGTAACTTATTCTTGTCAACTATTATGTAAGGTAGCAAGAAGAATCATGTTATATGATAAACTCATGCTAGCAAACTTTTGTGCTCAATTTATTGCTTTGAATTCTAATTACATAGGAATGTTAGCCATTGATGGAAGGTTAAAGATTGAATGCTAGTAGACTTACAAAAAAAAAAAAAATTGCCACAACTGAACATCATTCTTTTTTTTATTGATAAGTACAACTGAACATCATTCTGGATAGTTAAAGATTCAAGCAATAGCATGAATACAAGAGGTAGAATTTAAAAATCAAGGGAGAAATTGAGGATACGTTTATCAATTTTTTAATAGGTAGTAAAGGGTTTTTATTCATACATTTAGGAGGCATAACCCAAGTACACGGGATGTTTTGATCAGGCTTTATCAACTGATGTGCATAGAAATATCGTGTCTCACTTATCTGTCCCTGTTTTGACAGTGTTGCAAAATAAGGTAGTTTGGTTCAAAACATGGAAGTGAGAGGTCTATTCCAGTATACTTGTGTTGGCAGATTACTAAACTTGGCTCCTTTAGTTATTTTTAATTCTCTAAAAAATTACATAATTTGATTACACACTTTTTGAAGTTCAATGGTTTTTTTATATGAAACATACTGAAGCTTTAGGATAAGTTGAAGTTCAAGTCCAATATTTGACTGTTTACAAGAAGCAATCTCCCTTGAGCAAACTCAAATGGCTAATTAGCTGGTAGGATATCTTTTTGGCAAACAAATTGAGTTGAAGATATTAAAAAGTGGGCCTTCTTTGCTATACATTTGGTATGTTTTCTTTAAGAATTCACAATTGGCATGACTCTGTCTAATTTTTAGTGAGGTTCTTTTTATTTTTGAAGCAAATTGCAAACTTTGAACTTCACTATTTTGTTGGTAGATCTTGTAGTTGGTAAAAGATTTGTGGATTTGAAGGCAATGAACTACAAAACTCATATGTAACCTTGCATTTTATCATGGTTTAGGTAAGTGATGGTTCACACGGTCTATTGGTGTGTTTGATGTTCTCTGTCTCTGACTTTAATCCTCTGTAATTTGATAGTGGCAATGTTGAATACCGCAAATGTGATTCTATGTAATTTTTTTTTTCATATGATTGTTTTTGTTCTTGTGAATTTTTTCTAGATCTTGATTCTACCTAACTTTTTATAATGTCAAACTTGCCTAGAAGTTGTTGTAATTGTATAGTTATGTAATGTTAGTGATTGTAACAAACCTATGTAGAGCATATTTAGTTTTTTTTTTTTTTTGGCACATGGAGTTGATCCTTTAGCTTCCTTAAATGTTAAATTGTTGCAAAACACTTTGCTATTAAGGTGTTAAGAAAGATCTTACCTTCTTTTGCACAGCATCTCCACAACCATATATTTTATAAGAAAAGTTGAACATTTTCATTAGTTGTGCTTTGATTTGGGTATTAAGCTATTGGGTAGCATTTCTTGGGTATTTAGATCACAACCTATTCTATTTTTATTTTTCGTCCTAATATTTTGAAACTACTTTTGTTTTCTGCTGTGCCATGGGAGTGCTAAGAGTAAAAGAGATTTTAATTTTCTTTTCTTTTTAAAAAATTATATATTTTCGTGCATATTTGTTCGATCTATGGCTATATATATATGTGTGTGTGTGTGTGTGTGTGTGTGGATAGTTGTATCATACACGATATCATCTCAACTTACTTCTAGAACCTTTACATACACTATATCATTCTTTTCATTTTCCCACTTTATGCTGAGCCAATCTTTTTAGTTATAAGAACAATGATTGTGTGCATTGTCCTTTGTTTTCATCTCATGGGCCCTGACAAATTTGGGAACCTATAATATATTTATCTATTTTAATGCATTCTCCTTTGAGTTTGCAGATGCTGCACTTAGAAGATTATCATGAGAATGCTATTGTTTCTATAAGAAGTAAGAAACCTCCCATAAAAGAATGAAAGCAGAAGTTGCTAACATTTATTCAAGGTATATAGTTTCCTCCAAGTATAGAATTTTCACACTTTGATGTGCTGCACCTACTGTTTTGCTGATAATTGTACCAATGGGCTGCTTTCTCACATTTGTTATTGGTAATTGAATTTTGTTCCTTCTTAACAAATCTGGAACTACGGTGGTTCAATTCTTAGTGTAGTTTATGGTTTCAATACATGTATACTTGTGTTCCATTACAGCCACAATCTATGTGCTAACTTTTGTGTTAGAAATTAAGGGCTTAGTTGTTAGGTTTGGATTTTTTTTTTTTTTAATCAATTGTAGGGACCCTATATTTTCAAATTTTTGTGAAGGGACCAAGTTTTTATGTAGAAATTAATGCCTCAACTGTATTGCACCTTTTTCATGTTAAAATTATTATGTGCTATAAATTCGAAATACTCTAATATTTTTGGTTTCCGAAACCATCATTAAGTAGTTGTTTTGCTATGTTATAAAGTGTATTTCGAAATATAGAGGGTTGATGCAAAAATGGACCATTTTTTAATTGAAAGCTTTTGTCTTTTTGAGATTTTACCTCTTTTAATGTCATTGTAGAATTTATTTAGTTGATGCCTTGCATGCCATGTATTTTCCAGATTTTTTTATATATAGCCGTGTATGTTGAAGATAGACACTATAGTGTTCTGTTTTGGATATTTAAAATGGTTGGGCTTTTTGTAAACACACTTGTTGTAATTTTGGGTGACTTCTTGGAATGATTGGTTATGTTGGAGAAATTATTTTTATGACTTTGTTTTAGGGAATATTCTGAGTTTTTTTTATTGATTGTGATCTAACAGGTAACTCAATGGGAGGCAATTATATACGTGTTACATGAAGACAGTTACATTGTGTTTATTGTATGGAGAACACATCAATATTACATTATGATTATTGGGATTAAGTAATGGAGTAGTAATGAGTTTGTAAAGCATGATATTGATGTTGTTTTCCATATCTTAAATGTATTGGATATAAGTTAAGGTTGTAAACACAAATGTAAATCTTCCTAAGTGTCAATTCCAATCTCTAATATTTGGATTTATTTATGTTAGCCTATTTGTTATAATTATTTTTTGCTCAAGTCTCATTTTTTTTTTTCACATATTTTTTTCTTAAATTTGTTAGCATTTACCATGAATGTAATTCGTGGCAAATACTTTTTACCTACAATCCACTTGATAGCTAATACTTATTTGCAAGCAAATATGTTGGTGGAAAACAATCTTTTTCGAGAAAGTGTAAGACTGAGATGAATAATATTCACAAAAACAAATCATCCCAAAAGATATTTTCCCACAATATTAGTAGTGGGAACAAGTCATATGCCACCAAATTTGCCACGAAATGGTTTGTGGGTAAAATATTTTTCCAGCCTACTGTCTCCATGGATAGCATCATCTTTGGCACTATAATAGAGTATATGGCAAGATTATTTGCCACGAATTTTATACATTATACCCACAATGTCAGGTGGTGGAAAAAAGTTCATATTTGCCATGAAGCAAAATTTTGGTGGAAAAATATTTTTGTTCATGGATTATATGCCACCAACCTCCCACCAACAAATTTGATGGAAAAAAAATATTTTCCACTAAACATGTACTTCTTTTCACCATATAGCTTTGTATGAAAAAACTCAAAATCTTGTAGTGATATATCTAAGTATGGGGAAAATGTCTGAATACTAGCCCGAACTTGCAATCAGGCGGGGAATCCATTTGTTTCTGTTAGAAAATGAAGAATAAGAAGGAATGAAATGGTGACAATCCCGTTAGAGTATTTGTCTCACAAGTTGGTGATGGCAAGAAGAAGAAAAAATAGAGTGAATGATTTGTGCATTAGTGACCTCTATTTATACGTAATCATACACTCATTCGGAAGAGTCACAACCATTGAAATATCAATGATTACTAAGTGATACGACTCTTAGCAAATGACATAACGTTTTGATTAAATCAAAGTGTTGTGTCCTTTAATACTTCACACAAGAGATGCAACATTTTGAATTAGTTAAAAGGTTGTGTCTCTACACCCTTAACCATCATCATCCCTTATAGGAACCATCACCATGGAGATGGTACAATTCCAAAGAAGACACCATTTGATGATAACTCCTTAGAATAACAGTTTCTTGTTCAAAATGGTGGTGTAAATTTTTGGTTCTTGTTCAGGCTAATAGCCACGTTAACGTGATTGGCATGGGATCAGCAACCTCACGTTGGACGTGTTGATTCTCCAAAAAAAAAAAATCAAAGGAAAAAGAGGTGACAAAAGGATGAAAACAAGGGTTGAGGCCACCAATGATATTGCTGAAGAACTTCTTCTTCTTTACCACCTGTATTCGGCCTACAACAATTAGTACCAAGACCGGCCATATATGCATGTAATCTGCAGAGTTTCGATCCGCGCCCAAGTTTGCATGTGCATGCTAGCTTATGATCTAAGTGAAAATCAAACTAATTCGAATCTGAAAAACATGATCTCTCTGCATAAATCCCAATATTTCAATATTACGAGTACTCACTATTAATTAAACGAAATACAATTAGTAATTCATGCACTAATGGTGTCAAAACAATATCCTTAAGCACTGATCAGTTGTCGAACTGGGAGCCAGTAAAATATGGTAGATAAATTAAACTCGACAAAGCCTCTTGAAGCCAGTCGTCCTCATCTGCTTTTATCTGCAAAATGAGAGGTCCAAAAATAGATTAAAAAAATATAGTATGAAATGGTCAACAATATGTTCTCTAGATCATTCCTCTGATCAGTTTTTTTTCTTTTTTTTCTTTTTCGGGTCGTCTCATGATTTTATAAGTATATATATATATATAGTACAAGTACCTGGATGGCATCATTACAAAACGACTCCTCGTCCATGTAAGAATTGTTGGTATTTTTCATTGCTCTTTCTTCTTCACCAGCTAGTTTCCTGTTCCTTGCAAATCTCCCGCGTACTCTAACTCTCCTGTCAGCTAGGGTCTTCCGACATGCGTACTGCAATAAATCATAACAATATATTAAAATATGCCAAAAATAAATAAATAAATCCGGAGGGTCTCTCAAGGAAATAAACTCACTTATTTTTCCACACATGCATACGCATGAAGCCATGAACAGGTCTGTAGAGAGAGAGAGAGAGAGAGAGAGAGAGAGAGAGAAGAGAGAGAGAGAGAGAGAGAGAGAGACCTTGATGGTCTTGTTGAAGTTCCTTTGGTTTCTCTTATGCAAATATCTTAGAATCCTTTCCTTCTTTTCTTCCTTGGAGTACCGACCAACCTTGATATTGGATTCTTGATCAATTGCATGTTGAATACCTTGGATTGATCCCTACATGATTAAAAGTTCAACAACAATAAATCGAGATCAATTAGATTTCATGAGACAGTACTTACTATCTAAATCATTTCCCGGCAACATTCAACCTTAATATATCGAAATAATGTGCTCAGAATTAAGTTTCAAGTTCTCATATAATTCCCTTGCTGCTGGTAATTACCATCTAAACGTTTTTCTAGTCACTGCTTATCCTCGATTCTTAAACGAAAGTGTGGCTTTAAGACTGATGCCATGAAAGAAAGTTTCAATCGCCTTCAGATCTTTCTCAAACTTGTTCAGCATGTTAGCTTATTTTTTCCATGATAAATATATGTTCTTCGGATTATAATTCACACATATACGTATGCATGATAATGTCGGGGAGATTAACAGACCCGATTTTTCTAAATAAAACACGATGTGTTAACTTAATTTACAGAAGCATACCCGATTTTCTCTAGCGGCTGGATAAACAGATAACCCATTATAATCATCCGAAAATCCACTACATTCATCCCCAAAAGTGCACATGACATCCTGCAGCGCCTGGTTATACCTGCCCCCAAAATTCTGATCAATCCCAACCAGGTGGCCACAAAAATCCATTTTAGAGTCGAATAATGTCGGAATGGCTAATTCCGACGACGTCTGATGATCTAGCTGTCCGGGGAACGATGACATGCCATCCGATGATGAGATATTAGATTGTGACAAGACATCATCAGGAAAACCTTTCTCAAATACTGGATTCATAATGCTTTCTAATTGACTAGTACTCCACATTGGACCACATGAATAAATTGCATCAGTACCAGTACTTACACCAGCCAGGAATGGGGTACTGCTGAAGTCAGAAAGGTCAGAAGGAAATGTACAGTCGGAGTAGAATGGAGGAATGGACGCCATTGCAGAGGTAGAAATTAAGGAGCTAATTGGGGTACGTAGAAGTTTCCGCCTGTATTAATTGTGACATTCAACCTAGTCACTAAACCTTAAATATATAGTATTAACGTTGTGGTCGTGCACTAGATAGGTTTGGGCATGCAAGTTGGTCTGCAGCTTTATTAGCACGATCGAGCATTCTTTGTCCCATGTTGATCAGCATCATTCATTCTTTGTAAGGTTAATAAACCATGTACCAATCTTTTGAGGTTTTGAATCTATGCCGCCAGTCTAGATCGATTAATCCACTTGTTGAAGATCAGCCGGAAAAAGGTACAATATTAATCCACTTGGTATTTTTTTTTTCCAAATTTCTATTGAATTTTGTAATACCCTTTTCAAAATCAAAGTGAAAAAAATAGATATTTTAATAAATTGTCTTTAAAGATATATTGGAGTACTTTATTGAACAAATATTGAACCCTATTATATTCAAGTAACTGCAATATTAGTCTTTTGCAATATTCTTTTTCATATTTCAGATGAACGAGATCCATGAGATGCCATGTTAGTGCTCTATTCTTGATATGATTGATTTGATTTGAAGACATAGGCTCCTTTTAAATTTAGGGATAAATTGAAATAAGTTTTAAAAGTTGAATAAAATATTATATTTTAATATTATTATTATTTTAAATTTTGAAAAAATAAAATTAAGATTTGAAAAAATTAGATTATTTATTATATTTTGTATGTGAATTTAAAAAAATATAAGAATAAATTTAAGATAAGATAAGTTATGAATACAAATAAAAAGTAGTTATAAGAGATAATTATTGCAATTTTTCCCGACATGCAAACCCTTTTTAATAATCTATGCGGTCCTGTTTGAAGAACTCGATCTAGGGTCAAATTTCTTGATATAATTCCAATATTTCCGTTTATTATCTTTCATGTATGTATGGTATGGCCCACATTATAGACATCCCTGCTCCAACAAGATCACGTTGGTGCAAGAGTTCTGCATGTTGGCTAGAGTAGTACTACTGAATCTAGGCGAGTTTGCAGCTTTTCCTCATATATATATGCAACATTTGCCATGCATATAAGATGGAATTATTCTTATTCTTATATATGCATATAGTACGCTAAGCCTCTTTTTGCTTTTATGACCAGTAATCTGAAGAGATATATTTGTTTCGATTTTTATCTACATATGCATGATGATCTTCCCTGTTGCATCTTAGCTTGTCCTAACGCGATCAGACACAATTCTTGTTCGCTATCTTTTGAAGGATATGTATAATTTATAGGCATTTATCAGAAGACAATGTTAGGTTGCAGATTGTGAAGTCACTATTTATTCCAAAAGTTTAAACTTATGAGAGTAGATATTTTATTGTTCATTTATATTTTAAAACCCCTCTCATGACTTGTAGGCCTAGATCAAATTTTCCCTCAATGAGTAGGTCTAATAAGTAAAATATTTAAAAAAAATTAATTATTAAAAAAATATAAATTTATTAATAGTCAAATATTCTTTAATCATTACAAAAAAAATTAAAATATATAACTGAGCACATTTGAAAGTCATACTTGCATTTTCTTACAAGAATCTAAAGGCAAGATTGAGGCTCAACTTGAGGCCGATTCTCTGCTTCATTCGTGGATATGATCTTTCAACCCCCTCCCTCTAAAATGATTTTTTTTTTTGAGTTTATAAAAAGTATATATTAGGAAAATATTCTAGTCACAAAGTAATTACACAAATAATTTTACGGATATAGCTTGATATGATTTGTCAGATTATAAATTTATTTTTATTATAAAGTAGATTTAATAGATTAGATAAAATCAAATCAATTTGTATAATTATTTTTGTGTAATTATTTTATGGGTAGCAGTCCTCAAAATATTAATTACTTTTCTCAATTGAGATAATTAAGGAAAAAATGTTATCTTACAAGTGTCACCCAAGAGAAATGCTAATTAATTAGTTTGTCTTAATAAAGAAACTTACTAAATATGACCCTTTTATTATAAATAGATCTAACATCTCGTATCATCATGTCACGTTAGTTTATAAAGTCATTTTTATAAGATCTTTATATACATATAGACCTAGCATAATTTCGCTAGCCAGTGACACCAATGACTTAAAAGCTAGCGCTTATAACTTGTGTCTAGTTATACGTATGCTGTTGGCCATGTAGACGGTCCCTTGGTGACTGAAAAGGATATCGAATGTCGACGACCCAAAACCTGATCAATAAAGAACTAGTCTTTAAAGTTGGCTTTGCCATATATAAATATATATATATATATAGATAGATAGATTACATACACACAAGAGTCGTTATATATATATGATTGACACCTAAATTAAATGAGACTAGATTATATATAGCTAAGAAAATCGCACACCTCGTACACGCATGTATATAGCACGCAAATTACAAATAAATGATCTACTAGCCAGATAATTTCCCTTTCTTAATTTTTATTCTTAATTTCATATCTATTTCTCTATCGTTTGTCTTTGATCTATATATATGATCTTTTCATTTCTCTATTTCAATAACAAAATCTATATATATGATCTTTTCATTTCTCTATTCTTAATAACCAATTAATAGAAATAAAATTGGGATAAGTTTATGCATGAATATTGGTAATGCTTTTTTAAAATAATTTATTTATTTAATTATAAGTTATTTAGCCTATTTTAGATAGAAATATAGATAAATTAACCAACGTGGAAGGCTGTGCTGTAAAACGCAAATGTTTCGGAGATGATGTTGCATAGCTAGCTGGTCTGGTACTACTGGTGTAGTACTGGAGAAGTAGCTAAACTCACAAGGAAAAGCTGAAGATAAAGGGAAAATATACATGCGGGCCGGTCCTCATCATGTGAATATTATTCTCTTTTACTTTTCAAAAATCAAAAGCTGTAAATTGACCCATCTATAAGTACTACTTTGCAAAGATCTGACCTACTTATAGACCAAGAATCTAACACATGCATGACCTTGTTTTTAAGATTTATTCATCCACAAAATCATCAAGTACTACTACTACATGCAAAATGTATATATCCCGCAGAAATTTCTATTCTTTTCACATTTCTCATACCAATACCAAACCAACTTTGATATATATATATAGAGAGAGATATACATAGATATATATGACATATATATATTAGAAAATATTCTAGTCAAAAATAAAAAGATTATATAAAAATAATATTACAAACTGATCTAATTTGATATGATTCATCATATATATATATATATATATATATCACAAACAAGTTAAATGAAGTCATGTCAATTTGTAAAATTATTTTTGTGGATGGAGTATTACTATATATATATATATATATTATAGTATATAACACCCCCTAATATATCCGAGAATGGCATTTTGTACCCTCCAACAAAGAGCGCCCCAGCTAGTGAAAATGGAACACATACATATTGATGATGATCCGTTATTCATTTCTCTTACCATTTTAATTAGGGTCGATGTTAAATGTTATAAAAGACTCCACTAATCTTATTGACTTCATGACCTCGATTGATCTCCGGCCTCGTACGTGTAAGCTAGATTAGATTCAAAGTACTAATTAGGGTGCATGAAAAACATATAAATCCCATGCATTAAGAAAAATGGGAACTATTAATTATCATGATGATCTCTTCCATGAGATAGAATTGGTCGGCCATAATTATTGACAAGGGTAATCCTGTGACGTTCTGAGATCAATTAACCTTTTAATTATGATTAGGTATGTTCATTTGGACTTGATTGTATTCGATCTAGTTTAAAATTTTATTTATTTATTAATATTTTTAAATTTTTTAAAAATATATTTAAAAAAATTTTGAATTCAAATTTTGAATTCTCAAATTCAAAATTGAGATCAACATCCCCAATTATTACGATGGTCATCCTCTAAAACATGCAGTACTACGTTAATTTTTTGGTCCGCGAGCTAGCATTTGCGCGTGGCTGTGATTCCGGAATAAAGCTGGTCAATATATATGAGATTTTATGATGATCAGGAAGCAGATTCTAATAGGTTCCTTAGCATTGTTTTATCTTTATCGAAGCTAGCTAGCTAGCTTTCTTCAGATCATCTGATCATCAATGGGTATCTGGTACCTCGGGAAAAAGAAAAAAAAAAGTGAAAGATTTCTTGGTCACAAAAAGCGAAGGATTAAGATATTAACATATTTGGTACTATCTTTTCTTATCACCAAAGATTCCTAGGTTTCTGCTTGGTCTCACCAAATACGGAGTCTAATCACAAATTAAATATGCATATATTTAGACAATAATGATAAGCTTATTATCTATCTATAACTCTTTTATTACTTATTAAATTTTTAAATTTTTTTAAATTTTTTTTTATTTAATAGTTAAGAAAGTAATTATTAATAAAATTGTGTATTTTTTAAATTCTTTCTTAATGTTTAAAAATGTTTAAAAAAAATTTAAATAAAATAAATGTACTAAAAATAATAAACTAGTGGTAAACAAATTGTAAATGTATATCACCCATATTTAGAGTACCTCGAAATCCCAACTTGGAAATATTGCTCGCAGTTAAATGTTATTCTTGTTCATTGATATAATTAAGAAAATGAAAATGATAGTATGGCTATTTCACTAAGAGATTTGCTACACATAAGTTCATATAACATCACATAACATACAGTTTTTTTTTTTTTTGCAATTTGTTTTTGAATTTATTCTTTTAAAACTAGTTGAATTCTCTACTCATTATTTATATAATAAATATATACAATTTTATTTTTATTTTTATTTTTTTAATGATTAAAAAAGTGACTACTGGTAATTTATATATATATATATTATTTTTTTAATTGTTATGGTTGTTAAAAAATACTTATAAAAGAAAAAGATCATTTATACCAGTATGCACATTTGACAATCATTCTAGCATTGTTCATATATATATATATAATATATATCATATTTTAAGTAATTTTGTAGGTAATCAACTTAAATGAAAAATAATTTAAAATATATGTAGCACGTAAATAAGCTAATGTGACTAAAACGACAAAATTTGAGAGGAATAAAGCATTTCTCAAAGCTATTTTGATATGCATGGATGGGAAGCTTCTGGCGCAAAATTTAAAACATTCTGATCAGGCTATTTGCCACAAAAAGCAAGATAATAGATCATGGAGAGAGTTGAAGATTTCTTTTGTCTTGCAGACAGTGAATAGTATCAGGTCCTTCTGGTTTCGGCTTTCCGTCCCATCAGGTAACTAACCATATATGCATGTAGATTAGCTATAGACAGTCAGCCTGACATTAATACCCACTTGCACCCATGCATGCGTCCCAAACCTCAAGTTCCCTTCTTGTTAAAAACATGCATGGCCCATGCTTGTCGTATTCGGTAACATGAAGTGGCCAAGCTAAATTAAAAGGGTCTTCTTCTAACTTAAATATGGAAGAACTGTTATAAATTTTTGGAGGTGATTTTCCTTTTTTTTAATTATTTTTGTAAATACTCATATCATTATTATTTTAAATTTTATACAATAACTTATATAATAATTTTAACGCTTATAAATATGAGTTTTATTCGTTCTAAAATTTATAATAAAATATATAGAATGAATAAAATTTCAGTTCTTAAGAGTTCTTAAGAGTTCATTTTATATTTCTCTCTTACAATAGTAGTAGTTTCTTTTTTAGTTTTATAACACATTATCAGCACGAGGTTCTATCGATACTGAAGTTAATAGTCTTCTACTTCAAGTAAGTTTTTCAATATATTATTTGCAGTCCTCGAGATAAATATTAAAGGTAATATTGCTGAATATTATTTGATAAAATTATACTTTTATTCTCATGATTATGTGAATATATTTCTTAAATTCACAGATTTATTTTTGTGATTTATATATATATAATGTCAAATATTGAGATTTATTACTATTGACATTCTAGAAAAAGTTATTTACCCAGCATCCTTGATGAGATCCATTTGGATATGATGATGAACTTGAGAGATACAATCAAAGAAGAAAATCACGTATCCCTACAAAACCGTGCTGTGTATCTCATGGTGAAAAATCATTTTACTGTATGAAATGAATTAAGGAAGAGATATGAGCACCAGAAGATGCAATCCTCTCAAAAGATCATTATAACTTATTGCACCTGAAATTGCAAGATTTTAAAAGTGGTATTGAATTATCTGCATTCTTTAAAATCAGCTCAATGTTAAAATTATGCAGTGAGAAAGTCACTGATGATGATATTTAAAAGAAGACATATATTATTTTTCATACCACGAATATACTCTTGCAGTAGCAATATCGAGAGCGAAAGTTCAACTAATATTCTGAATTTTTATTTTATCTTCTAGTGATTGAGTTAAATAATGAGTTTTTGTTAATAAATCACCAGTTACGCCATATTAATGATATTGAATTTACATAATTCCCAAAAGTGAACGGTGCATCCTTTCAAATGAATCGAGGGCATAGACGTGGTAGAAAAATTAAAGAAGTGTTGGTCTCAAAAGCGACAACACTAAAAATGATAAAAATATACCGTATCACCAGAAGTGATCCAACTCAGAGAAGGGTAAAGGCTCTCAGAATAATTTTTCATAGAAAGATGAAGATGATGTGGTATGACTGAACAGTGGTCACGTACCTGTTGTACGGCCAAGCACTCGATTTACTTATACTAAGCTTTTATACATTATAGTAAAGTTTTATCATGTTTTGAAATAACAAAAAATCGGTGCTTGAAGCACAACAAGAAATTACTTGGGATAATAAAACTCTGTCTAAATTTGATTCTCTTACAAATGAATGTGAATCAGAAGTTCAGAAGATTATCTATTTGTATTGCAAATCAGTTACAGGATGTATTTACTGACACTAAAAGTATTGTAAAATCATATATTACTGATGTTAATGCTTAAGCAAGAATTGAAGTATCTGAAGGACGAGTTGTTAAAACAGCAATACATGAGTCTAAAATACACCTGAAGCGTTGAAAACCTATCGGTGCAAAATAGAAAAGAAACGGTGCTCCTAAAGAGACCGTACTTTCTGTATAAAATATAATTCTCCTGAAGAGGAAACCTCCTGAAGAGGAAACTCCTGAAGAGTATAAATCCTCCTGAAGAGGGCACCTGCTGAAGAGGAAACTCCTAAAGAGTATAAACCTCTTGAAGAGGTGTTTCATGAAATGTTTTCTCCTAGAGAGGAACAAGTACCTAAAATAATGAGATCTTAATACATTTCATGAATGCTGGAGAAATTATGGATAGAAATAAAATTGTAGTCGACAACATATTTTCATATAAGATGGCACTTGACATTACCAGAAATAATGAAGAAAGTGAGTTAAAAACCGTCGAAAAATGTCGACGTAGAAATTATTGGACAAAATGAAAAGCAGCTATTGAAACTAAATTAAACTCGCTATCAAAGCGAGAGGTATTTAGACCTGTTGTCTAAACAGTAAAGGGTGTAATGCCTATGAAATATAAATGAGTATTTATACGAAAGCGTAATGAGAAAAATGAAATTGTGCGGTACAAAACACGATTTTTCGCACAAGGTTTCCTGCAGAAACCCGAGAGTAATTATGAGGAAACATATTTTCTTGTTATGAATGCAATCACATTCATATTTTTAATTGGTTTGGTTATTACAAAAGGATTAGATATGCAATTGATGAATGTGGTCACTGCATATTTATAAAGATCATTAGATCATTACATATATAAAGATATACAATACTTGAAGCATATAATCCAAGTACATTTAAGAGTGTGTACTTTATAAAGTTTCAAAGATATTTATATGGGTTAAAGTAATCTGGACTCATATGGTATAATTAAATCAGTGAGTATTTATTGAAAGAAGGATTTGAGAATAATCCTATATGCCCATGTGTTTTATCAGAATCCGAATTTATCATTATTGCAGTTTACGTTGATGATTTACCTTGTTAGAACTCCTGAAGAGATCACAAGAGCTGCTATAAATTCAAGAAATGCATTTGAAAAGAAAAGATCTTATTATTCAATTGACAGATGAGTTACAAGAATTTGAGACTTCTAGTCTTATCTCTCAAATGCATTTACTCTTCATAAAGCAACATGTCATCCTTATCTAAAGGATTAGGCAGTCGAAATGAAGAGGCAAGTAAATATTTTAAATCCTTATTCTCTTGCTTTAAGTCTACTATTTTTCTGTCAGACTCTTGAACGAGTCGTTAAAGTACGGAAACTTTCTCGTTAAACTCCTCAATCTCACAATTTTTGGATTATAATCGGTTGCAAAACCCGACAATAGAGGAGGAGTATCGAGTGTCGAGAGTCACTAGCTCATAAACGGCTTCACGATCTGACTTATTAGCCAGATCATTCGCTTACTGCAACATGGCACCTGTGGAAGATGCAAGAATAACTTGTAATTGAGGTGAAGGATACCTCATATGTTGATCGTGAGAAATATTGAAAGGAAATTGATGAGCCATTAAAAATTTGTAGAATAAGAATGCAAATACAGATGAATTATAGATATGAGAAGAAGATTTGATACGTAGTAAATGAAGTTAAAGATAATTCTTAAAATCTCTCTTAAAATCTCACTTAGTCAAGATTACAAGATATGCTAGATGCATAATTTCAAAAGCTAGCGATATTAATTACAGCTATCTCTATTTTCTTGTAAACGCTGAACCTCTACCGTTAGCTGCTGTTGTTGACTTTGTATTTAAGCTCTCTCTCGTTCCAACTCTTCTATTAGTGTTTTCAGGTCACGAGAATACCAGTCTACAAATTTCTTCAGTTTCTTGTTTTCTTGTCTTAAATTTTTATTTTTTCTATCTTTAGTTGCAAGCGTTTGATACAACTCAGATATTTGATTTTTAAGATAATCAACCTCACTCATTCTCGCTAGTAACCTCTGAGACATGATTGTAAGAGAAGTAGCATATTGAGCATTGAGGGTAGGGGAGAGCACGGTCCGATTCGGTCGGTCCTGGGGGAGTTTGCCGGACCGAACCGGACCTATTCGGTCTAGGGTTTTCACACCCTGGACCGGACCGAGAACCCCTAGGATCGGACCAGACCAATCCATTTCGATCTGGTCCGGTCCGGTCGGTCTATTCGGTCCATTCCAAAATACATTATATTATTATAAATATATACATATACAATATACTATATTTATACTATAAGTTTATAACTATTAATTCTTATAATATGTTAATAAATTAAATTAATACAATATATACTAAATTATTAATATGATATATTTAGTAAATTAATTTTAATGTATTATTATTATTCTTAATGTATAAGTTAATTAAATAATATATAATATATTTAAAATATATATAATGTAGGTCCGGTCTGGTTTGGGGTGGAAAAAACCCAGACCGGGACCGGGACTGAACCTACCCAGTCTAGGAATTTTGGACCGGGACCGACCAGGACCAGTCATGGTTCGGTCCGGTCCGGTCCAAAATGACCGGTCCAGTCGATTTGGCCAGTCTGAACCGGCCAATGCTCTCCCCTAATTGAGGGTTATTGATGCTACAACAATTTCAGGATCAGATTTACTAGAAAGATATATCTCTGCTCCTATTATGGTGTTTATAGCCTCAGGGGAAAATATGAGTGGTTGAGGTATAAAAAGTTCATGGTTCAAATCTGGGAAATTATAATTTCTATCAGACATAATATCGTTCTTGATTAACAACAACTGAATCTATGAAGAATGTGAGATTTTTTTTCTGGAGTAAACCAATGGTAAAATGGTTATATTTAAATAACAACCCGAAACTTTCAAATCTCTTTAAGATCTCGTTTGTCAACAATGTCAAGCGGATTTAATTTTCTGCCGAACCAATAATATTATACCTCAAGGTTTTACAACTTTTATCATACATGGATGGTTTCCAATGCTATTTCCGCCGTATATAAACAAGTTTTTCCTAATAACACCGAATGAGGGGGAGAAAATTTTATATGAAAATATTATCATGTTCTCTCTAATGCCTTATTTAGATGGAAATCATGTTTGAATTCTTAACCTGTTATATATACTGAAACCATATTTGTTTATTACTTGAAAAACTGACGCATATTCTTAGGGAGAGTTTAAGTACTACTGCAGGTTTCAGATTTTTACTAAGTCTGTCAAGCGTCTTATATGTGGGGTTCCCTCTACCTTATCCGATATATTTTAAACCTATAAGGCCTTAAAGTGCCAAAGAGGACAACATCGGATGGGAATATGGAACTGCATGTATCTGTCAAATCTTCAAATCACTCAGAGATTATTGCAATTCATGAAGCAAGTAGAGAGTTTGTTTAGCTGAGATCAATAACTCAACATATCCAAGAAATGTGTGGTTTTTCATGATCAATGATAGCCCAACAATTTTATATGAAGATAATACTGCTTGTATCACTCAAATCAGAGGAGGATATATCAAATGTGACAAAACCAAACATATTTCACCTAAATTCTTTTATACTCACGAACTCTAAGAGAAATGTGAAATTGATGTCAAGCAGATACGATCAAGTGATAAACTGGCAGATTTATTCATGAAAGCATTACCAACTGCAACATTTAAGAAAATTGTGTAGAATATTAGAATACGAAGACTTAAATATCTATCGTCATGCACTTTTCAGGGGGAGTAAATGTCCTGAAAACTTGTGCTGATTATACTTTTTTTTCTTCGCTAAGGTTTTGTCACACTGAGTTTTCCTTTGCAAGGTTTTAATGAGGCAATCTTAAAGCACTTGTGGATACATAAGAAGACTGTACTCTTTTTCCTTCGCCATTGATTTTTCTTCCTACTAGATTTTTCCTTGGTAAGGTTTTAACGAGGCAGATTCTTTATGGGTGGTCATTTAAGGGAGAGTGTTATGAATTATTGGGGGCGGCCCCCGCCCCCCTTAATTATTTTTGTGAATGACCCCACCACCATTATTTTAAGTTTTGCACAGTAACTTGTATAGTAATTTCAACGCCTATAAATATGAGTTTCATTCGTTCTGAAATTCATAAAAAAATATATACAACGAAGAAAGTTTCAGTTCTTGAAAGTTCTTAAGAGTTCCTTATATATTTCTCTCTTACAATAGTAGTAGTTTTCTTTTTAGTTTTATAACAAGAACAACTTTTTATATGTTGGGTTTTTCTTTTTTATTTTTGGCTTTAGCCCCATATCAGCAAGGAGTAAAGACGAAACAAGGCCTAACTATGAAAGGAAGATTAACCTCTTTAACTAAATACATCAATCAAAAATTTAACTAATAATTTTTTGACTTTAGAAAAAATTTTCAATTTGGTATTTGTTTATAAAAGGGAAAGATATAACATTTAAAGTTTTACTAGTGAGAAAGTTTTGTGGGTGTAATTAGAACAAAAAGAAAAATTGTGTTATTGTAATAATTTTCATATAATAGATTTTCTTCTCTGAATATGGTGATTTCTTTCTTGTTTTGGAAATTTTTTATTTAAATTCTTGTGTTGTTATTATTTCTCTATTTTTTTGATATTTTACAAAAGGTAAATCTTAGGAGGTGAATATTTTGGGAGATCTAAGTTTTCAACAAGTGGTATCAAAACCACTAAGTTCTTTTGGCGGGATGGAGCTTTGGTATACATGGTAGTGTGACTACCTACTATCTTATAAGGTTCTGTATAGGAGATTGGAATTTAAGCGAGACTATTGTGACACTTCAATATTTTCTAGAAACTTACTTAGTGAGTACTATTCGTTTATACAACAAAACTCATCAAGGCAAAGTCAAGAAATAGGGCTTCACATCCTATCAGATTTGAGGTGAATAAATTTGATGGAAAAATCAATTTTAACTTATGAAAAGTGAAAGTCAATAATGTTTTGATTCAATCAAGATTACATAAGACATTTAAGGGTAGACTAGCTCCTGAAATCAGATACTAATGTGGACAATTTGGGAATGTCAAGAAAAATTGTTCAATAGCTAGAGTAGATTCGGCAAGAGGCTCTAAGTTAATAAATTGAGATACTGATAATGAAGTTAACTTTATGTCTCTATCCATGGAAGATGATGCCCTTTGAAAAGGGACATGTATATTCTCATGGCATGTTGTTAATTCTCAAGGTTGTTATGATAGAGGATGTGTTAATATTAACGAGTCTACAAGTTTGCACACATACATTGATTTGGCATTGATGGATGGTTGTGGTGGAAATTGATGTCGATAGCTAATGAACTTCTAAAAAAGTCAAACGTGAAAATTACATCATAATTTTTTTAACAAGGTTATTTTTGACATGGCCAATGTGAAATATTTGGAATTGATTTATTCTAAGTGACTATACTTTTATGGTGGAGTATGATAGCGGAAGCTATAAAAATCTTCATTGAGGTGGAGCATGGTTGTGAAATTAGCCAAAATCGTAAGGTGAAAATTTTTGGATTTTTACTTTTTTGGCTTTAGTCCCACATTAGTAGGGAGTAAAGAAGAAGTAATGCCTAAATCTTATAAAAGGAGAATTAACCTTATTGGCTAAATACATCAGCCAAAAACTTGGCTAGCTAGTAATTTTTCACTTTAGAATTACTCTGTTGGCCTTTGTTTATAAAAGGGGAAGATATAATAGTTAAAGTTTTGTTAGTAGGGAAGCTTTGTGAGTGTATTTGAGGAGATGAGAAAAATTACGTGATTGTAATAATTTTCACATAGTAAATTCTCGTCTCTAAATCTAATGGTTTTTTTTTTTTTATGTTTTATGAGTTTTTCACTTAAATTATTATGTTGTTATTATCTCTAATTTCCTCAATATTCTTACAAAAGGTAGATCTTAGTAGGTGAATTTGTGAAATCCAAGTTTCCACCACAATATATATGACCTTGATCAGCTTAATTACATATATAAAAAGATAAGAGAATTTACCCATAGCCATGAATTCACACATACATAGATGTGTGTGTGTGTATATATATATATATTAGTAAGTTGAAGTAATTGTGAAGACAATTTTGTCCCTTTTAACTATAAGAAAAAAATGCATTTATGATCAATTATTTGCAATGACAATGACTATTTGTAATGACAATACATTCATTTCAACAATAAATAGTCATTTTTGTAGCAAATAATTGATTACAAATAAAAAATTTATTGTAGTAGTGTCTATTCTTTCTTAATACGTGAATTTTATGTCTTTCATGTGATAACAATCACTTACAACATCATATATAGAATTTATCATTAATTATTTTTCATTTGAATTATGTTCCACAACACATGTAGAACCGATCTAGTTTTCAAGGATATCTTAGACTCTGAGTACAATCTTGTTGTGCAATCAAGTTTTTTATCTTCTTTGTCTTTTGTATATCTTTGTTTCTTTGGTCAAATCTTTGTCAAATGATTCTTCAAGCCTTTTCCTATAATGCTTTTAAGGTTAATTTTTTATGGTTCTCTTTCAATATTCATCTAAAAAAAATCATTTTCATCCCAAAAGAGTTTCAGAGACATCTCTAATTTGTCTCAAAGGGTCCATCTCAAAATGTTTTTGGAGACAATAATTTTTTGTTTGTCCCAACAAAATACTTTTAGGGACAAAATTTGGTCGACTCATTTAACCCCTTTCGAACAAAAAATCTTTTTGTGGACGAAATATTTTCATCCCAAAATACTATTTGAATCGGACAAATAGTTGCTCGAACATTATGGAAATTTTATGTAAACAATGCAAATTTACTTTAATCATGTTCAAATGAAGCCAGTGTTTGAACCCTTTTATGATCGAACACGTCAATTAGTGTTCAAACAAAAAGAATCTAACCGAACATCCTTAAAAAACATTCAAATTAATAAAATATGTTCAAATGTTTAGTCTTATAATCTTTGTTTGAATGTTTTACTGACATGTGATAAGGTTACACACAAAATTAACCAAACCATCATATTCAAGATCACCGAAAAAATGAAGTAAAAGTATTCATATATATAATGCGAAAATCATTTCTTTATTCAAGATCAGAAAGGGGGAGGAGATTATAAAAAATGCATATGCCTAGATTTTCACAACATTCATCCCACATTTCCTAGTCCTGTCCTAAAAGCTAACCTACCTCATGACTTAAGAATTACGATGGTGGCACTGTGTTGCTCGTCCCTTTGTTTCCTTGAAAGTCTTTTGCTTCCTTCTAAGAATCCGACTCCAATGGAACTCAAGTATTTTGATCTCAATAGTGAGATTTTGTTCCTTGTCTAATCCATTTTATAAAGCAGGGCCATCAGATATCTTTCTGGCTCCAAGTAAGCAATTTAATCTCAATCGTTCTACTATAGGATAATAGAGATAAACTGGCAGGACATTATTCGCATACCCTTATGGCCTGTCTTACCTTTAGTCCTCAATTTCTCCTTGAGTGAAGGTCTCCCACATGGCACTAGACCAGATCTTTGGGTCTAAATCGAATGGTCTACAATATTGTAGCCTTTTTCTTGCAGATCCACTCTAGAAGTGACCTCTCAAGTAGAGTGTGGGCTTCTGTGCAAGTCACTGCAACCTTTTAAACATTTTCATATTGTTTGGAAAAGCTCTCATATCTACCCCAATCCTCCCTTGATTGTTGCTTGGCTTGGGTGTGTAACTGTCTTTCTCAATCGAGCTATTAACCTCTTCAGCTCCTCATTCTCTCATTCATTGAATTAGGCATCTTTTCTAGCTCAACTGCCATATGATGAAAAGTCTTTTATGTCCTTATCCTAGGATGTCTCAGCCATGCCTTCTACATAGTGACTTTTGCCCATATGTTAGATTAGCTGCACTCTACAACACAAGCAACTATTTTTCACTAAACCAATAGAGTGTTTCTCATCTTTGCCTACCACTCACCCTTGTTGGTTCTTTTTTCCTTTGCACTAATGCGATTTTCACAGTTGCAACTAAATCTCACATTTGATGATAAATTAGTACAAATCAAAGACTGGAAAGGACAAAGACTACAATCCAAAACCATACTCTTGGATAAAATGCAATGGAGAAGCTAAAGGAGCAAAGAATTCATATGGGAAAGTGAGATGGTAACATTGGAGAAGTTTTCCTATTTATTCAAGCCACAATTAGTGATATAGCATGAATCAAGAATAGGTAATTTGGCCATTTCGATGGCAGGGACACAACTATATATAAACAATATTTAACCTAACTACTCTAGTCACAACATTTAGACTTTGAAACATTCTCTATGGTGGGAGAGAAGAAGACTGCCAAAAATAACCTGACCTTTTATGGAAGAACAACATGAAGCAGCAACGCTGGCAGATGAACATTGGTAAGACAATGAGGAACATCCCAAGATGAAAAGGATCATTAAAGGGTTAGAGACGGTGGTCGAGATGTTGAATCGCACTAATGAACATCTAAGGCAATGTAGAGGGAAACGAACAATCCAAGAACATGATAGTCATGAAAAGGAAAAAGGTGAAGCCTCACCAATATCTCATGATGTCGAATCTAGTTGAGGAGCTAGAATACAATAGATCAGTAGAGACTGGTGCTAAAGAAGTAGCTGACAAAGAATACAAGGGGAGGAAACCCTTAATCCAAGGGTGGGTGATGAATGTCGATAGGTGGATGATGATTGAGGTTGCTACCACCCTAACCTGCATCAATAGAGATGGATTAAAGACATCACACGTTGGGCACATACCTCACGATTCCATGGTGAGAGATAGCCTTCACAAAATTTTAAACATGAAATTTCCTATTACAAAGGAAAGGATGTGAGGACTGAGCTGAACATAGAGACAATGATCCTTTCTTGTGGCCAAAATAATAGTAACAATGAGGCAACTATGAGAGCAATGTGTAACCCGTCAAGGCATAAGGTGAGTAGCACATTGTAGAGAGCCTAGTAGAAGTGGAACAACATAGGGAGGTGAATGATGTCTTGCTCAACATTGCGCAAGGTTTATATGTTATGTATTTCACCTATTTTTTTAACATAAAAGAGCATCTTTTCTTCGTTATGTTTAGTGTCTATATTTACGTTATAATTTTAAGATAATGTGATTTTAAGATGTGTTTTTGTATGGATGTGATTGAAGTGTTGTGTCTTCTTTAGTGTTTGAAAATCATGTGATGATTTATAAAATCCCCATACCACTCCATCAGCACGTTGCTACGAGTTCCATACAGTTAGAGGGAGTCCCCATGTTAATCATGCGTGGTGTACTTTATTATGTGTTGGTGGAAGTGTTCCGTGTGTTGGTTGGGTAGAGAGATTTTTCGTGTCAGATAGGTAGAGTGATTCCCTATCAATTTTTTTCTGAATGGGTTCATGCCTTAACTGGATATAGTGATTCTTTGTGTCGAATGGGTGGAGTGACTTTTCATTGGTACTATCATGATAAGAAGATGTGATTTTATGTGTTTACTCAAAGTGTGATTCCTCACAATACTAATGATTATAGATATATGGGATTTGCTCAGAGGATGATTCCTCAACATGTTTTTGTATGCATGTGATTTGTTAAAAGAGTGATTTCTTGCTTATCGGAGCGCTATGCTCAATCAATCGACTACTACCCATATTGCCTCTTTACTCATTGGAGTTTGGGGTAATCCCACAATGAAGTCTATAGCAGTGTCTTCCTATTTCCATTTAGGAATGAGTAAAAGTTATAGGTTTCCCACCAGTTGCTAATGCTCTGCCTTTGCCCCTCTACATGTATCGAATCTCTCGATGAAACGAGTGATTTCCTTCTTTATTCCTTTCCACCAATATCTCTTCTTGAGGTCTTGATACATTTAAATTCCTTCCAAATGTATAACATATGGAGATGAATGAGCTTTTACCAAAAACTTTTGTACAACCTGTAGGCTATTTGAGATCAGTTTCACCCTAAAAAAAACAAGATCCTACCTTTTCCTAAGCTAATCCTTGACAATGGTAAAGCAATGACAATCTTCTCTAACACATGTCCATAACTAGTAAAAGCCTCATGTATTCTAATAGGGAATCTACTTCTGAAGTCTCTCACTTCCCTTTGGCTTTTGACTTATGATTTAGGGCGTTAGTGACTAGTTTAGCCTTACCGAAGTGGTACTTGATCAACCATTGGCAATTGTTGATGGTCTCCAACCATCTCCATTGTCTCATGTTGAGGTTAGTAATTATTTATCTGATCTGCTTTTTTCTCATGTTGATGGTCTCAAATTTTTATGCTTCTCATTGATTTGACTCTTGAGCCAATTGGGAATTTTTTTTCTTATTTTTTCTTATTACAATATTTGTGATATATATGAGACAAGGACAAATAAACATCTTTGAGTAAGGTATCCCCACTTCAAGTTTTAATGATTAACAATACGTATCATCTCTGGTACTGTACTAAAACTTATCAAGTTTTCTTTTTAAAGATCCAAGAAATTCCAGGATCTAGATAAGATTTTTTAATATTTTTTTTTTGTCTTTTGAATTGACATAAACCCAAGTCATCTATTAAAATAAGGATGATACGCCAGAAATGGTCGGGATAGCTCAGCTGGTAGAGCAGAGGACTGAAAATCCTCGTGTCACCAGTTCAAATCTGGTTCCTGGCACATGATTCAATTTGTATGAGTATCAATTAATGGATTATGGGTCGACATATATATTCATTAAATCTATTTCAATTAATATATCATAATATATACGTGTCTGAAAATATACTTTAAGCTCTTGTGGTCCATGTACACCTCGCAATCCTCCCATATAGGTAGTGTCTCCATATATTTAAAACAAACACCATTGATGTTGACTCCTTATCATGGGTTGGGTAATTCTTCTCGTGTTCTTTGAGCTGTTTGGATGCATAGCCTATCACCTTGGTTTCTTGTGTCAAAACACATCCTAAGCCATATGTCGATGTGTCATTGAATATCACGAATGGCTTATATGGTTGTGGCAATGCTAAAATAGGAGATATGGTTAACTTTCTCTTCATTTTCTCAAAGCTTTGTTTGCACCAGTCAATCAAGAAGAACTTAACTTTTTTCTTGTCAATGTCATAAGAGGGTTTGACAGTTTAGAAAATCCTACCACGAATCTACGATAGTAACCAGCTAACCATAAGAAACTCCTAATCTCCTATGCCGAGGCGGGTCATTTTCAATCCATCATGCCCTCCACCTTATTTGTTTTTTCCATAATTCCCTCTCTCTCGAGATCAGATGGCCTAGAAACCTTACTTCGTCCGACATAATTCACACTTGTTGAGTTTGGTGTGCAATTAATGATCCTAACGTTTCCTTAGCACTATCCTCAAATGATCTCCATTCTCTTTTGCATTCCAAGAGCATATTAAGATATCTATGAACACCACTAAGAACAAATCCAAGAATTCTCAAAACACCTTATTCATAGATCCATAAAGGCTACTAGGACAATAGCTAATTCGAAAGGTACTATGGTGAACTCATAGTGATCATACCTAGTCTGAAAAGTTGTCTTAGACACATCACCTTCCCTAATCCTCAGTTGATAGCACTTGAATCTGATATTGGCCTTAGAAAAGATTGCAGCTACTTGTAGTTGATTGAATATATCATCTATCTTAGCCATGGTACCCATTCTTGATGGTTACCTTGTTAAACTCTTGATAGCCAATATACATCTAAAGGGTTACATCATTCTTCATCATAAATAGCATCAACGCTCTCCAAGGTGAGGTACTCTTTAGTTCCATCAACTCTGTTGAGGCCATCTTATGGGGTGTCCTATGGATTAGAACATTCCCAAGTTCCAAATCAATTCCGAACTAAATTTCTAGGCAGTGGGCATCTTAGGAAATTCCTCAAAGACGTCCAAGAATTTTCTTATTATTGGTATGTGCTCTACTTCCTTATGCATCATTTTCCTCGAGGTCGTGTATTAGGCAGACCTCTGCCTCTTTTACCAACTCTTTCTTAGGTTGTAGTGAAGTGATAACTTTAGGTAGGGGGTACAATTTGCTTCCTCTAAAGATCCTAGCCTCTGTTCTTGGTGCTTGAAAGGTTATCCTCCCCATGCAACAATTTATACTCGTAAAATGCCTAAAAAACCCATCCACCCCCAAAATAATATCGAATCCTAGCATATCAAGCATAATTAGGTTGGTATCCCAAGGAACTCCCTCTATGAAGTTCAATCATCATTCTTGACTTGTGATACAAAGGATTATAATTGCAGTACTAATAATGGAAGGGGATAAGGTAGCACATAAGATTGCAATGGATAATGATTACAGCTCATGGAAGTGCTTGATCATGGGAAGCTTCATAACAGGAATTTATAACTTAAGTTATAAGAATTATTAGAACAGTTTGAAGGAGTATATACTGAGCCCAAAGGCCTACCCCCACTCAAGAGCCAGGATCACAAGATTCAACTTAAAGTGGGAATCAAATACCAAGCATCAGGATTTACCGATACCCATACTACTAGAAGAAGGAAATAGAAAAGTTAGTGAAAGAGATGTTGTGTAGGATCATTTGGCCTTGTCAAAGTCCCTATTTTTCACCTTTATTGTTGGTGAGGAAGGCAAATGGTAGCTAGCAAATGTGTGTAGATTATAAAGCACTCAAACAAGACACCATTAAAGATGACTACCATATTCCTATCATTGATGAACTTTTAGATGAATTATATGGATGTACTTTGTTTAATAAGCTAGACTTATCATCTGGGTACCATCAGATTAAAATGAACCCAAATGACATAACCAAAACAACATTATGACTCAAGAATGATACTATGAATTTTTGGTGATGCCCTTTGTGCTCACCAATACACCTTTCACTTTTCAAGCTTTAATGAATAAGAATTCTAGGCTTTACCTAAGAAAATTCATTATATATATATATATATATATAATTCTTGTTTATAGCAAGTCCCTTTATTGGTCATGTTGTTCATCTAAGAACTACATTAGAGGTCCTGCAAACACACCAATTGTTTGCAAAACCTTCCAAAAATACCTTTGGGAGCACAAAATTAGAATCTGCGTCCTTTAAACTCTAAAAAGAGAGTGAAAGATGATCATGCCAAGATTGCATCTATGTTAAATTGGCCTATTCTCAATAAATCTAAAGTTTTAAAGGAGTTATTAGGACTCTCAGATTATTATAGGAAATCTTTCAAAGGTTGTAGAAGTGCAGCTCCCTTAACTACCCTATTGCAAAAGGACTCATTTTGCTAGAGAGAAAAGGCAACTCAAGCCTTTAATTCACTTAAAGAAGCTATGACCACTACTCTAGTATTAGGTCTACCAGATTTCTATAAATTATCTACTGATGAGTGTGATGTATCAGGGGAAGAAATTGGAGCTATTCTTATGCAAGAAGGAAGACATCTAGCTTACCTAAGTCAAGCCCTAAAAGAGAAGAAATTGCAATTTTCAACCTACGAAAAAGAGCTACTAGCATTGATTCTTGCTATTAAGAAATAGAGGCATTACCTATTATGGTATCAGTTCAAGGTGCAGATTGACTAGCAACCCTTCAAACACCTCTAAGAGCAATGAGTGGGAACTCTTGCAACAAATGTGGGCTTATAAGCTCTTGGGATTTGATTTCTTAATGGAATACAGAAGTGTAAAGAAGAACATGGTAGCAAAATCCCTATCTAGAATGAGTATTCATACAGACTCTATTGACCTACTAGATCAGAATGAGGACAACATGGATGCAGGAGTTGCACAAACATTATCTAGAGTATCCATGATTCAAGATCACATTTACCATTACCAAGAAAGTTTAGTGGACCAAGAAAAGTATATTTATCATAATGATCTAATTTTCTACAAGGGTAGACTTCAACTAGGCTCCCTCAAACCATCTCCACAACACATTCTCTAGCAATTCCACAGCAACTCCTTAGTAGGACATATAGAAACTCAAAGAACATATTCTAAGGTCAACAAGGATTTGTATTGGTCCAATCTACAAGAGGATGTGAGTAGGCATATTCAGGAGTGTGATACGTGCTAATGCGACAATATAGAGATGCTACACCCTATGGGGTTACTACAATCACTTATAGTTCCATTTCATAATTGGGGTTGACATTATATTGAACTTTGTTGAAGGTCTTCCGTCCTTCATGGGACAAAATGTCATCATGGTGGTGGTTAATAGGCTAAGCAAATACACCTATTTCATAGCACTCGTGCATCCCTACACCGCTACCATGGTTGCTCACCTCTTTTGGGATCATATCTTCAAGCTGCATGGTATGATACAAACAATAGTTAGGGATAAGGACCCAATCTTCACAAGTGCTTTTTGGCATGAATTATTCATGCTTAGTGGAACAAAACTCTTACTCTATTCAGTGTATTTTCCCTAAATAGATGCAAATAGAGATGAACAAGGTGATATAAGGATAACTAAAAAAACTTTTCTAGTGACAAATAGATTGGAATAAATGGCTCACTGGCATAATGGGCATACAATACCTCTTCCATACCTCAACCAAGTTCAACCCATTTAAAGCAGTGTATAGGGTAGGTTAATATTGTATAAACATGGGTCCACTTTTGTGCCAGTTGTTGAAGAAGAACTGAGGAGCAAAGACTTCATTATCAACTCATTCGAGACAATCTAAGCACAAGCCAGGATGAAATACTATGCTTACAAGAAATGAACTGAAAGAGAATTTTAAGCAAGAGATTGGGTTTACCTTTGTTTGAAGCCCTATAGGTAAATGTTGATGCAATTAAGTATAAACCTTAAGCTATCTCCCAGGTATTGTGGTTCATTCCAAGTGGTGTAGCGAGTTCGTCAGGTGGCAAATTGGCTCAATCTACCTGAGGATTCTCATATTTACCTGGTATCCCTTGTCTCCTATCTTAAAAAGACATTGGGAATGTGAATTGATCCACTTCCCTTACTTTCTATGCTATAACCAGGCCGTACCTCCAACTTCTAACCTAAAAAGGTCTTGCTCAGATGACTCAAAAAGAAAGGAGATGTGGCTTCATAAAGATGCTAGTACAATGGAAAAAAGCTCTGTGAGAAGAAGGGACATGCGAAAACATAAAGAGTTGTAGAAAAATTTTCAAGACCTTGTAAACAAGATCTTCTGAGATATGAGGCAGTGTTATGAGTTTCTCTATGTCTATCAGGTCTTCAAGTAGTTTACATGTGTTTATTAATGTTATTTTATTCAATTATGCCTTTATTTAAGTTAAAAGGGTCACAAATGTCTCTTGCATATTATCTATTATGTTACGGTTTTTTATTTTAGTTGTGATGGGCCATTATATGAATCGGCGAGCCTTAAGTTTCAGTTAGTAGGTTTAAAAGCATCCTCAATGGATTAGCCAAAATTAAACGACAATTTTGATGAATGTGAGATTAATTTGGCTTTTGACTATTCCACTCACATAAGTCCTCACATTGGAATAACTTTTTATTATTATTATATAATAGTAAAATAATATAAGATGAATTTGACTTTGACTATTTACATTAAATCCCTATATTGAATTATCCATTTATTTATTATATAATAATGGGCATTTAATAATTAAAAAATATTTATTTTTTAATTATTAATTTATTTATTTTATCATATTTTACCATTCTATCTATTATATATAAATTAGTAATCATATCTAATTAATTTATGGATTAGAAGAGAGGAAAATAATTGATGTGGAGTAGAAGAAGAGAAATAATTGATAAAATATACATTTGGTGTATCTACGATAACTAGTAAATTTGAAAATGGTTTGGCATTCACTGTAGCTAAAGGTTTTAGCTAATCAATTGTGGTGATATTTTAAGGTTCAATAACTAAATATGTGATGGATTTAGCCTTTGGCTAATCCAATAAAGATGCTCTTAGTGGAGTCCCTTAGTTAAATGGGTCAAGTTGTGTCTTTTTAATAGTAATACTTTAGTCATAAAGAGATCACATAAAAATAAATTTGTAAATCAATATGAGTTGATATGGTACATTTGATTGTAAAACTATTTTTACTATAAAATAAATCTAAGGTTTCATATAAAAAATTCCAGTTTATAAACTTATTTTATAAAGTCTTTTTGTATCGGTATCGCTTTTATTAATAGGATAGTGGATTCTAGTTTGGGAGTTTCCATTTATATTTTAAAATAAATGCAAACTAGTGTATGAAAAATAGCAGGAAGCTTAACAAAACAATTAGGAAAAACTATGAATGAGCTATTCAATATATTTCTCATGTATGACTCTATACAATGAGGTTACTCTTTATAGCAACACACATCTATTGCTACCTTACAAAAGCCTCTTGTGTGCATTATTTAGCACTACCTATGAAGATTTGCTTTTACAGAAGTGTTATAGATGACAGACAAAGAGACAAACTATACATGGAGGCAAAGTTGTACATAAAGATAGGGCTGTAAATGAACCAGACTACTTGACAGCACGCTCGGTACTCACTCGGTTAAACTCGAATCGAACTCGACTCGTGAAAAAAAAAACTCGCTCATGAAAGTAGATACCCGTTTGATTAGTAAATGACACATACCTGATAAAACTTGACTCGACTCAGCTAAGGCTCGTTAAGGCTCGCTTGTTCATGCTCAAGTCGTCTCGTTAGCTCAACTTGATTAAAATTCATTTATATATTGATAAATATATACATATTTATGTATTGTTAATAATATAAGTATAGCATTTTTATAATTAAATATGTAATATGTAATTTTATTACTTATATCTATATGATGAATATACTTCATACTTATGTTCTATAATTTGAACTCTACAAAATTTAATAATTTCATATATTAATTCGTGAGAATCATGTGAAATACGTATATATTATCATATTATGTGTATTTATTAATAATATATATAAACATATAATATATTGTTATGATGAATAAATATCAACTAGTTAGATGTTAAATATGAATTTTTTTATTAGTTATTTATTTTTAAATTTTATTCAAAAAATTAAAAAAAAAAATCTAGCCCGAGCTGGGCTCGACTCGAGTTTATTTGTGGGACGAGCTCGAACTCGAGTTCGAGTTCGAGTTGAAAGTTCAGTTTATCGAGCCGAGTTCGAACAAAGAATAAATAAAGACTCTAGCTCGAGTTTGAGTATTTTGAGTCAAGCTCGAGCTCGGCAAATCAAAACTCGGCTCGACTCGATTACAGTCCTATCAGATAAAGGTTAATTTTCTTAAGGATTATTTCCTATTTCTTCAGAAGATTGTAATTCCTCTCTGATGACTTGCCTTTGAATGCTATTGTGGACAAAACTGACTCTACTTCGTTTCTTCTCTGAGTTAGCAGCTATATTAATCTCAAGTGGTGATACTTTGCTTCCTTATTCTCCAACTCAACAATTGAATTGATCTTTAATAGCCCCCTTCAAGATGGAGAGTAGATATTTGCTACTCCCATCTTGAACAAGCAAGAATAACAACTTTGAGAGTCGAAAGCTTTGGTCAATATGTCTACCACTTGTGATTTACTACATACATATTGTGTAATTACTTTCCTCTTGTGTTTTGTCTCGAATTAGGTGGCGATCAAGCTCTATATGATTGGTTCTTTCATGGAAAACATGATTGGTAGTTATGTACAAGGCTAATTTGTTTTCATAATATAGGAAAGCTGCTTGAGGGTGTTCAACATGTAGGTCCTTGATTAGATACTTCAGCCAAATTAATTCACAGCACAAATTAGTCATTGCTCTATACTCTACTTTTGATCATGACTTGGAAATGACATGTTGTTTATTTGATTTCCAAGACACCAATGACTCACTTATCAACACACAATATTCTATTACAGATCTCATGCTGTTAGAATAACTTCCTCCATCTGAATCATTATATCCATGCAATTGTAATTCTAATTTTCTCGGATACCCTTGGCTTAGTGCCCTTTTAATGTATCTCAAAATCTTGCATGCTGCATGTAGATGTGGAACCCGAGGACTTTCCATAAACTGATTCAACAACTAGACTACATATGAGATATCAAGCCTAGTTATTGGTAAGTATAACAATCGATCAACTAACATTTTGTACATTTAGGGTTCTGGCAGTAGCTCCCATTCCTCCTTGCTGAGTTTGATGTTTTGATCTATTGGGATCTTACTGCTGTAGATCCTAACAGTAAGATCCTATAGTTACTGAGTCACTTAGAATTCCCAAGGCATGTTTTCTCTAGCATATGTGAATGCCATCCTCAAATTTTTCCACTTCAATACCTAAGAAAAATTTCAATTTGCCTAGGTCTTTAATTCTAAATTTTTCATGGAGAGAGGTCTTAAGGCAGTTAATACTCTCAATACAATTATCTGTCACTATGATATCATCCACATACACTAAGATACCTGTGAATGAACCATTAGTCTCTCAGGTAAACAAGATGTATTCAGCTTTAAACTGTGTAAGTCCTTGTTCAAGAATGAAATTGGATAGCTTAGAGTACCACTGTCATGATGCTTGCTTCAATCCATATATATTTTTGTTCAATTTGCATACCTTTTTGCTATTGGTATCAATATACCCAGGGGAAAGTTTTATATATACTTCTTCATCTAATTTACTATGCAAGAATGTATTGTTCACATCAAATTGAAAAATTCTCCATCCCTTAATTGCTACTACTACTAAAAGGGTTCTCACAGTGACTAGTTTAGCTACATGTAAGAAAGTCTCATGGTAGTCTAGCCCCTCTTGTTGTGTGTAACCCTTAGTCATAGTGACTATTCTGGCTTGCTAAAAACATAAGTAGTGGTCACACTCAGGATTTCTCAACTACAAATATTCCGATGTTGCTCAAAGGGATTCTTTGTCTCAATCACAGTGGCTTACCAACTCTGCTTGGCATGGGATGAGTCTATGTTTTGACCGAAGTTTCATTGTTTTCTGATAAGCAATTCAATGCTTTTTAATTCCGTTGGTTTCTGGTTTGACTTATTGATTATTCATTGTATAGTTTTATGCAATAAGAGTCATTTAATTTGGTAATAAAGTGGGCTTTGGTATAGGCATGTTAGAATTTTCTACCTTTTTTTTTTCTACGCGGTTATTAAGTAAGTTTCTCAAACACTTGGGTTAAGGTATTTTAGATTTCTTATTTTTGTATCCCCCAAGTGTAAAGTTGCTACCATGGTTTTCCTATGTTATAAGTGAGGGTTTTATTAATGAAATTGGGGTAGGGATCATTATTGGACATGTAACCCTAACTCTTTTCTTAAAAAAAAAAACATTTGCCACTAATCTTGTTTTAAGTCTCTCCAAATTCCATCGGCTTTAAACTTAACATTGTATACCCATTTACATCCAATTACTTCTTTACCTGGTGGCAAACTAACTAAGGACCAAGCATCATTAAGCTCTAAAGCTTCTATCTCATCCCTCCTAGGTGTGCACCATTCAAGTGAATGTTTAGCTTCTTGATAACTTCTAGGTTTAGTTTGGGATGTAATGGAAGCAACAAAGGCTCTATGAAAATTTGATAGTTTTTCATATGAAATACTATCACTAAAAGGATAAGCAATACTTGGTGAGATCTTCCTTTCTGTTTGCTCGACATTTGAGATTGGTGAAATGAAATAATTTGACGACATATGAAATCCGACAAGTGAAAAGGTGCCCTTCCAATCCTTGTTGACCTCCTAGGCAAGTGAGTGCTAGGTGTTATATTTGATGTATGGTCATGAGTGGAAATATTTTAGGAGTTAGTTTGTTTCAGCTTGAGAGATAGTGTTAAGAGATTCCTCCCCAGGGGTGGTATGCTGAGAGTCTATTTCAGTTTCTTGAGGAGTATTGAGAGTGAAAATAATTGATTTTGTATGATTGGTAGGAATCTCAGTAAAACTAATGTTGCTTTGATCTGTTTGTACATGAATGTTGGTTAGATTTCATTTTTGTAAGGGAAATCATTTTCATAAAGATCACATTTCTGGAAATAAATAATTTCTTGATTTCAAGTTCCAGCAAGGTGTATCCTTTAACCCAAAAGGATATCCCATAAACACACATCGCATTGCCCTAGGATCATATTATGCCTCCCATTAACAATAGTTGTAGCAAAGGCTAAACAACCAAATACTTGAAGGTGTGTGTAGTTTGGTGCTTTGTAAAAAACAATTTGGTATGGACTTTTATTATTCATAACATGTGAAGGTATCCTATTTATGAGATGCATTGCAGCCAAAACACAATGATTCCAATAACTTAAGGGGACATTAGCCCGAAACTACAAGAAGAAACCAAGACCAATTCCTCCATCGCTCCTAAACTATCTCTAAAAAAAAAAGCTTAGAGAAACCTAGAGCAGAAGCCATCATAGAGGGTGGGAGTTTCGGCTTCCCCCTCCCTCCTTTTCTCCCCCCCCCCTTCCCTCCCTTCTCCTTTCTCCCTTTTCTTTTTGGTTTTTTGTTGTTTTAACCTATCTTCTTGACGTCTCTTTCCGAGTTGTGAAGTTAGGTTTTTCAGTGGCCAGTCGTCCCACTGGGTCCCTCCTCCACCCACCTCTCACTCATCTTTTTTCCTTCTTTTTCTGTTTTGGTTGCAGATTCACCGGCGAGTTGGTTGGATTTTGGCCTTGACTGGTTATAGTGTACGGCCTTGCTCCAACGTCCAATGTCCTTGACGAGCCCACCGTAGAATCTCAAAGGAGTTAATCTATCAAACAAGGACGAAACGGTGCCGAACAAAATGGCGTATGGGCCGCATGTGCACTCCTACTTGGGTGCTCTAATGCACCCCTCTAGGGTTGGCTTATAGTATCCATGCGCGGCCCATCTTGGTCCAAGATCTCTGGCTCTGTGGAACCTGATTGTCCGCCATCCTCCAAGAGTGGTGTACGAGAGACACGCGCTATCACAACCACTCGCTTTGGTGTTTTTTTAGTTTTTCTCCATGTTTAAAAAATCAGATTTATGTTTTTCTAAGATGTAACCCACATCTTCCCATGGCTTTTTTTTGTATTTTTTTTAGTTTAATAAAAAATAAAAAAAATGTTGTTGGTGTTTGGTTCGTAGAGTGGGTCTCTACAGACTGTAGTCTATAGAGTGTATCTTCTACTCCGTCATAGGACGGGTAGGGGCTGGCTTTTATTCTGTTTTGGACAGAGTTGTATTGTCTTTCAAATGGTGATCTATAGAGATTTACAGTAAGGGTTAGACTATGTCAATCACTTTTGTGTACTAGAGAGCAATAAGCACTGTTAGTAGGCTTATAATGTATTTTCAAGTCTAATTGTAATGTCCATTATTAATGAATGCAGTTTGCTTAAAAAAAAAACACCTTAAGAGAACCCCACTTTGAAACCTTAATATTCTAGCTGTATTAAAGATGTGTTGGTGTTTTCTTTCCACCACAACATTTTGTTGTGGTGTTTCAACATAACTCCTTTGATGTATAATGCCCATTTTAAGGTAAAAATCTTTCATGTTAAACTCCCCTCTATTGTCACTTTGAATGGTTTCAATTTTGATTTCAAATTGGGTTTCTCATAGCACAGAAATTCTAAAAAGTGATTACTACATTAGATTTTAATTTTAGCATATAGACTCATCTACACATATTAAAATCATCTACAAGAGTCAAGAATTATTTTTATCCATCATTACCAATTTCAATGCAAGGGCCTCAAACGTCACAGTGTAGTAACTCAAAGTACTTTTCTGTTTTGTGTGTGCTTACAAGAAATGGTAGTTTGTGCAGCTTGGCTAATAGCATATCAAGCAAAATTTTTCACTAAGATTTTTGAAAAAATGAACTTCACGATCTCTATAGTGCCAAATATCAAAATTTTGTTCATGAATGGTAACTAAAGAAGAAACTGGGATCATTTTGTTCATGACATTTGATAAGACTGAAGAAGAAACCTCCATTTGCATCATGTGCTACAACCCTTTCCTCATTTCACTTATGCCAATTATCTTTCAAACTGAAAGGTCCTGTATGTAACAAAAATGAGAAAAGAAGATAAAAAACAATGCAATGTCTATGTTAATTTTTTGGTAGAGATCAATTTGAAATTGAAATCAAGGACACAGAGTACATCTTGAAAGGTTAGAGAATCTATGAATTTTACTGACACTATGCGAGTGACAGTAGCAACATCACTATTAGGTAGAGCAACATAAAAAAGAGGTTTGTGAGTGGATTGAATAGAACAGTGAAGGAGAACAGATCATATGATTTGTAGCTCCTGTATCAATGATCCAAGGCACAGGACTTGCTATTGGTTTGAGCAAAGCTAAGAGTTAAGAATATTACTCTTGGCTTAAAAACACTTGAGACTTATTATTTGCCAAATCTTGTGTAGTAATTGGATATGCAGTAACCTGGTTGGCTGAATGCCTGTTCCTTCCATCGTGCTTGTGAGTTGATGGGTATCCATGTAGCTTGAAACACTTTTCTACAATTTGACCTGTGATTTGACAATGAGAGCAAACTGGTTTGTTTGGGTTTAGCTTTAAAGCATCTCTCTAAAGAATGTCTTGGTATTTTGCAAAAAGAACAGTAGCATCTTTCCTTCTTTTGTGCAGAAAAGATTGGTTTACTGCCTTCTTTGTAGTTGTCTCGAGTAAACAGTGCCATGTAGTCATGAGTAGGCACCTTAGTGGATATTTCCCTTCTCTTTTCTTCTTGTTGTATTATGGAATATACCTCATTAAGGCTAGAGAAGGGCTTAATCAATAAAATTTGAGCTTTGATCCATTTGTAAAAATCATTAAATCCCATTAGGAATTTCATAACACATTCCTTTGCTAGTTTTACACAACAATTTTTAGACCTCCACAAGTGCAACTAGGAATTGTTTCATAATTTAAAAGTTTATCTAGTAAGGTTTTGAATTTAGAGAAGTAGGCACTTACAGGATTTTGGTTTTGCATTAGCACATTTATGACTTGTTTGATCTCAAAGATTCTGCGTGCATTTTGTTGTGCAAAATGTTGCTCTAACTCAAGCCAAAGTTGGTGTGCTATTTCTGCATAGACTGTGCCGCATTTGATGTCAACAACCATGGCATTTTGCATCCAAGTGATTACAATGTTATTACAAACCAGCCAATGTTCTAAAAGGGGGTCTTTTGGATCAATAGGCTCACATAGGCTTCTTATTTTCCTTTGGTTTCTCCTCTCAACAATCTAGATTTAGTTGGGTACACTCGGGTTCACCTGTGATTTGGGGAGAATACCTATGTGGCATCATGTGATTGGTTGGTTGTAAGTTCGGACTTGGAAGACATCTAAATGCTAGGTTTTTTCATTGATCATTCATGTAGAATTGATATGGAGATCTTCTGTTTCCATGTCAATAAGAAAACTTCAATACAATTTATCCTCCATGAGTATGGAGATAACACATTATTTGTAGTCTAAACTATATTATATTTATTAAAAATATATCTTTTTTTTTATATATATAGAAAAGATTACATTTCATTCAATAAATCAAAATTACAACTGTGAGCTGATAAATAGGATAAACCGAGATACAAGCCTAACTAAACAAATTAATTGAAGCACCCCCGTACATAAATTTATTTGTGACGGATATTATTTAAACTTTTATAATCTCACAAGTGACAACACCTTCAAAGAATTTCATCTCAGTTCGTCAAAAAGTATAACTTTCTATAAAAAGGAGAATAAACCAAATTTCACTCACTACCATCCTACAAAGAATGAGAGAGCATCACCACTTATCATTATCTAAAAGAGAAGTGTGACAAATAAAAGAATAGTTATTTCCTTTTTATTAGTATACCACAAACAACAATACAAAACAAAATACGAAATGAAAAACAAGAAATCAAAACACAATACAAAAATTTTGAAACACTAAAAAACAAAAACACCATATGGCTGTAGCACCTTAGTATTTGTAATATTTTTTAGCAATTGCAACTTATTACCATAAAAACGCATAATAAAATTTTTATATGATATAATTTAACTTGATTAAAGAAAAGTTAAATTTAAATCTTTAATATTTAAATAGTATACACTTCGTAATAGAAATCACTCGCTGCTTCAACATTCCGACTTATATTCTTTGCCTTCACGCTCACAATGACACAAACCACCCCGCGCGGCAGCCAGCACCAGCCGCACTGTGGCGCGCGCGCTCTCTCTCTCTCTCTGCGCTCGTCTCCTCCTTCCAGTTACCGGCTCCGGCCTCCTTCCAGTCATTCTGGTAAGTGTAGCCGAATCTCTCTGTTTCTTTCTCTGTCCATATCCCAGTATAATAGAATCCTTCTCGTCGCCGGCTCGAAATGCTCGTGGTCCGGGGGAATACCAGACCCGGCGTGGGGGTACCTACAGGCTACATAATCCCCCGCCATCTTGTAACTCCAGTCTTATCTCACTCTCCCTCCCATTTTCTCTCGCCTATCTATTTCACGCACGAACGGAAGACCGAATCTAAGGACAGCAAGAGAAGCTAGGAGCTCTCCTTAACTGGTTGTTGGTTTTTCCATGTTCCGTTCGTGTTCTTTCATTATTAAGCCTTTTGTTTGCTTGCTTAGAACATGGGGAATAGGCACAAAACCTCATGAGTTTTTTTTTTTAAAAAGGTGAAAACTGGGTCTTTAAAAGCCTGGAGATTCGGAGAAGGCCCCTTTCTTTCTTCTCCAGAGGCATTCTAAATTTAAACTGGGCCCAGATTTATTTACGTTTAATTAGGGCATCTTAGGAATTAATAGTTGATAATGCTAATTTTTGTGTTCTTTTTATCAGGGTTGAAGCATGGGATTATAGAATTGAGATACCCGAGTTTTCTGCCATTTTCATTGCCCAAAAATGAAGCTAAATTTCACACGTGCATGTTGTCCCTCTAATTTCTCGACTTTTATTAAACCCTCACTTTGTACCAATCTCCATCGGCCCCTCAGCTCTTCTTCATTGTCATCCTCGCATACATCTTTAAAACCTAAAATTCCACTCTTTCTAAGACCACCAATGCATTCAGCGACCATTTCTGATCTCCAAAAGTGGCATGATTGGGCCAAAGGCCTTGCTTCTTCAGTTGGGACAACGTTCCTGGACAGTGACAATGGCCCTGATTCCAGCCTGTTGTGCAGGGAGCTTAAGTGGCTCGTGGAGGATACAATTGAAGATCACTCAGTACTTTCGGAAATGAGTATTGATAACGGTCAAAGAAGGGTAAGATTAAGGACCGGCGTAGAGGATCTTTACAATATGTGGAAGCAGCGGATTGAAGAGAGGAAACCTTTTCAGTACATAGTTGGGTGTGAGCATTGGAGGGACTTGGTGTTAAGCGTCCAAGAAGGGGTTTTGATTCCAAGACCTGAGACTGAACTCATTGTTGACTTGGTGGCTGATGTGGTTTCAGAAAATGAAGATTTAAGAGAAGGGTTGTGGGCAGATTTGGGTACTGGAAGTGGTGCACTTGCTGTTGGAATTGGAAGGATTTTGGGGAGTCATGGGATGGTTATTGCAACAGATTTAAGCCCGATCGCCCTGTCCGTGGCGGCTTTTAATTTGCAGAGGTATGGTTTGCAGGTTAGTAAATTTATCATTCTAATAAACGGTTATCAAGTCCAACAATTTCATGTTCCTTGTTCTGCATGGTGATCAAATTCCTGAAGTTACTAATTTTTCTTCTATTAGTTTATTTATACAACATAAAAGGTGAAACGTGGCCTCAATTTCAGATCATTAAGTAATCTAGTTGATGCTAATGTAGGATAATAGTGAAATAAACAAGAGAAATAAAATAATAGCAGACAGAGAAGAAAAAAAGTAAGAAAAATGAGCGAAGAAGATAGAGACAAAGGATTGGAGGAATACAGTCGCAAAGCACTTTAATCTCGAAAACTCAAGTCTAAGTTCCATGTTCTCAATGCAAAGCTTTAAATAGTAAAATAACAAACCCTAAATAACCCTAAAGGTCAATAGGCTTTGGTCCAAGCCCATTATTACAAATCCAAATAAATTATATAGAACATAAGTAAATAATCCAAAATAATAAAAATAAATAAGAAATGTCCTCATCAACTCTCCCGGTGTGGGAGAAAACTCGACTTTGTCAAGTTGACAAATCACACAAGGCTGCAGTTAATCACCCAACCATAAGCTGAGTGGTTGAGCAAACTTCTTCCGATGCCCATAAACATGTATGAGTGAGGGTCTGAATCTGGTATCCCCATCAACTCCCCCGGAATGGGTGGAAGGTAACCTAGGCATAGGAAGATCCTGCTGACTTCAAAAGAGCTCCAATAAATCTGGATCAAGTTGCTAGAGTGTTTCTCTGGGAATCCATGTATAGTCAGAATCAGGTCAATCTCCCCAACAAATAAGGAAGCGTTGAATCTTTCTATCATTGGTCAACACAATCTATTCATTTAAAATAACATCAATTTTATTTTTGTGTGCAGTGGTGTTGGAGTGGGAGAGGCAAAAAATTTGGGGTTCAAGTCATGAACATGACGTACAAATGTCTCAGTTAACACATACACACTAGCATGTGGGGACATGGGAATAAGGTGAAACTCCTGAAAAAATGACTGAGCCTCAGCATGGGCCACTATTGGAGATTCTAACGGAACTTCTATAATCACCACTAAATATACAACAGAATCACCAACAAGTGTACCCTTAAACTCCATAGGGTTAATGATATTTAACCTTTTTCGTTTCACATTTTCTTTGCTTGCTGTGAGTCAACAAGTTTTGGGGGTAAATGGTTAAGGTGAATCTTCAATCCATTAAACACAAAGGAACATGAATTAGATCGACCATGGATGGCCATATCTAAGTCGAACAACCAAGGCCGACCAAGAATGACATGACCAACATCCATAGATTTGACGTCACACTATACATAATCCTTATACCAAGAAACTGAATAGATATTAAACAAATGATGTCACACCATACATAATCCTTTCACAGTTATGGAAGAAGTGTCAACCCAAGAGACACTATACGGTTGAAGGTGAGGAATTGGCGTTAACCTGAGACAAGACATAGTAGTCATAGAAACCGCGTTAATGCAACTATCACTATTCACAATGACTTTACAACCCTTATTGTTGATTTTGATCTAAGTATGAAAAATAACATAATGACGCCAATTATCATCATCTTTGGGTTGGGTAAGGGTACAATGTACAACGCTTAATCAAGGTGTGTCAAGATTAAGAAGCACAGAACAAAGTGAAAAAAAAAATAGAGAGTGAGAGAGAAGCAGTTGTTGGCAAGTACCTTGTCACCGGAAGCTCTCCCGCAACCGGAATGCACTGGGTCACTCTTTATCCAGAGTGTCGAGACAAAGAGCTACGAGTTTGGGAGCGAGAGCTTTGTCGTGTTGATTCTCTTGCCTAGGTACGAAGCTGACGGTGAGGGGAGAACAAATCATCGGCACATATTGTGGTGTGTTCTGGGTTCCAAGCATGTCGGCCATCTCTGTTTTGGCCAGTTCCTGTTTTGGCGCTTTTGGGTCTCAGTTTTGTTCCATAGTTGATGTCGGTGCCGTCTATTGTTCTGTTACTGCTTGATTTCCATTTTGGTACATTTTCACTCAGCTTTGGGCGCTGTCTAGTCTCATTTGGACCTTTCCAATTGACCCAAGTTCCCTTGCACGCAACACTCCTTGGTTCTCTCGCACAACATATGCTGCCTCCTATAAAAGGCATGGTTTTTCACTCGATGTCATCACCACACGTAGGAGTCCTAGGTTTTTCGCAAATGTCATCATCACATGTGCGATCTCGATCTCTACCCAATCACTGCATGGTTTCTCAACGATAAGGGGAAGTTTTTGATTTCCTATCTATCTTTGGTTTTATGTTGCTACTTCATTTTAAACGTGCATCAATTATTTCCTATGTGCTGCTATTACCCTAGCATATTTATCCAAGCCCTTTATTACAAATCCAAATAAATTAACTAGAACATGAGTAAATAATCCAAAATAATAAAAATAAATAGGAGATGTCCTCATCAGATGCAACTGTCACTATTGTTTCTTTTGAAGGTATTGATATTGCATCTTGCAAGATCTCCTAAAAGATTACACTTTAATGATAGTGAGTTGCTATTTAAACAGCAGTTCCTTCTCCCATTAGAGTGGGGTGGAGGGTAAGCTCATGAATTCAAACTCAAAAATTATGCTTTAATGGAAGTGAGGCAACTTTATCTACATTCCCAATTCTCTTCACCACCAATCAATCTTGCTATATCAAACCACAGCCCTAATTTAGTTATCATGCTGTAATGTGAAGTCTTTTGAGCGTTCATGTAGTATTGGAGGGTCTTGCATCACAAATGCGAGGGAAATCTTTTTGGACTAGATAATCCTTAAATTAAATATACTAGCATACATTTATCATCCTCATAATCTTTTTTTTTTAATAAGTAAAAAGAGTTTGTAAAAAGAGTTTTATTAAAGAAAGTAAATAGGAATAGCCCAAGTACGCTGGAAGAATACAAATGAAACACCTAAATACAAGCTAGGGACAAAGTTTAATGAGTCGTTTAAAGATTATGAGGTCATAATCTTGAATCGATAAGTACATTGATAGGTCAGTGTCCAAAGTGCCTACATACAAAAAGAACTTTGGAGAATTATATGCAGGCTAACCTCAGACATTGTCCTAGCAAACGCTTTTTGGAGAATTTGCTAGATACAAAATTAACTAGTGAAAACAATTTACATTGTTTAAGACATTAATGTCCAAAGTTTTGGCCTTTGTAATAAATGATCAATAATGTTCCTTCAGTAGTTATAAGAGTAATGCTAGGGATCCTTACTTTCGGATCCTTATTTAGGAATTCCTGTTTGAGACATTTTTTTTTTAGTTTTTTATTTTACATGATTTTTATGTAAGTATTTTAAAACAATGTTGTGATTTTTTTTTATATTTTTAAAAAATGGTTAAAGATGTTAAAAAAATCATGTAAATAAAACATACATCTTAAAATATTGAAATTTTTAATTTTTTACATGATTTTTTTAACATCTTAAAATATTTTTTAAAAATATAAAAAAAATCACAACATTGTTTTAAAATACTTATATAAAAATCATGTAAAATAAAAAACTAAAAAAAAAAGTCTCAAGTAGGGATCCCTAGCATTTTTCGTAGTTATAAATATGCTTCCTTTTCAAGCTATATATTTTTTTTTCTTTTGCAGGTACCTGTGACTACCAAGGGTATCCTAGCGTGTGATTCCATAGAGATAGTTAATGGAATTAATAATCTGGCAGAAAACATGAGTATTATATCTGTAAATGTTACAAAACTTGAGTTCTTTTTAGTTACAACCCGAAGAACCCACCAGATTTGAGTATTGAAATATTAGGGTTTCAAGATACCAACAGATTTCACAATTACATAAACAAGAAATTAAAGAACTTAAAGTAAAACAATAGAATATAAGAAAGCAGTAAAGAAATTAGAGAGAACACATAGGATTACGATTCGACCCTAATGGTCTACATCCACGGCAGGAACAGCTTCAGAGATCGATTTTATTGAAGAATCATCCAAAGCCAAACATTTTACACAGATCGCACTAGTCTAAAGAACAAGATAACAAGATCAGCTTGCTCTTTCTCTCTCACTCGAAAACCCTGGCTCACAAGATGCGTATTGGCCTCTCTCACTCGAAACTCAAATGCACATAATGAACATTAACTCTAATTACACATCACTTTACACATATATAGTACAACATAAGATCTTGACTTGTGGTCATCCAATGGTCTTAATTTATCTTCGGCTTTATCAACAGATAGGTAAATGGCTTTGTGCAAAGACTGAGATGTCCCTTTGTGCAGAGACTAAGATGTCCCTTTGTGCAAAGACTGGAATGCCCTTTCTGTTTCAGCTTTAATTCCCGTGATTCAGCAAGTGTCATCTCAATATTGGCTGCACATTAAACATGTTAGAAGCAAACAATACACATTAAGCAAAGGTTTGACACTTTGACTTAACAATATCTAATAACTCCTAAGAATTGGCTCAAGTGGTAAAGGCCTTAGTCTTGGTAGGAACGCAACGAATGGACGCTTGAGGACAAGGAAAGATTAGTAAAGAAGCTTAAAGTCTTATTTACTTGGGCCATTGCTGTGGATTTTCATTGCATAGACCTTCATGATTTTCTTGTTTCAAATGCCCCTAGTTAGTTAGGGCATTACTTTTGTAACTGGCATTTCTGCCCATTCGTTGATTAATAAAGTTCATTATTACATATAAAAAAAAAGGCCTTAGCCTTTGTAGTATGCTCCCTTGAGATCTAAGGTCATCCGATTGGAGGAACTTCTCCTTGACTTGCCAGAGGTGCACTTACAGGAAACTCATTGTTGAGGATCTGTGCACCCCGGGATTAGTCATGACTATGTTCTTGGACACCCAGTGCCAATTAAAAAAAAAATTGAGTATGTATATTTGATAGAGGAAGCAAAGTAGATTTTTCAACACTACAAGTGGCAGGTTGCACATGTGCCTATGGATGCTAATAGAGTTGCTTATAATTTAACTAAGAATTTTTTGCAATGTATAGATGCAATTGTTGACATGGAGCAGGTGCCTGTGAGTACCAGGGTTGATGTCTTAGCAGAACTTGCTTCTAGTTAATGAAAGTATTGTTTCATCCAAAAAAAATGCCTCCTTTCTCCTCTTCCTCCCCAAGATGGAACATAAAGTGGCTAAGACATAGAGTTTCTCCATTTCCTTGAAAGGCATTGCTTTGAGACTTGAGACAATTCAAACATATCTCCAATCATAAACTAGATTACAGCGAATAATGAGATTAAAGAGATATTTTCTTTTAAGCGGTTTGTGAAGAATGTATTGTCGGTATAGATGCTTTTATACATGGAAGAAAATCTCTTGGTGAAATAAATTTTATTTTATCACGAGAAGTTAGAAATATATTGGTTACCAATTAAGGTTTCATAATTTTATTCACTTACCATTCTCCTCTTCTTTCACAAAGAGTAATGCTCCACTTTGTAACAAACCACTCAGGATATAATTGAATTAAGGCAAGGATCATGGTTCGAACCATTGAAGGATGTGGAAGGAAACATTGCAGGTATTGTAAGTAATCCACCGTACATACCAAGTGACAATATTTCTGGGCTACAAGCTGAAGTTTGTAGACATGAACCGAACCTTGCATTAGAAGGTGGTCTCACTGGCATGAATTATCTTTTTCATCTTTGCAACGGGGCTGCTTCAATGTTGAAACCCGGTGGATTTTTCATTTTCGAGGTATGGATCTTCTAATACCTGGAATTCAAAATGCAGGAGATAATTGTGCTACCAAATTGTTTTATTTTTGGTAATAATTGAGGCTTCAAAATCTACCAAATAGATTGGGTAATGCCTTCTCAGGTGCTGGAACTCATAACATGTTGGAAATAGTAGTTTGGCAACAATCAATGTACAATGTACACTGTGTAGATATCCCATCATGCTAATTATGGTGTTTGTGGAGTGAAAGAAACAAACATTCTGTCGGTGATTGTAAAATGTCAGCATCAGAGCTCATGTCTTTCTTTCTTTTTTTTTCATCCTCAGCTCAAGTCTTTCTTACTAAGTATCCGTTTATCATTGATTGATGGCCCAATATGGTGTTGCTTTTTTAATTTCTTCTTTCCTAGAATCTCTTGCACTTCTTCCTTTTGCTAGCTTGATGGTGGTCTTGTAAATTTCCTTGGTGCTTGGGTAAGACTTTTTTCGTCATCAATTACTGATCAAAAGAAGTTTTATATGTTGATTGATGGAAACCCCTCGGGTTTAGCTCAAGTGAAAAGTGCCTTGGTCTTGGGGGTATGCTCTAATCAGGTCTAAGGTTCGAGCCCTTTGATGCAAACAGTTTCTAGGAGCCATCTTCCATCAGTGAAAAACTGATGATTTATTTGGGGACCATTGAGTAATGGGGTATCCCTAATCCCATGAGACCATATGTAAAGGGAAAAACCGTGGTCGCTGGCTGGCTTCTTTCTTGTTATGAAATTAGCTAAGCATCATGTCATCTCTTTACAGGTACAAACTTGAGTACAAAGTTGAGTGACTTACGTATTGATCTCTTCATTTCATTCAGTAAGATTGATGTTTGTTTCCCTTAAATTTCCATATACTTGCACATTGGATTTAATTTATATACATTTTTTCTTATGACTAATGCTACATGCTAGTCACCAGTTTTAAACAAATAATTTATAGATTGCCATGAAGAAAGAATAAGGTTCTCATAGCAATTTTGACTATGTTTTTCAATTTACATGAATGTATGAGCTAAAGTGATTCCTCAGCATTAACACAAACTTCTTGTTAGTTTTGAGGTCATCAAGTTCAACTGGGAGGAAAATATTACAATGTTTCTTCTGGGTTATGGTTATGCGTTGCTATTCTCGATTTAACTGCTTAATTTGTCTTTGTTTCTTTCTTTCCCATTCTTTCCATAGACAAATGGTGAGCAGCAGTGCAAGTTTCTGATAAAATACTTGGAAAGTGACCTCAGGGGCAGCTTCTGCAATGTGGATATAGTATCGGATTTTGCTGGCATTCAACGATTTATAATCGGATTCCGTCAACAACAAACTTGATTGGTAATAGTCTTGTATCTTATGTTTGCCATTGAGTAGCTAAAAACAAAAAGGAAAAAAAAAAAATATATGGTAGCTGTACTCCTGGTTAACCACTGATGACAGACAATAAGCCATCTAACACCTGTGAAATTTGGAGGCTTATCGTTGTGGCCTTTACACGACTCCCTTTCTCACCCTCTTGGGTTCTAGTGACTCTGTAGAGGGTCCTCATCTGAATTATGCTATGTTGAAGCTTGAAATCACGAAATTTCTATAGCCCAAACACACCACACACACACAGGGTGTTTGGCTTAAAAAGTAAAATGGCTAGGGCGATGCTTGTGTGTGCTAATTTTACACCTGCTCTTGTATAATTTATTCTCTCGCCTCCAAAAGAAGAATGTCATTTTCCCCCTAGTCTTCAAATGCAGTTCAAATTTCGAAATTGTTGCGTCTTGTATTTCATAAAGTGAACAATCCAAAAGCCTTCAAATCGCATCAGCTTTATATGTGCAGAATCTATACTATGGCACATATCTTCTAAAAGTCGTGTAGATGTTATGTGCATGTTGAAAGTGATATTGTTGCTTATACGTATAGATGTTAATTGGTACGTACAAAAGAACGTGATCTTGATTATCACTTTTTAAATGTTAAATCCATGAACTTTATAAGAAATTATATTTTGGATTTAAGATTTTCTAAAAAGTTGTAATAAAGTTTGTGAGTTCGCTAGTGGACATGTCCTCTGCTTCACCAATTAATAAGGAAGTCTGTCTTCAATGTTCGTGTTAAGTGTGGAAGAATGGAAGTTTGCCGCCTCTAAAATCGTCTAGAGCAATCATCTCAAAACTATCAAATATGAAATTAATTGAGAACTTTAGTAGCCTCCTAATTGATATCGGAGTCCAATTAAGAGTTATAAGATATGTAAAGTTTTAAATTTATGGGAATTTTACAAAGTATTATAAGAAATATCTTCTCCAACATACAAGAATGGGGTTGTAATAGCGATGGCCACCATCATCCCCAAAATGACCAAACTCAAACAATATTCATAGAAATTGTTTATGTGAACAGGGAACTTTTCACATAGAATATTCATAGAAATAGGGAATGCTTTCCGTATAGCTTTATGGCCTTTTTTATCACACTTTGTTGCTTTGAACTTCAATTGTTTTGAATGGAGCAAGTTTTAATGACTTTTATGTTACGTTTCATAGCGAATGGTTTGTAATTAGGCACTTTTTTGTATACTACCTATGTACTCGAACTTTGGCTATTTACGTGAATTAATAAATTTTCTTATAAAAAAATGTTTATGTGAATGAGAGAATTTTTTAAGTTTCAGTTGGTTCAAGCTATGGTGTCCAACCGGAGCCATCGTATTATGTTTAAAGTAATGTTAGATAAAGTTTAAACCGTGAAAGTCTCATGCAAGCTATTAGAAAAAATAATTTGCACATATCGAAAGCGATCAATGGATAAATTTATTAAAATTATTTTTCAATACTTTATTCCATTGGTTAGTTGTAATTGATTTTAACGGAATGATCTTTCATGAATTTCTTGTATCACTAAACTAGCACGCACAAGCAATACTCTTGTATATGTTATGTATACTTGGGTTTTTGCCTAGTCCTATGATCAATAAAACTTAGTTATCAATCAAAAACAGATTATAAGAACGCAACAACAGAAATAAGAATGTACAAACAAAACACAAAGTCTAAGACTATTCATATAAAAGGATAAAGATTCATTAAGATAATAGATAGACAAACCAAAATTATTTAGGTATATATTCTTTTTGATTTCAAGAAAATTAAGAGCTGGCATATTTCTCAGTCCAAGTTCGAGCAGTAGCCTCGTACTTGGCTCTGTCCATCTTGTACATGTGAGCAATCTCAGGGACAAGAGGATCATCTGGGTTTGGATCTGTAAGCAATGAGCATATAGACAATAGCACCTGTCACCAGCCCTTGTATTAGACAAACACTATTTTTTTAGCCAGCACTAACTCTTTAGCCAGCACTAACTAAAGGGAAAATTATCTTTTGCACTCTAAAACTATCACTGTCTTTTTCAATTTGTATATACAATACTAAAATCCTCAACTTTACACTCTTAAACTGTTAAAGTTTAGCAACTTAACTTAAGAGTTATTATTGACCTTAAATTGTGTCACATATCCTACTTTCATCGATCTAAGTTGTCATATCTTAACCGAGTGTGCAAATTGCTAAAATTTGGAGCTTTAAGGTTTAGTTTGGCAGCTTTTGTAGTTTAGGGTATAAATTCTTTTTATGGGTAGTTGAGGGTACAAAATTAAAAAAAAAAAAAACAATGGTAGTTTGATAGAGCAACATAGTTTTTTTCTATGTTTATATACATTAGAAGTGACTTTTTACAATGTCAAAACCAAAATCACAACATCTAGCGTCGGGATTACCAAACCTAATAACCAAGATGAATTGCATAGTTAACAAACTAATGATATCAGTAAAATAATACCTTAGAAACTGTAAGAGCAGGGCTCCACTGCTCTTTCAGAATATCAAGGCATATACTTCCATTGCTGTTAATGTTAGGGTGGAAAACCTTTGTTTTGAAGGATACCTGCCAAAGCAATAAAATTTGTTTCGTGAAATATCACTTGAGATATCTATCCGCTCAAAGCATAAAGAGATTTTACTATTCACAAGTGCCCACAGATAATCAAACGCCAACTGTTGAAACAAAAAAACAAGAGTCCAACATGTTACTAGAGCATAAAAAACAAATAGTACTCCAGTTAATACAGGTAATGAACTTGCATACCGATAATTTCATACAATTGACCTTGGGATCAGTAGATCAAGGAAGTGCAACCTCCATGGAGCCAAGCTTCTCCAATAAATTTAATTCGATGACAAAGTATGTACAATTTTAAAAAGTTTTCACATGCATATAATGTTTTATTTCTTTTCTTTTATTTTCTCAAAAAGTTTTCATTTTTTTTTTTAAAAAAAATTTCCAGCCAATTTCTGAATAAAATTGGGAAAAATAGAGAGAAACAACTACATTTAAAACAAGAAACTCTGAATCAGCTGGGATCATTAACATTGTATAATGGCATATTGGTCAATTCACTAACCAAGGTGTCATGACAATCGAAAGAACACTTGCACTTATATTAAAGTATATATAATATTCTAAATTCAATTTATATCCCCTTACAAATATGATCCAGTAAATCTTGCAAAGGAAAGTAACAATTAAAATTAGAAGACATGCACACACGAGAAGACGAGTGTAGTGATACAGATGGAAATACCTCAAAACTCTACATTCATGAAGGAGTAATTCTATACCTTTGGTGGCTTAAATGGGTAATCTGGTGGTAAGTGTATGTTTACCAAGAACACACCCCCAGCATAAAGGCTATCCTGTGGGCCAATTATTGTTGCTTGCCAATGAAACATGTCTCGTCCAACAGGGCCTGTAAAGATGTAAAACTTGAAAGTTATCATAAAATATTATTTAAAGGAAAATGCTAATTGAACCTATAAAATTGACTACTAAAGATGACCGATTAAGTTTTTTAATTTTTTTTTTATGTTTTAAATTTTGCTTAATCATTAAGAAAATGAATATAAATGAATTAGTATTTTTTTTTTAAATATTTGAAAGTGTATAAAAAATGAGTGAAAGAAAATAAGTAAAAAATAAAAAAACACATTTGCACTGCATCGGTTAAGCTCTTCGGTAAACAATCGGTCCTATTAGCACTGTCTCTATTTAAATAGACGAAAAAATTTCCACATAACAGAAAATCAGTTTTTTATTTTTCCAATGTTTGTGCAAGCATTATGGATTTGAGAAATGAGGGGGAGCACGCACACTCAGCGCATCCGCCTCACATGAACAGTACCATGAGCAGTCACTGTTCATGTGAGGGGGATGTTCATGTGAGGGGGATACGCTGAGTGCTGCGTATCCCCCAGCACTGCTCTATGGATTTTAAGTCTGACAACGCTGGGAGCCTCGACTTAAGTTCCAGCTTTCAGATAAAAGAGAAAATATGGGCAACAAAAAAATAAATAAATAAAGATTGTAACTGTGAGTGATGTGCCGATATGGCTCTAGTATATTGGACAATCAAAGTAATCCTATGATGTATATCCAACAAATTTTTTTAAGACATTATGAAAAGATACATTATGTTAAAGTTCCAGAACTATATACTATTACCATAATAAACAATGCATTATTATGGATCTTCAGAAATGCATTTGCAGGCAAACAAAATCCCTTTTACTACATAAGTCAAATATTTTTGTAAGTCCGCCTCCTTTTCAGTTTCCCATTAAAAATACCTCATCAAGCATATAGCGCATTTTTTAGAAAATCCACTTGTTACGGCACATTTTAGAGTGTTGCAATAGAAATTAATGGAAAAATGCATCTATAAAGGCGAAACCAAAAGCACCATAACAAATCACCTGCTATTTAGACGGTTGTTGTTTTGAGATATTTGAACTTATAATGGCGACTTTGTCGTTGTTAAATATTAAATCTTTCACGGCGCAAAAATCAGACGTTATTGAAAAGTTATAACAGCGCTTTTGTAAACCACCGTAATAAAATTTGAATATTGAAATTCGGTTTAACACCCCCCCCCCCCTCGGCCGACAATTCCCCCAAATCCCTATTCTCTCTTTCTCTCCCTCCCCCTCCCCATCTCGATCTCGAATCTCTCTCTATTCGGCGAATCCCATGGACTGCCGCCCCTATCCATGCCGTGCTGCTACTGCGTCGTCGCCTCTTATTCTAGCAAGTATCTCTCTCTTTCTCACTCTCTCCACGCGTTCATCTCTCGTTTCCTTTCTTTGTTTGTTTCGCTCTCTCTCTCTCTAGTTTTTATCTTGTGGTTGAATGCAGGGTTCGTCGAATAGAGGGAAGACTAGGAGAAGATCTATGGTTCACTGAAAGCCCCTTGCCGAGGACGATGATCGCGAGGTTTTCGGTTTCCTTTTGGCGCCTCTCTCTTGGCCTCCTCTCCAGATGTGAGTGGAAACGTTTTAGTTTCCTTAGCATGTTCATAAAACCTTTTGAATAATTACACTTTCTGGTTCTAATTATGTGTTAATTCAAATGAAATCTACCTACGAATATCTGTTCTTTTGCTGATAACTTCGTGCTAACTTCAAATTATATGTTTTTTAGAAATCCTTGTATGCTTTTTATCTCCTGAGCATGTAGGGTTATAACCTGAGACCCTGAAATACATGTCCAACAGGTGAAAATAAATGTGAAAGAAATAAAATAAATAAAAGACATGTTGGTAGAATGATATTAGTGGGATTCATTTGTTTCAAGTATCATCACTTTGTACTTGGGCATATTTCTTAGAGGATATTCTTTTGTCCCACAATAACATCTAAATTCTATTTGTACAGACAACGCCAGAGATTGTGAAGAGGTGGAGCAATATAGTTCAGGACGCGGTTCAATCAAGGACGGCCCTTGTACAATTTCATGCTCTGGCTTTGCTTCATCAGGTACACTGCATTTTTTATTTATTTAAACCAATGCTATGATTTGTTCATTTGATTATCAAAGGAAATACTTGCATCGTTAGATAATTGGATAGCTGTAAAAAGTGTATATCCATGCTACTTGTTTACTAGAATCATTATTTTTCCTATAAAATTTGTACAATAAAATTTAAATTCGCCAATATATATTTTTACCAATAAAAATAAGAATTTAAAATTCATTGATAAATGTTTGGATTTGTGGATTCTTTTAAGTCTTGTTTTGTTTGTTCATGTCTAGAGTGGATGTGTGCCAGTGTAAAATGCCTTTTTTTCATTGTTGGTTTTGGACTATATAGGAATGGTTGGTTAACGATTATCATTTATGGATTCTTTATGTAAAAGATACTTGAAGTTCTATGTAGTAAGATCCAATGGCCGTCACTAACTGCAACATTGATATGGAGAGTTTAATTTCTGATCAAAACAGAAGCATTTCCACACTTGCAATCACCACACTTTTGAAGACAGGAAATGAATCGAGTGTGGATCGCCTGACGAAGCAAATAACAAATTTCATGTCAGATATTGCTGATGAGTTCAAAATTGTTGTAGTGGAAGCCATAAGATCTTTGTGTTTGAAGTTTCCATTGAAGTACAGATCTCTGTGAGTGATACGTTAGCTTTTTTTCTCTTACATACAAATTTGGGTTTTATTTAACGTATATGTACTTTAGAAATTCTGCTCCGAATGATTTTCTCTAGTAACCCAGACCTTTTCTTTTTGAATTTTTTTAAGGATGAACTTCCTAAGCAATATTCTCAGAGAAGAAGGTGGATTCGAGTACAAAAAGGCAATCATAGATTCAATTGTGATCCTATTAAGAGATATCCCTGAAGCAAAAGAGAGTGGGTTACTTCAACTCTACGAATTCATTGAAGATTGTGAATTTACCTATCTTTCCACGCAGGTGGCTTTTTTCTCTCCAGTTTTCATCTACTACACAATGAGCTCTAGACTTTCTTGTTTCTTTTTCAACCTTTTGCTTAAAAAACTCTATTCACTCTTAAATTTATTAGATTCTCCACTTCTTGGGAAATGAAGGGCCAAAAACCTCAGATCCTAACAAATATATATGGTACATTTACAGCCGAGTACATCTTGAAAATGTAACTGTTTGGGCTAGTGCTGGTAGATTCATTGAAGGTACTATTTACCTTGCCTTTTGCTCATAAAGAACACGTTGGTTGGAATGTTGCTGATGGATGTTTTAAATATTCATTTTGGTCCCTGCTTCAGCCATGCATTTTTGTTTTGTTGAGACAATGCCTCTTTTGCTCATGTAGTCTATGGCTTTATATTTATAATGGTTCAAGCCTACCTACATGCTGATGTCTTTTACAGGTTTTCTTTTTTGTATCTTAAAGGTTTGTTTATGTTGTTCTGCAGCATTTAGGATTATCTGATGTTAATACTGGGGATGTTGTGCATATGGACAGTGGAGAAACTATTGCTTGGTAGCTTTACATTTTAAATGAATGTTTTTAGGGAATTTTTATTTTAGTTTAAGCAAGCTAAAGAATCATGGTATTGAATTGCTATTTATTTACTGTAGTCTGAGTAATCTTTGCATGTTGTGCACAAGATTTGCATAACAATTTATTTAATTACCAGGAGGAGAATACTAGTTAGTCAAAACTTTTAAGCTTTTCATGTGATAATTTTTTTTTTTGATATTGTTTTGGTAGTCATTATTTAGAATAATCATCAGATATCACAGGAGAGTTTATTATATTGTATTTAAACAAAATACTAGTGAATTGGTTCACTAGTATTTTTTATTTTTATTTTTGTAAATGACTATTTGCGGCGATTTTAAGTCGCCGCAAATTATCTTTCACTCGCCGCAAAAAGGCTTATCACGTCTCCTGTAACCATGTTAAGAGACTTTGCGGCGAATATATTATTTCTTGCGGCGGCATAAATACGCCGCAAAACGTCTTCTAACATTGGTGCTTCGTCCATTTCAAAGCCAAAATCTTTTAACTTTCCAAATTTAACGGCAAAATTACTGTGTTAGAAATAACGTCAAAAAAAGTAATAAGCGCCTGTTTTTTCATGTTTTAGCCACTAAAGTTGGCGCCGGAATAAGTGATAATTCTTGTGGTGAGCGCTATGGTAAATGCCAACAAACAATGAGAAACTTGGGCACAAACCAGCACTGCAAGAAACAGGAGGGTCCTTCTGCAGATCCTTTAGCTCCTTACTAATACGTTTTGCAGCCATCACAGATCTGTAGATTTTTTAACCCAAAAAAGTGGCGCCGACAATATGTTATTCTTGAATGAAATGACCCTTAACTTTGGACCGAGAATAGACCAAAACTGGATTAGAAAAAAAAAAAGAATAAAATATTAAAACTTGACGTCAGTTGAACCGGAGCAATACGATAACAATCAGTCACCTAGTAGCAAACGGCAAAATTACTTCCTAGGATTTCGCGACGTAAACTATATAAAAACAAAAGCTTTTTACACATACAAAGAAGTAACATCAAATACCTCAACACAATCACATTAATACAAATTCAGAATTGTGAGTTGTGACATGCTCGTAGAAAATGATGATCGATCTCTCAAAACTAGAAATCAAAATAATTTCAAAACGATAATTGAAAGGAAATCTCAATAGAAAACATATTCTGTAAAAAGAACCTGAAGATAAACCACTTAAGGTCAAGAAGTAAAATTTCAACTAGAGTCTGACCATTTAACTAGAAAAGAGCAAAGAACACGTATAAATCCTAAAGGAACGTTAGATTTTGATAAACCAGAAGCCCCTTAAACCCTGATCCATGACCAAGTAAGTAAAAAATGTTGTTTCTAGCGAATATGGAGAAGATCGTAAATACAGAGGGAGGTAACTCGGACTGACGAATGGTTACAGTTTCAGAGGGGACCAGATTAGACAATAATCAGACGATGAGTCTTAGAGTTCTTCTCGTTTCTTCTTGTCTAGGATTTCTAGGGCTTTGAGCGAACGTGCTTTTATAGGTTTATGTGTAGAGAACGCGTGCTTAATTTTTATATTACATAAATTAAAACAAATTTCACTTTAAATATAGATTTATTTAGGTATTTAAATAATAAATTAGATATAATTATATTAAATGCGTTTTTTTAGATATAATTATATTAAATGCATTTATTATATATAATTATATCATAAATATGATACAAAATTGAAAAATGCATTTAATATAATTATATCATAAATATGATACAAAATTGAAAGACAACCTTAAAAGAACAATATTATATACAATCGTTTAATGAGCAAGTATTGTGCAATTCTTTCAAAAATTAATTGAATTTATTATTAAACAATTAATTTTTTTATATAGATGTAAATGCTTTGAATATATTAATCAAGATTTAGACACTAAGAATTTGCTGGATAATACCGAAGGGTAATTTGTATTGAATTTAAAGATAAATGGGTTGTTCGAGGCAACCGTAACCTCCTTACACTTTTCTATAAAATGGACTGATAATATTCAAGATAATTCTAACATTTTCATATTTCTCTCATATACCCGACACATGCATAACATAAATAAGGGTTTGTTCAGTTTAGCTATTCTAACACAAACACAAGACAAATAAAAGTGACAACTAATGAAAATGCACCAGCTGGTGCTTACAGGTTCCCAAAATAAATGTAATAAGTAATATAAAAATGACATGCATTATAATAAAAGATAAAATGGTGTGCTTCATCTCTTGCTAAACGACTTCTCACATCCACAACATTTTAATAAAACTTAACACTTCCCTTCTTCCATACAGTACGTTCCACAACAACTTATCCCACTAGTTTAAGATGAATGATGAATGAGAAAATATTAGGAGCATCCAACTCTCATAGCACACACTCACATGAACAGTACCTATGAGTACTGTTCATGTGAGTGTGTGCTATGAGTGTTGGATGCTCCATAACATTACTCATGATGAAGAATGACAACATTAATGAAAGCAAGATATATGATATTTATCTTCTTTTATTTTTTCTCTTGTTATCTGCATACTTTCTCAATCTAGGGATTAGATTGAGAAAATGTAAGTTAATTTTTGCACCTTGTAGATCAGTTTTGTATTGCCAGCTAACATTTTTGATAAGAAAACAAACTCTTGCTTTTTCTCAATCTCACCCTTTTTGGGTCAAATTCCTGTAAGGAGAAAAAAGACTTCCAAAGCGAACTTACAAATATAGGGTCACGATTTGTCACCATAATTTTAGGCAATACATGTAACTTAAACATATGCTTAAGAAATAAATATGCTAATGTTGAAGCAGTGTAAGGGTGAGAAAGTGGAATAAAATGCCCAAATCTGTCCACCACCACTAGCACCACATTATAACCATCTGACATAGGCAAGACCTCTATGAAATTCATAGAGATATCAGTCCAAGCTTGTTGAGGTATTGGCAAGGGTTACAACAACCCTGCTGGAGGAGTTGTCTCATGTTTCACTACTTGGCACGTGTCACATTCCCGTACCATCTTTTTAACATCTTTCTTCATCCCATTCCAATAAAAATTCCTCTTTGCATGGTGATAAGTCTTCAAGAATCCAGAATGTCCCCCAAAGGGATGATAATGGATAAATTGCAATACTTTTTCCTTAAAAATAGAATCCAACACCACCACAATGCGACCCTTTTTTACAATCAGCCCTTGTTGCAACTGAAACCCATCTTGAACTGTTGGGTTCTCCAGCGGATTTTTTTTATCAATTCTTGCATCTCAGATGATGCTTCATAGCTGGATTTCAGCTCCTCAATCCATTCCGGTGCGGGAAATGAAATCAGTGCAATAAACCTCTCAACCATTTCAGTTTCTTCCTCTTTTCTGGACAACACATTAGCTACAAGATTTTCTTTCCCCTTTTTATAGGAAATTACAAAATCATACCCCATAAGTTTGCTGATCCATTTTTGCTAGGCTACCATACCCACCCTTTGTTCCAATAAAAACTTTAATGCTTGTTGGTCTATTTTTACAACAAATGAGTGACCTAACAAGTACGACCTTTATTTTTTAACCGCCGTCACCAAGACTAAAAGCTCATTCTCATAAGTAGAAAGAAGTAACTATTCGCCTTTCAATGCTTTGCTCATAAAAGCTAAAGGTTGTCCAACTTGCATAAGGACGATCCCCATCCCACATCCACTCGCATCACATTCAATCATGAATAATTTGGAAAAATCTGGTAACCGTAGTACTGATGGCTTGGATACATCGACCTTGAGCTCTTTAAAAGCTCTATTGCCTCCTCCCCTCAAGAAAAGGAACTCTTCTTTAACAAATCTGTTAGTAGGGATTATATTGCTCTATAATTTCTGATAAACTTACAATAATACCCCGTAAGACCCACAAAACCTCTCAACGACTTCACATTGGCTGGTTTAGGCTATTCAAGCATGGCAGCCACTTTAGTAGGGTCGACCATTACCCTTGCCCTTGTAATAATATGCCCTAAATAATCAATTTCGAACACCCCAAATTTGCACTTAGACAATTTAGCATACAGTTGATTCTATTGTAGCACTTCCAGCACCATTTTCACATGTTCAAGATGTTCATTCCAGCCTTTACTATATACTAGTATGTCGTCAAAAAATTAGTACGAATTTCCTCAAGAATTCCCTAAAAATGTGGTTCATAAGGCCTTGGCAGGTCGATGGGACATTTGTTAAACCAAACGGTATAACAAGTAACTCATAATGTCCCTCGTGCGTTCTAAACAATGCTTTCTCAATACCCTCGAGAACCACTCAAATTTAATGGTGCCCAAACCTCAAATCTAACTTTAAGAAAACTATAGATCCATACAACTCTTCAAGTAACTCATCAATCATTGAAATAAGAAATTTATCCTTAAAAGTCTCTAGGTTGAGAGCCCAATAATTGACGCACATCCTCCAACTTATGTCTGTCTTCCTCATTAATAACATGGGCAACGAAAATGGGTTGGTACTAGGCCGAATGACCCCTATTTCCAACAGCTCTGTCACTATCTTCTCAATTTCTTCTTTTTGATGGTAAGGGTATCTATAAGGTCTAGCTGAAATTGGGGATGTCCCTTATTTTAAAACAATGTTGTGGTCCCTTAAAGGTGGCAGGTCCTTAGGAACATCAAAAATACTTTGGAACTTATTAATGAGCTGCTATAATTCTCTCCTAGCTAGAGTTTTTCCTCATTGTTTTGGCCTTGAGACACACTATCTTAGTTGCCCAATAGGTGTAGAAACATCTATTTTTCCTTGCTTACTAAATTCAAGAGGGATTTATTGTTGCCTTTCAAGCCTAACCCAACCCACACCACTTCTTTGTTGCCAAACACAAGTTTCATATTAGACTTAGAAAAATCCAAAACAATGGGCCCTAATGTCTCCATCCACTTCACCCCCAATACCATATCACAACCACCCAATGTCAAAAGGTAAAAGTAAGGACAAAAAGTAATATCTTGCATGCTGGTTTTGACTAATTGATAGTAGCCTTCACTACCAATTGCTTGCCCATTTGCAACTTTGACCATTAGCTTTTGGTTATATCAATTTCTAGCCTTGCTTTCTTAGTAATCGAAGGATCCAAGAAATTGTGGGTGCTCTCGAAGAACACCAAGATAACCAGATGCTCTTTCCCCACGTTTTCAAGCACCCTTATGGTTCTCGTGTTAGGAGTGCCTGTAATAGCACTAATGGAGATCTCAAATTCCTCTAAAATAATCTGAACCTGCTTTTAAAAGTCAGTGCTCAACTTAGGAACAAGTTCTTTTTGTGGTCAACCATCTTCACATTATCTTGGTCAGCCAACAAGTACACTCTTGAGACTTTGCAAATGTGAGTGGGGTTCTATTTCTCCTCACAGTGGAAACACAACCCCCTCACCATTTCTCATCCATGGAAACTGAGAAAATAGGCTTAGGATTGGAAAATTTTGGGCCCTTGAAACTACGTTCTCCAAATGGAGTAGAAGAGCTTGGCACAAACTTGGATTGTTTGGATACATGGCTGAATGGTTCCATAGGCTTATCAAAACTTGGTTTGACAACTTTGCAAGAGCTGGTTTAGACTAATAGAGTTAAACATATATAGGGGTAAACAAATTTCATCCTTCAAACCACTTAAAAACATGCTCAGTTTGTGATCATCCGAGAGACCCCGAATTCAATTAGAGAGAGCTTCAAATTGGGTTGCATGGTTGGCTAAAGAGGAGGTTTGCTTCAGCCTAGTTAATGCTTCCATTGGATCGTTGTAGGCCGTTGGCCTAAAAGGAACTAACAATGAACTTTTGAAGGTATCCCAACTAGTGAAAGGAGTAGTAGCAGTAGCATTCTAGTACCATACTAATGCCTCACCCTCCATGTGGTAGGAGGCGATTAAATTTTGCTAATTAGGGGCGGTATTATGATAATCAAAATATTGTGTAACTTTAAAAATCAAATTTGATGGGTCATGGCCATTAAAACGGGGAAAATCCAAACAAATTCCTTTTTTATTTCCTCCCCCATTTTAATTTTGATTTGATTTTGTCCATTTTCTACTTGTACTTGTAGGTTTGTATTATTATTTCCCCCATTGTTGTGAGTCGCAACAAGAGAATGTACCATATCAGTGAGCTCATCAAATCTACCATGGACATCATCACATGTGACCCTTGGACCTCCTGCATGTTTTCTACCAGACCATCCACTTCCTTTTACAGGTCTTCTACCTCTTGTTTGGCATGATTTTTCTTAGCCATAGGACCATCAGCTCCAACAATACCACTTGTAAAAGCTCTAAATATATTAATTAAGAACTAGACACCAAAAATATGCTGGATAATACCCAAAAGGTAATTTGTATTGAATTCAAAGATAAATGGATTGTTCGAGGCAATCCTAACATTTTTACACTTTTCTGTAAAAGGGATTGACAATATTCAAGATGATTCATTTATCTCATATACCCGACGCATGCATAACTAAAATAAGGGTTTAACTGTTCTGAGCCAAACAGGGCAAATGAAAATTATAGCACAATGAAAATGCACCAGTTGGTGCTTACCGGTTCCCAAAACAAATGCAATAAGTAACATAAAAACGACATGCATTATAATAAAAAATAAAATGGTGCGCTTCGCCTCTTGCTAAACGACTTCTTTCATCCATAACATTTCAATAAAACTCAGCACTTCACTTCTTCCATATGGTATGTTCCACAACTTCCACAAATGTCGTCATTTCAACATCACTTAAAAATACTTCCAACACATCGAACTTCATTTTGATCAGTTCCTGTCTTCGGTCCCCTTCCAAACACTTAGGGTTCCTTACAATAGATTTATATTTAAACACAGAGTTAACTCATTGATATATTGCCTATCAATCAAGATTATACTAACAATATCATTAGTAGTTCATGAGTAATCATTTATGAGACTGGATTATTTATGTGCATCTGGATTCTCAGAATAAACTGATCCAAATTATAAGGTAATCTTCTCGAATTCTTGGAGTAATGATTTAGCATTCCCAAGAATGCAAAAGATTAACTTTGGAAAGAGTGAAACTTCGGTCCGGATTGAGTGTAAAATGATTTTTCACACCGGCCACTAAAATCACGACACATAAGGATTTTAGAAGGAAGAAGTGTGAATCCACGTACACCCAACCATCTCATTCTTCCTGCGTTCTCTCCTTCTCCTTCCCTCATCTAAAAAAGAAAAAAACCTAACCCATTCCATTTTCTTCCGATCCCTCCCCCATCTACACTCAACAAAAGTTCCGAGAAAATCCTCTCCATTCTTTTCTTCTTCATTCCCCATCCTTCACGCCAACAGAAAACTCAAAAAAAACCTCCAAATCCCTCTTTCCTCCTCTATCCAGAATACAATTAAAAATCCAAACTAGAAAAAACAGACATCTCACAGCCCAGAAATTTGGTTAAAATGTAAAAGTCCAACTTCAAAATGCACACATCTATGGATTCACTATTCAAGAAGCTAGAAAAATCTTCCTCTTTATTGAATGAATCTCAAGATTTGTACAAGAACAACACTCACAAGCATGCACAATTGCCGACTAGCAAGTTTAAGGAACAAATGAATGATCAACAATGAAACAGTAATCCTACTTAATACCCAAAGGGTAATTGTATTGAATTCAAAGATAAAGGGATTGTTCGAGGCAATCCTAACCTCACACTTTTCTATAAAATGGACTGACAATATTCAAGATGATTCTGACATTTTTCCATTTTCCTCATATACGCATGCATAACAGAAATAAGGGTTCAACTATTCTGATCCAAACATAGGACAAATGAAAGTGACAGCATAATGAAAATGCACTAGCAAGTGCTTACCGGTTCCCAAAATAAACACAGGTAATATAAAAATGACATGCATTATGATAATAGATTAAACAGTGCACTTTGCTCTTGCTAAACGACTTCTCTCATCCACAACATTTCAATAAAACTCAGCACTTCACTTTTTTCATATGGTGCATTCCACGACTTCCACAAATGTTGTTGTTTCAACATCACTTAAGAACACTTCTAGAACATCGAACATTACTTTGATCAGTTCCTGTCTTTGGTCCCTCCCAAACACTTAGGGTTCCTTACAATAGATTTTATTTTTAAACACAGAGTTAACTCATTGATATCTTGCCTATCAATCAAGATTATACTAACAATATCATTAGTAGTTCATGAGTAATCATTTATGAGACTGAATTATTTATGTGCATTTGGATTTTCATAATAAACTCATCCAAGTTATAAGGTAATCTTCTCGAATTCTTGGAGTAATGATTTAGCATTCCCAAGAATGCAAAGAATTAACTTTGGAAAGAGTGAAACTTTGGTCCGGATTGAGTGTAAAATTAATTTTCACACCAGCCATTAAAATCATGACACGTAAGGATTTTAGAAGGAAGAAGTGTGAATCCATCAACCATCTCATTCTTCCTGCGTTCTCTCCCTCTCCCTCCCTCATCTAAAAAGAGAAAAAAACCTAACCCATTCCATTTTCTCCCAATCCCTCTCCCATCTGCACTCAACAAAATTCCTGAGAAAACCCTCACCATTCTTTTCTTCTTCCTTCCCCATCCTTCACACCAATGAAAAACTCAACAAAAGCCACCAAGTCCCTCTTTCCTCCGCCCTCCAGAATACAATTAAGAATCTAAACTAGAACAAAGAGACATCTCACAGCCCAAAAATTTGGTTAAAATATAAAAGCCCAACTTGAAAAATGCACACATCCATGGATTCACTATTCAAGTAACTAGAAAAATCTTCCTCTTTATTGAAAGAATCTTAAGATTTGTACAAGAACAACACTCACGAGCATGCACAATTGCCGACTAGCAATTTTAAGGAACAAATGAATGATCAACAACGAAACAATAATCCTGCTTAATACCCAAAGGGTAATTTGTATTGAATTCAAAGATAAAGGGATTGTTTGAGGCAATCCTAATCTCGCACTTTTCTGTAAAATGGACTGATAATATTTAAGATGATTCTAACATTTTCTCCATTTTCCTCATATACCTGACACATGCATAACAGAAATAAGGGTTCAACTATTTTGACCCAAACATAGGATAAAAGAAAGTGACAGCACAATGAAAATACACTAGCAGGTGCTTACCAGTTCCCAAAATAAACACAACAAGTAATATAAAAATGACATGCATTATGATAATAGATTAAACAGTGCGCTTTGTTCTTGCTAAATGACTTCTCGCATCCACAATATTTCAATAAAACTTAGCACTTCACTTCTTTCATATGGTGCGTTCCACGACTTCCACAAACGTTGTTGTTTCAATATCACTTAAGAATACTTCTAGAACATCGAACATTACTTTGATCGGTTCCTATCTTTGGTCCCTCCCAAACACTTAGGGTTCCTTACAATAGATTTTGTATTTAAACATAGAGTTAACTCATTGATATATTTCCTATCAATCAAGATTATTCTAACAATATCATTAGTAGTTCATAAGCAATCATTTATGAGACTGGATTATTTATGTACATCTGGATTCTCAGAATAAACTCATTCAAATTATAAGATAACCTTCTCGGATTCTTGGAGTAATGATTTAGCATTCCTAAGAATGCAAAATATTAACTTTGGAAAGAACGAAGCTTCGGTCCGGATTGAGTGTGAAACGAGTTTTCACACCAGCCAATAAAATAACGACACATAAGGATTTTAGAAGAAAGAAGCATGAATCCACGTACACCCAACCATCTCATTCTTCCTACATTCTCTCCCTCTCCCTCCCTTGTCTAAAAAGAGAAAAAAACCTAACTCATTCCATTTTCTCCCGATCCCTCCCCATCTGCAGCCAACAAAAGCCCCGAGAAAACTCTCTCCATTCTTTTCTTCTTCCTTCCCTATCCTTCATGTCGACGAAAAACTCAAGAAAAACCACCAAGTCCCTCTTTCCTCCTCCCTCCAGAATATAATTAAGAATCCAAACTAGAACAAAGAGATATCTCACAGCCCAAAAATTTGGTTAAAATATAAAAGCTCAACTTGAAAAATGCACACATCCATGCACAACTGAATGAATCTGAATATTTGTACAAGAACAACACTCACGAGCATGCACAATTGCCGTCTAGCAACTTTAAGGAACAAATGAATGATCAACAACGAAACAGTAATCCTACTTAATACCCAAAGGGTAATTTGTATTGAATTCAAAGATAAAGGGATTGTTCGAGGCAATTCTAACCTCACACTTTTCTGTAAAATGGACTGACAATATTCGAGATGATTCTGACATTTTCCCATTTTCCTCATATACCTGACGCATGCATAACAGAAATAAGGGTTCAACTATTCTGACCCAAACTTAGGACAAATGAAAGTGACAACACAATGGAAATGCACCAGCAGGTGCTTACCAGTTCCCAAAATAAATGCAACAAGTAATATAAAAACGACATGCATTATAATAATAGATTAAACCGTGCGCTTCGCTCTTGTTAAATGACTTCTCGCATCCACAACATTTCAATAAAACTCAGCACTTCACTTCTTCCATACAATGCATTCCACGACTTCCACAAACGCTGTCGTTCAACATCACTTAAAAACACTTCTAGAACATCAAACTTCACTTTGATCAAAACTAGGGGTGTTCATCCGGGTTCCGGATTCCCAAATCCGGAACCCGGATTCGAAATTTCCTTAAACATTTTTAAAAAAAAAATTAAAAATGTTAAGAAATATATAAAATTTTAAACCGGGCCGGGTACAACCCGGCCCGGATGAACACCCCTAATCAAAACCTGTCTTTGGTCCCTCCCAAACACTTAGAGTTCCTTACAATAGATTTTGTATTTAAACACAGAGTTAACTCATTGATATATTGCCTATCAATCAAGATCATACTAACAATATCATTAGTAGATCATGAGCAATCATTTATGAGACTGGATTATTTATGGGCATCTGGATTCTATTAATAAACGCATCCAAATTATAAGGTAACATTCTCGAATTCTTGGAGTAAAATGATTTAGCATTCCCAAGAATGCAAAAAGATTAACTTTGGAAAGAGTGAATCTTTGGTCCGGATTGAGTGTGAAACGAGTTTTCACACCAGCCACTAAAATAACAACACACAAGGATTTCAGAAGAAAGAAGCATGAATCCACGTACACCCAACCATCTCATTCTACCTGCATTTTCTCCCTCTCTCCCTCTCCCTCCAACTGAAAAGGGCAAAAAAAAAAACTAACCCATTCCATTTTCTCTCGATCCTTCCCCCATTTGCACTCAAAGAAAGTCTGGAGAGAACCCTTACCATTCTTTTCTTCTCCCTTCCCCATCCTTCATGTCGACGGAAAACTCAAGAAAAACCACCAAGTCTCTCTTTCCTCCCCTCTCTAGAATATAATAATCCAAACTAGAACAAAGAGACATCTCACAACCCAAAAATTTGGTTAAATGTAAAAGCCAAACTTGAAAATTGCACACATTTATGAATTCGCTATTCAAGTAGCTAAAAAAATCTTCCTTTTTATTGAACAAATCTCAAGATTTGTACAAGAACAATACTCACGGGCATGCACAATTGCTGACTAGCAAGTTTAAGGAACAAATGAGTGATCAACAACAAGACAGCATTTTTTGAGTTCCAATGATTATTTATACAATCAGAGTTGTGGAGGTAAAAGATCGTCTATGGTTTCTACTAATGGGCAAGTGAACATAAACCTCTTGAACCTCTTGTTTACAAACATATCCTATGTCTCTTTCTATGGCCCAACGTCGGCATGGAGAGAAAGGAGAGAGTTTTTCTTAAAGCTTTCGTTTAGTGCAGGTGTGTGACGCCCACGAATCCCTCCTGGGATTTAGAAGGACTCGCGACATCAAGACGATCATCTCATGGATCAATCATCCCATCGAATAGTGTTTGAAGAGTGTATGAATCATGCACAAAGTGTACAACAAATATTCGCAGCGGAAAAATAAATAAAAGTCAGTCGTTCTAGTACCAGAGATTCTCAAAAATTACAAATCAATTTAATTCAAATTTCTCCAACAGGAGATTATACAGTCTTTCAAAAGAAAAAGATAAATAACACTGCTTCCGAGATCATAATCTCGACCTTCATCCTATCAACAAATTTCCTTTCCTGTGGAGTCTGTATCTCGGGCCAAATTTCGTTTCTGCAATCACAAACTACGATCCCGTAAAATGGGGACCGTAGGGTGGGCGCGATCCACCAAAGTGAGATGTGAATCCCAGTAAGCAACAGACAACAGACAATATACAACCAATTCATATAACAGAACATCATCAGCATATACAAGTAAACTCAATGGATGCATGTACCATGAATATGAGACTTGCAACATGACTTATGCGCATGCACTTTTATATAAAAACTTCCATAATCCTTGACAGTTTTCGAAACTTTGATTCATATACGTGCTTTTCATAAAAATGCTTTCATATAACTTTGACTTCTTTCATATAGACTGTTTGAACTTCTTTTCAAAATGCTTTTCGTCTTTTATTATCTTAGGCGCCACTTATCATATCATATCATATCATGTCATATCATATCATATACGGCTCGAAAGCCCTTTTCTTTTCGTCATGACCTCTTATTTTGGACACCTCACGATTCCCCTATGCACTGTGTGTTCCTGCTAGTTACCGTAGCACCCAGTGACCGTATCAAACCTAAGTGCTACGTTTCGCGCCCTTTCGCGCTCTTCGTCACTCGGCGATTGATCACTTACCGAGCGACTACAAACTTTTCTGTATCGGTAAGGCCGAAATCAATACTGTCCTGTAGGCACCCACTAGCTTTAGGTGCGACCACACTCCAGACATCTTTTGGAGTCATACATGGTCTGCCAACGGTTTTTTGTCGACCTAGGAGCTTTCACTCGACTTTAATCACTCCTGAGTGAACCAGGAGTTCCACTGGGACACTACCCCATCCCAGCCTTTGGGGTTCTTATAAAACTTTAATTCTTTTCTTTCTTTTAAAACATGCTTGACTCAAAACATGCTTTTCGTGCTCATGCATGGGACATACATGTGACATGTGACTTCTTATGCAAAACATGTAGATCATGAAACATATGAATCATGCATTCACAAATCATATCTCAAGCAAATTAACATATGAACAGACTTCCCTTTCTAATTTATCTTCTATCCAACATGTCATGCATATTCCAATGAAGAGATAGTCAAAACCTTAAGTCACATCGCATCAAACCAACATTGTCTTATAGGAGTTAAGGACGCAACTTATAATGGAGTCAAACCTAACTTTTCTTCTCTTTTTCTCTTTACCAAAACACTCATATTTCCTTAAAATCTTCTCAAAACTTAATAGTTATATCATAACCAATAATTAATCACCACATTTATATTGCCTGTATAGTTATTCTCTTCGACAAATTATCATCATATAATATTTTCTCTAAACCCAAACATTTCTCAATCTATACATCAAGGGAATTTAAGAGTACACATCGATTTTTCATCCAAAGATTCAAGTCATAACCATACATCATATCATGAGATAAAACCTAATGTTTCTCCAAAAAAGTATACCAGGATCGAAACTTATGAACTCCTACAATAAACTTTTCATCGTCTAACATATTAGGTCATTGTTTCAACCCTTAACTGAATTTTACTTAACTGTATATATTAAGTTCCCTCCTCAGATTTTTCATCATATTCTTCCAAATATCTCTTCGATTAAAATCCTAATGTATCACCTTATTAAAACATAGTGAAAAAACAATGGAATCATCCAACCAAACCATTATATCACCGATAATTACTAAAAAGTAACGGAGTCATTCAACCAAATCATTTTATCACCAACAAATACTAAAATACTAGAGTCATCCAACCAAATCATTTTATCGCCAATAATTACTAAAATAACCGAGTCATCCACCAGATCATTTTATCACTAAAAATCACTAAAATAACAGTCATCCAACCAAAACATTATATCATCAACGATTAATGTTCACACAATAATCAATCACAATCATATTAATTCGGGTATTCCTATTTTCCATTAAAAGACCTCAAACTCAGTCAACATACTTCTGAATTATTTACCACAGTCAGCTAACACATCAACAGTCAAAACAGAGGTTAGCACACAATCAAACAGTCAACCAAACATCAAACAAATATCTGTTACTTACAGCGCACAAACGAGCGCCAATCGAACATCACGGCGATCCTTAATCCCTAGCGGTAAGTCGTATACTATTCATCTCCGGGCACGGCAAAGTGACGGGTTGGGCTCGGGTACTCCGTTTGACACCAAATTTAGGGGAATACTCCTTGGAGAATGAGGAATCTCATGGCGGTGGTAGTGAGGCGGTACAACTACCGGAAGACGGCAGATCTGACTCGAATTTTCGGATTTTCCCTTGTACAAGGGAGGTGCGGCCATGGATGAAAAAACTATTTTAAGAGTGTAACAATATAAGGTAGGGGAGCTTTTGGCAGTGGAGGTGAGAGTCACGGTGGCCGGACGGCGGCACGGCCACGGAAAGTTCATTTGGAGACCCATTTTGGTTTTATGGGAGGAGAGAGAAGGTGAGGGCTCCATTGGGGCTGAAATTTCTGGTGGTGAGTTGCCTATGGGTGGCGGATCAAATGGCGGAGGTGGTGTCATGGTACGGTAGCTAATGGCGGAGCTATGGGCGGTGAAAGGTGCGGTGTACTGTATTAAACACCTCTCGGGTTTGGGGCTGTGGTGGTCGACACCACCGGTGGGTTTGGACTCCTCGGAGAGTGGCGGTTCGGGTGGGGCCAGATGTGAGACTTGGAGGGTAGGGGTGGCGCTGCCACGGGCTGAAAACCGAACTGCCCCTCCCACGGTTACTGTAGCACGTGGAAGAGAAAAGAGAGAGGGGAGAGATAAGAGGAAAAGGGAGAGGGGAAAAATGAGGGACTTGATCTTTTCTGCGCTATTTATAGGCTCGATTTTGGGTCTTCAAACGGACAACAGATAAATTTAAAACACTGATTTGAAAGCGTATAACATCAATTTAACTTAAATTTTCAAATTTTCAAATTAATTAAATAAAATTTTATTTCAACTTATTTTATTTCTCAACGTAATATTTTTCATAAATACTTAAAATAATGAAATTTATTTAATTATTTAAAGGAAATAGATCCATATATTTAAATCAGATATTTAAAGCATGTTTAAAATCTCGCAATATTTCAAATAACTAAAATCAAGGTAACAAAAGAATCATGTATAATATAATATTTTTGAAGCTATTCAAAAGCTACCAAACCAAAATAGAATAAACATAATAAGACTTAATGCTTTAATAAATTTAAGATCAATAAATCAGATAATGTCAAATAAAATAAAATCAATACTCATTAATAAAAATACGACAAATCAAACCATATATTATAATAATTAAAACAAAAAACACTGAATATATCATTTCAGATGGAAAGATCAGTAGCAACAATTAATTAAAATAGTTAAAAACACTATCATTCAAGAAACTCACCAAACTTGTATAAATCAATAAAACTAAAATACTAAATCAAAATAACATTGATAACAATTCAAATGATGAAATCCATAATAATCTTTAAATAATTATAAATATTAAAAACGTAAATTTCAAAAATAATTAACCCCAGTCATAAATAAAGTGTACCTGAAATAAAATAAATGAGATATTATTTTAATTTATTAAAATAAATTAAAATGTCCAATGATATAATTTGAGTAAATAAATGTAAAAATTTGAGATCTGGGAGAGGGGTCGGGAGAGAACAAAATGGACTAGGATTTTTTTACTCTTTTCGTTGAGGACGGATGGAAGTGGAAGATGAAGAGAACGCAAGAATAATGAGATGGTTAAATGTATGCGAGTTCACGCTTTTACATTTGGAAATGCTTATGTGTCGTTATGTTAGTAGCTGGTATAAAAATTTCTTTCAAAAGTTTTTCTCCTTTGGAAATGCTAAAAGATTACCTCATTCAAACACACGAGAATTTTAAGAAAGTGTTAAATAAAAGGAGAAATAATTTAATTATGGTAGAATTGGCTTCACGATGATAAGATTTTTTGTTTTATGTAGAGTTAGATATGCCCAGAAATCTTAGATTTCATGCCCAAATGTTTCTAGAAACTACGAGCATCCTCACAAAGATTCAGGAAATCGCACACTAATCACATTTTTCGTTCTTCATTATATTCTTCTAAATCAACAGCTTCTTCTTTTTATTATTATTACCTTTAAATATAAGCACACTGACTGACTTCGAAATATGTTTCATATTCGTTTAATTTGTTGGTACAATGTAATACCCATTTGCCTAACATTGGACCAACTATATATACTTGAAAGCAAAGAAAATCATCAGATACGAGAGCTTGTTGGTGGGGCCAACAAACGATAGTTCTAACGAGTACTCAAGCTAGAGTATTTTCTGTTAAAAAAATATACATATAATAGACTTTACCATTTTTTTAAATCATAAGTTAACAAAACTTACACACCTTAACATTATGTCTAACATTATTATATTTAAAAATATTTAAAAAAAACTTTAAAATATTTTATAAAAATTATACAGCAACAATCAATCAACAATAGCCAGTCGGCCACCACGCGTGGCCGATTTAGCCTCCACGAGTAGCCCAAAGCGGGCAACCCAAAATGGCCCACCATGGGCGGCGTAATCTAATTGCCCTGGTGGCCCTGTTTTCTGGCTATCACAAGATGGCCTATATTGGGCCGCTAGTGATTTCTGGATACCATTGACGACTCCAATTTAGGCTTTTGTGGTGGCCATGTTAGCCACTAGATGATGCAACCATCGCTTGGTGGCTATTTTTAACAAATGTAAGTAAATAATAAATAAATATATATTATATATACGAGAGCTTCTATACATAAGTCCACCCTACATTTTTTAATTTTTAATTTTTTTCAAATTTTTTTGGATTTATTTTTATTAAATAATTGAATTCTTCTACTCATTATCTATATGTCAAATATTTTATAAAAAAAGAAATAAAAAGATAAAAGAAATATATAATATGTAATATGTAGATTTATGTTTAAAATTTCTCATTCATATATATATATATATATATATATATATGAGGAATGCTAGGCTGTAACCCTTAACGGCACACCCTCAATTTTTTTTTAAAAAATAATGGCTGCAATCCTTGTGCGCCTCTTAGCTGTAATACCCAAAAACTGCAGCCAGTACTTTATACACACACACACACACACACACACACACACACACATATATATATATATATATACACACTAATAAAATGTTGCGTGCCTAAGGCACGTATGCCCAGGTCAAAGTAATATTATATTTTATTAAGATAAAAATAAAGAGTCTCGGCACCAGTTTGTATCGAATAATTGTTTTTTATTTTTTTTATTTTTTAGATTTTTTTATACATTTTTTTTGTAATTTTAAATATTTATTAAAAATAAAAAAAAATTAAAATATTATTTGAAAATACTTTCTTAACAATTAAGTGAAAATTTTTTTTTTTTAAATCCCATTTGGGAGATGGATTCGGGAGATGTCCTTCGGGACATAAAGCATTTCCAAAAAATAAAATAAAAAATATAAATTTATTAAACACATAACAAATATGACTCATGTAATTTGGAAAACTAAATTAGTGATGTGGAACTTCAGACCATTTTAATGCTTATTGCAAATGTCGGTTTGAAAATATTTTACTATTCCCTGTATTATTATCTTATGATCACTCATATTAATTAATTTACTCGGTGTGACTCAATATATATTTTAAAATTTATGTTTTCATTTATATAAAATTAAAGTTGATTTAGTTTGAGATATATCAATGAGAATAAATGCTTTAACTAAAAGTACTTTATAAAATAAGTTTATAAGTTAAAGTGACTTATGTGGTATATTAGATTATAAAGTTACTCTTATATATAATAACTTATTTTAATAAAAAAAAATCTTCTTTGTAAGGTAATATATTTTGTTTTCATTTAATTTTTTTAATATAATGATTTTCTGTTTTATATAAGAATAGGCATAAATAAATAAAATACTACCTCTTCTATGATTTATTCAATTAATCAGCATATTAACCAATTCTGTAAATATTGCTCTTTCAATAAGAACAATACAACAAAATTTTCATTAAAAAAAATTACAAATAATAATAGCTACATCAAATTTTTGGGTGATATTCTTGGCTTTCTGTAGCCTATAATTGAATATTTTGTCAATTAAAATAATATAGATAATGAAAATAAGAACAACTAAAATAATTGGTGAAGGGTAATGCAAAAAAAGTATCACTCGAGCATAAATTACGTCTAATAATCATCACTATAGCAAGTAAAAGCATTTTTAGTAGTCATAATTCTCCTCTGATCAAAATGATTGACCTTTCTTGATATTTACTTCATCGTAATAAAATTTACAGCATAAAAATTTGCCAAAAATGCTGAGGAATGTAAATTACGTTGCTTCATTTGTTAGAGCTTCCAAAATTGTTTTTTTTTTATTATATATATTCATTTCTTTATTATGAATTTATTTATAAAATTATTTGTTTTCCATATTTTAAATTTTAAAAGGTAGGAATGAAAATTAAATTTTGTCTCTGCATTTTTGTTTGAAAATATTATTTTAGTGTTTTCTATTCTAATTTTCTATAACTTTATGAAGAACCATAAAAAGATTCTATTAATATTAATAGTATTAATAACTTTTACTAAGTAACAATATATTAAATATATTAATTAGTTCACTAAATATGTAGATATATTGATATTATTAATAAAAACGTGCTTCCTTCTTTGAAAAAAGTATGCCCCTTGCACATAGTACCTAATCATTTAAAAAAAAAAATAGCCTAATTTAGTAAACCTTCAAAAATCTAACTCTAGAATCAGCTAAAGAGTATAAGTAGGTGTCGAAAATACACATTAATATACTATATATTCTGTATAAATTTACTTGTATTATTTAAATAAAAAATTACATCTAACATAATTTTATATAAATTGTATCATTTTATTAAAACATATTATTATGAAAATAGAAGAATAAACTCATGTGAGCCCAAAATAAAGATAAACTTAGTAGTATTCAATATAAAAATTATTGCATGCTATTAGTAAAATCCAATCTTAATTTAATACTTAATAACATAATAAAATTGCTAAGCTAAAATATTTAGTTTAAAATTAAGTCCAACTTAATTGTTAAATCCGACATAAAATATAAGACTATATATAAAAGTAGCCGAGCCCAACAAAAAATAACATGAATTTTGTACCCAATAAAACATAAAGTCCATCAAAAAGCTGAAGCTCACGTAAAACTGTTCAATATACATCTATTATGGCATAATTGTAGTTAAACCTAAGATTTCATCCCTTTAGACCGTTAAGTTACTGACATAAAAGCTCACTCTGTGTTTTTCATTTCAAAATCTCATGAAAAATGATATACACATAATATAATTGTATAATATATATCATAATTATATATTAAATGAGAGATAATATTTTACAAAATTATCTTTCATTTAAGATTTGTTGTAAAATATATCCTATAATTGTGTTGTATGTATATCACTTTCCAAACCTAATACATATGAGAAATGAGGTCTACGATAAGAAAACTCTAGACTTTCCAAAGGAACGATGGAATTGTGTAATAGTACGAACAGTAGCACATGGCTAAGGTGTGATGGAGATATGACGGCTTCTCATGAACTTTATTCCTCATAGAAAAGATAGTTTTTTTTTATCTTCTTGAGATATGAGTGATTTTTTTTTTTCATATTTAGATTTGCATGTAAAATTCTTAGAATATTTTGTTATTTTCTTGTTCAAATCTTGTATGTGAGTATAATTCTTTTCTTAATCTTAGAAATTTTTAACAAATTTTGTTTATATTTGAGTGTTCTTATTTTAGGAATTGTCTCAAAATATTTGTGTTATTAAGTTGTATATTTATTTTTTCTACACTTTATTTTGTTAACTGTAAATGGGTATATTTTGTGCCTTATTTGCATTGTGTAATTTTTGTTATCTATATATGTTATTTTCATTCGATACACGTATGCATGTCAATTGCGTAGAAACCAACCAACGAGAAATGAGAAGCAAATTCGGTCATCAAATGAATCGAGCAAACCACATTGAGGGGCACAACCGTAAGTACACTCAGGGGTACAAGTGGAATACAAATGTTAAACAAAAAACAAATTGAATAGACCAAAAAGGCAATTTTGCCAGATGAAATATAGAATGATATATAATGTGGGTAATTCAACCCATAAGACTTTTAAGGTGTTTGATTGAATTTTTAATGGTAATAAGCATAAGGATAGGTAAGAAATCTCAAGAAAATTATTTTTGAGGAAATTTATAAAAATAGGGGTTAACATGTAATTTTAATAAAGTTTAGGAGCTCAAATGCAATAATAAAAGGTCTATGGTGAACCGAAATGAGATAGAAAAGTTATGGTAAAACTAAACCTTCTATAAATTTTAAGGTTTAAAAAGTATTTCAAATCTATATTGCACGCTAATAATTTCGATAGTGACTCCCTTTAACCGAGGTGTGCATCAGCTAATCGAGCAATCCTCGCGCAGAAGAACCCTTGAGAGGTGGCCATGGCTACACAAAATCCTGGTAACAAAATTCATTCCTTATATATAGTCTTTTGCGTAGGAACGCTTCTGTGTATTCGTGAGATTCATTTCTTGGCGTTTTAGCTATGATTAAGTATGACCATTAGCAAACCATAGCAGATGCACTTCTTTAAATGATGAAGCATGTATTTTATATGATAGCCAAGATCGTAACCAACGGCTTTCATTCTAGATCTTGTAATATGGTAAAACGCAGATATTCGTGCTTAGTTATGAGTGATGGTCTCTGAGCCTTATACAAATTTCCATCGATTGAGTCAGATGTGGGTTCTATGAGAGCCGACAAACAAGCTACTTTATTTTAGAGAACCTTTAACATTTTGCGAATTGGATTTCTGATCTTTCACTGTTGGAATAACATGTATGTTTGCTAGATTCGGCCTTGGGAGGTTCAATGTATGTTTACCAAGAGGTTTAAAGATAATTATATAGTGCAAAACAGAAATTATGGTGCTCAGCTTGGTTTATAAGTTGGTCATTTTAGCTAAAATTTTGTTTATCTTTAGTCTTTTTCTGAGGTGTTAGAAGAAATATTTTAGATTTATGAGCAACATTCGGTATGTTAATACATTTTTTGGTTCTTGAAATTGAGCCTAAATGACTGTTGATGAATGAAACAGACATTTTTCTGATATTAGAATAACGGCGTGAGCTTTATCCTTCTTCTTCCAAAACAAGTTGTGTTACTATTTCAAGTTCGTCAGAATCTGAATTGATAAGTGTCATTTTGTAGAAAAGAGAACGATCTTTTGAGAGAAAATAAAAAGAAGATGTTTCAAATAGACACTTGAGTTGAAGTGAATGAAATTGTTGAGGAAATGTTGTCTTTTATAATAGAAAAATATGATCGTTAAAAATATAACCGTTAAACAATATAACTATTGAAGAAATATAATCGTTAGAAAAATAAAACTGTTTAAAAAAATGATCGTTAAAAAAATAACCGTTAGAGAAATATAACCGATAAAAAAAAATAACCGTTAGAGAAATATAACCATTAGAGAAATATATCCGTTAGGAATAATTAAAACGTTAGAAAACTAATATAGATTTTATAATAACAAACCAATATTCAAATTACAAATAGAATTAAAATAAATGAAAATTTGAAAACTGATATTTTAATATAATAACTGTTAATTTGTTGAGTCTGTTATTTGGTATAATAAAAAGTGGCTAACTAAAATTTGTAAAAGTAGAATTTCAAGCCAAAATTTGGCTAAACAATAGCTAGGCTATTGTGAATATTCTAAGAGCACTTTCAATAGATTATTCAAAGTTAAAGGATAATTTTAACTAATGTGAGAAGAATTTAACTTTAACTATTCCAATCCCTAAGAGACCCAATGGAGTAGCTAAATTATCTTTTACTTTAAAATCTAAAGAAAATATGTCCAAAAGCAACTCTAATGAAGTAGTTAAAATAAATTTTTTTTGAAGGGATGAATAGTATCCTGCTATATATAGCGGGACATTGTTTCATCCTTCAAAATATTTTATATTATTTTACAAGTTTCCCAATATCGAAGTCTTGCTTTGTTTCATTCTCTCTATTTGCACTTTGAGCCCCTGGACATTTCCTGTTGCTTTGCGCCTCTTTCATCACTTTGCATGAAATCAACTCCATTGCGAAGGAGTCTCTCTCTCAAGTTTCTTGGCATCATCGCGGAAGCAGCTAGGTTGTCAACCTTTAAAGACAAAACAAAGGTTCGTTTTCTGGCTTTCTATTTAGAATTCTGAATTAGGGTTATGCATTTAGTGTTATTCTTGACATCTCTAACTAGGTTTTTAAGATTCTTGACATCTTGATATAGAACTTTCTTTCTGACTTTCGAACAGATATAAAATTTTGAGCTTAATGTTTGTAAATGGATTTGTTTAGGTTAATTATGATTTATCTACATGTGATTTTAATTTAATTTATTTGTTCTTGGACTCTTTGAGCTTAGCTTGTGATTTTTTTTCTTTCATTCTTTTGGTCAATGTAAATTAGTCTTCCATTTTTAAAAGAATTTGCTTCATTTTCTTTGAGAGATAATATCATTCCTTGTCAGTTTATCGGATGTAGCCTTGTTCAATTTGGTGAAGTCATTAAGATTATTTTACATAGGAGAGGGGGATAGCTTTGAGTTAGTGGAGAGAATCAATTAAAGAAGTGGTAGCTTTGAGTGTGAGAAGTCATTAAGATTGTAGAGAAGAGAGGGATAGCCTTGAGTTAGTGGAGAGAATCGATTAAAGAAGTGATTTTTTGGGTTGGTTTTTATTTCTCTTCTTTTCTCTTTGCTTTTGTGGCTCTGCTTTGTCTTCTTGTTGAGGATTAGGAAGCGTTAATTTTGATAGGGTCTTTAAAAAGTCAGATTTCTAGGTTGGTGTGGTGCTGTAAAAAAAAAGAAAACAAGAGGTCAAAAACTATGTGTATTAGGATTACAATTTACAACTGTAATATGCTCTTTTAACAAGATCATTCATGCTTGTTTAATTTGTATATATTTCATATAATTTTGTTTCTTTTATCCTGTGGAATGGCATCTATAAATTTCTGCCTTGACTATTTCATATAATGCTATTTCATATTTCATATAGATTTCTACCTTGACTATTTATGCAATGGCATCTAGTCATGTGGAGGTTCAGCTTCCTGTGTGCGGCCTTCTTGTTTGTGATTATGCTTCTAATATTAGATTAAGTTGTTCTATTTGATCAAACCCTATGTTGTATTCTCATATTCAAAGTCTTCTTCCAAATTATTGTATCCCTTCCTCCATTTCTTTCATGATTTAGAATATGCAATATTTTAAACAACTGGTCCTTCGAACATCGAGCTAGCTACATTCTATATCTTATAAATGTGCTCAACATTCCACTTCTTTCACTGTTGGACTATTCTTAGGCACAATCCAAAATAGAAAGAGATTCTTGTGGATGAGGGGAAAGTGAAACCTAAGAGAAGATCAATTAACCCAAATGCTCATGTGCTAGAGTTTACAAACTTAGATGAAGACACCATCACTCCAACTATAAATGTGGATGTTGAGAGACTCATTGGTAACAAGGCTGAAAAGAAGCGGGGGCGGCAAGATAGTACCTCTTCCAAACCACTCGGTGATTGATATGAGAGAGGAGAAGAAAAAGACAAATACTAAGAAAGAAGGTGATAGAGAAGAGTTTCTACGCCTTAAAAAAGAGAGGATAGTAGCAGATTAACAAAGAGAAGAGAAAGAAATTATGAGGATGGACATCTCAAGTTTACCTCCAACCCAGCGAGAGTATTGGAGTAGCTTCCAATTGGAAATATTGGAGAAGCGAACCTCTACATAGCCATGACTGGGTGGTGTATGGGCTGCTGGGCTGCGTGTCATTATTTTTTGAAAGGTAATAATGCCTCTTTTAATAGTTCTTTTGTAAAGAGTATAGCACAACCAAATTATTTTTTTGAGAACACTGCCACAAATAGGAAGGAATGGTTGCAGCCAATGGTAGTATAGGATATTATTTTGTTTAATAGTTCACAACACACTTAACAAACTAAACTAATGTAATAGTTGTAATGTGTTCTCTTTTGGGAAAACTATGATGATGGCATAGAAGAAGTGTTCTAACCAGTGGAAAGAAGTAGTAATCTTTTTGCTACTCTGTTTTTTTAATGTTAAAGAAGTGGGAATAAGTGTTTTTTGTTTTTATGTAATCTTTTTCCAGCCCTGTTCTAGGCCCTGTTCCAGCCCTGTTCTAACCATTAATGAAATTTATTAGCATGAATGAATATTCTTGGAATTGATTTCACCAAAAGCAATGAATAGACAGGTTTGTTGAAGTACAGGAAACACTTGTTGATATCTTTTTTGCTGATATATTTTTTCTAGGCCATCTATTGCAGCTTCTCTCTTGTTTGGATTTACATGGCTATAATGGCTGAGTCAAGGTAGCTATAATGAGTAGATATAGGTTTTTGCTTGACCTATGTAGTTTTGAAATAACTTTGAAATTTGTTTACTTCTTCTTTACAAAAGCCTTATGATGTTGTTGGCTGATAGAAAAAGAATACATGATGAGCATTTATCTATTTTGGTGGCACAAAATGGGAACCACAATTCAAAATGAGACAATTTAAAATACAACATAAATATAGTGAAATTAAGGAAATTACGGTTACATCTTGTACAAAATAAGAACATAACATTAGGCTAAACATAGTGAAAACAAAAAGAAAAGTACTTGAAATTGACTATATATTTGTCATAGATGTTCAATAAGATCCTTTTAGAGCTAGGAATGCAGTCCTCGATCTCGAATGTGATGACGACATTGAATGAAGTTTACAAATTCATTTGTATGCTCATGGGATATTGGCTTGAATGATATTTCTTTGTTTTGCTCATAAACAAAATCTTCAATTTGAAGATATGAATGATGCTCATTTTCTACGATCATATTATGCAAAATTATGCATGCCATCATAATCTCCTTTAGCGTTTGTCGATCATAAAATTGTGCAAGGTCGCATACAATTGAAAATCGAGTTTGAAGCATTCTAAATGCCCGTTCTACATCTTTTATTGTAGATTCTTGAGCTGCAGCAAAATATTTTTTCTTATGGCCTTGTGGAGTATGAATTGTCTTGACAAATGTCGACCACGAAGGATATATAACATCAGCAATATAATATCTCATTGAGTAGTCATTTTCATTTATTGAGTAGTTGACATTCGGAGCATGTCTTTCAACGAGCTATTTCGAAATAGAAGAATGTTCTAGGACATTAATATCATTATGAGAGTCTGGTAATCCGAAAAATGCATGCCATATCCAAAGGTCAAATGACGTTGCGGCTTCCAAAATTATTGTTGGTTCATGAATGTGACCACAATACATTCATTTCCATGCACTTAGACAAATTTTCAATTTTCAATACATGTAATCAATGCTCCCTAACATCCTAAGAAACCTACGACTTTCCCTAATTGCGAGCAATCTAGCAATATCTTTGTCGTTTGGTGATCTCAAATACTCGTTGGAGATGATGATAATGACAGCCTTAACAAACTTCTTCAAACACTCGATTGCTGTATTTTCTACAATCCATAAATATTCATCTACAAAATCACCAGATACTCCATAAGCTAATATTCTCATTGTAGTGGGTATTTTTTTGAAGGGAGGAATGACAAGTCTTCTAGCAACAACATCTCTTCTTTGGATGAAGTATGGTTTGTATGCTTCGACTGCAGCTTAAAAATGCAAGAAAAGAAAAGGTTGCATTCGAAACCTCCTACGAAAGATATGCAAAGGATATGAGGGTGATTCAGCAAAATAATATGAGAAAATGTGTTGATGGCCTTCAAACGAATTTCTTTGAATAAATATACGATGTGGAATAGAATCATGACGTGATATCGAGCCTCTTTCGTTATCCAAATGTTCTTCTTCCATAGTAAGTGTTAGAGTTAACTGCAACTTCTCGTCAGATGACGAAGAGTCAAACATTTCAAAGACAAGATCCATATGAACTATATAAGAAGAAGAACTTGAATAATTTTGTAATGAAATAGAAATTGAGGTATTGGTGTGAGTTATGAAGAAATGTGTTATTTATCGTTGAAGTTTTGAGAAAAGCAAAAGTACATCAAGGCCCAATAGCCATCGCGCCCACGAACCAAAAGCTCTCTATTTTAGTCAGTCCATCTGGAAGGGCTTGCTTGTCCATCAGCCCAATTTCCTACTAGTGCAATGGCCCATGCTCTATCAATCCAACCAACAACATGAATGCTCATGTGCAACTTGCGGAGCCCATTCTTCCTGAAGATGCAGACAAGAGTACCCTAGAGATTAGCCTGATCCATCAGCAAGCCCACTCTGATTAGGTCATTACAAAGAAGTGAGAAATCCTTCCCAACGATAACTCCACCTGCATGTCATCAGTAAAGAAGACCTTTCAAGCCATCTCTACAATCATGGATGCACCCACCAGCACTATTGCGCCCACTGAGACTTAATCTACAGAAAACCAAAAGGATGACCATGAAATGCCAATCCTTCAGATGATCAAAATGGAGAACAAATCAAAGAAGAATTTGCTGCACTCCAACAAAAAGAGTAGATTCAAGCCATACCAAAGGGTTGAACGTGTGTATCCGGGTACTGACCTCAATCCAACAACTTCAGTGGCAAGGTCTGAACTGCCACCAAAGTCACCATGAGGATACACTCTTGAGATTGTCAGCGACTTGCCCATACTCGTGCAATTCGGTCTCTTAAGGCTAATATTCAAAAGTTTAATCATTGTTGACTCCAAAGTTTCAAGTTTCATATAAGTATATATCTACCTATAGATTTTGATAATAACAAATAAATCCAAGTTTTAAACTCAAATTATCTACACAATGGAGCCAAACATATCAACAAATCAAACATGGCAACAAAAGGAACAAGTCTACAAAATAAAGCTTCCAGAGTAATTTTATACATCTTTTGATTAAATCTGAAATTAGATTAAGACACAAAATTAATCTTTTCTCATAAAGTATCAAATTGAATTTTTCACATATGCATGACTTTATTAAAAGTTTTAGTTTTAAAAATTATATTTTTCACATGTGCATGAAATCATTAAAAATTTTATTTTTGAAAATTGTATTTTTCACATATATATGATACCATTAAAAATTTAAATTTGAAAATTTGAAAGATGATTGATTATCATTTTTGACATGTGCATATTTTATTTGAAAATTTTGAAAAGTGATTGATGCACTTTTGATATGTAAAAGAAAGATGATTTAGTTTGAAAATTTTGAAAAGTGGTTAATACTCTTTTGGCATATTTAAAAGAAAAATGATTTGGTTTAAAAAATAAATTATTCTTATTTTTTATATGCAAAGAGTAAAATATTAGATTTGAATATTTTGAAAAATGAATGAGATTATCTTTAACAATTGCAAAAAGGAGAAACTTTAATTTGAAAATTTTGAAAAGTGAGTAGTGCTCTTTTTTGACATATGAATATTTTTAAATTTGTAGGTGAAATCTCATATGCCAATAAATAACTCAATTGAGATCTTCAAAAATACAATAAAAGCTTACATACATCAATTGCTCGTTTTGCAATATTCATTCAAAATTTTCAATCGTTTTATATTTTTAAGTATTGAGCCTTAATGCTTGTTCATTTTGAGAGATATATAGTTTGTGCTATATTGTTCTTATTTCACTTATTGACAATTGTATTATGATAATCTATCTATTATTAGCTCTTATATCAGTAAAAATGTGTGTATAACCGTTGTGTGTATAAAAGTTATTCTACATAAAGAATATTTGAATTACCACATGTGAGGTGGTTGTAAGTGTAGAATGTGCTCTATACAGATTATTTGTAGCAGTATTACTCAAATGTGTAATAAGTTTTTATCTCTACCTAAAGGAAGTTAACTAGTGAATTTGAAAATTCTCAAGGGGTAAATTGAGATAAGGACGTAGGCAGTGAGATTGAATCTTGTTAAAATACTAAGTTTGATTCACTCTTACCCTTACTGTTTATATTTTCTGTTGCTTCATATTTTACATTATGTATTCGGTTTATAATTATCAAATTTTTTAATACAATCCAATTCACTCCCTCTCTTGTATTAGTCATCTGGCAACAATTTTTTAATACAACCTTAGGCTCTTTTATGAGATTAAATATTTGTTGAGTCAAGATCTTATGGCTAATATTACAGTTATCTTTGGTGAAGGTCAATCTAGTAATCGGCCTCTACTATTATATAGAGACAATTATACATTATGGAAAACTAGAATGAGAATATTTCTTTAGATTCAAGATTGTGAAATTTGAAAATAAATTGTAAATGGATCTTATATCCCAACAAAAATTGTTAATGGAGTAAAGTTCAAAAAAGAAAAATAAGAGTTTGATCGTGAAAACGATAGACTTTTTATAGTGAATTTAACAGCTATGAATTTCCTATATAATACTCTCAATGAAATAAGTTCAATAGAATATTGACTTGTAAGACAGCAAATGAATTTTGGGACAATTTGAAAGTAACTTAAGAAGGAACTTTGCAAGTTAAAAAATCAAAATTTTATATTCTTACTCATGAATATGAAATGTTATGAAATGTTTAAAATAACTGATAATGAATACATTACTTCTATGTACACTTGTTTTATTAACATTATAAAAAGTTTGAGATCTCTTGGTAAGGTTATTCCAACTTGGAAATAGTGAAAAAAAATTCTAACTATCTGCCAAAATGTTGGGAATCAAAAGTGATGGTGATTTTTGAAGTTAAAGATTTTAAGAAACTTGAAGTAAATAAACTTATCGGGTCATTTACCACCCATGAGTGCACATTGAAAAGAGGAGAATAAGAAGGAAAACAAAAGAAGATATTGGCACTTAAAGTTATTCCTTATGAAAGTGAAAGCGATGTAGGCAAGGAAACTAGTGATAAAAACGAAGAAGTTGCAAAGATTATAAGGAGATGTATTAGCCAGGTGTAGATGCCGAAACTGTTTTTATTTCTAATATTACATAAGTAATGTAATTAGTCCTTTAGTCACTCGGATCGGCCTAATATTCCATGGATACTAAACCTAGTATATTTCCCAGTCAGAAGGGAGAAAAGGGATCAATTTTGGAGTCTACTTCAAACTATAACGAGCACTTTCTCTGGTCCCATACTAGCCTTGAGAGATTTCAATAGTGTGACATATCGAAAAGAAAAGCTTGGAAGACGAGCTGTTACTAGCTCTTCTAAACCCATTGGCTTTCATCTCTTCATAGAAAATAATGCTTACTTGGATATGGGATTCTCGAGTCCTAGATTCACATGGACTAACAGTCATGTTGGCTTGGATAGAATTTGGGAAAGACTGGACCAAGGTTGAGCCAACCCCCAACTAGAACAATCTATTTATTTGTGCAAAAATCACAAATTTACCAAGATTAACCTCTGATCACTCCCCATCCTTTTAGACACTCCCAACTCTAATCGCTCACCTCGTAGCTTCAAATTTGAAGAGTTTTAAACTCGAGATCCTTCTAGTACAGTGGTGATAGGTAAATCATGGGAATCATCTATTCAAGGTTCAACTTCCTTCATCTTTTGTCAAAAATTAAAGGCCACAAAGACATCACTCACAACCTGGAATAAACAAGTCTTTAAAAACATTTAGTAGAGCATTCAAAAGCTCATAGTAGTTCTCAATTCAATCCAAAGCCAATCTATAGAAAATTCACCATCAAATCTAGAAGAAAACCTCCAAGAGTGCCTAAATGAACAACTCATAAGAGATGAATCCCTTTGGAGACAAAAGTCTAGGAATACTTGGCTCACAGCCATAGATTTGAACACAAAATACTTTCATACTTCTACTCTTATAAAATGTAAAAGAACAACATTGTGACTATCAAAATTGGAAGAAATAACGGGTGTTTGGATCCTTCCATCATCAAAACCATGTTCATTGACCACTTTAAGTAAATTTACACCTCATCCGATTCAAATCCCTCTGATGAACTTGAAGCTCTATTTCCCACAAAATTTCTGACTAGGACAACTTTTTTCTCTGTGCCATACAACAGATTAGGAAATCTAAGAAACAGTGCACCAAATCCTTTCCACCAAAGCCCTTGGCTTGGATGGCTTCACGGGCATTTTCTTCAAAATCTAATGGGATATCATAGAGACTAATCTAATTTCTACCATTAAAAACTTTTTTCTCCATGGTAAGCTTCTCAAGGATTTTAATCACACCAATATTGCATTGGTTCCCAAAACTGATGCTCTAACTGTGCACCACCACATTAGACCCATTACTCTCTCCAATGTGAGCTACAAGATCATTGTCAAGATCCTTGCTAATAGACTCAAAGCAGTTCTACATGGCATTATCTCCCCCTTTCAAACTGCTTTTGTACTAGGTAGATTCATCTATGAGAACAAAGTCATGGCCTAGGAGATTTTTCATCTCATGAAAAAGAAAATAGGTTATAAAGGTTTATTAACTGCCAGAATTGATAGGGAGAAAGCCTTTGACTTTATGGAATGGAGATTTACCTGTCATATATTCAAAGCCTTAGGTTTTAGGCCAATCTAGATCAATTGGATTAAGGAATGTCTCTCAATAGTCTTATACTTCTTAATTTTTAATGGATCTCCCTTAGGTTTTATTGTTCCTTCCTGAGGAATCCGTCAAGGAGATCTCTTATCACAATTCCTGTTCATACTAGGAAGTGAGGTACTTTCTCTTTTAATTTCCAAGTTGAACCTTTGGATCACATTAATGGTATTTAGATATCTAATCGTAGCCCCCTAATCAACCATCTTCTTTTTGCAAATGAGTTGATCCTCTTTGGCAGTACCACTATCCAAATAGCACAAAGCCTTCATCCACAACCTGGATACTTATTGTTCTTAGTCAGGTCAATCAACCACCTCAAATCTTCAACACATTTCAGCATTAACACCTCGCCAAGTAAAAGATTGGAATTAAATAATATTCTTCAGCTCAAAAATTTCCCCCTAAGTTTCGATACTTAGGTTTCCTCGTTTTTATGGGAGAAGAAAAAAAGATCTTTTTAGTAACATCCTCGAGAAAATTCGACAAAGACTTCAAAGCTGTTGCTAGCTCCCTTTTTTAGCCCCATAAAAATGTGCCATCATACTCTCAATATCTAAGCATAACTTATGGGATAGTTTGAAGAAACTCATAGCATGGAAGGGTATAAATAGGGCTACTAATTTTAGAAATACCTCTTTGCCACCTTGTGAAAGTAAATTTACTTTTTAGCTTCGGAGTTTCAGCCATACCCTATGTTTAATATTAGAAAAAAAAAAAGACATTTTTGACTTCCCAACCTTAGGAGTTAAGCCTAGGTAATTATCATATCGTTGGACTTGTGCAGAACCCCATAGATTCGTGATAAAGGATTTCATAGCTTCATCAATATTCCTACTGAAAATCCTAGATGTTTTGCCCTGGTTTAGCAATTGAAATGTTGCCTCTTCATAAAGCTTTAATAAACTGAGCAATCTGTAGTTTGATTCAACATTTGTAGTACAAAATATTAAGCTATCATCCACAAATAAAAGGTGATTCAGAGATGGGGCACCTCGACACACTTTAATACTAGGAAGAATCTGAATTACAGTAGTATGATTAAGTAAACCAATCAATTCTTCAGTGCATAACAAAAACAAATAAGGAGATATGAGATTTTCTTGTCTCAAACCTCTCAAGGGAATGATGTGACCAGTAGGCTAGCCATTTATGAGCATTGAAAATGAAGCACTTTGAACACAAAGTATTATAAGATCAATCATTTTTGCAGGGAACCCAAACTTAGTCATAATTATTTGTAGAAATGACCATTCAACTCTATAATATGCTTTGCTCATATCAAATTTGAGTCACATAAAACCTTTTTTTCCCTTTCTTTTTTCTTCTTAAAAAGTGCACAATTTCATAGGCGACAAGGATATTATTTGTTATCAAACAACCAGGGACAAAAGCTAATTTAGTTTATGAAATAATGTTAGGTAGTACTTTCTTGATTCTAGTAGTAATGACTTTTGAAATTAACTTATAAATTGTCTTACACAAGCTCATAGGTCTAAAATCATTGATCGTGATAGGATACTTCTTTTTAGGAACCATGGTGATGGAAGTATGGTTAACATTTTGAGGGAATTGACCAGGGTTAAGAGCTTTGAGGACTACTACAGTCATTGAGTTTCCAATTTCAGGCCAAAACTTTTGGAAAAATAATGGAGGCATACCATCAGGACCAAGTGCTTTTGAAGGGTGCATATCCTTCAATGCTTGAATGACTTCATCTTTTCTATAGACACTAGTAAGATCAGCTTGCATCTCCATGGTGTTTTTGGAGCAATAAGGTCTAGGATAGGAGTCATATGTATGGGGCCTGCACTAGAAAATAAGTTGGAAAAATGATTAATAATAAGATCAACACACTGCTCCCCCTTTTGCCAGAAACCTACTTCATCTTTCAGTTTAGTGATGCTATTCTTTTTCAGCCTTTGAGAAGCTTTAGTATGGAAAAATCTTGTGTTTTGATCCTCTTCAGTTAACCAGTTAACTTTAGATTTCTACATCCACATTATTTCTTTTCTTCCAAGCCATTTTTGGACTTCATCATTTGCTACTATCAATTCCTCTGGTTTGAAATCAATAGGGGGTGCTGCTTCTGTAAATCCTGAAGTATCTTCCTAGCATTCCATAAATTAGTTTGAACTTGTCCAAAATCTGTCTTGTTACATAGTTGGAGCTTCTCACTACAGTAGGAAAGGTTTGACGTTATTCCTTACAGATGAGACTGATCATTATGCAAGTTCCAGGAATTTTGTATAATCTATGAACATTTATTCTCCCTAAGCCACATTTTCTCAAATATGAAAGGTCTTGCTTTTCTTACTCAAATTGGTGAGCCCAAAACATCTAACCATACTGGGAAATGATTCGAATAAGAACATGAACCATGGAAAACACTTGCTCTATGAAACAGATTACACCAACTAAAATTGCCAATAAACTTATCCAATCTTTCAAATTCCACATCTAAGGGGTCTCTCTTGTTAAACCACGTATAGTTAGGGCCTTGAAATCCAAGATCTTTAAGTGCATAGTCCATAAGAACATCACGAAAAGCTTGCATCTGTTGCTCAGGTCTGTCTCATCTCCCCCCCCCCCCCTTTTAACTTCTCCTCACTTGTCAATATCTCATTAAACTCACAAAAAAGGAGCCAATGAACAAAATGGCCTCTATTTTGTGATCTGATCAAATTCCATGTTGATTCTCTTTGTACCACTTCAAGATCTCCATAAATTCTTGTAAGAAACCACTTGTGGTATTCATCAGTAATACTTGCATCAATATGAGGGGCAGATTATCTTAGGATTTCTAAGGTCATATCATTGTTCCACATTAGGACCAAGCCACCACTTCGACCCCTAGCACTTACTGTTGAACAATTTGCACACTTTAGCCGTACATAATAAATTACCATCTTAGCAGCTCTAAGTTTTGTTTCTTGAAGAAACAAAGCTGTGAGATCTTCTATTTTTACTAAGTCAGTGAGAGCTCGAATACATCGAGGGTTCCCAAATTTTTGGGTATTCTAGCTTAGTAACTTCATGGAGATCGGTGGGCTGATCATTAGCCATCACCGATTACAATTTCCATAAAAAAGTAGCATGCACTGCAAGTTTTTGTTTTGATTTTAGTCATTCCGAGGCCTTAGATGCCAGCCTAATTCCAAGAGAAGCAGTTGCTCGTTTGCCTCTAAGTGGAAGTTTGGTTCGATTAATTATAGAGGCCATTGTTGCAAAATCTTAATCCCCTTTACTATACTCTATACAACCATGGTTCACACTTGGCACGAAATCTAATGTCTTCCCTTTATGGCTAGAGCAAAAAGCGTCATGCATAGGAAGTGAAGTCCTCCCCTCTACCTAAAAGTTCACTGGGACATCTATCAAACACTCATCATTCAAGCTTCTATGGGGAGAAGCAATGGCATCATCAAAAGTAGTTAACATTAGATTAGTCCCACAAATAACTAAAAATAAATGTCATTCAGAGTCAGAAGTAATAGCCATTTGCCTAGATGGCAATGCCTCCGAATTATGCTCAACAGTTACAGTTTGTCTAGTAACTATTGTCTAACAGTTGAACCTAGACTCACCAAAACCTTGGCCTGGGGATTCATCAATGAACTACTCTTCTCTACATGATCATGAAAATGACTTTGATAAGGATTGCCATCACTTAAGTACCCCTCAGCATGCATCCATGGCTTGTAAAAGAAGTCAAAAACTTTAACCGATCCCAAAAAGTCCTTCTAGAGTTCACAATCATGGTGGCTATAGTCAATAATTCCACAGAAATAACAAAGTATTAGGTAGGTATTCATAGGTGAATTTGACCTATACAGGTTGAGAAGACCCCACACAAACCTTTTTTCCTCGCAAAAGAGGCTTGGTTACATCGATAAAAACTTGAAGTCATAAGTATTTGCCTTCTGCCATGGCATCCGGCTCCAAATCTTTCTCCACAACATCACCTAAGGCATTCCCAATCAAGTTACCCATTGTAGCATTATGGACCACAACAGGAAAGTCATGACCACAAACCCAAAATAATGCATCAAAAAGATGAATTTGATTAGTTTGTTTCAACCCTTCAACATCACGAGTTAAAATAAGTTGCTTATCACAATTCCATGGTCCATCGCATTTCACAAGATCCTTGTCTTTCTTATTAGCAAATTCAATCAAGAATAACATCGAATTCAGATCACATATCATGATCTCATGGATAGGTGTCCAAACCTTCTTCATAGTATTCTTAAGGGCCTCTTTATTAAAATGCTTGGACATAAGTAACTTGGAAACCAAGCATTCTCACTCCAAAGCAGTGCATCATCCAGAGTGATTTTTCCAACAATCAAGACATCATCTTCCTTTTCAGTCAAGGAAAAACGAGCACATGATTTTTCAAGACTGGGATCCATGCTGTGAGCAGCATGCACCAATAGACAATCACAAAAACAAAACCAACACTGAATCCCGTAGACAAATAAGAAAGAGAAAAATTCTTAGGGTAACAAATAAATTAGATCAGCCACAGCACATAAAGCCTGTAATAAGCCACCTGCAAGTTATAGGGGAGAGACCTTTACACCAGGGAGCCCTACGAGAGGAGTTTTTTTTTTTATGTAATATTACTCTATTAGGCCATTAGTTATGTACAAATTTCAATCTTTTGTGGTGGTTTGGACTATCTCGAATAGTCCAAAAGATTCATTACAATTCGATCCATTTGTTAATTTATTCTATTTCTTCTTCCTAATTTCCTTTTTCCATTCCCTTCATTGTATGTGGGAATCTACCTACCAGGATAGTGCGTGGGAATCTACCTGCCAAGGTATTTTTGTACATATATGTTGATCCTATGGCTGGATATTTTGGTTATCTAAAAGCTTATCAAAGAGAAAAGATAGACTTATTGGGCTAGAATGAAGAAGTACATAAAAAAATTGTCGATGGAATGTGACATATATCCAACTAACAAGTAAGAGACTATTTCTTTATGGATTTTACGTAAGGATTACCAGTGTCAAAGGCGTTCAATACTATCAGTTTAATTATTGACATATACTGAGACGCCCCCAAGCTCTGATTGTGTTTTGCAGAGCTTTAAAGCGTTAAGATATACAACACACGGACGCATATCCCCATTCATGACATATAATGTAATCTACTGATGATTTAATAGTATGCAATAATTGCAATGGAAAGTCAAGCTTATAAAAATTTTGAACCAAAATATCCAAACATAACCTCATAATCATTTGATAACCATAGTTCAGACTCTTAGGACTATTTACATATTAAACTTAACTATTAACAAATGGAGACCACATATTTCTCCTTATTCATGTCTTGGTTAGGAAGGGCTTCATAAAACTCTTATTCAGAGTATCTGTCTGATGCGCTAAATAATACGTAGGACCATCTCTAAAAATATAAGCATCATCTCCAACTACCAATCTAGGTCCAATTCACATCCATATCTATCATGCGATCCTGCTACAACTTTTACCGTGGCAATTTAGAAAATAAAGGGGCGAGATTTTTTGAAAATCTCAGTAAGTTAGTAACCAACATACAATAGATAATATAGAATTAAGGTCTTATTAGTCTCTCGTTAGAGGGGGTATTGCTATTCCTATAATACCCCCCTCCCTCTCTGAGGGCATTTAAAGGGGTACGTCCTACAAGGGCTTCCTGCCCCTCTAATCCACCACCGATATACCCTTTGAGCTCTCATTTTTAACTCAGTTATTGAAATATACTTAGCAAAAGAGAGTTTTCTCTCACCAGTAAGTGACCCCTGGGTATAGGGCACCATGATAAATTAATAAACAGGAAATGCAAGAGTGCAGAACACATACTTTTCTTTCTTTTATTCAGACTCTATCCTGTAACCAAGAAAGTCTCCTCCTTGCTGCCTTAAGGTTGGTTTTAACATTCCCAAAACTCTACTCATTCCAACTAGTCAGTTTTATTCCACAGTCCAAAATCATTGTCATGACATCTTGCATACTACTCCCACTGGACCCCCATTTACAAGTTTCTTCAATGATATGTTTTCACCCTTCCTCTCCCACCTACATAGCTTCAAAGCTAAAGGGTTTACTACCTTTCCACCCTTCACAAGCTCCACCAATGTTTACCCTTAAGAGGATATGCTCAAAGCGTACCACACTGCTATGGGTGACAATGGACAAAGGATACTGCTTACACCATTGAGAATTAGGCAAAACCATGTCTAACATCTCACTAATAGAATATGATTGCTCCCTTCTATTACTCCACGTGTATGGTATACCAACAAACCTTAAGTCCTTAACTCACATTCACTTAACTTAGTTCAAAAATTTTCCATTTGCTTTTCAAGTCTATCACAACGACCCCACTTCTCAGATTGGTCTAAAATTTCGTTAATATCACCCAACAATAGCCAAGCTTTACCATTAGAATGATTTAAAGAACAAACCAAATTCCATGTCTGCATTTTATATGCACCAATTTGATAAGGCACCAAAGAAGCTCTTCTTCAAGTCCAACCCAAACAAAGATCGAAAGATTTTGAAGATCTTACTGAATGAAAACTCCAAAAACAAAATATAAGGCATGGGAGTTCAAATGCCAACCAAAAGTTTGGTAGACACCATCCTTTCACACATAAAACAACATATTGAAACTCTTATTGGATTAATGCTTTAATAAACAATTTGATTGGATTTTATCATGATCTTGTATTCAATTGATGATGTACTTGATTTTCTTAACTTTACATGAACATTGAGCATTGCATTAATTAAGTCTATAAGCAATATTGTATGTGATTTTTTTATATTAACGATTTTAAATAACAATAGTGCTACGTCTAAGCAACCTTGTGCAACCATTGCACAAGCAATGCTGATGTGGATGTCTAATGTATATTAAAAAACAAAACAAAAAGCAGAAAGAAGAAGAAATAGAAGAAAAGTTGAGGAAGATAAACAGGCAACAGCTTAGCTTCATTTCCATTTTCTACATCTTCTCTATCCTCTCAATGTACATACAAGAGAGATGAAAATCTGTAAAAGTCAGTAAAAACTTGTCCAAATGCTGGGTGGAGATTTTGAGAATTTTGAGACCAAATCAATAAAAATATGTAGATTTGGAAGTTGTTTCTTGAAGATTTGAGGTCGAATCAGTAAAAATGAAAAAGCTCCTCTGAGTTCATCGATGGCATATGAAGGAAAAAAATGACTTTGAATACAAGTGTTCTTGCAAATGCATGATTTTGGTGTTCCCAACCACCTCAAAAGTTCCAATTAATGGATATCCATGAGCTCCAAATGCATACTCAACACCATGGACTGAAATATATCCAATATAAAGCCTTAATAGAATGATATAGTATACATCCATCAAAAACCCAATAAAGAAGATTAAGGAGATGTTCAAAATATTAAAAATAAAGAAGAAGGTTCTCTATTTATATTTGATTGTTGATAAACTCATAGAAAGTAGAGCAAATCTTGGTGAGTGATAAAAATTGACTAAATCTGTTGGAGCAACAATGAAAGAGGAAAGCCTAGATTCTTACCCAAGAAAACTCCACAAACCCATCCCAATGATCATTTTTTTAAACACAAGATGAGCTGTAAAAAGCTGAAACGGAAAGGAGTATTAGAAAATGAGAAAGAAGATGAAGGAAGAAGAAGAACAGTTAATAAAGCTACAAAAGATGGGCGATGAAAAAGTCTTATCATTCGAACCGTCTGAAATGCCCCCATATTGTTCTACTATCTCCCATTCTGCCACTATATACATATACATATACATATATATATATATATATACATATACATATATATATATATTTATATACGGGCCACAACTGCCTTCCATGTCAAAATTGGTGTGTAGTTGTTGCACAAATTCACTTGCAAGAAGACTTTTCCTTTAAATAATATTTATATATATATATAAAATAAATGATAAAATCCTATGACTTCTAAACTCTAATAGACAACAATAAAATTTAGCATTTAATTTAATAAGACTATAACATGTAAATTTTACTGAGTTATCTTAGTCATAGGGAAATGGTAACTTCTAATGGTCAACTAATAGGCAATGAGTTCTTAATTTATGTTGATCTTTCTATTAGGACATGTTTGGAGAGTAAGATAAGATTAGAATTTTGTGATTAGTAATAATATAGTTTATGAATAATAGTGAGATAGTTTAATATTTTATGAGGTTTTAGGAAATGAGAGAGAAAAAGTAGAATAAAAAAATTATAAAGTTAAAATATTGGTAGAATTTTTTTAATATTATTTTTATGTGGAGATTTGAAAAAATTGTATTATTTTTTATTTTTGTATGAAATCTTGAAAAATTGTAATGATTAATTTGACAGTATTTGTGTTTGAATGATGTTTGAAAAGGAGATGATAACTTTAAGATGGAAATTTTTTCCAAACAAGCCCCGCTCTTAGTCTTTTAATAACTTTTTTGAAAATATTTTTTATAACAACAATTCTATGGATAAGCGTGGGCGACAGACGCTGCGCAAATGACTAATGTGGCATTATGCCACTTCAGCTGCTATTAAAAAAAAGAAATGGTTTCATCTGTCAAGACCCAGTTTCCCGCTTGCATTTTGGGTCACAGAAGCTTTGGGTACAAAAGGAACTCCTCTTCGTCATGCATTTCCCGCTCATAGAAGGTTCGTGTGGTGTCCTCTGCTACTGGAGCCATCGTCAGCACTGAGATCTTCAAGGATTTGTGTTGAAAAGTTCGTGGGTCTCTTTGTTAAGTTTTGCGTGGTGTATTCGTGCTACTGGAGCTCGTCATTGGCACCGAGATCTTCAAAGATCTATGTTGAAAAGTTCGTGGGTATCTTCGTTCAGGTCATCCAAGTTGGTGGTTTTTGACAAGAAATGCGGGGTTAGATCTGTTTATAAATATTGGGGGAGACGACCATGTTTTGGATAGCTCTAATGGCGCAACCAAATCTCAACAACCAAATCAGGATCTACAATTGGATCAATCTCAACAACCAAATAAAGCAACAGATAGAAACAAACCACATCAACATGATGATGAAGATAAAGGAGAAAATCTAGGAGATAACAACTTTTTGTAATTTGAAATATTTTTGAAATAATTTGTAATTTAAATACATATATAAATAAAGCATGTGATCCTCCCAGAGATTATTGAGAGGAAAAAATTTTCCATCATATAGTTGTTTATACTTTTTTATAGTATCAAGAGCAATATAGACATACGTTTGAATCTATGGACTCTACCCTATCTTCTTTTAGTAATTCTTCCTCATTCGCTACCCAATCTCTTCTTCCCAACCAACTTCATCATTTTATCACTATTACACTCTCTCAAGACAATTATCTTCTATGGAGGGCTCAATTAATCCCATATCTACAATGTGAAAATCTCTTTGGTTACTTAGATGGCTCTCTTCCCTGTCCACCTCTTACCATTCCTTCCTCCCCCGCCTCCACCACACCTATCCCAAATCTAGATTACGGGAACTAGTCACAGAAAGATCAAATCATCCTTAGTGCCATATTATCTTCTGTCATCAAATCTCTCCTCACGCAAGTCGTTGGTCTAACAACTGCTAGAGATGCCTAGCTCACTTTAGAAAAATTGTTCTCTTCCACTTCCTCTACTCGAATCTTAATCATTCATTTCCGACTTTCCACCCTAAAAAAGGGATCCCTATCTGTCACCGATTACTTCACCAAAGTAAAACAACTCTCTTACATTCTCTCTACCATAAGTCATCCTCTTAGTCCCTCTGAAATCACCTCATATCTCCTTGCTGGTCTCCCATCATCATATGACTCTCTTGTCACCTCTATTACCACTAGGTTAGATCCCATATCCCTTGATGACTTGTATGGCCATCTTTTCACTCATGAAAATTTCCTTGATCAATGAAACACCTCCTCTGATTTCGGCTTATCCTCAGCAAACATTGTCACCTCCTCAACTGGTTGAGGTCATCGTGGATCACCATCAAACAATAGAGGTGCATCTAACTTTGGCAATCGATCACAAGGTAGGGGCGTGGCTTCCATAATTCCTCCACCCATCAAAAATTCAATAGACCTTAATGTCAAATCTGCTCATAAATAGGCCATATAGCTAGAACCTGTTGGTACAAATTCAACCAACAATTCCAATCTCCTTCCACCACACCTATTGCTCAAGCATATATAGCTCATCCCCCCACAAACTCCACCTCATCTAATGTAGCAAAATACGACCAAATTTGGTATCCTAACACATGTTCTACAAACCACATCACCTATAATCTCAACAACTTCACTCTCAATGCAGACCCATATACTAGACCTCATCAAATTCAAGTTGGCAATGGATAAGGTTTAAAAATCCACCACACTGGTTCTTCTCTCCTTTACTCCACCTCAAAATCATTATTTCTTAATAATATCTCGCGTGCTTCTGAAATAAAAAAGAACTTATTGTCAGCTTATCAATTCACAATTGATAACAATTTTTATTTTGAATTTCACCCCTCTTTTTCTATGTCAAGAATCCATTCTCGGGAGCTACTCTTCTCCAAGGACCAAGTAAAAACGGCTTCTATCCTTTGCATACTTTCTCAACTTCCTCCACCAATCCAGCTTCTTACATTGGCAAAAGAGTCTCGGTTCCACAATGGCATGCACACCTAGGACATCCTACCTTGCACATACCTTCATTAATTTCCAAACTCAAGTTGAATGATACTTCGAATGCAAAATAAAAAGTGTTCAATCTAATTGGGGAGGTGAATTCCAAGCCTTAAAATCTCAATTTCTCACCTCTAGCATCATCCACCACATATCGTGCCCACATACTCAAGAACAGAACGAATCTGACAAGCGCCTTCATCGACACATCATCGAGACCGGCCTCACCCTCATGGCCACTGCTTCCATCCCACACCAATATCGAGATAAGGCATTCACCATCGCCACTTACCTCATAAATCGACTCCCTTCATCAATCATCCATCACAAAACCCCTCTTGAACTTTTATTCAAACAGGTTCCCAACTACAAATTCCTTTCTACCTTCAAGTGTGCCTGCTGGCCTTACCTCCGCCTATATAACTCTCACAAAATAGATTACAGATTTGACTTGTGTGTTTTTCTTGGTTACAACCACAATCATCGCAGATATCGTTGCCTATAGCCATCCTCAGGCTACATCTTCATCTCCAGACACGTGATATTTGATGAATCTCACTTCGCTTTCTAGCTATTATCACCCTTTTTTTCTAACCCACCACTCTCAAACACAATAATGCCACCCTCTTTATATCTTTCCCAACCCACTACCACTTTGAATTATGAACTTCATATCTCTCCTGAATCCCAAAATCCCACATCTAATAACCCTATCTCTAATACCAGCCCAAACACATGACTCAAGCCCATATCCGTGCCTCTCAACCCACACCCTATGATAACCAGATCTAAGAATAATATCCACAAGCCCAAAAACCCATTTTCCGATATTGTCCCCACACCATGGAACTTTTTAACCTATGCTGCAACCTAAGAGGTTGAGCCCACGTCATTTAGCATCGCTTTAAAGAGCCCAATCTGGATAAACAGTATGACCGACGAGTTTCAGGCCCTACTTGATAACGACACATAGGTCTTCATCCCTCCAAAGCCCAACATGAACCTCGTGGGCTACATGTGGGTCTACCGAATCAATAAATGAGTCGACGATTCCATTGAACGCTACAAACTCCATCTCTTTGCAAAAGGCTTTCATCAATTATCGAGTATTGAATATGACGACACTTTGAGTCCAGTGGTAAAACCAACTACCATTTGCACCATTCTCTCTTTTGCAGTCTTAAAAAATTGGCTCATTGGGCAATTGGATGTCAAAAATGCATTTTTACATGGCCATCTACAAGAAAATATTTACATGACTCAACCTCCTTGATACTCTAATCCATCTTACCCTGATTATGTGTGTCACCAGTCTCTTTGTGAGCTCAAACAGGCACCCCAAGCCTAGTTCTCAAAACTCACCACCAAACTTGTTGAAATGGGCTTTACTACCTCAAAAGCCAACACTTTATTATTTATTTTCAAGTCACAAAATGACGTTATCTTCTTACTCATTTATGTCGATGACATCATCATTACTAGGCCTCACATATCTCTTTTACAATTCATCATCACAAATCTTCAGCAAGACTTTGCCTTCAAAGACCTTGGGCTTCTTCACTATTTTCTGGGCATTGAGGCCCTACTTGATGCATGTGGCCTTTTTCTCTCCCAACAGAAGACATCTTTAAAGAAAGTTAGGCAATTCTCCCCTGTCGACAACTGCAAACTTATCACTCTTCCAAGGCGACCCCTTCGGTGATCCAACACTCTATCGTAGCACAATTGACTCTCTTCAGTATCTCTCATTCACAAGCCTGGACCTCGTATTTATAGTTAGCAAGGTCTGCTAGTATATGCATCATCCCACCACTGAACATCGGACCGTTGTAAAGAGAATTCTTTGTTATCTCCAACAAACCATCCATAATGCATCCTCATCCACCATAACTCCTCCTCTGAGATATATGCCTTCTTCAACGCAGACTGGGTCGACTGTCTTGATGACCAGAGATCAGTTAGTGGTTACCGTGTATACCTTGGTTCAAACTTAATATCATTGAGGTCTCACAAACAACCAATGGTCTCTTGTTCCAGCATAGAAGCAAAGTATCACGCGGTTGCAAATACCATTGTTAAAGTTATCTGGCTTTGGTCTCTCCTCACTGAACTCGACATCTCAAACTCAATTCCACCAGTACTTTGGTGTGACAATATATGTGTCACATACCTAACAGCCAACCCCATCTATCATTCATGCACTAAGAACATCGAACTTGACATCTACTTTGTTTGTGACCAAGCTGCAGAACATCAACTCCAATTTTGCTTCATTATCAGTAAAGATCAAGTTGCTAACCAATTCACCGTGGCTCTTCCCACTACACAGTCTTGCCAACTTTGCAATGATCTCAATGTTCATTAGCTCCCATTGCAATTGAGGGGGCGTAATGGAACAACCGAATCTCAACAACCAAATTAGGATCAACAATTGGATCAATTTCAACAACTAGATAAAGTAACAGGCCGAAACAAACCACATCAACATGAATATGAAGATAAAGGAGAAAATCTAGGAGATAACAAATCTTTGTAATTTGAAATATTTTTGAAATACTTTGTAATCTAAATACATCTATAAATAGCATGTGATCCTTTTAGAGATTATTGAGAGGAAAACATTTCCCATCATCTAGTTGTTTATACATCTTTAAGCTCTAGTTTCTGTTGCATAATTTCTCCTTGTTGTCAGTGGTTTACTTGTGATATGTGAATATCATGGATGACTCTTGTTTGTTTCAAAATTTATGTGCATTAGCTATTTCTCCATCCAATAGTTAATGTGGGCTTTGGCATCTTCTTTTATTTTCACTACAAATCAACACATAATACCCATTTAAATTTTTGAGAGAATCAAATTCAACATTCTGCATTTCGAAAGAATTTGAGCCATTGAAGAATTTGAGTCATTTTTTGAGAAAATGGAAAAATAATCTTCTTTTTGGTCATTTCTTAGGTCATTAATGGACTAATTACAACAGTTGGCACATGATAGGAAGATATTTGAGCAAGTAAAGAAAATGCATGCTATGAAAATTAACAACCTAAGTCCTTCTGAATCAAAAATTAAAACACAACAGTTTGATACCAAAAGCTTTTACAGATATGAAGAATGAAAGAAATAAACAATGATCGTAAAGCAAAACAAGAAATAGTAAGAATATAAATCAGTAATCAAGAAAGCAAAAGACAAATAAGAAAGAATACACAAGATACGTGGTTCGACCCTAATGGTCTACATCCATAGCAGGAACTGCCTCAGTGCTTTTATTGATCATCAATCTTCATAGAAAAGCCTCAGTATAGTATTACACAACCTCTTTGAACCCAAAATCAATAATAAAACTCACTGATTCTCTTGCACAAAGAAACCCTAGGAAACCCTAGTTTTTTCTTCTCTGAAAATCCTCTTGAAAGCACTCAAATGACAAAGTGTATGGATGAATCAAATTAGGGCAGCAACACCTTAAATATATATATATATATATATATATATAGATAACAAGATGTTAACACGCGTCCATAATCGAACGACTTGTTACACAAATGGGATCATGCTAGCAACATCACAAGCTCGGCACATGCAATACTCAAACCAGATATATGTTGTCATCATAGGTGTCACCAGGCCATTGGATCACTATACATGTGTCATCAAGCTATTGGATCACAAAAAATAGAAGATTAATTATAAATGTTTGACAGAAAATAATACCATTTACAATTCTCCACCTTAGCAATAATTTATTTCCAAGTTTTTATCAAAACTTCATCATTGGTTGTTCTTGCATTGTCCCTCTATTAGGGACAAACTCCTGACTCCATACCAACTAAATCTAGACAGTGTATGAACGTAGACCAAATGAGAGACTTAGTCATTATATCTGAGAGGTTATCTTCAATTGAGACCTTCTCCACACTTACAACCTTTGACTTTATAACATCCCTAACAAAATGAAGCCTTATATGAATGTGTTTGGATCTTTCATGGTAAACTTGATTTTTAGCTAAGTGTAGTGTGCTTTGATTATCATAGTGTACTGTGATATTGTCATTAAAAATACTTAACTCACTTGCAATACCCTTTAACCATATGACCTCTTTCATGGTTTCAGTTAATGCTATATATTCAGCTTCTGTGGCGGGCAAAACCACAACAGATTGTCAGTGTGATTTCCAACGAATAGCCTCCCAAAAGAAGTAAACACATATCCTTTTAAAGACTTCCTAGTGTCTACATTCCCTGCAAAGTCAGAATCTACAAACTCAGTCAACTCACAACCTTTTTCAACATTTATTCCAAAACTAAGTCCTAAGTTAGTACTGCCTACCAACTACCTTAATACCCATTTAATCGCCTGCCAATGGAATTTTTTAAAATTTTCCATAAATCTCCTAACTGCACTCACAACATAGGTCCAATCAGGTCTGCAACAGACTATTGCATACATTATGCTTCCCACCATGCTAGAATAGGAGATTTAATGCATAAAATAATGTCTAATTCTATTTTAGGAGCCTGATCTATTGACAATTTAAAAAGTTGATCTAAGGGTGTGCTAATAGGTTTTACATGTTCCATACCAAATCTTTTAAGAATTTTAGAAATGTAGGGTTTGGGACAAATATAGAACCCTTTCCTTTATGTTCCTTTCAATTTTAATTCATAATATTTTCTTAGCAGGGCCCAATTCCTTCCATTTCAAACTCAGATTTCAACATACATTTAACTTGTTCAATTAGATCAATGTCTTTACAAGCTACAAACATATAATCTACGTATAGTAAAAGATAAACAAATATTTATTTTTCTTTCTTGTAATAGACACAACTATCATAACAGTTTCTCTTAAAATTATTACTAATCATATGTGTGTCAAACTTCTTATACCAATGCCTAAGTGATTGTTTAAGGCCATATAAATATTTTTTAAGAAAACCCACTTGATTAATTTTAATCTCATTAGTAAAACCCTTAGAAGGCTACATAAGAATTTCTTCTTCAAGTTATCCATGCAAGAAGGTAGCTTTAACGTCTAATTGTTCTAAATGCAAGTTTTCATAAGTTGTAAAGGCATGCAGTTACCTAATTGAGTTATGTTTAACCACAAGAGAGAAAATTTTATTGAAATCAATTCACTCTCTTTGTATAAAGCCTTTAGCTACAACTCTTACCTTATATTTGGTCATTTCTATCCCTGGTATGCTTTCTTTCTTCTTATAGATCCACTTGGATCCAACTAGTTTAACTTCTTTGGGTTTTGGCACTAAAACCCTAGTTTTGTTTTTATTAAGAGACTTTATTTCCTCATGCATGACAAGTATAAATTTAGAGGCATCTTTACCTCCCACAACCTCTTTATAAGATCTAGGATCCTAATAAACTACCCCATTAGCTACTATCATGGCAAAAGCTATAAGTTCATCTTGACCATAACTCATAGGTGGTTTAATAACTCTCTTTTTTTCTATCTCTAACTAGATTATAGGAGTGGATTCCACCTTGATCCATGTCCTCTGAAATTTCTTCCTTAGGGACACTGTCTTCCCTAGTTTCAGGTTCAAGTTGGGTGTTAACTTGCTCCACCTTATCCTGTAAACCCCCTAAGGACTTATTAACATTTCGGTTTACCTTTTCTTCATGTACCCGAGCCATTCGTGACTCATTAAAGGTCATATCTATGCTCACAATGCACTTATACCTTTCCAGGTCCATCTACCCAAAGTTTGTATCCCTTAACTCCTTCAAGATACCCTACAAAAATGCACTTAAGTGCCCTAGGTTTCAATTAGTCAGTTTTTGAATGTGCATAGGCAATACTTCCAAAAACTCTTAGATAATCATAGCTGGGAGGTTTCCTTGACCGTAATTCTTGTGGGGTTTTAAACCTTATAGTAGAGGAGGGACAATTCTTTATAAGATGAACTATTGTAGTAGCAGCGTATGCCCAAAATGTTTTGGGCAGCCCTAAATTTGATAGCATACATCTTACCATTCTAGGATGGTCCTGTTCATTTTTTTAGCTAAACCATTTTGTTAAGGGGTTTTCCTCACTATTTTATTCCTAAGAATTCATTCCTTTTGACAGAATAAGTTAAGCTCATTAAACAGAAACGCTAAACCATTGCTAGTCCTTAGAGTCTTGAGTTTTCTACCTATTTTGTTTTCCACTAAAGACTTTTACTCCTTAAACTTTTTAAAGGTATCATTCTTATATTTCAGGATATATATCCAGAACTTCCTAGAGTAACCATTAACTAAGGAGAGGAAATAACTTCCTCCATTGTGTGAATTTACTCTTGTAGGTCCTTAGAGGTCAGAATGGACATGGTCTAGAATTTGCTTAGTGTTGTGAGTTACTGACTTAAAACTGACCATCTTTGCCTTTTCATAGATACAGTCTTCACAGAAAAGACAGATTTTCCAAGTTCTGTTCACTCAATAACCCCTATTTACATAATTCTAAAAGACCTATTTGACTTATACATCCAAGCCTTCTATGTCATAACACAGATTTATTCTCTAAAGTGTTCTGTATAGGGGATGCTTCCCCAACTACAGTTTTCCAAGCAGTGTATATAACCCATTTTTAATCATCCTTTTCATAATAACTAAAGAGCGTTTAGTAACCCTAAGAACTCTTGCTTCAGATTTAAAGGTGCGGTCTGATTGATCAAGCATGCCAAAGAAATTAAATTTTTATTTAACTTAGGTATAAACCTGACCTCCCTCCAAAGTCTTTCCATACCATCATGCATTTTAAGTCTAACTGACCCTATACACATGATTTTGTAGGATTTATTATTTTCTAAGATTATATGTCCCCCATTTAACTTAGAGAATGTCTTAAACCAATCTCTAATGGGACACATATGAAAGGAGTAGCCAGAGTCCATTATCCATTATATTTTAGAATCAACTTCACTCACAGTGAGTACCTTATAACTCTCATAGCCCTCTAGTACCCTAGAAGCATCCCCTGTCTCTTTTGACTTATTTTCAAGTTTTGTTTTCCTATTAGGGCAGTCTTTCTTAAAGTACATTTCCTTGTGACAGTGAAAACACTTGAATTGTTTTCCCTTTGACTTGGACCTATGTTTCTTAGTTTCATTCTTAACCCTCTTCTCTCTCTTTTCTGTTCTACCCCTAACAGATAGACCTTCCCCATGATCCTATTTGGTATCCACTCTATTCTGTAGGTCCCTAGCATGAAGTATAGATTGTACTTCATCTAGTGTCAGTAAGTCTCTACCATACATTATGGTTTCTTTTAGATTTAGGTATGAGGAGTCCAAAGAACTCATTAGAAGGATGGATTGATCCTCATCCTCCACCTTAATGTCTATATTAGCTAGGTCTAGAATGATTTTGTTTAACTCATCAAGATGTTGCCTTATTGGTGTCCCAATGGTCATCTTAAAGGTGTAAAACTTGGTTTTCTTGTGTAGTCTATTTGCTAGGAATTTAGTCACATATAGGTTCTCTAATTTCAATCATATACCTACAACAGTGTCCTCACTAGTCACATTTCTTAGAATTTTATCCCCAATAGAGAGGATTAGGCCACTGTGGACCTTTTGGAGGATGTTCTTTTAGATAGCCTCTTTTTCTTCCTCTTTCGAGGAAGGGCTCTTCTTTTCTCACCAAGGAGGGCATCCTGCAAGCCATGTTGGACAAACAGTTCCCACATCTTGACCCTCCATAGCCCGAAATTATTTTTTCTATTGAACTTCTCTATATCAAACTTCATGGTCCCCAAGAACCTAGACTCTAGATACCACTTGTTATGAAAACAACATGAGTCCCTCTGAACTAAAACTCAAAACACAACAGTTTGATACCAAAAGCTTTTACAGATATGAAGAACCAAAGATATAAACAATGATCGTAAAATAAAACAAGAAATAGCAAGAATATAAAGTAGTAATCAAGAAAGCAAAAGAAAAATTAGAAAGAATACATATGATTATGTGGTTTGACCGTAATGGTCTACATTTATGATAGGAATGACCTCAGTACTTTTATTGATCAACAATCTTCACAAAGAAGCCTTAATATATTATTACACAACCTCTTTGAACCCAAAATCAGTGATAAAACTCATTGATTCTCTCACACAAAGAAACCCTAGGAAACCCTGGTTTTTTCCTCTCTGAAAATCCTCTCGAAAGCTCTCAGATGATAAAGTAAATGAATGAATCGAATTAGGGCAATAACACCTGAAGCATATATATATATATATATATATATATACATATAGATAACAAGATGTTAACACGTGTCCACAATCGAACGGCTTGTTACATAAATGGGATCCAGCTAGCAACATCACGAACTTGGCACATGCAACACTCTAGCCGTATACATGTTGCCATCACAAGTGTCACCAAGCCATTGGATCACTACACATGTGTCATCAAGCTAGTGGATCACAAAAAACATAAGATTAATTAGAAATATTTGACATAAAATAGTACCATTTACAAATGCAGATAACGGATTTAGGTTACATTTTTTGACTTGACATGTTTGCTAGATGGTAGGCATAATGGCTTAATTTAATTAATTCAATTTATAATCTTTTCTGAAGATGATTCACTTAGGTTGAGACAACTCTAATTAGAGGAGGAAGGAAGGAAGCTTTGTTCGAGGGGGAGGGACCAAGGGTTTATTCGAGGGGGAGGGAAGCTCTTGTTCTCTAGAGAGAAGGCTTCACTTATGCGAAATCACGGAAATGACAAACATAAGCATAAAACGCTGCATTTGGATAAAAATAGCCACATTAGCAACTTTTGTACCATATTTGTATCTAACGTTTATATCTAGCATTTTTGTTTTTATAATTACATTTTACTTGATAACTTTTTTTTTCTATTTAAAGTTTAAAGGTTTTTAAAGTTCTCATTTCTAAGTAATCTTTTCTATTTTATTATTTATTTATTATTTTGAGTCAAGCTTGCATCTAAAGAAAAATCTCTTCATACGTATGGTTGAAAAATAAAAGGAAAATATATTAATTTATTCATGTAAATTTATTTGATCTATCCATTTATACAACATGACATGTCTATTGAATTTTTATGTTAAAATCTTTAATTTGTTTTCAATTGTTTGGTATTTTAAAATTATTTAATAGTTTTGAAATTTATTTAAAATAGATTTTATCTAGATTATAATGCTTTTAATGAGTTATTATATGGCACTCAGTTGTATATTTCTAGTTAATCCATAGATATCAATGTAACTTACCCATTACGGCATTACAAAATCTGAGCGGAGTTGGGCTAAAAAAACTAATCACAGATTATTAAAAACACAGGTTATAATTATAAGTATAACCATTCTGGTTTTTAGACATATTTTAAAATTGAATCGGTATACATTACTTTTGAAATTTGTAAAATCGGTACCATACTGATAATAACCCTAAATTAGTACTTGTAATTTTATCAGTTTTGATCCAATTTCCCAATATATTATATGTGTAGTATATATAATATACTATATATTATAGTAGATAATAATATAGTGATAATATATTATAATATATAGTATAATGACATTTTATAGTATATTATAATATATTGTGATATAGTATTAGCATCACAATTAATACTATAGACTATAGATGTAATATATAGTTATTTATATTAAATTTTAATATTATATTAATTAGTAATCTAGCATATAATATAAAATTATTTTTATATAATTATATATTATATATAAATTATACATAATATAAAAATAAAAATATGAACCCATCCGGTCCAATTCGATCTGGTGTTAGAAAAGAAAAAACCAATAACAAATTGATTTCGACTTATTTAAAAAAACAAATCGATACTCGGACCAAATCCCTAATTACCTATTCAATCTAGTTTGGTCTGGTTTATTGGTTTATTAAGTTTTTTAGCCCTATTTATAAGATTGGCAAGTTTCTATAATTGAGTGAAATTTAAAAAAGAAAAGTATTTTGGGACTTAAAGAGATTCTACTAACTAGCCAATCAGTTAAATTCTTTTCTTTTATTGATAGAAGAAATAATATTCTTTCACTTCTCACGCTCCATTCCTCTCAGTGTTTTAAATTTTATATCGTATCGGTTGGTACATACCGTATTGGAACAGTGGCCAATACAGAAATAGAATCTGTTTCATAACGGCCTGTATCAACCGATATTTCAGCCGTATCGGCCATAACGGATTTCAAAAAAAATTTCTTTTTTTTTTCATTTTCTTCTATTTTTTTAATCCTAATTCAAACTAAACTAACATATTTACATATATATATATAATTTATTCATTTATTGACTATTATTTTAAAATATAATTTATATATGTATTTATTTATATATATAATTTTTTTATGTATAGACTATTTCGAAACGATATACGAAACGGTATCAATATCGAAACATTTCGTTCCAGTGCCTTGACCAGTATGCCTACCAGTGCAGTATTGCAGTATTCAAAACATTAATTCCCCTCACCCTTTCCTTTCTTAGAGCCACCCAACAAATCGTTGTTTGTGAGTCACAAATAGCACAAATGATGTCGTTGAAAGCCCTGAACCAACAAGTCTTTCTTTCTCTCTATTTGATTGAAGAGATAATGAAAGAAGCTCGACATATCTCTCTTATGTTTGGTTGTTGAAAAAATAAAAAGAAAATAATATATTTGTAACTTGTTTTCTATCTTGTTTTTGAAAAATTGAAAGAAATTATAGAGAAAAAGCACCGAGAGCATAAAGGAGATGATAAAATCTAAATTTTCATACTTGGTAATTGAAGAAATCAAAATAAGGAGTGACAGTTAAGAAAAGAGAGAATCACAGATGAGAGGATGACAAAATCTTTTACTCTTTATTTTTCTATTATATCTTTTTTTTTACGTGCAACAATACAAGTAGATGTATTTATATTGAACTAGCCGGTTGACATGTATTTTATATCTACTAATAGGAGAAATGGTGGGGAAAGTGCTTATGTATTAGTAGCGTATGTACTATGAGAAGGTTATAATTCTGAGGATGTAGTACTTATTAGTGAGCATCTAGGATACGAAGATATTTATACTTATCTGCTGATGAGGAATGGAAGCGGCGTGTCAGGACTCCATCAAAAACCGTCCATGGACAAGGTTCTAGACATGCATTGACACCCATGTATGGTACCATGACATGCCTAACCATGGGCCATGCACCACACTAGCCCACCTATGGATCCTCAGAATGCCACGGCCACCTTGAGCATTTGAAGATTATTTTATTTGCTTTCTTTATTTTAGTAATTAAATAATTTTACCAGGGACCTAATGAGGATTTCCACTTTGTAATCTTTATAAATATGACTCTAAGCATCTTATTTTCACATTTTTTGATCATTTGACATTTTGAAGACACATTGTGTGTGGGAGGCGTGTAGCTTAGGCCGGCTACTATGTGGTTTGGATTTATCTTCAATGCTTATGCACTTAGGTTTCAAGGGGTGCAATTCATAAATCCATTTGAAGATGAACACACTGTTTAATTCGTGAATCGGTGTTGTTTCACATCTATCCTTTTATTTATCATAGTTTGAGATATTTTTCACTTTTGGTGTTCTTGTGTTCTTTGATTTATTTCTTGGAGTGGTCTGAGTATTGTTTGGTTATTGTTTTGTGTGAGTGCTGAATCCACACCACTTGTAGATTTGAGAATTGAGTGAGTGAGTGAGTGAGTGTTGGTGAAGTGTGTTTGTGCATTGGAAGGTGTTAGCTGAACCCTCCATTGTGTTTCTCTGATTGGTGCTTTATGTTCTTCTAATTTATCCTTTGTTCATCTATTCACTTGGGAGTCCATATGATTGCTTAAAGTTCTTAAGAACCAAACCCAAGTTTCGGCCAGCCCTAGCCTCACCAAAGTCACCCCACATAAGCCATCAAACCCTAGCCTACAACATTCCCACTACTTTATCCATACCATTCGACCAACCCACAAAACCCTAATTTCCATAAGCCATAAAACCCTAATTCCCATAAGCCATAAAATCCTAATTGCCACATCACCTTAACCTTATCTTCCCACCATTTCAAATTACTTCAAAATTCAAAACAATCCTAATCCCACAAAACCACCAATTTGGCCATCACTTCTCTAGTGATAGCCGAACACTACTTGACACCTCTTTTACCCTATCTTATCTCCATTGATTTAATTGATCAATTATCCTTAAAGTGATTTAATTAAATCTTATCCAACCTAATTAAATCTCATTCAAAATCCAAGCTTTATCCATCCCATCCATAGCCGGCCATATCTATTCAAATCTGAAATTCAAAATTTCTAAAATCTAGGAATTTGTATTTCAAGATAACCTTAGCCAAATTCCACAACTCCAAAACCCTAGCCTAGCCTTATTCATCTACTACCTTATCTAAATGACCAAAACCTTAACCCTAATCCTTAATCATAAAATTCCCTTAAGCCACCACTAAAACCCTAGCCACATTACATCCTATGAATCATATACCTTACTAAAATGACCCCAACCTATAGGTTGATCCAAATGACATTCTTTCAAACATTTTCTATCATAATCTACTATTTAGACCACCACATCTCCCTACTCAAGTCAAAACCATCCTTAAACATCATAACTCAACTGTCATAGGAACTCAAGAAAATGGGAAAAGTGTCTAAACCAACCCAACCAACGAGACTTGTTCAGTCACTAGGAGGAGACGTGCGTGGAGGAGAACCCGTTTTGTTTAAGGACTAGATCGAGATCCTTATCACATCGACTGTTGGGGGTTGATTTCGATGAACGATGTCAAGTATTTATTGAGTAACGAGACACTTGCTTGCGACGTGGGGAAAGGGAGAAGAGAGGGAGGGGGAGTGGTGTAAAGGGGGCAAGGAGAAAAAAAATTCTCAAAGAGTTTGTGTGATGGTTTTGTGTTTTTAGCAATCATCTTTAAACGATAACAATAGTTTTAATATTTAATAATTAAGAAATTATGAAATAAAAAATTAAAAAAAAACATTATTTATTATTTTAAATCTTATTATTTAAACTACAACCCCCCTTTATCATATTTTTAAGAAGAATTAGGGAGCATTTGACTATTGAGGAATGTGACGAAATGAAGAATATGTGAATAATAATAAAATAATTTGAGTTAAATTATTTTATTGAATTTTACGAAATAATAGAGAAGAAGTTAAATCAAAATATTATAAAATTAAAATATTGTAGAGTATAATTCTTAATATTTTTTTAGGTTTAAGAAAATTTTAATATAACGTTTTTTATATTTTATTTGAATTTTTTTAAAAATTATAATGATTCAATAAAAATATTTAAAATGTGAAATTAATATTTATTTTTTAACAATATTTAAAAAACTAAAATGATATGACATGAGATTGGATAGAATTTCACTTAAACAAAAAGCCAAAAAGCCAAAAACTTGTGGCATGATTGACAATAAAAGTTTGGAATTCGAAACACTCTCCCTCAAATATATCTATATCTTTATATATATAAAGAGGCTATCTAGCAGAATTTGTTGGTTTAACAGAAAATATTATTTTTCCGTTCAACATCCTGTTAACATTTACAATCAAAAGTCACGGCGTTATTCATTCGACCCATGCTTTTTGTCCAGTTTAGAGAAAGAATTTTAAAAGAATAAAATTAAATTCATTTATTAAATCCAATTTATTACATTTATTGAGATAAATTTCAAATATGCAATTATTAAATTTATTATTAAACATTTTAATTCATGCTTTTAGTCCGTCCAGTTTACGGAAAGATCTTTAATCGAAAATAAAATTAAAAATGCATTTATTAAATTTGTTATTAAATATTGTGAATGAATTTATTAAATCTGTTATTAAATATTGTGATTCATGTTTATAGCCCAGTTTACGAAAATATATTCATAAAAATCATTTATAAGATGAAATTTAACTTTAACGTCGATGAATTCCATTAATGCATTCTGCCTTAAAAGTTATTTGTGATTCATGTTTCTAGCCCAGTTTACGAAAATATATTTATAAAAATCATTTATAAGATGAAATTAACTTTAATGCCGATGAACTTCATTAATGCATTCTATCATTAATGCATTGTGCCGATGATTCATTTTCCATCGTTTTCTACAATACATGAGAAAAGAAGAAGATAAATCGAAGAAAAGTTTAGAAAATTTGTCATTCCCAGTCCTTCATGTCCATTCTTCTATACATCACAAGCAAACAATTACTCAGATATTAATCTAGATCAATATCTTTTGTTAATTTTCAAATTTTCTGTTATTTATGAAATTTACTATTATCTTATATTTTAAAAAAAACAATGACAAGTGATTATGGTTATATATTGTTTTATCTTTTTAAATGATTTGAATTAGTTAAATTCATAATCCAAGTTTCAAATTGTTTAATTTGTAGTTTTCTAATGCTCCACTTCTCTTAAGTTTTATCTGAGTTCTAAGCAAATAACCATTGTAGAATAACTTATTGACACATTACAAGATATTCCTCTCATATTATTACATTATTTAGGTTATTAAGGCAATATTTTATCATACTTGCCAATATATATTATGGAACAACACAAAAAGATATATGTATGATTTTTTGTATATTTTCCTATTTTTTGTATCTATGTTTTAAAACAACTTATCTATATTTTCTTATTTTTTGTTACTAGCACTCTCTTTAGATAAGTTTTAGATTTTGGTTAATGTATTAACATGTTCAATTTATGAAAAGAGAGTATAGGACATTTTGGGAATTTTATTTTATGTAAAATCAAACACACAATAATAATATATATGGAAATTAAAGTGGGAGCCGGCTTTGCTTTAAAGACTTGCCAAAAAAGATGATATATGCTGATCATGATCCGCGTCACTGTATCAATGGTGCCGTGGATTTGCACTTTCGTGCAATACGGTGCCTTTTCGTTCATTCATGTGCTATATCTTAAATTATTCATTATGTATATAATCGAGTTCCTGTTAATTTATTTGTTATAGAGTTTAATTCCATTTATGAAAATTTTATTCTTATTATATGATTAAATAATTTAATTCTTTAAAAATTATTTTATAATTTTAAAATTAATACAATATTTATTTATTTTTAGAGATGATAAAAATATACCATATATATAATTAACTATACTTATATTTAATTAATAATAATAATATGATAGTTTTGGGTGTAGAAAGTTTGTAAAGAAAATTTTACAAAAATTTTGGATGATTGAACTATATGTAGATCCTGATAAACTCAAGCAGTAAAAGCATAAGGATTGTGATATATTCTTTATTAAGACAGTACAAAATGACGCAAATATTGGATAATCATCGTAGAATAATGAAAAGATCATATCTTGAACTAATATTTTTTTAAAGCTTCAATAAAAATTATCTCAAACAAGTTTGATAAAATTATGGACTATATTTATTTATGAGACCATCTTATTATTTTAACTAATGCTTTTGTTTTATAATATATAAAGTATGTAATTATTTATTATCTAATTAATTATGATTACTTGTTAAATTTTCATTACAAATTACATTTCTATTTTCCCAAAAATATTACATTATTAAACAAAATTTATTTCTTAATAAAAATAATATCAATTCTTAAAAATAATATCATAATTAAACTAAGCAAACATGTTTTATACGTTACTTACACCTAATATATATATATATATATATATATATATATATGTAAGAGAAAAAAGAATAGGCAGATTGAAAACTAATCTTTTTCGATAGATAAGAAGAAAAAAAAAACATTATCTGAAGTAAATAAGTGCGGCAAAGAAGAGGCAGATAGAAAACTCATCTTATTCGATAGATAAGAAGAAGAAAAAAAAAAAAACATTATTTGAAGTAAATAAGTGCGGCAGGTCTGGACTCGGGAATATGGGAGAACCCCACTACGCATCTAGCTCAAGCGGCAGTATAAGTACTTCGGCTTCTTTTCACGTATATATCTAACCCCCAAAAACCCCAAATAGCCTGACATCAACTCTTATGGTCTCTGAGTAATGGCATCAGCTTTTCTAACGAGGACTCGTTTTGGTCAGTGCCTGAACTTATCCTACTCTGTCACTCACAAGCCCCGACTTTTGACTTCTTACTTCACCGTATGTCCCAATTTTTCCTTAGAAATACTAATCTGGGTGTGTTAAATTTTAAAACATTTGTGGGTTTCGTTTATTTGTTGTATTTTTCTTTATTTTTTTAATGATAAGAGAATCTGTGATTGTATTTGTCTATATTTTGATTTAATGCTTGTTTTGATTGGTTTTGGTCTTGTGGATGTTCTTCTTCGTCGGTCGGTGTATATATTTTGTAATTTTCTTATTGAATTTTGAATTTTTTTTGTCGTGGCTCTCATTTTGAGACGTTGGTTTTTCCACATATCAGCGCTTTACCGATTAATATGCTTCTAGAAAGTAATGTGCAAACTTGTGAATTTCACAGTTTTTTTTCTTCGTTTTGTATCGGGCCTCATAGTTGTTATGTTTGAAGCATCGGGTATGGACTTATTTGTGAAACTTTGCCGATGTATCTTATGTACAGACTTTTTGCAATAAAGAGGCACCAACGATTAAGTGATATTTTAAGATGCATAGAGGCATTTAATGGTTATCTCTACGAGACTTATGAAGTGATATCACTGCAAATTCTATAGCGTATGATCTGTTTTTGCATGTTTTTGATTAATTTTGAAGGTCTAAACCAAATTTGGAAAATTTTCAAGAGACTCGTTGATCATGTAATTGTTTGACAATTATGTGTCTATTAGTGCGATGTTAAAACTTTGCGTTGTGTCTTAAAATGGTCTTAATGAGCTGAAGGTATCCTTTCACTCTTATTATGCCATTTTGGGTAATATCATATTGTAATATGAGTTGAAATGGTCTTTATATTACTTGCAGAAGAGATCAATTCACTTTCAAGCTAATCCCACCCATACAGCATATAAAACGCCACTTCGGATTCCTTTCGTTATGGCTTCCTCAATGGTTGGCAGAAGAGCTAATTTTTCAACTCAAACATTATCTGCAAGTGAGCCTGTTGTTTCCGCTGATTGGCTCCATGCTAATCTCAAGGAGCCTGATCTCAAGGTATCTGCTTGTTTTTCTTGAGTATTGTATTCTATTCAGGTGGAAATATCTTTTGCTTGGTCTTTTATATAACCCTCAAAGGGTGGTTTAGTGGTCCTGGAGCAAGCTGTATAAATTGTATGCCTTGGGTTCAAAAATCTGAATAGATACTCTTGGGGCCATCGAACTAAGGGAACTTCCCATTAAATTCTTTGACGTGCACTTGCAGGCAATCTTTGCCCAGGGACTGTGCACCCTGAATTAGTCGGGATGGTTTTCCCAGATACCCGGTGCCAATAAAATAACTATGATATCAAAAAACATAATACACCTTTTCATATCTATTTGTATGTAACTATGCATCCGCACTAACATTAATGTCTGTGTGCTTGATACAAATCTCTCTCTTTCATTAATAAGCTCATCTTTTTATCCCTTAATAAATAAACTTTAAAGCATACACTAATAATTGGACATAGGTAACCATCAAAATTCATTTTGTTGTCATTGCCTCCAAATCAAGTACTTGTTTGATCAAGTGCATGATATGTTTATGTGAATACCTTGAAGGAGCTATTTTTTCTCTCAATCAGAATTGAGCTAATTGAAGAGATTTTCATTGATTGTTGTCGGATCAACAAATGAGTACAAGCATCCATTGATATAGTTTCAATTCCTTACCCTGCCAGATCACTTATAATATTATGGTAGGCACAAATGAACTAGTTGGAGCTTAGTTTTTAACAAGCTAGAGGTTACCATCGTCTAAAAGTCTTGAGTTTTCTTCTTGAAATCCCTAGAAGATGCTAGAAGTTGCTTCAAGAAGTTTTCAATTTGTAATGTTCATAAGATGACTTGTGAATTTGAGATGCTAAATTGCTGAATTCAAATAAATCTAGAAACTCTGATTGGGTAATAGCTTGATATGTCTGATCTATTATTGTTTTATTTTTTGGTTGGGAATTTCTTGATAAGTAATGAGATCACTTGCAGCTTTTAATTGGTTGACCATTTGATTGTGATTTGCATACTATCACAAATTGAGTTATACACTACTATATCACCATCTTGCTTTGAAAAACATTTTTTTTTTTAATTTTGTATTTTATAAGTATTTTGTTATTACACTGTGCATTTCACAACACATTGAGTGTTGTGCTTGAGCATTGCATCTAGGCTCTATGAAGCATTTGGGCTTTGCTCTTAAGTGCACATGACACATTCACCAACATTTTAGCCTGTTGATAGGGACCTCGGTCTAGTCCCCACACTCCTAGGGGTCCTTCTTGCCTTGTTGCGCCTCCAATGACTGAGTAAGCTCCTTTGCTTGGTGATGGATTTCGTGCATCAACAATGGAAGATGGGTTGATGTGAGGTTATGGTGTTTATAGGAAGATAATGAGTTCATCTTGGCAATGTGATGATTTAGTATGGGTAAAGTAGTGCACGACAATGGGGGCTTGGTTGGGGTTAGGCGCCTCTTTGGGTTTAGATTTTGGAAGACAAGTGTTTGGGCTAGGGTAAATGAGGGTTTCGGCTAGGTTTTAAGAATGTGGTTTCGGCTAGGGTTACTTGGAAGACAACTTCCTTGATTGATTGTGGATTGAAAGCTTGATGGGGTGATTGGATTTAGTGGTGGCCGAATATGGGATTGATTGGTAAGGATATTGGATTTGATTGGATATGATTGAGATGATGGAATATTTGATTGAGTCAATTAATGGATTGATTGACTAATCAAATAAGGGATGGAAGATATGATTAGGTGGGGTGGCAATTAGGGTTTCGGCTATAGTCAATGTGACTATGGCTGAATGAGCTAGATATGGTAAGTGGACTAGGTTTGGTTTGAAAATGTGGGAATTGGTGGGAATTGGTGGGAATTGAGTGGTCGGCTATAGGGATCCTTGTAGTGGTCGACCAAGGCCTTTTATGGAAGGTGGATATGGCTTTGATTGATGGAAAATATGGTAAGAATTTGGGGTTTGAGTGGTCAGCCAAGGGGTCAATGGATGGGGGCGTGTATGGCCAAGTATGGAAAGTAGGGTTAGGGTTGTTGGCCAAATGGGATGTTTGAGGGAGAGAAACTTCAAGAAATTTCAAGGAAAACTCAAGAACATGCAAGAAAATACATGAACTTGTAAAGAACTTAAAGAACTCGAAAATCAATAGTGCACCTTTTGGAGTTTCGGCAATGACACTTTGATGCACCAATCAACAATACTTCAACAATGCCACCATAACAATCACTCACTCAACACTTTGGTAATTTCGAAATTCACAAGTTGTGTGAATTTCGAAAATCACAAGAACACTCACACTCAAACACTCACTCACTCACTCACACTTGTACCAAATAATGAAATAATACCTCAAGCTTTATTGATAAACAAAATGATAAAAGGATAGATGGAACAACACTGATTTACGAATTGAACGATGTGTTCCTCTTCAAGGGAATTTACGAATTGCACCCCAAGAAACCCAAGTGCAAAGCTCCGAAGATAAATGCAACCACAAGGTATAGCTGGCCAAATATCTCTCAAAGAGTCTCTCAAAAGTTCAAATGTCTAAAAATATGAAAGTAAAGTCTAAGGGTACTATTTATAGAGTCTTACAATCTGGAAACTTCCAAAAGGTCCCTGGTCAAAATAACTAACTAAAATAATACCAAATGAAATAAATAAAATAAAATAAAATAAAGCAAAAGATAGATGGTGGGCGCCCAAGGTGATGTGGCCGTGGCATGCATGGCCACGTGGTAGCCTAGTGTGTGGCATGGCCCCGGCTGGGTTGGTCTACGTGGTGTCTTGCGTGGCGTCTGGCTACATGGCATGGCATGATGCCGTGTGCGGGTCCGATGGTGTGCATGACATGGTACTTTGCGAGCCATGGTATGGTGCTGTGTGCGGGTCTGATGGTGTGCATGGCATGGCACTGTGCGGGGCCAGCTGATTGTGGCTATGGCAGGGTGCCATGCATGAGTTTGATGGTAGGCACAGGGCGATACCGTACTACTGTGTTGTATGGCCCAGATGGGTGGTCTGGGCGTCGGTGCTGCATGGAGCAAGTTGGAGCCGCGCGCTGGATGACATGCATGGTGTGTATGCCATACGTCTAGCCTACAAGGCACGAGCTAGAGCCTTGTGTTGGATGGCATGTCTTGTAGGCATGCCACTAGCCTCGTCTGCAAGGCGCGGGCTAGTGCCGCGCGCTAGATGGCATACCTGTGAGGGCATGCCACTAGCCTTGCTAGGGTCCACTTGCGTGTCAAGGCATGGGTCAAGGCACGCAAGCAAGCCCACAGTGGTGGTGTCAGGTATGGTCAAGAAGGACATCCGCCTAGGGGTTCTGACACCTGTCCCTCTGTGTGTATGCGCGCGCGTGCAAGGAGAAGGTAGGTAATTAAAGCTCAACTGAAGTGACTTTTCTAGTCAGGTTGGATAGCTCATATAGAATACCCTTAATTACTTTAAAGGAGTTAACTTTTTGATAGGGAGATAATTCTAGTTAATAATTTATGTTCCCAATGCATATTCATATGATATTTCTCATATCCTACTTATATATACTGCAAATACTTTACTAAAACATTTGTTGAGTTAATTGTTACTTCACTTCTAAAATATTAATGTGAAAAAAAAAACAAGTAAGGCTCCAAGTGCAAAGCCTGTATTAACTATCTCAAACAGATACGGGCTCTAAAACCTTTTAAATATTTTTAGCTTTAGGCTCTAAAACTTTCTGCAAACAATAAGTTCTGCATTTATAGCACATCAACCACAGAACATCAGCCCTTGAAACATGCCAAGTATTACTTTTTTTACTACATATGAGACAAGTGCTACACTTCCACCCTCAAAATCCTAAAAGATCGTAATTTTATGCATTTCTTTATTCAGGTGTTGGATGCATCGTGGTACATGCCAGATGAGCAGAGGAATCCAATTCAAGAGTATCAGGTATTCGTTGTATTGGTGTTTGAAAGCTCTCTATATATTTTTTTTAAGGATTTTCATCACCATTATCCAAATAAAAATTGCTATATTTTATCATCAGGATATACTCCCTATTCATTTTCTGTTGGAGCTTGTCCTCAGTTCTGATCCATTTCCCTGAATTAATTCCACTCCAACAGGTTGCTCACATTCCTGGTGCCCTTTTCTTCGATGTAGATGGAATATCAGACCGAACTACAAACGTGAGATAGCTTCTCCAATCTCAATATTTGCGTATACACCTATTAAAAAATGTACATATGCTTGCACTTTCAAATGCACATATTCATATATGTATATATATAGACATATTAAATGATATACATGCTTTTCTGCTGACAAACTCTCATGAATTATATGCATGATGGTTAGAAATCTACATTGTTACCTTTTTCTTATATGAGAATTCCCTCTTTACAAACCCCCACCCATTTGTGCTCAGGCAGAATAGTATATAATACCAATGGGAAAATAATATTATTTACTTTGCCCTGAGTATTTTTTTTTTTATGTTCCTTGTGTGCTGAGCATGTAGGTATATGTGCCGTATCAGCACATGTTTTGAATAAAGTTCCACTGACCACCCCCCACCCCCCCTCCAAACCGAAAAAAAAAAGAGATTTTAGGGTGTGCTTTGGATATATAAGTCATCCATAGAGGTTTTGGTTTCTGTATTTCTTATTGATTTATCTATTTTTATGGTTAGCCTTTCTAGACATAGTCACTGAGTTTCTCTTAATACAACTTTCATAAAACTTATAAAAAAAAAAATACAACTTTCATAATAGGAAGTCTCTATAAAAGGCATTTGTGAGAATTCCTTATGAAGGAAAAGGCTTTGAAAAGAAGGAATTAGGTTTGCTGCAGTAATCAGTGTTGGTGATAGTACTAACTACACTTTTTCAATTTATCCATGGTCAGTATTTTCCAAGGGAAGCAATCCAACAAGAGGAACCTACTTTGAGAGGTAGCTTACAACTCCAAATGTACATCCAAGGAAAAGTGTTGTTGTTTTAACACTTCAAAGCGTTAGATGAGGACTGAATAGTGAATTTCCTATCCCCAGAATGAGTCGAGAGCATCCTATTCGCCTCAACACTACCACTGCTCGTAGCATACAATAAGAGAAAAAAATTCAAATAGCACCTATTTCTCAACCTTGAGCTGCTCTGAAAAAACATGCATTCCACTGTAATGAGCCACTTGAACTATCCATCACTGAAGCCTCGTGCTCACACATAGTCTGATAAAGTGCAGGGCACACAATCTGAAGAGCACTTTCTCCACGTTAACTGTCATGTCGAAACTTGACCTTGGCCCTTGCCTACCACGATTATGAAAAGTCTAGCAAAACCCCCCAACCATTTCTAATCTTTTACACAACCCCATACATGTGCGCCTCTAACTTTGTTAGAACACTAACCTCCAAAGTGTTCCCCATACTTGAAGTCAATAAAAGCCCTCTACAATGCCTCCCCCTCCTAATGATACTGCCATAACCACTTCCTAAGGAAAGCCCTATTAAATATCCACAACGTACATAGCCCCAACCCTCCACCAGAAATTGGGAAGTGAACCTTATCCAAGAAACATAGTGGAACTTGACCTCATCACCAAATCCTTCCCATAAGAAGGCATGAAAAATCTTCTCAATACAATCTGTCGTGCCAGTAGGTAAGGGAAATTATGATATAAATTATGTGGGAAGTTTAGAGAGACTGCTATTAATTAATGTAATTCTGCCCTCTTTTGACAAGTAGATTCTTTGCAACCTGCCAACCTTTTCTCAATATTCTCGATCACACCTTCCCAATAGCCTTTGCCTTAGTAGCAGCCCCCAAGTTATTTCATGCGTAAAGAAGATTTCTTGCAACCCAATATGCTCGCTAAACTTCAATTATTGCACTCAAAACCCACTGGGACCATTTTGGACTTTGCTAGCTTCACTTTCAGACCATTTTGGCTCATAGCATATTTTGAACCACTAAATGATTGTTATGTATGTGCATGTGTGTTTGTGTATGAATTTGTATTATATACCGTACAATCAGTAGCTTGAACCAAAATTTCTCCAATATAACCATTTTCACAAAAGCCAAATAGAGAGAGCAAGAGAAAAGAATGTGGTCAATTCAGGGGAATGATAATGATTTTCTAGAAAGAAAAATTAGAGCAAATGGATTTTGGGGCTCGGGATAGTCCACTTTTCCATTACGAAAATATTTCCCACTTGAAAGTCCAAGGATGGAAAAAAAAAAAAGAATGATTGTGTGCAGTATTGTAATGGATTTCAGGAGAGTCCAAGGAAAGTTACGGGGAATGAGTTTCGGGAGGAAAAGTAGAGAGAGAAACTATTGACTGGGGGTGCAATGTGGTCTAGAGAAGGGAAAGTGAAAAGATCGTTTTGAGGAGGATTCTGCTGGTTGGTGTCACTTGGGAAGATTCTGACAACGAATAATTTGAGGAAATGCTGTATAATATGCCTGAACTGGTGACAGAACGCTCGATTGGAGATTTTAGAGAGTTTTTCTTTCGAAGTCTTTGCTTTTGGGTGAAAACTCTTGTACTGAATGGGGATTTTTAAATGTTTCTTTTTTCGACTTTGCTAGTTCCTAGTTCATAGCCTGTATTTAGGTGTTTCCACGTGTATATTTCCTGTGTACTTGGGCTATGCTTATCTACTTGCATTAATAAATCTCTTATTACTTGTAAAAAAAAAAAGCTACTCATTTCAGACAGTTTTCTTGCTAGGGTCTGCCAAAGGGCCATTTATACATCACCTTTTCTATTAACTTGTATGCATTTCAGTCTCCCCTGCGGAAGTTATAATATGGAATTGATGATTTGTATCAGTTGCCACACATGTTGCCGTCTGAGGATGCCTTTGCTGCTGCTGTTTCTGCCCTTGGCATTGAGAACAAAGATGAATTGGTTGTTTATGATGGAAAGGGGATTTTTAGTGCAGCTCGTGTCTGGTGGTGAGTGGTGTCGTTGACAATAACCATTCAAATTCACCGGAATCATGTTTCATGTCGTGGTTACTAATCATAGACTAATATATTTTATCTGTTATTCAAATCATAAGGATGTTCCGAGTATTTGGGCATGACAGAATTTGGGTTTTAGATGGAGGCCTGCCAAGATGGCGTGCATCAGGCTACGATGTTGAATCTAGTGCTTCTAGTGATGCTATTTTGAAAGCTAGTGCTGCCAGTGAGGCAATAGAGAAAGTATATCAGGGACAGGTGGTAAGTTCATAAATCATTCAACTAGTTTCAGATTTTCCTTCTTATCTTTTAAGGGGTGGTAACTAAATATTAAATTGCATATTATTTTAGATTTATATTTATCATGCTTATTTTATTTCCTGCAAATATATTTTTTTTAAATATAAATTCTTTTAGTTCTAAATATTGCAAAAATAAAAAATAAAAAATTCTATACATGTGGGTTTCATAATTTTTTTTATAGGTTTGGGTTTCATGCTAACATTGTGTTGTAAGAAGCGCCTTCATATATCTAGTAGTTTATCAAGCTCATGCTCTTGAAAACCGAGCTCAAATTGGTGGTGATAAATTATTCGTCAAGTGGTATTTGCTTTTGGAAAAGAACTTAGTATTCGATCACCAAAAACCAGAGCAAGTAGAAAGGTTAGGACTTCAAAATAATAAGCCGCTGGAAGATGGGACAAATTTTGTTGCCATTGAATGCCGCTCTGTTTTCATTTGGTTTGGTCATACTGAAGAGCTGAAGATCTCTTTCTTGTGTGATAGCAGATCATGGGAAATTCTTTATATTTTACATCTTACCTGGAAATGAAAAATATAGTGTTTGTGTAGTTTTGTGGCATGTCTTGATGCAATTTACGTAATTTTGTATAAAAGTAAATTTAGTATAGTGGTTGCAACAGGAGAAAGTTATTCTGGGAACCAATTGTCCTTGCCTTAGTATGATTATCAATAAAATATTTTAATTGCAGCAAAGAATATTAGAACTTCACTATGTGCTCGCCAGAATGATAATTTTCTTTATAGAAAACAAATTCTTTGCTTCTCTACACTTTTCTTTATCTATAACACTGTTTTGAATTTACTTGTATAATAAAAAATAACACTGTTTTGAACTTTACTAACACAATCTTGGTTCTAGTCATCTCAATGACATGCATTATTCTTCTGCAGGTTGGGCCAACAACATTTCAGACAAATTTTCGGCCCCATCTTGTCTGGACCCTTGAGCAGGTTAAGATTTTAGTCCATGCTGTTATAGCAATGAAATTAAGATGCACGTCTCATTACCTTTTCTGAAAGTCATACCTAGAATCTCAGTTTTTACAAGTGGATATTTTTAAAATTTTAATTAAAGAGGTGAATGCACTTTTTATCCTGCATCTAATGTGCATTTTATGCTTTGCACTTGTAAATTTCTCAACTCTCTGATAATAAATAGAGAATGAGGATGGGGAATGGAGTCCTCACCATTGAATGACATGTTAACTCCAGGGGCTGTTTCTTGCACCTGGCAGAGCTCAGGAATGTCAAGAGGAGAGCTCAAAGATTGTGCCTGAAGGTTCGAAGGGCAGTGGCTGGGAAGAACTTGCTTACCACCTTGGAAAAGTTGTCGGCTTCCGAAAGGAAAGGGAGACAGCTAGGGACATGGAGGCAAATAGGTTTCTACCCTCCAAAGGCACCACCTATGCCTCGGTTCATGGTTGTTGGTAGGGAATGACTGTCGTGGTGGCTGACAGTGCTCAGGTGAAGGGTACATGGCTTGGCAGTGAAGGATATCACAACAGCAGGCCTACCGCTGACATGGGTGGTAGGGGAGCCTTTGTCGTTGGTACAATGATGGCCGATGGGGGATTTAGAAGCGGCGTGGTGGGCTGTCAGGGGCCATTTGTCAAGTATATCTAAGGAGATAATTGCATTGATGAGAAAAGTGGACTTGGGTTTACGAGCGGTTATGGGCCTATGCTGAAAGAAGAACACATGAAGAAGGGAGAACCCTAGTGAATTTGCTAAGGGCTGTAGGGACTATAGATAATGACTGTGGAGAACAAGATAGGGCTTGAGCAGAAAGGGCCTGTTAATGAATGTGGAAGGGCCACAGGGGCTGGGATTGCGAAGATTGAAGAGTCTCTTATGCCTACCAACATGGTGTGGCGGGCTAAGGATTCATCTTGGGCCCGGGTCATCCACCACCGGCTCAAAAGCCCCAAACCAGCCATCCACCACACTGGTTGCCCCACTGGCATCGTAGAAAACTTCACCAACCCTTGACGACCCTACCGACCCAAACAGAGCACACCTAAGGGACATGGCGGTGACGTGCTCATAGGGTCAGCCCAAAATGAGTTGTTGCTTGTTCTCAGGCCACTGGAAGCTTGTCGTCGACATAGAGTGCCCCGTCATCCTTAGGGGACCCCACAGTATGTAACTTGGACCACCTCTTGGCCTTGGAGGGAGTAAACAGCCTTGATGAGGTGGAGGCCTCACCTAGGTTGTCTCATGTTGAAGCCCCCACTGGACCCCAAATCTCACAACCTCTGGAGGCACCGAGGGCCCATAACCCTCATCCTAGGGGCTACTCACGATGGTAGCAACCAAGACCCCTTCTAGGGTCCTATGGACGGTGGGGACTCTTTTTGAAGATGAGGCACTCTCTAGTAACGAGGCATCAATTGGGTAGATTAATACTTGGCTTGCAAAGTGTCCAAAAATATTGTTCCCTTTTCTGATCTGGGGGACCCCGGGGACGATCCCAGTCCTATTTGTTCTCTGCTTCTAGTGCTTTTGTGGACTGAGCCGCAATCAGATTGGGTCCTGAAGAAGGTTGATGAAATTAAGCACTTCACAGGGATTTCCTGTGAACAATTTGAGGATCAATTTAAAGCACTACTTCGGCCATTAAAGTAGGACAACCCCTCATAGCTAGACCTTCCTCCAAAAAAGAGAGGGAGCTTAAGAGGCTATATTTTTCCATAAATTATGATGCAAGGGAAGGAAGTGTTGGTGGGGGGAGGCATAATGATTGGGAGAACCTAGGTGTCCCATCAAGCCCAAGATCCTTTCATGGAATGTTCAGGGTTTGAATAACTCAAACAAACACCTTAAAGGAAGAACTTAATATGGGATTGGAAGGTAGACATTATTTGTTTGTAGGAGACTAAGTTGAAGTATGTTGACAGGAAGGTAATAAGTAGTTTGAAGAATTGTCCTTATGCGAGATGGACTAGCCTTGCTTCAAAGGGCGCATTTGGGGGCATCTCAGTGATGTGGGACAAGAGAGTAGTTGATTTAGTGGAGGAGTTAATCAGAGAGTTTGCGGTAGCTTGTTCTTTCACAAGTTTGGATGATGGTTTTGGGTGGGGATTTTTATAAGAGTTTACGGGCCTAATGATGACAACAATAGAAAGCTTCTTTGGAATGAGATTGCTGGTTTCTTGTGGATGGTGGGAAGAGGATGACCCATGGTCAAAGCTATAAATTTCGTTTCAGTGACCATTTCGATTGAGGCATTGGAACGAATATTTCGGTACCGGTATTGGTACTGTTTCGGATATCGTTTTGGGAAAGATATTGTATGAATAAATTATGTATAAATAAATTACGTATATTCTAATTATATTCTAAAATAAAAGCATATATACTTGATAAACTTAATAATACTTCTCAATAGTCAATACAAGTCTTAAACACACAACCTAATACAATATCATAAGGTCTCAATCCAAGAGTTAAAAAACATAATGATTCATCTTCATCAATAAGACAAAAAGGATCAACATTTGAAATGTTATTCAAAATATTTTCTTCGATATCATCATCATCACCATCAATATCAACACCAACATTATCAGGGTCTTCCAAATTTAGTGAGGCTAATGGCTCGTCAATACTTTCCCCAATCTAAGTCTTCTCCATCAATAAGCTCTGATTCTTCACTTCTAATTTTATTCTGAATAATTATTACTAGGAAATAATTCTCTTGAATGCTTTACTGGGTAGTGGGTGCGTTCTTTTCAATACTCTTGGATCTCACATGTTTTGGAGCTTTAACAATGCAAATTTGATATAAACACAGCAGACAATTTCTAATTTTCTACGTTTATTCCCAATTCTGCAAAACTATAAATTATAATTTCTTCTGCCAAGTGCCAACGCCCAACACACCAAACATGCATGAGTACATTTACTAAGAAATATTTATTTTTGTTTTGTTACAGCAAATTGCATAAACCCAATAACCCAATACCCATTTATGTTCAATTGGAAAAAATAAAAATTAAAAGAGGAGAAAAACAAGGACTCGAGGATGAACATTATAATCAGATTCGGGACTAGAGTTCATAGTATCATACCCAGAGGAGATCGACTAGAGTCTAGCTGCTGTGGAGAATCTGAGATTGACTGTCAAGGTTTCTTAAGACTCGAGGTGGCTGGCCGCTGGTGGCGTCGTTGGAGGAGCAGTGACGAGGGTGAAATCACAAGGGTTTATTTCATCGTCTGTAAATGTGAAAGTGAAAATGTAAAATTGAAAATGTGAAATTGCGGATCTAGGGTTATTTCGTAGTGGCCAAATTACCAAAATCAAAAGGGATCTTGCAATATATACAAAAATGCCAGACTAATTAATTTTGGACCGGAATATAGATTCCGGCCGGAATGAGCCAGAATGATCTGGAACGACTGGAATTCTGGGCAGAACAAAATAATATGCTCCACTGTTCCAAGCACTGTAGCAAAACGGCAAAATCCGGCAATTCCGGCCGGAACGGAATGGAATTTATAACTTCGCCCATGGTGCATTTGAGGTGATTTCAACATCACTCGGTTAGGTCGGGGGTTTCTAGCTCAGGGTTAGCTATGGCTGACTTTTTAGCTTTAATTTTCAAGCTGGATTTGATTGACCTACCTCAAGCTAGGGGCTACTACACTTGGTCTAATGGGAGGGCATGGTCTATATTGGATAGATTCATTGTCTCCTTCTTGGGAGGCACACTTCCCCAACCTATGCCAAAAGTGCCTCCCCAAGCTCTACTTGGATCACTTTTCTCCTCTTATTGGATTGTAGGGGTCTCCATGAGGGCAGAGACACTTTAAATTCAAGAATATGTGGTTGAAAGTAGATGGGTTTACTAATAAGACTAGATCGTGGTGGTCCTCATCAGATCTTAGGTATTCCTAGTCTTTTATAACCGGGAGATTTAAGGCCTTGAAAAATGACCTAAGAAAATGGAATTCGGAAGTTTTGGGGAACATAAATGACCAAAGGAATAATCTATTTCAGGAATTGCAGTGTTCTGAGAAAAAAAGAGGTGATTGAGGCCCTCTCAGATGGTGAGAAGCAAGGAAAATGGTTGTAGTAGCTGAGCTGGAAAAAATCACACTCATGGATGAGATATCCTGGAGGCAAAAATTTCAAATCCTTTGGTTGAAGGAAGGGGATAAGAGCACAAAGTATTTTCATCAAGTAGCTAATTCCCATCTGGGAGTGGAGAGGTTGAAGAAAGAGATGCCCTTTGGAGGAAAATTATCGATGTTAAATATGGGAGTGGAGAGGTTGGTGCTCTAATGAAGTAAGAGGGGCCTATGGCATTTTGTAATAGTGGGGAAGACTTGTTAATTGCAGGTTTGTGGTGGGTAGGGGCACACAAGTCAGCTTTTGGCACGACACTTATTGAAGACCGCTTTTCCCTCCCTTTTGAGGATTGCGTTTAATAAGGACACCTCAGTTGCTGATAACATGGCCATCTCCTCTGTCTCCACTCAATGGTTGGTGATATTTATTAGAGCGGCACAGAACTAGGAAATGGGAGATGTTTCTGATTTCTACAGCGCGTTATACACGCTGAACTTCTCTGCAGATAGAGAGGATAAATTGTTTTGGACATCTGCAGGGAACAAGAACTTCTTAGTCCTATCCTACTATAAGGTATTATTGACCCACTCACCCGTTGCATTGCCTAGGAAGTCATATGGAGGAGTAATGCTCCCCTCAAAGTGGCTTTCTTTGATTGGCTAACATCCTCATGGGAAAATATTGACTATTGACAAGCTGAGAAGGCCGGCCTCTGCTTAAGAGATTGGTGTTTAATGTGCAAACATGATAGTGAATCTTGCGAATGTGAATAGGAATCCGGGGCAACAGGTAGATTGTGGCTATTTGGAAGATGCTGCCTCTATGCCTAATGTGTTGCACATGGCATGAGAGGAATAGACGTCATTTCGAGGACAGGGAGTGCACACCGGAAGGGTTTTGGGAACTTTTTTTTATCATACCTTGCTACTTTGGGCTTCATCTATTGTATTGAATGGAACATATTTTAATGACTTTTATGTTGCTTTCTGCAGCACTTAGCTTGTAATTAGAATTTTTTTGTATACTCCCTATGAACTTGGGCCTGCCTAATTACGTAGATAAATAATCTTTTCTTGCTTATCAAAAAAATAAATAGAGAAAACTAACTGAAAGAACAATGAGATTTTTGACAAGAATCATCAGAAATATGACAGAAAATAAATAATGGCATAGAAAGAGAATTCTGGCATGATGCGCCTGAAATCCAGGATTAGAGAAATGAAAGGAAAGAATTATTACCGGTGAGAAGTGCCGAAAGATAGTTACTTCACATGTCTACCTGTCATCAAGACATGGAAGAAAACAAATGTTTAGGTTCTGATATATACAGATTCTAAATGCTTGGGGAATGAGATGAGATGAGGATTTTGTAAATAGTAATAAGATGGTTTGTGAATAGCTGTGAGATAGTTTAAGTATTTATTGATTTTGGGAAAGGAGAGAAAAATAAAATGTTGAATAAAAATATTATAAAATTAAAATATTTTTAGAATGTAAGTTTTATTTTGGGATTTGAAAAGTTTGATTTTTTTTTTTGTTTAGAAATTTGGGAAAGTTGAAATTATTAATTTGAAAAAGTTGTAATGATTAGTTTGAAAGTGTTTGTGTTTGAAGGATGTTTGGGAAGGAAATGAGATGAGATAAAATGAGATTAGATGGAAATTATTTCCAAACATCCCATAACTCTACTTTTTGTGTATTTTCAGGTTAGAAAGAACACTGAGGAGAGAACTCACCAACACATAGATGCCCGATCAAAGGCCAGGTAGCTAATACTAATCCTGCATTCTTCGTTATCATGTGCAATAATATGTATAAACATTTTGTCATTGTTTCAGCATCAACTAATAAGCAACTGAAAAAAGCTCTGCATTGTGAAAAAGGTCAGCCTATAAGTAGCAATCTTAAATAGGTTCCAAAAACTAGTTCAGATCTAGTTGAATTTCTTTTAAGCAATTTATATGCCCTCAAAGATGAAGTCACTAGAAGAGACTTGTAACAACCTGAAATTAGTATGAAATGGGTGGTAAATGGGATACCACGCTAGTTGAGAGGTTGAGATTCATATCAGTTTATAATAATATTAAAGTACTCCAATTATAACTTTGACTGGTGCTTTTGGAGTATAAGCCAGCTGTGTTCGTTACAAATTATATCAAAGTCAATATTTGTCAGAAATGTGAGACTCAAGCAGTGTCACCTTCAATAGAATGGCTTAGTGAGGACGTTAAGGATTTTAGGGGAGTGTGTAATACACTGGATTGAGTATGAGAGGGTGGTGAATGAGATCGAACATTGCCTAGCAAGAAAACAATTCTTACAGTTTGTAATAAGTCCAGGGATCCAATTGAAATTCTACAGTTTGGCCTTTGCTTAAGTTGTTACAAGACAAATACAAAATCTGCATTTGACAATAAACTCTCAAAATTAAAAAATACATAAATAAATGATGTCTGTATTTGAAAACAGCCCTTATAGGCTAATGGTTGTGGAATCAGCTTATACACTAATTTTTTTTTTCCTTTTCTCAAATGTTCCGAGTTCAATTAGTTTGTTTGTTCCTATCCTTTTTCTTATGAATTTCTCATCATTATCATCTTACTTTCTTTGGAGTAAGTTCTCATATCTTTAACAATAAAATGACAATAGGGTTGATAAGAAGTTGATAAGAACCTCTTGGCCATGCCAAACATAGTTATATAACAAACAAAATAGTGCAACTAAATTTCCAAGTGAGTTCAAGCATGCCCAAGATCTGTAAGCCAAATGCGATTACACATGTTGACTAAGACAATGTATGTGAAAATAAGTTGTATCACATTAAGAATTCCTGTGCACGCCTTGCATGGTGTTCATATCTTTGCAATGCTTCATGAAGATGTTGGGTGGGCCCGTTTTGGTAGCTCGGTGAAGTATTGCATTATTATAGGTCAAAAAATATACAAACAAAATAGAATTGAAGATTGGATCTATCTGTTTCGTGCCTTTTTTATTTTTTGATATAACTTAGGTATTTCACATTTAAGATGAAGTTTATGACATTTATCGACCCTCTTCTAAACCAAAAAAAAAGGGGTTAAAAAACGTGTTGCCTATTTGACTGATTTGTTGGAAGAAACCAGTCTCTTTGAAAAATGTTTCAAGAGGGATTCCCGTAGTATATGGTGGTGAATAGAGTTGGTCTCAATATGATTTCCAGTACAAGCACTTTGAACAATCTGAAGCTTGTGGCTGATGGTAAAACACAACCCCTGTTGAGACTGGTGTTCAGTTGATTCTATTTGCTTCAAGGAGCTGCATCCAGATATGATTGATTCTATTTCCCCATGCTTGGCTAATGATGGTTTAGAATTGAACACTATGTTAAGTGGTTAAGGAAGTCATTTTTAGTTAGAAATTTAATTTCTATGATTTCTAGAGTCCTATTTTAGTGCAACATCATTGGATTTGATGGAGATTTAATCTTGCAGATTTGATGGAGCTGCAGCGGAACCTCGAAAGGGGATAAGAAGTGGTCATGTACCTGGCAGCAAGTGCATTCCTTTTGCCCAGGTGAAAGATCAAGTTGTTGGATGATTTCTATTGTATTGCAATGACATAAAGAAACACACATAGCCTTCAAATTGTTTTTTTTTTTTCAGATCGCATTTGCATTTAACTTTATTTCAAATGTTGTACAAATTATGATTGTCATGGTTTAAGATCTTTCTCAATATTTTCCTGCCTTATAAGTCTAATTAAATTTCTTGACTTACAATAGACACAATGGATTGGATTTAGGTAGGTTTAAGTACATAGTCTGCAAACTGTCAAGTGGTTCCTCTTCTGGTTTACATGTAACTTTTTGCGATCACTGTTTTGGATGAAAAAAGGCATTAGTTGTAAAGTTCTAACTGCACTATGTTTATTGACATCAAGTAGATATTTTAGATTTCTTTTAGTTTTTTCGTCTTAGTTTTTAGAAGTATTTAAGTAACTATGTTACATGATTCTTTCACTCCAATTTATTGTAGACGATGTTGGTGATTCAGGAATTTGAAAAGGCTATGCTGTATGAATATAAAATGTAAAGAATAAACTGAAAAATGAACTTTTAGGGATTGCCTGACTTATAGTTTTTATCTTTCTGCTTAAAATATGAGATGCAATCAGTGACAAAGGGAGAATGTAATGTGTGTGTGTATAACAACTTATCAAATATATATATATATATATATATATATCTAATAGATGATCCAAGATACTAAAAAATCTGTTATGTAGTTCCCAAAAGTTCCACATGACAGTTCATGCCACAGAGAGCAGTAATTCAGAAATTTTTGAAAACCAAACAAGACCATTACACAAGAGGAGATAATTTATAAGGATTTCTCCCTTCCTCAAATTCCAACATTGTAGATATTGGGGTCTGGATTGGCAAAATACAGATTTTGTTAAAAACATTAGCAGTGGCTAATGGAAAGTGGCATAATGTTTTTTCATGAGTTCCAGAAAATTTAAAGCCTGACTGGGTAGCATCGGCTGTGTGGAATGATACATGTTGGACCCATAAATATAAGGTTTTTATGAAGTTGTTGTTATGCCTTTTCCTGTATGGCTTAGCTCACTGGATCCAAAAGAAATTGACATATATTCCATGATATTTTATTTTGATGGACGTGCATGGTGTTTCTTTGTAGTTGTTGGATGCTTCACAGTCACTCTTACCTGCAGATGAGCTAAAGAGACGATTTGATCAAGAAGGTAAGGATATATTTAAAAAAAAAAAACATTTAAGGTCATTTCTATTCTCGTGACAGTTTTATATCTCATTGTAAGTGTTAAAGACCTGATTGAACCTAACTTGAAAACTAATTCCACATATTCCCACTGTATGTGGGTAGCACCCATTTTGGTGATTAATAAAGTTTAAATTCCTTATCTTAAAAGAAAATAAAACTAATTCGATTTAGATATTTATACTCTCTGTAGGTAAACTAAATGCAGAATAAATACAGTTTGAAACTGTAGGATTAGCCATGAGACACGTAAAACTCACCACAGTATAAGAATGTCTGTATGCATAAATATTACACACGCACAAACACACACTTGAAAACAGACTCAAGCTTATATGAATTTATCTGAATATGCCTTGAGATTGCTTGTAGAGTGCCACGTGCAAAGCATTGTGGGTATTTCAGCTACTTACATTGTTTTTAGGAGTTCATAATTGAAAGCAAACAAATGGAATTTAAAATGAATAGTCAATGGACAAGAAGGGAAAAGATTATTACATTTGTTTTTTTTTTCTTTTTAGGTATTCAAGGAGTGGAAAGGAATCTGATTAGAATGATGATTTTATTGTAACTTAAAAAGTTCAAAGAGTTTTATTTTGTGATAGAAAGGTAATTCCATTTTCTAGGGTTCAACCCAAAAGTGGGAAAAATCTAGATGGTGGCTTTGGAGGAATGCTATTGAAAGCGCTGTTCCATTCCTCTCCTGGAAGGCATTACAATGCTGGAATGGTGTGTTCTGGGGTGGGCAGCAGGTCAACTGGACCCACTCTGCCCGCCCCATCAACCTGTCCTGCTAGGGGACAGGCGGGCTACCCATCTGCCCCGGATGTGAGTGTGAGCAAATAGTAAAGATTAAAGACCTAGTGGTTGGGCAGCGGATGGACTACCCACTTGCCCACAGGGGTATATATTGAAAAATCCTTATATTTCTCATATCCCTCATAAAGTTTCGGCAGCCACTCCCCTTCTCCTTCTCTCTCTTCTCTTCTCCTCTTCCGCCTCCTCTTCTTTTTCTCCACCTCTTCACGTCACACCCATACCCAGGGTGTGGCAGTGGGTCTCTATATAAAGATCCAGTTATGGGTCAGATGATTTTTTTTTCTTGCATTTTTCTGTAGATCTTCGCATGTTTTTGATTGGATGTGTATATTTGTTGGGATATATGGACTTGGGTTTTGGATATGTAGGTTTAGAGTTATGAATGGATTTTAGATTTGGGGTTTGGAGTTATTGAATGGCTGAGGCCAGACAGTGGCCAGGAAAATCTGCCCGCCCCTGAGGTGGGGGCTGACAGTCTGGAACTTAGGGTGGGGCTGGGGGAGGGTGCTCCCCACCTGTATAGGGCGAGTAGCACCCTCAGTGCATTCCCTCTCCAACTCTAATGGGGATAGTCAAGCTGGCTAGTGGATCCCTATTTTTTAACCAAGAAAGAGTAATGCATTTGTCTGGTAAAAATGTCCTCTCTCTTTTGCACTTGCCCGAAATGATATGCTATCTAATTCATCATTTTCGGAAGTGTTTATCCCTTATGTTATCTTTCTTGTCTGTTATGCTAGTTTATGATTATGAAGGCTTTTATTTTTGTGACCAACAAGGCTGCACTTCCCATCATTCATGTCTCTCGAAGTGCTCCTTCAGTTGTAATTCTTCTTCCGAAGATTTTTATATTCCTTTTCCCCCATATGATTGCTACCCAAGGTAGTTTAGAAATTATAGGTCTGAATACTAAGGCACTCACTTTGTATTCTTAATTTCTTGGAAATGTCTTCGAAGTGGTGAATTATCCAGGCTCCAATGATAATTCCTTAGTCACGGTTCATTTGTAACCATGAGAGTCATTGCCTGATGACTACAAGTATATACACAAACCAATATAGAGAACACTTGAGTTGTTTTGACAATGTACTTGACCTCTTCCACTTCATATTAGGCCTTGAGATTGTAATTCAATGTCTATAACAAAAAGATGTGTGACTAGGAAATTCTTTATTATTAGTTCTACATTTTAGTAAATGTTTGCTGTGTTTCATTGAAATCCAATATTAAGAGTGGTGAATCATATGTGGAGTTTAATATGGTTTGTGATTCCAAGAATAACATAAGGCCATGTTTTCTTTTCAATATCCACCTAGGTTTTTCTATAGTTTGCTTATGATTACTTATAATAAGGCTGTGCTTGTGTTTCCATGGTAGAGTAGAGGTCAATTGGCCATACTTTTGTTCATCGGGACTGATTATATGACAATCCTAATAGTCAATTCTAATGCAGGCATCTCTTTGGAAAGCCCTGTGGTAACTTCATGTGGCACTGGAGTAACTGCAAGCATCCTTGCCTTGGTCTCTCTCTCTCTCTCTCTCTCTCTCTCTCACATACACACACACACGTGTAGTTGGAAGGGACTTTGGCATTTTGTTTTTGTTAGACTTGTGGAGGAGAGGAAAAGATGTCCCCAACTTCGAGGGGCATTTGGTTATATAGGTTATCATTTCGTGTTGCTTCCATTTTAGTTAGTGGAAACAAACCTAGAGGATTTATAGATTAATTTGATCGGATGCCTACAAGCCTAGTTTTCTGTTGGGAATTCATTATATTGGAAATAAAAGAACCTTGAGGATGGAAAACGTCTTATGCTTATATTTTTCAGGGTCTCCACCGACTCGGGAAGTTTGATGTTGCAGTCTATGATGGATCTTGGACTGAGTGGGGAGCACATCCTGAGACACCTGTCGACACTTCTTAAATGTTTATGCAACATAAACACGAGTTACTCAGACTATGGGGAAGAGGTTGTATCAATAACAGTTAAAAATATCACTTGCAGTTATGTGTTTGTTTCTAAAATCTCTTCGTGTGATGTTCAATTGGAAAAGTGATCATTTATGGGGAGCCCAAGAAATAAAACAAGGGGGAAGAGACATTATGTACATTGGGGTGGCATTCTCAGGTGTCACATTTTGTTTATCAAACATAAATAACCAGCAGCATGCTCTTTTAAAAATCCACCTCTTATTAGCCAACTCTTTTGGTACCATACCCTTAGCTTCTCTTGAGAAAAATTGTAGAGGTTTAGCTTTATTGTTTTAAGAGAGATTATATTCGCAGTAGAGTGGGTAAGCACTGCGTACTCCTTTTAAAAAGTGAGTAAATGTAGGAGCTTATATGAAAAAATTAAATTTTTAATTGTGAATCTTACTCTTTTTTTAAAAGGATGAGTGGTGCTTGTAAAACCAATAATTGTATCTAGCATTGTTCTTTAGGATTTGGGGTTTATGTTAATTTTAAGAGATCAAAGTAATCTAAGCAAAGAGTAACATTCGGTCATGACAACAGTTTTACGAGTTTGAAACTCTATATATGATGTGGAAGTGAAATGAATGTATAATATGAAGCTTGTAGGTTAGGGTTAAACAGTATTTTGACAAAGTTTGTTGTAACTTTTCAAGGAGCTCCTTAATTTGAGCATTTTTCATGAAAATTTGAGGCGTCAAAACATGATCATTATATGTGAGGATGCAGCCAGCTACGTACTACTAGGACTGATTGTATAAGGAAGCCTCAATCAATGCTTGTCATTTGTACGTCGAGGTTCAGAAATTGGTCCCAGAAGACCACTTAGCTGGCAGCCTCAATCAATGACTGCATTTAGAGTTTCGGTTTTATTTTCTACAGAAGCTGATTTGTTTAGGTGCTGAGGAAGAGCAGCTGTAGCTGGATTCCAGGAAGATGCATGACTATTGGAACATGCATGGGGGTTGACTTGACTCAGCTTTTGAAGTTCATGCTGATGCAACAATATATGCACTACGTACTACTAATACAGAGACATGGGGGAGTGCAAAAGGGAAGTGATTGCCTAAGTAGCAAACTCCACAGAGGAAGGATTAGGATTGTAAATAAACCAATCTGCTTGATAATTAGCCCGAACTCAATTAATAAGAAAAAGGAAACTCACCCGTAAAAGTAGAAGTCTACTATATTAGTAAATGATATATGCTCGAATCTCCTGAGGCTTATTAAGGCCTAACTGACTCGTTAGTTCATTTTGATTAAAACTTGTTTATACAACGATAAATGTATAAGGCTGTAAAAAAAAAAATCAAAAAATTGGTGAGCTACATCGGTGGATTTGGTCTGGTTCTGAACTAGTTTGATCCGATACTGGTTCCTATTTAAAAAAAAGGGTTGAGAATAAGTCGGGTTCCGATTTTAGTTTTTAGAACACTAGTTCAATCGAACTGGACCACTACATATATATATATATATATTAATTTTAATTGTATAAATTATATATATAATAAATTTTATATAAATTTTATATTATATAAAATTATATATATTTTATTATATATGTTATATGCTAAAATTCTAATTAATATAATATGAAATTTTAAAATCTTATTATTTATGTCTATTAATCTTATAATATAAAATAATCTTATAAATCTTAATATAACATTTGACTATAAAATAACATAAATTAATCTAATAATTTTTAATATAGCTTTTAAATTTTAATAAAACTAATATAACATAAAATTAATATAATATTAGTATAACATAAAATGAAGGACATGGGTCAATCACTTTGTAAAGTTTTATTGGAGTATAATTTTATTATCCATAAAACAGGTCACGACCCAAAACTGAAAAGACTGAAAGTTTTGGTTTTAATGGTGAATTGGTCTAGTACGAATCCTTAGATTTTCAAAACTGTTATTTAGCAGCTCAAATTTTAAAAATGTCTAAAATTGAATCCAGTCGGACTAGTTACACACTTATTAAAATGTGTATATATATATATATATATGTATGCATTAATAAATAATATAAGCAAAGAGCCTTTTGTGATTAAATATATAATCTGTAACCTAATTATTATGATTGGTCACTTATGTCTATATGTTGAATATAGTTCATAGTTATATGTTATTTATTTAAGTACTTAAGTTTAAATGGTAACTATTTTATAATTTGTACAATAGTTAATTGGTTGGATTTAATAATTTCATATGCTAGAATGTAGAAACCATATATGAAGTTTTGATATATGCTATAATATTATGTGTATCGTATTAGTATAAGTTATGTAGACATGACTTATATAATTATAGTGGGTAAATATCAAGAAGTTATATATTAATTATTTATAAATTGTCACAATTCTCTAATTCATTAGAGGGTCTACTTGTAATTAGTTGTAAAAGGTCTCATTAAATTTAGAATCTTTTTACAATTGTTTCAATTTCTTAATTATTAAATTTTATTAAAAAATAAACAATTCGAACTAAGCCAAGTCGGCTTGAGCTTATTTATGGGTTGAGCTCCACTTAAGCTCAAGAACTTAGCTCACTAAGTCAAACAACAATTAGATAACAATCTTGAGCTCAAGCTTAAGTTTTTTGAATCAAGTCAAGTTCAATTCAAAATATTGACTCGGCTTGACTCAATTCGACTTAATTATAGCTCTACAAAGAACTCGAGGCTCCAAAAGGACCAAACACTATCAAAGGACTACTGGACTGAGTAGTCAGGGAGCTAATACTGAGAATAGACCTAGCCATCTTGGCTTCGGATGGCTAGAAATCGATCCCACCTAGAGTGCATGTTGCCACTTAGCATGGAATAATTAAGGCCCCCTCAATTCTTTTATTTTTTATAAAATTAATGTTTTTTTTTTAATTTGTATGACTCTATAATTAGTTTAGTGTTGCAAATATACATATTTTTTTCAACATAAGGAAACTAACATTTAGCTATTGAGCACCCTTGACTGACAAAAGAGTATCGTCGTGAGAGATAGTGAATTGCTTCTTAGCACACTATAAGAGATCAAATTCTTGCCAAGAAAAATGGCATATTTGAAGTTAGAGTGGGGCATATAATCAGGGTAGCTTGCCCAATTAGCATCGGAGAAATGCAAGAAATGAGGTGTGGTGTGTGAAAAGATGTTGAAGCCAAACTAATGTGCCCAAAAATGACAATTTTAGCAAGCTCAACTTTGGTTATGACCAAATACTAATTTCATTTCATTTGTTTTATCTCATTTCTTCTTTATAATTTTCTTAAATTTGTTGGGATCAACGGACATTCACAAACAATCAGAGACAAAGAATTTAACATGATTTGGCTAAAATTGCTTACGTCCACATAGAGAAAAAACTTCACTAATAAATAATGGGTTACAGAGAGTATTTCAAAAGAGGAGAATCACACTCAACTCAACCAACTCTCTCATTCTCTCTTCACAGCACACCCCACTCCCATTGATGCAACAAGCTTTGCCTACTGCACACACACTTTCAACAATCGCTACATGTATTTATATATAGAAATACATAAGTGTGAACATGATCAATGGTAGAGAAATTCTTCAAGGATTCTGGCTACTCATTGTCCAACTTCCCCCTTCCATTGCCTTATGTTGGAGATGTGGTTTGAATTTAGTTCAATTAAGCACATTAGACAGTTCTCGCTCGACCCTCGCTCGACATTTCGCTCCAGCGAGGCATCAGACAGAAAGTTCGCTCGACCCTCGCTCGACATCCAGCTCGAGCGAGATCACGAAAGATCCAGGTAGTGACTTCGCTCGACTCTCGCTCGACGTCCCGCTCGAGCGAGATTCAATTCTAGGGTTGCATCGCTTTCAGGTACTAGGGTTAGCGCCGTCTAGAATAGTGTTTTGCTCGAGTGAGAATGTCTCGCTCGAGCGAGCTATTGCCTATAAAAAGATCTCGTTCAGTTGAACGCTTTAAGCTGTGAGGAGCTCAAGGTTTCGCTCAAGCGAGAAGAGTCCCGCTCGAGCAAGAAGACGAACGCAGCAGCTCGTGAGAGCTTAAGTGTGTTTTTCTTGTTTGATTTTGTGAGTGGAGAGCTATTTGTAAGGGTGTGAGTGTTGTGAGAGAGAGTTTTGCAATTTGTAAGTGAGATTGAGTATTTTCAGTGTAAGAATCACATGATTTAATCTCTGTACTCCATCTCTGTTTTATAGTGGAATTCATTGAGACCAACCCAACAGTAGACGTAGGCTTGTGTTAAGCCGAACCACTTCAAATCTTGGTGTCCATCGCTGTTCAGTGCGTGTTTGTTTTATTTTTCTTTGTTGCATCCTCTGCATGGCTTCACATTTACTGTTTGTCCAACGGCCCGATTCCCAACAAACTGGTATCAGAGCGGTTGCTTTGAACATCTGAAGGGATGGCCTCAGTAAAATTTGGAGTAGAGAAATTCGACGGATAGAATAGCTTCAGTTTATGGCGGATCAAGATGAAGGCATTGTTGCTACAACAGGGTCTATTCAGTGTTCTAAAGGTTATTGGGGAGTTTCCTGCGCCGTCAAAGGATGAGGAAGAAATGGCTCATAGTACAATTCTATTGTCACTATCAGATGGGGTCTTGAGGGAAGTTGCTGAGGAGGAGACCGCGGTTGGTCTATGGAACAAGCTGGAGAGCTTGTACATGAAGAAATCTCTCACTAACTGGCTATATTTGAAACAACGGTTATACACTCTAAAAGTGATGGACTCCTATTTCTGTACATCTAGATGAATTTAATAAAATCATTATAGATCTGAGGAACATAGACATTAAGATTGATGAGGAAGATCAAGCCTTGATTGTTTTGTGTTCATTGCCTATTTCATTTGATAATTTTGTAAACTCAATGTTGTATGGTAAAGATACAATCTCCTTAGTAGATGTTAAATCTGTTTTGAATTCTAAGGAATTAAGAACACAATTTGGGTGTTTAGGCATGGACGATCAAGCCGATGGCTTGTTTGTGAAACATTTCTCTGGTGATAGATCCGGGGAAAAATGTTCAAGGAAGGATGGTGGTAGTTCCAGTAGCTTCAGATTTAACAAGAAAAAAGGTTAAGTGTTACCAATGCCATAAGCTTGGTCATTACAGAAGTGACTATCCTCAATTGAAAAATGTGGAGAAAGAGGAAAGTTTCTCTAGTAGTGATGACAACGAAGAAGATGACAGTTAGTCTCTACTTCCTTGAGGGCAGTGTGGTGACAGGTGGAGTATCCTCACATGCTTCAGATTCAGATGTCACTCGCATTCAGTATATGTGGGTTTGCCAGACAGGTGTGGTCATTTATGAGTCGTTAGCTTTTACTTTGTGTGATTAGAAGACAGTAATCTTGATTTTTTGTTTGCATTGTGGTCATTTTTTATCAGGATATATCTTGTGTAAAGTCATGCTTTTGTTTTACTCATATTTGTTTTATGATCATTAGCGTTTGGCTTTGTCTATCTGTTTCTTTGTGATGTGTTTGGTGTTCAAACACTTTGGTGAAGACAACTGATCTATAGATAAGAAAGTAAAGCGTTACTCAGACCATACAGTTTTGTTTCACTCCGATGGAGTCGCTAGATGGAATGAGGTGGGTTCATGTTGAGTCCACAATTTGCTTTTGGTTTACCAGACTTGTCTACAGATGTGGCTGAAGCGGTCAACTACAACTTGTTATTCGATGAACCTTCCCTTCTTTCATTTCACAGGAAGGAGAGAGAGTTATAGCTAGAAGGTGGAGTTACTGGGAGAGTTTCAGAACAGAGTACGTGTAGTACTCTATATCATGCTTTTGTGGTTGAGTATGATTTTGTCCATTGGTATCAGTGCACAGTGAGAGTAGGTCTACAGTTGGTAGATAGAGAAGGCAGTTTGGCCACTTTTTGTGTATGCTCATGTAGGCTTTGTTGGGTTCTTACTTTGGCAGAAGATATTTGTTTGTCTTCGTATTCAGATGCCGTTTGTTCAAGTAAGCAGTCTGTATTGTGGTACATTGCCGTTTGTGTTAGGTATTCCCTTTGAGGAATTTGTGGGTCTTTTGAGATTTGTGGGGCTTGTGACAATTCAAGCTAAGACGGAGATTTGTTAAAGATGTGGCTTGAATTGAGTTCAATTAAGCACATCAGACAGTTCTCGCTCGAGCTACCCCTCGAGCGAGCCTTAACCCGTAACTTTGCTCGACCCTCGCTCGACATCTCGCTCGAGCGAGGCATCAGACAGAGAGTTCGCTTGACCCTCGCTCGACATCCAGCTCGAGCGAGATCACGGAAGATCCAGGCAGTGATTTTGCTCGACTCTCGCTCGACGTCCCGCTCGAGCGAGATTCAATTCTAGGGTTGCATCGCTTCCAGGTACTAGGGTTAGTGTCATCTGGAATAGTGTTTCGCTCGAGCGAACTATTGCCTATAAAAAGATCTCGTTCAGTTGAACGTTTTAAGCTATGAGGAGCTCAAGGTTTCGCTCGAGCGAGAAGAGTCTCGCTCGAGCAAGAAGACGAAAGCACTTTTCTCGCTCGAGCAAGAAGACGAAAGCAGCAGCTCGTGAGAGCTCAAGTGTGTTTTTCTTGTTTGATTTTGTGAGTGGAGAGCTATTTGTAAGGGTGTGAGTGTTGTGAGAGAGATTTTTGCAACTTGTAAGTGAGATTGAGTGTTTCCAGTGTAAGAATCACATGATTCAATCTCTGTACTCCATATCTGTTTTATAGTGGAATTCATTGAGACTGACCCAACAGTGGACGTAGGCTTGTGTTAAGTCGAACCACTTCAAATTTTGGTGTTCATCGTTGTTCTGTGCGTGTTTGTTTTATTTCTCTTTGTTGCATCCGCTTCATGGCTTCATATTTTCTGTTTATCCAACGGCCCGATTCCCAACACCTTATCTCCATTGGCTTCAAACAAGTGTCCCTACAACTGTCTTCAAGAAATCTCTAGCTGTCGCTCTACGTTTGTCGTTCTAGTTTCTAAAAGAAGCTTAGCCACTGTTCATTAGCTATTGTATGGGTTTATAAAGTACCTTCGTTAGCATGTCGCCGGATTCTCTTTTGTATGGGTTTTCACAAGCTTCAATAGTTATTAATCCATTACCTTGCGTATCCAATGATAGCGAACCTCATTGTTACTCAAGTCAAGAGCTCTTTGACTATTACAATGTGCTTTGTACACTTCCTAGCTGATTCCCGTTTCTTGGAGAAAATGCTTTAGCCACAACATTTATCCTGTTGTGAATAAAGCTACACATTCTTACAATTTGGACTGTCATGATATAGCTCTCCCTACAAATGTGTAAATGAGGCTTAATCTTCCAAGATTGGGCCAGCTCCCCATAGTACAAAATGACGTACCCTTAAGGTATCGAAGAATTTACTTTACTGCTTTCCAGTGTTCTTTCCCTGAATTTGAAAAAACACTACTCACAACTCTCATAGCGTGAGTAATGTCAGGTCTCGTACACACCATAGTGTACATAGGACTTTCCTACTCCTGAAGAGTAGGAATTGCAACCATCTCTTGAAATTTTTTTGGCTCCCCCTCATCTGTATGAAGAATATAATCTAATTCTGGATATTTCTGAGATAGAATTAACGATTGTCCTCTAGACAATATGTCATGTTAAAGCTCATTAATTGGAGGATTGCCTGCCAACTGTTCAGGTTCTGATGGTGGAGACAACTGCTCCCCCCACTCAGTGCTCGTTACTCCATTGTCAGCTTCTTCTTCTTCTGAGAGTCTTTCTGCCTATCTTCAGTGTTTGAGGCAGACTGTGGTGGTAGGAGGTTATAGACTGCTTCAAAAACACTTGTAGTTCCTTTTTACGATCCTGTATTGTTGCCATACAACTGGTTTTCATGAAACACGTCATCCTTTCTTCTAAAAAACCTTCTTTGTTTCAGGATCCCATAACTTGTATCCAAACTCCTCATCTTCAAAACATAGAGTGGACTTGACATCGACCTTATGTCTTTTCTCTTTGGATATATGTGCAAACGCTTTGCACCTAAATACTCTTAGATGAGAGTATGTTATGTTGCAGTATGACTACATCATCTCTGGGACTTTCAATTGTAGTGGGACTGATGGTGTCTTGTTAATCAGGTTGCTCGTACTGCTTCATGCTAGAATGGCACAGGCAACTTAACCATTCGCATTATGTACCTGGTTCTTTCCACAATAGTCCGGTTTATTCGCTCGGCCACACCATTGTGCTGTCGAGTATAAGGGACATTTTTCCTCCATTTTCTGTCCTGAGGCTTCTCTTCAAGAAAAATACCTACACCTTTCGTGAAACATTGTCAATAGAGTAACAACATATCTGTTGCTGCCCAACTATTTGACTTTGAAAGGACCGCAAACATTATAGTATACAAGGTTTAACAACTCTGATTCTTTTTCCAGAAGATGTTTGGATCAAAATTCTTTGTTGTTTCTCACACAAACAAAATTTACAAGGGTTAAGTGCAATATGAATTTTTTTTGCTAGCATAAACAACCATTTTTCTCCTCATGTGGTCAAATTTCTAGTGTTACAAATTTAGAGAAGCTTTCTCTTCAACTGCATTAAGGCTAAACACATATCTTTGTATTGGATTTGTATGCAGTGCCACAGATATGTCTATGAGCAACTACCATTGCTCCCTTTTTCAACTTCCAGATACTGTTATTGAAGATATTCTCGTAACGGCCCTGTTGATCAAGGGTCTTCTAGATATTAAATTGAGTTGTAGATCGAGTACGTGTCAAAAGTCCTATATCATCATGGTACCATCAACGTTGGTCTTTATCTTGACACCTCCTACCTCCTATACCCATGATCTTTGAGAAACATGCATTATTTCAGTAGTAAGCATCATCGCAAAAAGTAGAGGTATTCAAGCGGGTTTCGGACCGGAAATCCGAGTCAACTCGGCCCGAAACCAAATGACTAAAAGCGGTTTGAACTCCAACCCGGATTCATCCGGGTTGAAATCCGGATTGGACCCGGGTTGAAATCCGGGTTGGACCCGAAATTCGGTTTTCGGATTTCAAACCGTTTTTTTTTTTTTAATTTATAAAACCGATATTATTACTTTTTTCTGAGAAATTTGTTCTGAAAATATTTATAAAAAATCTTTTATTTTATTATCAACAAATTTTTCAACAAAAAAGTAATAATACAAACTAAAAAAAAAAAAGTTTAAAATCCGGAAACCGGATTTCCAGTTTTTAAAAATCAGGTGAATCCGGATCCAACCCGGATTTCAATCCGGGTGAATCTGAGTTGGAGTCCAAACTGTTTTTAATATGAATTTCGGATCTAGTTTAATACGGGTTGAAAATCGGAACCGAGTATCCAGATATCCGGGTTCCGATCGAACCGGAAAAAAAAGGGGCCCGGATGTACACCCCTAGCATAAAGTAATTCTTGCACATTTTTTTATCATATCAATTGCTCCAATGTTGGAGAAATTTTGCTAATCTTTTGGTACGATTTCTAAGAGCCGTGACTGACGAAAATATGCTATATATAATGACATATTTGAACCCAATTCAAGGACGTTCAAACTTAATTGATAGACGATCATCTTCGAATCTTGTAAACGGTACACGCACGTAGTAATACCATATCCTCGCCTTTCAATCGTAATAGCTTTGATTTTTTTTTTTTTTTTGTTGAAAAAGTAATAGCTTTAATTTGAACATGCATATGATATTGAATTACTTCCATAATATATATACATATATATATATATATATATATATTACCAATTCTCTTTAACTTTATGTTCGAATATAAAAATATATGAATAATGCTACTTTATCCACTAGTTTTGATACTTTATTTTGACATCTCATGTGTTTTAATTTTTTTAAATTGTTTCTTTACTTAATATATAGTTAAGAAAGTGATAATTAATATATTGATATTTTTTTTATATTTTTAAAAAATGTTTTAAAATGATAAAATAAAAATAAAAACTTAGTTTAACACTAGACGTACAATAGAACGGTACTACTCAAGCCGCTGCACAAAATATATATGTCCGAGTAAAACTCAAACTACTTACATAAACGGACTTCTTTCGAAGTACATTACTGGTAGGACGTTAGAATGGTTATATATGGTTTTTTTTGGGTAAGCGAATGGTTATATATAGTTAATTGTTCATTCCTATATTTAAGAATTAGAAAATTAATCATTATAAATAAATCATTTATTTGTTATGATTAGTTATTTTTATAAAAATAATTATTTTTATTAAAATGAATTTATTCTGATAACAAATAATACTTATTTTTAACATAAATAATTTATTATAAATATTCATTTTTCTTACATTAAATTATGCATGCATGCATGCCGGTTATCTTTAGGTAATTACGTACGTTAATGGTAGATCATTGAACTTCAATGGTGGTATGACGTTTAAGGCATATTTAGATTGAGCAATGCTGGGGAGTAGCCACACTCAGGGCACTCCTCCTCACATGAACAGTGTCATGCACTGTTTATGACATTGTTCATGTGAGGGGGAGTGCACTGAGTGTGGCTTCTCCCCCTCATTTTTCATTTAGATTTATAGATGAGATAAAATAAGATGAGATGATTTTAGATAAAAGATTAAAATTGAATAAAATATTATTTTTTAATATTATTATTATTTTAAAAATTGAAAAAGTTAAATTACTTATTTTATTTTAGGTGAGAATTTGACAAAAATCATAATAATAAAATAAGACGATATGAAATAAAATTGGGAGGGTAAGGGAGAGTGAGTTCCGTTGGGAGGGGGGAGGGAGTTCCAAACCCAAACGAGGGCTAAATACAGGGGCGGACCTATGTTGTATGTAGGGGGGGCTACCCCCCCAACCCCCCCCACAAAAAAAAAGTTTTTCAAAAAAAAATTTAGTATATAAATATATGTGATTATTTATATATATATAATTAAAATTATTTCATCAGATTATAAAATAAAATAAAATTGTCCCCCTAACAATTTTTACTAAATTTTTACTAAACAAATAGGCTAAGCTCCCAAATTTTTTTTTTTGATGTTTTATTTTTTGAAGTTTTATTTAATTATTTTGTGTTGATGTTTGGATTTGTAAATTTCAAATTGGCTAATTTTACTTCTTTTGTTGGTTATGACATTTATGAATTATGAGATATTTTTTAATAATTAACTTGCTCATTTGTCATTTTGAAATGATTATAAATTTTTATAATTGTCAAAATTAATTAATTATGTTTATTTAATCTCACTCTAATTTATATAATTGTGAGATTATTGGAAATACAATTTTATAATATATGATTATTATATTTATATATAATCACGTATAGAAAATATGTATCATACATTTTATCGATCGCTCTCCAAACACTAAATTCTAGTTCCGTCCTTGGCTAAATATATATCTAACAATTTCGGGAAGTATAAAAAAAAGTGCAAAAAGTAACGTTCACACCTGAAAATTGGGAAAAAAAAAAACAAAAACTTGTTTTATTCTTTTTCTAGGCTATTTCTAAGAACTGTCACAAACAAACAGGTAATTTCGTAAAGGTTTATTTCCATCACAAAATACATATTGTCATGACAAAAAATAGGAATTTTGTAGCGATGAATTAAATAGTTCACCCACAAATAACTCCGGGGAATAAAGTCCGTTTGGAAATTTGGATAGTATTAGTAAAATGAGATGAAATAGTTTTAAACGAAAGTTGAAAATTAAAAGTTAAATTAACATTTTATTTTTTAATATTATTATTGTTTTGAAATTTAAAAAAGTTGAATTATTTATTATATTTTATATGAAAATTTAAAAACAATTATTGAGATTAGATGAGATGAAACCCTTTTTGTAAAATTGTATCTAAACGAAATCTAATTCTTTTAAACACTATATATTTATTTACAAGGAAGTAAATAAACAGTTCCAACTATTTTGGGAGAGTTGGGTAGCTATGATAAGTAGGAGTATGCAAATTCGTTATAAATAATAATATTCTCATTGGTTGGACAATGAACATTGCTTTATTTTTTAGTTTGTATATCCATATTATAATTAATTCATTAAGCTTTGATATTAATATAAATATAAATTATTTAAATTATTATCGATCTAAATATAGTACCATTGATCTAAATAGACTAATATGTTATAACCAAGTCTAAAAAACTATAGTTAAGTAACTAATTTTGGTGATTTTTTCAAACACTTAAATATAACCATTGAAAAGCTCTCTTTGTCTGAACTCTCCCCCACCAAAAAAAATTAGGAGCAGAGAAAACACAGGAGAGAAAAGTGGTTTGGTGTGAGGTCTGTGTTCTTCAACCCTTTTTCTCTCTCCTCTATTCTCTTTTAACATTTTTCTTTCCATATTTTAAGCAAAATATTGTTTCTACTTCTCTAATTTACTAGAAAAGCTCTGAATTTCGATATAGGAAACTTCAAAAAATGGCCAAAACTACTGAGGTTGATGCAAAGCAAGAGCAAAAGCCATCTAACAATGTTGAAAAAGAAGATGCTGTCATAGTGGCAAAGGTGGAAGGTGTAGAACAAAATGGGGAACCAAAGGAAGATAATGTGCAAAAAATGGAGGTTGTAGTGATTGATAATGGAAAGAATGTAGATGATCAAGTAACAGCAAAGAAAGTGGAGGAGAAGGAAAGCAAAGCTCATGAGAAGAATAGTATCTCACCTAGAGAAGAAAGCAACTTCCTCTCTCACTTAAAAGTGCATGAAAAAAAGGCATTTGCAAAACTGAAAATGAAGATTGATGAAGTTATCAAGGGAAAGCTATGGATTGAGAATAAAAGTAATGTGGATGAAACAGTGGAGAAGAAGAAAGATGAAGCTGAAAGAAGTGGTCATGTTTCACAGCCACCTCCTACAGTTGATAGGAGTTGTTCATATGCGGATATGAGCAACTTTCCTTCAGATTGGAAAGAGTATGAGAAGGCGGCATTGGCTGAGCTAAGAGCAAAGGTTGAAGAATCAATCAATGGCAACCATTTGTTCAAGGAGAAGAAAGAGCAAATTGATTTGCAAGAGAATAATGCAAAATCATTGAAGAAAGTGAGAAAAGAGAAAGAGAAAAAAGAAGAAAAGAGTGAAGAGAATGAAAAGTTGGTACTTGAAGAAGGGAAAGAAAAAGAAAATGCTGAGAAGAATGGTGCCAAATTAGAGAGCAAAGAGTCCAAGCAAGATATTGACACAAAAGAAACCACAAAGGATAAGACCCATTTGCCTATTGAGGAAGATCATCAAAATCTTAATGTCGATAAGGATATTGCACTTTGGGGGGTACCATTATTGCCTAGTAAAGGAGACAATGCCACTGATATAATACTACTCAAGTTCTTGAGGGCTAGAGATTTCAAGGTCAATGATGCTTTTGAAATGTTAAGGAATACCCTTCAATGGAGGAAGGAAAATAGTATTGATTCGATATTGAAAGAAAGCTTTGATTGTCCTGAACTTGACATGATGTCCTACATGAATGGCTTGGACCGCCATGGCCACCCGGTCTGCTACAACAATTTCGGGTTGCTTGGAGACAATGAGATGTATAACAAGATATTAGGGACTGAGGAAAAGCGTGAAAAGTTCTTGAGGTGGAGGGTTCAGTTGATGGAGAAGGGGATTCAAAACCTTGATTTCAAGCCCGGTGGTGTGTCATCTTTTCTCCAAATCAGTAATCTTAAGAACACTTCAGGCCCCTCAAAGAAGGAGCTTTGGTTTTCTATAAAGCAAGTGGTTGGGCTTCTCCAAGATAACTATCCAGAATTTGTTGAAAAAAATGTAATATTTTCTTTACACTTTATAGTTTTTTGATCTTCATGGTGCATGGTTTTACTCATGTTTAGAATTATTTCTTTTAAAAAAAAAAATTATTTTGCTTGCTTTCTTCAAAATTCTTTTCATCATCATAAAAGTCATTGTGTTTTCCCTCTTTTACTTTTCACAAATTGATGATTTGCATGATGAATACTCTGTTTTCTTCAGGCCATATAAAAACTGCTAAAGCCATTTTTCTCTCACATTCAAAATTAGGATAATTTTGCTCAAACACTTTCGTTTCATGATGTATACATGCTCATGTTACAAATTATTTTGTATGTTTAATATATAGGATTAAACTTGAGATAAATAAAATCTATCCAAATCTTAAAACATTTTGTTCATAGATTTAATTTCCTTCAAACTAATCTGCATTTTTGGAATTCTCTTCACACAAAAACAGCAGGCTAATCACATGTCTTTGTTTCAGATATTCATAAATGTCCCTTTCTGGTTTTATGCCTTCACTGCTGTCCTATCACCTTTCCTAACCCAACAAACTAGGAACAAATTTGTCTTTGCACGCCCTTCCAAGGTTACAGAAACTTTGCTCAAGTAAGATATCTTTCCAATTTTCTCCTTACTAGACTGCATGGATGGGTCTAGCTGATAATATGGAAACCAAGTAAAAGCCTCACTAGTGCAGGTACATCCCTGCTGAGGAAATTCCTGTCCATTGTGGTGGCCTTAAGCAAGAAAATGATTCAGAGTTCTCCAAGGAAGATGCTGTAATGGAAGTTGTTGTCAAGGCAGGATCAACAGAAACTATCAAGATCCCAGTACCAGAGGTACACACAGCTAGATTTTCTACGTTCAAGTGGACATTATTTTTCAAGTAACTGATGAAGTTCTTAAAATCGTAATATTCTTATTATTAATCTTCAGCCCCTTTTGAAATTTTAGTTGAGATGATGGAGTGAGTTTGTAGAACCCACCTAAAATGAGTTTATGTGTTTCGATGTTAGAATGAGTTTAGATGTATTTATGAAAAGTTGAAACAGGTTGTAAGTCCTGCGTGTAAAAAAAGTGTTATGTTGAAAAAGGTTGTGAGTCTCACGTATAAAGAAACTTTAAGTTAAGATGAGTTTAGTAATTTGAGAGTTGAGTGTTTGGATATTACACTCAGCTTAAAAGATCTTAGTTTAGCCCAACTTCCAAACTTGGCTGGGTTTGGAAACCGAGAACTCTTAAACATTCTCAAATACTTTCTACCACTATTCACTACTTTATTATTATTTTTCACCTATTTTTATTACTATTCATTACTTTTTTATTATTATTCAATATTTTATTGTTACTTTTTACTTCTATTCACAAACACTATCAACATCCAAATATACCTAATTGTCTCATGTGGTAAGTTGGGAAAAGTATCAAATGAAAAATAACTTGTTAATTGGTGATCTTTAAACGACTTTTAAAACTTGTATGGTGAATGGTGTCCAAGTCTATTAAATATTTCTGTTCTTTTTCATATTGACAGGCAGGAACTACTTTAATCTGGGAACTTTATGTCCCGGGTTGGGAAGTGAACTACAAGGAGGAATTTGAACCAAGTCATGAGGAATCGTACAGCATTATTGTTCAAAGGGAAAGGAAAATGGGTGTGCAGGAGGGTCCAGTTCGTAATTCTTTCAAGAACAAAGAACCTGGAAAAGTTGAGCTCATAGTTCAGAATGCAACATTCAAGAAAAAGCGTGTTCTTTATCGACACAAGATCAAGAAGAGCTCCTCTACTTAAACTACAGATATATAACATGACTTGCTGATCAAGCTAAACCTCTTCAAAAATACTACTTTTCTATTTTTAATATGTTGTTAAATAATAATAAGAATTTCTACCTTCCGTTGGGTTTGAACAGTCTAGCTAGGTAGAGATTCCAAGGGCAATTTCGCATGGCTATAATATGGGCTAGAGCAATAATTTGTTCACATTGTATTAACAACTAAGATGTATAAATATTGAGTGTTAATTATGTTTGAAACATGATAAGATGACTTTCATCGTCTCTATATAAAGTGGACTCTAGAGTGAAAAAAGGAAGGCTCTTTCTCTGTACTTCTCCATCTATCTTATAAAATCATTAACAAACATAATTCATCATGAGTAAGTAATAGGTCTACGAGCATTAGATTTTGATTGGTTTCTGAGTGTGTGTTTTACTCAAAGAAAGTTGAAACTTTGAATGCATGATGCTTGATTTTATGTTGTTTCTGAATCACAATATTGTCTTAACTTATACATATTGCTTGATTTTAGAAGAGCATCTCCTTAATTAAATTGCTAGTACTATTTAGTCAAGCACTTGAGGTCGAAACTGAAGGTTTTTTTTTTTTTTTTTTCAATTATTTGGAAAAGAGAGGAAATGTTCTTTTCATTAAGCGTAGAGGAAGGGTTGAGAAGCCGATCAAAGATCAGTACTTTGTATCAAGAGATGAAAGGTTTTGTGAAAGCATTACTTGAGCTTTTATACAGGTAATAGACAGTTTAATCCAATCACAACAGAGTAAGACAGCTAATATAAAAGTTTTTACAGTAGAAGCATCTGAAATAAATCCTCTTACAACTCTCATCTGCCAACTCCCACCTGCATCCCAAATACTCTCATACTCAGTCGTGCAACCCTCGTTTGATTATGTAGTTCAGATGAGATGAGATATTTTGTTTAAAGTTAAATAAAATATTATTTATAATATAATTCAATCTTGTTGGAAACACAAGATTTCTTTAAAACAAGATTCCTTCCCTTTAAGGAATCTAGACACTTGAAACAAATTCAATCTTGTTGGAAGAGCATCTAGAAAAGATTTCTGGAGTGTTTGCAGCATTCGGATTTTAGTCGTTAGATTCAAGACCAAAGTTCAATCTTTTTGCTTCCCAATCAGGAGTCTCTCTAAGCCACAGCACTTAACTCTCTTTGCAAGCGGTGAGCACTCCTAACTGAGAACTTCCATTCCCTATACACCACCAAATCAATTTGTCTGCATTACCACAGAGACTTACTAAAATTCTGCGTATTTCTTCAACTTCTAATCAGATTGTTAAAATGTTCTTTCGCAAAAGACCATTCCACCATTTTGTATCTCTATCAATAAACTCTGCTACACAAACATGATTTTCACTCAGTATCTAAACTAGAGACTGAATCATAAATAACACCTGCTTGAAATCATCCCATCCTTCCAAACTTTTATAATTTGTCCATTTTAAAATCTCCATATCAATCCCTCATTTAGTAGAAGCTAGTTCGCCATGATGTTTCTCAAAACATAGTAAGGTCTATCCTTCAATTCTGCCTTCAAGAAGTCACTGTGTGAAAAGTATTTTTGAGTTTCAAAAGTCTTGCAAAGAGCTGGGATTTTGCAGAATTCTCCACCCTTGCAAAGAGCTAGGATTCTCCACCCTAATCCTCTAATAGATTTGTTTTCCCCGTTGGAATCTAGTGCACCCAATGAATTTTGGTTTCATTTCCTTTCACTAGTTAGGATTGTCTTGCCTATTTGGTGTTAAGATATAAAATAAATACTAAAATTTATATCTTAATCAATTTTTTAATTTTTGGGATAAATAATGATTTTATATGGTATCTTAAGTTCGTACTTTGATTCTATACTCTATCTTATTTAATTAAGGCTTTATTTATTTTCAGAAATAAGATGAGATAAAAAATATATATATATATTATTGTAAGATATTTTTTTAATATTAATTTTGTATGAAAATTTGAAAAAGTAGTATGAGAATTTAAAAAAGTTAAATTTTTTATTATATTTTCTATGAAAATTTGAAAAAATATAATGATGAATTTGAGATGTGTTTGGATTTTTGCTCTCATCCTTATAAGCAAACAAGGCTTAAATGTTTTACTTGTTGGATCTACTCATTAAAAAAAGTCTAGTCCACAAATAAAAATATGTATTATAATATAAAATAAATAATTAAATTTATCTATTTTTATCAATTTAAATTGTTAAGACAAGTGATGATTTACTTGAGACAAGAATTTCAAATTCGAGCCAAAATGCTTTTGAGGATTCTCCCAGCCAAACATGGAAAGCCCAAAATATCTCAAAAGTCGGTTTATTTCTACCATTTCGACAATGTTATCCTGTTACCTTTTTCGTTATTGTTTCTACTCAAGAAAATAAAGGTATTCTCCTTCTAAAGCTTCTGCCTCGATGCCTTTTCTTAAATTTCTATTACACCCTTAGCAATCTACAACATTCAAAAGAATTTACTCTGCATAAAAATAAAAATAAAATAAAATAAAAGATTATCGTCCACAAAGAAGATATAACTAATTTGTAATAGCTCTCTTGCTATGGGAAGGAACACCAGAGATAGAAGCAAATATTTTCGTACCGTTGAGGAGCTTAAAAAAGCTTGACACATATTATAAAAAGATATAAAGAAAGAGGTTCACATTAACTTAAGCTTCTAGAGGATAAGTTGCTTTCTTTTGGTTTTCCACATTTATCATAATTGAATAAGAGTTTATAATGTCACAATTCATTATTAGTCCAGTTCATCTTTTTTGTATCAAATCCCCTTAACTCCATCATATGTCTAATAGATGTTCAATTTCAATACCATATAACCTGATTTTCCCATCATTTGATTATGAGTCCATGTTTGGACAGGATGTGGTGTAGAGCTGGGCTTCACACCACCAATTGGGTGATTGACACCTCATCCTCCCATTTATTAACATAAAATATATAGCCATATGTTTTAAGAGCTCCTTTGGATGCACAATTCAGCTGAATGTATTTTATTTTAGATTGCTTTTAGGTGGAGTCATTGGATTAGCTGAGCCCCACACTTGACAAAATTCAAATTTGAAAGTATTAGCTGGACTCACACCTGAAAAATCCAAACCTACATTCACTTTAACTTTTGTGTTTTCTCCATCTCTCTCACTTTCTCTTTCCCATTTCCCCCTCAACAACGAACAACACATCTCCTTCCCCATCGATGAAATTGTAAGGGTTTTTCTAGTTTGTAAATTTAGGGTTTCTATAACTTGGAACAAGGAAGAAGATGATAGAAAATAAACAAGAAATTTGAATAACTGCAAATCACGCTGCTGTGCTTTAAGGGACAGCTTCCTCCATAAAGGTCCAAATTCAAATTCACTAGTCTATCTTCCCACTACAATTCACGCCTTACATACTCTCCACTACCATAACAGAACAAACAAATATTTGACGCATGTAAATGTAAGCTAACAACCCAAAAGTTCAAACGACAACAAGTCTAATTAAAACGGCAGGAAATTAAGTCAAAGCAAACAACAAATTGAACGGCAAGGTAGTAGACAACTACACTTATTAAACGATGTGTTTCCTACTTATACTCAAATGGTTCGCTTCACGTAGGCCAGCAAAACGATTTGTCTGGTAAGGGTGAAACGGTGCGTAGTAGATGCCGATGCTTAAAAGTAAAGTACTTCAAATTTTCAACATTCCTGAATTCAGACTTCAGATCCACTTATGTCGATGCTTCCATCTCCCTGTAAACCCCACGAACCTTAACATCCACAGAGCCATAACAAGTCTCCCCCCTTAAAGCACCTTATCCACAAGATGAGATTTCAGGTATTGTTCTCTTCGGATGTGCCAACCCATTTGACAAGCACATCGGTAATGACTCAGTTTCCTTGTTTCTTCATCCTCCTGTCGACGATAATCTCCGGTTCAAGTAAAATCTCATCTTCTGTGTTGGTTGGTGGGAGTTTTGGCAAGGGAAATATATGATCTCCTAATTTTCGTTTCAAGCAGGACACATGGAACATAGGATGAATCCGTAAAGAAGGAGGAATATCTAGTTTGTAAGCAACCTTGCCGATGCGCTGAAGAACTCGAAAAGGGCCATAAAAGCGAGGGGACAACTTCAAATTGGAGCGAGCAACTACTGACTTCTGCCTGTAGAGTTGAAGTCGAAGGTAAACCCAATCCCCAATGTCAAATTCTCATTCTGTGCGTTTCTTTTCAACATATAACTTCATACTTGCTTGAGTAGCTTCTAGTTTGTGTTTGAGTAGGTCCTTGATTTGATCTCTGGTCCATAACTGAGTATCCACAACATCATTAGCAGACGTATCGGGGATGTAGGAAAGGAGTTTAGGAGGACTGTACCCATACATAGCTTCGAAGGGAGTCAGTTTAGTTCAAGTATGATAGGAGGTATTGTACCAATACTCTGCCATATGGAGTCATTGGACCCAAGCCTTCGGTTTAGCCCCAGAGTAACATCTGAGATATCCCTCTAGAGTTTTGTTTACAACCTTTGTCTGCCCATCGATTTTAGGATGATAAGCTAAACTGTAGTTCAAAGTTGAGCCTTGTAATTCAAAAAGGGACTTCCAAAAAGAGCTGAGAAACATCGGATCTCTATTCGATACAATTACTTTAGGAAGCCCGTGGAGTTTAAAAATTTCTTGGAAGAACTTTTTGGCGACTCCTGCTGCTGTATAAGGGTGTGACAGTGAAATAAAATGACTATATTTAGTCAGTCTATCCACTACCACTAGAACCACTGTATTCCCCTGAGAATTTGGCAATCCGTCAATAAAATCAAAGGAGATAGCATCCCATGCCTGATTAGGAATAGGTAAAGGTTGTAGTAAACCTGGGTACGGAATGTTTTCTGATGTATTGGTCTGGCAAATGTGTCATTCCTTAATCATCCTTTTAATGTCATGTTTCGTTCCAGTCCAATAAAAGTCTCTTTTTCCCCTGTGATAAGTTTTTAGAAAACATGAATGTCTAGCCCCGAATCTTCATGAATAAATTGTAATACCTTGGCCTTAAAAGGAGAGTTAGCTCCTATGACAATTCTGCCATTTTTCAACAAAAGACCATTCTATAAGTAGTACCCTTTAGGTGTTTGTTGATCAGACTAGATCTTAGCCAACAGATCCATCAATTCAGGGGAAAGGGTGTAGGAGGCCTTTAGTTCATCAATCCAATTAGGTGTGGGAAAAGTCAAAACTGCCACTGATCCTTCACACATCTGTTCAGTCTCCATTTTCCTGGATAAGGCGTCAGCTACCTTATTTTCTTTTCCTGGTTTATATTCAATGGAGAAGTCATACCCCAACAGCTTTGTAATCCACTTTTGCTGAGCTGTAGTTCCCACTTTTTGTTCTAGTAAGTACTACAATACTTGCTGGTCAATTTTAACCCTAAAAGGTTGGCCTAGAAGATAAGGTCTCCACTTGTAGACTGCGATTACCAAGACTAGGAGTTCCTTTTCATAAGTTGATAAGGCAAGGGCTTGACCCTTCAAAGCCTTACTCAAAATGCTATAGGCTGACCTTGCTGCATGAGGACAGCCCCAATACCCAACCTACTAGCATCACACTCTACTGTAAAGGGTTGAAAAAAGTCAGGTAACCTTAAAACGGGGGGAGAAGCTACTACCTGTTTTAAGGTCTCAAAAGCCTATGTAGCTAAATTAGTCCAAAGAAAAGAATTTTTCTTGAGGAGAGGGGTGAGTGGGGCAGCAATAAGGTCATATTCTTTGATGAATTTTCGATAATAAACAGTTAGCCCCAAAAATCCTCGGAGTGTCTTGAGTGACTTTGGAATTGGCCAATTTAACATTGCTGAAATTTTCTTAGGGTCAGCTTTAACCCCAAGCCCCGTAATAATGTGCCCAAATATTCAACTTCAGTTACACCAAATGAACATTTGGACTGCTTAACATAAAGACTCTGAGCTGCCAAGGTGGTTAGCACCTGTTTGAGATGGTCTAAATGATCCTGTAAACAGCTATTGTAAACCAATATATCATCAAAGAATACTAGTATAAACTTCCTCAAAAAGGGCTGAAACACAACATTCATTAATCCCTAGAAAGTAGAAGGAGCATTAGTAAGTCCGAACGGCATTACTAAAAATTCATAATGTCCTTTGTGAGTCCGAAAGGCTGTTTTATGAACATCTTCAGGAACCACCCGAATATGATAGTAGCCCGACCTGAGGTCTAACTTGGAGAAAATTAAGGATCCAAGAAGTTCATCCAGTAGCTCTTCAATAACTAGAATGAGAAATTTATCCTTGACTGTCTCCTTGTTTAAAGCCCTATAATCCACATATAATCTCTAGCTGCTGTTATATTTTTTTACTAACAGGACGGGGGATAAAAAAGGGCTTGAACTAGGCCGAATAACCCCAGTAGACAATAACTTAAGCCACAATTTTTTCTATTTTTGATTTCTGGAAATGGGGATAAATGTGAGGTTGGGTGGAAATAGGATTGATGTCTTCCTTTAAGGTAATTCTGTGATTCTGAGATCTGGCCGGAGGAAGTCCTATAGGTTCCTTAAACACCTCATCAAAGTTAGCCAAGAGGGACTCAATTTTAGCAGTACAAGAAAGTTGGGGTGTTTCAAGATTTGTGGCCATCAATTGTAAAAAAATTCATTTCCCTTTAGAAATGGCAAAGATAAGTAATTTATCCCCTTCATTAGTGATTGTTGATTCACTAGGTGGAATACCCCGCAAGGTGACCCATTTTTCTACCCATTTAAACTGCATTGTTAACTTCTCCAAGTCTCAAGTAATAGGTCCCAACCCTCTTAAGCAATGTACCCCTAAAACAACGTCACAACCAACAATAGAAAGCACATAAAAGTTGGGACAAACAATAATGCCTTGAATAGTAGTCAGGATCCTGGTACAACAGCCGATACTGATTAATTCACCTTCATTGGCCACTATCACCTTCAATGTGCCAGTCTCATCCATTCGTAGATTATTTTTTTGAACTAAATAGGGAGCCAAAAAATTATGGGTGCTCCATGTGTCCATCAAAATAACCACAGGAGTAGACCCAATCCTTCCCTAAACCCTCATAGTACTAGAGCATGTGGTTCCAATTAAAGCATTTAAAGAAATAGAAGGATTAGGATTGGGCAGAATAGTGTTTCCACAGTCAACAATATCAGTGGAATCATAAAAAATTTCTTTAGATTTTTCATCAGGAATCTCCTCAGAAGCACACATATAATAGACTTTAGGGAACTTACATACATGTAGGGGATTCCACTTATCTTTACAGTGAAAACACAAGCCCTTTTTGCGTTTCTCATCCATGTGCATTGGTAATACCTTCTTAGGTTGGGCAGCACTGTTGTAAGGAGAGCTTTGAGGTCTAGGAGCAGGAGTTGAAGATGTAGGGCCAACCGAGTTATATGTTTTGTCTGACCAAGTTTTGAATGACTTTTTTGGGGTATTTACAATGTCTTCTTGTATTCTTTCCAAGCTAAATGCAACAGTAAGTGAAACTAGATTCAACAACCTCAATGGCATTCTCACGTCATCCTTGATACCGGTGAGAAAACATGATAGTTTATGAGCCTTAGGAAGATTTGGAACCCTATTAGAAAGGACTTCAAACCGTTCTTTGTAATCTGCAATAGTAGAGGTGTCCTTGAGTCGAAGAAGGGCTTCAAGTGGGTCATCATAAGCTGTTGGGCTGAATCTGAGTTGAACGGCTGTTGTGAAGGCTTGCCAAGTGGGGAAAGGTCTGATGGAAGTTGCATCTTTGTACCAAGCAAGGCTGGTCCGTTCATGTAATAAGAAGCCATAAAAAACCGATGGTGAAGAAGGGTATTATGAACATCAAAGTAACAAGTGGTTTTGAAAATCCAATCTGTGGAATCCACTCCGTTGAAATAGGGAAAGTCGAGCTTGATGCCCCTGGGAAGGATAGGAAGATTTCTGTTGTCATGATTTCAATTGTCATGATTTTCAGGTGGACGCTCAGGTGGTGGTTTAGGATGAGGTTCTGAAGGAGGCTGGTGTACCAATAAACGAGCATTGATGTTAGCTTGAAACTGGGTTTGGGAAACAACTAAGGACTGCAAGACCTCATTTATGCGATCGAACTGGGCCTAAAAGTTGTGCATACCTTGTTCACGGTTTAGGAGCATGTCTAGGTGTTTTTGGTTTAATCTAGTACCGTCGGCCATTAGGATAGTAGGCTCTGGATACCAAATGTAAGGGTTTTTCTAGTTTATAAATTTAGGATTTCTGTAATTTGGAACAAGGAAGAAGATGATAGAAAATAAACAAGAAATTTGAATAACTGCAAATCACGCTGCTGTGCTTCGAGGGACAGCTTCTTCCATAAAGGTCCAAATTCAAATTCACTAGTCTGTCTTCCCACTACAATTCATGCCTTACATACTCTCCACTACCATAACAGAACAAACAGATACTTGACGCATGTAAAGGTAAGCTAACAACCCAAAAGTTCAAACGACAACAAGTCTAATTAAAACGACAGGAAATTAAATCAAAGCAAGCAACAAATTGAACGATTACGTAGCAGACATCTACACTTATTAAACGATGTGTTTCCTACTTATGCTCAAACGGTTCGCTTCACGTAGGCCAGCAAAACAATTCGTCTAGTAAGGGTGAAATGGTGCGTAGCAGATGCCGACACTTAAAAGTAAAGTACTTCAAGTTTTCAACACTCCTCAGTTCAGGCTTCAGATCCACTTCTCTTGATGCTTTCATCTCCCTGTGAACCCAAGAACCCTAACATCCGCAGAGCCATAACAGAAATCCACAAAAGTAGCAAAATGGGTCAAGATTTTTGTCCATTTCTTTCTGATACTTGGCATGCTAAAATACAACAAAAAACTTGTATTTTTTTTTTCTTTTGTAGGTTTGGCATTGGAAGAGAGAGAGTACTATCAGGTGAACATATTTATGGTGGGATCTAATTATCTTACAACTTTTAATAATTATATTTAAACTTATTTTAACATTCAAACCCACTTAAACTTATTTTAAGTGAGTTTTATAAAATTCATTCAGCTATCTAAACTCACTATTATTCATAAAAAAATTCAACTTAACTTAATTCAACATTCAATGCAACTTATGTTTTCATCTAGACACCTATGTGTCTCACGTAACTCGTAACTCATAACTCATTTTGGGCCAAATATGCCTTTAAAATAAATTGTATTCGCATATTATAGTTTGGTTTGAAAGATTTTAAAATTTAAAATTTATATTTAAAATTAATTATATTATGTAAATAATATGCAGTGTAAAAAAAATTCAAATAAAATTCTTCAATTTACTTGTCTATCTTATTCAAGGCATTACAACATCTGCGATTTTTTTTAAGGCAAAAATAAGAGATTAACATTCGAAATAAGAAAAGTGCTACAATGTCTCATAATTTTGACATTTTATTTTGATATCTCATATTTTTTTAAATATTTTTTTTATTTAGCAGTTAAGAAAACGATTATTAATATATTGGTATTTTTTATATACTTTTTAAAAATAAAAATAAAAATAAAAATAATGAAAAAAATAACTAATTTTAAACTAGCGGTCCAATATTACGGTGCTACTCTACTCTTCAAATAACGTACATGCCAATATGTCATGATGAGGTTATTGTTGGGAAAATGATAATTTGTCCACTACTTTAATTTGATATCTTATATATTTTAAGTTTTTACAAATATTTTAAAATAATAAAAATAAGTATAAAATATATATATATATATATATATATATATTGTTGTGAAAAGTCAACAAAGGAGGGTGTGATCCCTCTTTCTCTCTGTTCTTGGTGATGTATGTCCCCTGTCCTTTATTTTTGTGAATGATTATTCCTTTCATTTAAGCTGTGATTGATGCTAGAACTTTCTATATATATGAGAGTTTAATATCATTTTGTAAGAGAGTAAGGAAGAACGAGAATTCGAAACTTTTTAAATATTTTCTCTTGTAACATTATTTTTCTTTTAGTTTTATAATACGTTATCAATACGAGATTCTGCCAATTCTGAAACTAGTGGTCTTCTACTTCAAATAAGTTTTTCAATATATTATTTACAGTTCTCGAGATGAATATCAAAGGTAATATTGTTGAATATTACTTGATTAAATTTTGCTTTTATTTTTATGATTATGTAAATATATTTTTTAAATCTACATATTTATTTTTGTAATTTATATATGTAGAAAGTGTCAAATCTTATAAAATTAAAATTTTTTACTATTGAAATTTCTGGAAAAAATGATTTATCATGGATTCTTGATGAGATCTATTTGAATATGATAAACTTGAGAGATACAATCGAAAAAGAAAATCACGTGTTCCTGCAAAATCATACTATATATCTCACGGTAAAAAATTCTCTTATTTTATGAAATGATTTAAAGGAGAGATATGAACACCAGAAGATGTAATTCTCCCAAAAGCTTATTATGACTTATTGCACCTAAAGTTGCAAGATTTTAAAAGTGGTAGTGACTAGAACTCTGCACTTTATAAAATCAACTCAATACTAAAATTATGTAGTGAGAAAGTCACTGATGATGATATGTTAAAAAAGACATACTATTTTTTATTTCTTAAATGTGCTCATGCAGCAGCAATATCAATAATAGAAGTTCAACAATATTCTAATATTTTATCTTATATTCTAGTAGTTAAGCTAAAAAATGAGTCTTTATTAAAAAATCATCAGTTACGTCCTACTGGTTCCACATCATTCTCTGAAATAAATAGTATTAGATTTATATCGTTCCCAGAAGCGCATGGTACATCCTTTCGAAAAAATCGAGGACGTGGACATGATAGGAAAAACTATAAAAATGTTAGTCTCAAAAGCAACAATACTAAAGGGGATAATAAGAGAAATGTACCGTATCACCAGAAGTGATCCAACTCAGAAAATGGTAAAGACTCTCAGAATAATTTTTCGTAAAAAATTGAATATGTATGTCATAGATGTGGTATGACTGGATATTAGTCACGTACCTGTTATACGGTCAAGTATTTGATTCACTTATATTAAGATTTTATATATTATAGTAAATCTTTTTTAATATTTTATCATGTTTTAAAATAATGAAAAGTCGGTACTTGAAGCACGACAAAAAATTACTTGGGATAATAAACTATTGTCACAATTTGATCCTCCTACACGTTCAGAAGATTATACATTTGTAAAGTATTGCAAATCAATTATTGGATATATTTACTGACATTAAATGTATGGTAAAATTACATATTCCTGCTGTTAATACTCCAGCAAGGATTGTAGTCCCTAAATGGCAAATTGTCAAGATAGCAATAGATGAGTCTTAAGACATGCCTGAAGCATGGAATACCTATTGGTGTAAATGACAAAATTCCTCGAAGGAAAAAGATACAAAATTAATGTGGTATTCCTAAAAAATTTATACCTACAATACAGGCCACAAGCATAATTGATGCTCCTGAAAAGATTAAATTTTCTATTCCAAAATCTCTTGAAAATGGACCTCCTGAAGATGTATTTTATGAAATGTTTTCTTCTGAAGAGGAATATGTACCTGAAAATAATGAAATCTCAATATTTTCATGAGTATTAGAGAATTTCTGGATAGAATTGTTGTCGATAACACACTTTCCTATAAAATGACCCTTGACATTATCAAAAGTAATGAAAAAAGTGAGTAAAAAATCGTCGAAGAATGTCAACGTAAAAATGATTGGCCAAAATGGAAAGTATCTATTGAAGCTAAATTACACTCGTTAGTAAAGGAAGAGGTATTTAGACATATTGTCCAAACACCAAACAGTGTAATACCTGTCAGATATAAGTGAATATTTTTACGAAAACGTAATGAGAAAAATGAAATTTTGCGGTACAAAGTACGACTTGTTGCACAAGGTTTCTTGCAGAAATCCAGGATTGATTATGAGGAAATATATTCTCCCGTTATGAATGCAATCACATTCAGATTTTTTATTAGTTTGGCAGTTACAAAAGGATTGGATATGCAATTGATGGATGTGGTCACTGCATATTTATATGGATCATTAGATCATGACATATATATAAAAATCCCTGAAGGATATAAAATGCCTGAAGCATCTACAAGTATGTACTTTATCAAGTTTCAAATATCTTTATATAGGTTAAAGCAATCTGGACGCATGTGGTATAATTGTTTCAGCAAATATTTATTGATAGAATGATTTAAGAATAATGCTATATGTCTATGTGTTTTTATTAATAAATTAGAACCTGAATTTGCTATTATTACAGCTTATGTTGATAATTTAAATTTTGTTGGAACTCCTGAACAGATCACATAAACTGTTATATATTTAAATAATGAATTTGAAAATGAAAGATCTTGTTATTCAAATGCTAGATGACTTACAAATATATGAAACTTTTAGCCTAATCTTTCAAATGCATTTGCTTTTCAAAGATCAACATGACATCATTGTCTAAAAGATTAGACAATCGAAATGAAGAGGCAAGATTATTTTAAATACTTATTCTGTTGCTTTAACTTTACAATTTTTCTGTTAGACTCATGAACAAGTCTTTGAAGTACATCGATCTTCTCATTAAGCTTTTCAATCTCGCGAATTTTAGATTGCAACTGAGCAAAAAATGAGACAATGGATTATGTGTATCGGGTTCCGAGACTCACAAATTCATATATGGTATCATGATTTGACTTATTAGCTAAATCATTTTCGTGCTGCATCATAGCACCTACGATAGATGCAAAAATAGTTTGGGATTGAAGTGAATAATACCTCATATTTTGATCACGAAAAATATTGAAAGGAAACTGATGAGCCATTGAAAATTTGTAGAATGAGAATGCAATTGAATTGCAGAGATGAGAATAAGATTTTATACGAATCAGATAAAACTGAAAACTGCTCTTATAAAGATGGAAATAAGAACAAGATTAACTACAATCTCTTCAAATCTCACTTAGTTAAGATTACAAGATATGTTGGATGCATATTTTCAAAAGTTATTTAGCTAAGCCAGCGAGATTAATTGCAGTTGTCCATATTTTTCTCGTAAACGCTGAAACGCTACTATCATCTGTTGATGTTGACACTGTATTTGAGTACTTTCTCGTTCCAGCTCTTCTATTCGTAGTTTCAGAACACGAGCTAATTTCCCCAGCTCCTTAATTTCTTATTTTAACATTTTATTCTTTCTATCCTTAGTTGTAAGTTTTTCACGCAGTTCAAATATTTGACTATTAAGTCGATCAACCCCACTCACCCTCGCTAGTAACTTCTGAGATATAGTCGTAACAGATGCAGTATATTGAGCATTGAGAATTCTTGATCTTGCAACAATCTCAGAATCAGTTCTATTAGAAAAATGCATATCTACTTCTATTATGGTATTGACAGTTTCAGGAGACAAAATGACGGGTTGAGGTGTAAAAGGTTTTTAATTCAAATCTGAAAGATTACCAAAAGAAATTTTCTCATTCATTCTATCATTTTGGATAAATAGAAACTAAATTAATGAGCAATGTGAGATTTTTTTTGTAAGTATCCGATGGGTGAAAATTGTCATTTAAACAGAAATTGGAAGCTTCAAATTTTTACAAAATTTTATTTGTCAACAACATCAAGCGGATTTGAATATACTTTTGTACTGAGTCGACATAATTAGGCCTTATACCTTTGCAGTTTTTGTCAAACATAGGTGCCTCCAATTTATTCAACTCTCTACAGTTTCTATTAACATACCGTTTTATCTGTCTATTGGTTATTGCAAGGAGAAATCTTATATTATAATATTAATATATTCTCTCCAATGCTTTATTTATATAGAAATCATGTTTGAATTCTTAACCTTGTTATATATGTTGGAATTATGTTTATCTATTATTTGAAAAACTAACGCATATTTTCAGGGGGAGTTAAAGTATTGCTGCAAGTCTCAGATTTCTACTAAATATTTGTCATCATCAGAGTATATACATAAACACGAAACTTGAAATCTTGAATTTAACAGTGTTTACTTATAGAGATTTTGTTATATCATAGAGGTCTGTCAAGCAAACATTATTTACCACATTTTCAAATCAATCAGAGATTATTGTAATTTATGAAGCAAGTAGAGAATGTATTTGGCTGATATCAATGATTTAACATATTCAAGAAAAGTATGGTCTTCTCATGATTAACAATAGCCCAACAATTTTTTACGAAGATAATGCTGCTTGTATCACTTAAATCCGAAAAGAATATATCAAAGATACGATAAAGTAATAATCTGACAAATTATTCACGAAGGCATTACCAATTTTGACATTTAAGAAAATTGTGCAGAACATTGGAATGTGAATATTTAAAGATCTATCGTAATGCATTTTTCAGGATAAGTAAATATCTTAAAGATTTGTGTGCTGATTGTACTTTGTTTCATTCGCTAAGGTTTTATCTCATTTGGTTTTCCTTTACAAGATTTTAATAAGACAATCCTAAAGCACTTGGCGGTAGTGTTATGAATTTTTCCTTGACAAGATTTTAACGAGACATATTTTTTATGGATAGTCAATTAAGTGGTAGTGTTATGAAAAGTCAACAAAGGGGGCGTGACCCCCCTCTCTCTCCGTACTTGGTGATGTATGTCATCCTCCCCTTTATTTTTGTGAATGACCATTTCTTTCATTTAAGTTGTGATGGACGCTGGAACTCTCTACACATGAGAATTTCATATCATTTTGTAAGAGAGTAAGAAAGAACGAAAATTCAGAACTTAATAAAGAAATTTTTTTAAATATTTTCTCTTACAATATTATTTTTCTTTTAATTTTATAACATTAATATATATATATATATATATATATATTGTCTAGCAATCACCTAGAATAGTAAATTCACAATAAATTCTAGACCGCATGCTAGCATTGTCCTCACTAGCATTGTCCTTATTATCAACATGCTGCGGTGTCAAACAAGTCTTAAGACCGTATTACTCCGAGAGCCAGGAAGGAACGTCGCCATACGCGCGCGTGAGAGGGAGAAATGTTATCGCTGAGAGGCTCTTCACTTTCTTCTGCCATCTTTAAACTCCTATTAGCTTTCCAACGGAAACCCGTGCTTATTTCTCCACGAGACCTCTCGCTGAGTAGCCCTAGAAGAAACCTCTGTTTCAGCTTGAAGCCGAGTGAGCGAAATGGACTCGCTTCTGCCTCTTCGACTTCTGAAACTTATGTCCTCGATGATACTCCTATGTCTGGTATCAATTTCCCCCGCCTTTCACTTATATATATATATATATGTATGAATGTATGTAATCAAAGCTTTAAGTTTCTCGGGTCATAAGTAACAAGAATTATTTTACTGTTTCCCACATTTTCTCAAAAACCAAACGGAACAGTAGGTGGTGGGTTGGGTTTCGTGTCTGAATTCGAAGTTTTATTCTGTTCTGATGGATTTGTCTACGAAAATAAACTTCTAAAATCTTTGATTGATTATAAATTTTTTAGTTTTCTAAATTATACTAATAAATCCGAGCGTGCGAGTTGGATGTCTGCGTGTGGTGGCTATGTTATTTTATTTTTTTAATAAATAAAAAATAAAAGTAAATAAGTAAAAAGAATAAATAAACTCGCATAGCCATGCCACATGTATGTACATGTGAGTTTATATATACATGTACCGTGTCTGAGTGTGGTTGTCTTTAGCTCTATATAAATACATGTATGTGTGTGTGTGTGTGTGATTAGTATATGGCATGATTACCATAACTTATACATATCTGCAGTTATGGTTTTTTGTTGCTGAATCTTATATTCCCACATTGTGAACGCTTTGATATTAGGAATGGAGGATGTTCTAGTGAGCTATATATTTGGCAGGAAGAGGGCGACAGAAGTTGCTCACTCGTAAGTACTTGATAATCGAGTTCCTCCAGATAAATCTTGTATCCATGTTTATTAATAAAATCTTTAAAGGATTTTATTCTTGAGATTGTCTACCCTTATTTGTTCTGATGGAGGCATACTGGAGTTTAGTTCTTTCATCTTTTACAAAAGTGAAATTTTATATGTTTTTATTCTCAATGCAACAATGGCTGCATTACTGCCGTAATGACTAGTTATAAAAGTATGCAGTTATAGGACCTATATTTTCGAATGCCGTGTATGTAATTGTTTTATATGATACAAGGGATGGCTGGTGAAGAGGAATGAATGATGAGCTTATAATTCACCCAGATCGCAATCTACCTTAATGTTCCCTGTATGCACATTGTGTTTAAGGCCAAGAGATTATGGCATATAGGACTGGAGATTTTCACTGATAATACAGGACAATAAGGCCATCTTTTTATTGTCCTGTATTATCAGTAAATAAGAATTTTATTGATGATAATAGGCATAGGTCAAGTACAAGGACGTATATAAGAGAGACACTTAAGCATGATTATCAAGGGAATGGGCAAAAATTATCCTGGCTAACTGTGAAATTGCATTTTTATTGTTTTTTTTTTTAATAAGTAAATAAGTTTTATTGATCAAATAATAGGCATAGCCTGGTACAAGTACAGGAACAACTATATGCCCTAACTAAGAAGGCACAAAAGAGGGAAAAAAAACATGTAAGTCCATGCCATTGAAATCAACTGCAATTGCCCAAGTACAAAGAATGCTATTAAATAAAGCTATAAGTTCCTCTAACAATCTCTTCTTGTCTTCAAACGTCTGCGCATTGTTCTCCTGCCACAAACACATGATGCATATATGGATAATTTTCAAACCGCTTTAATCTGCTACATGCCCCTATATTTGTCCAGTTGGCCAACACTGCCACCACAGTCTTCGGCATAACCCAAACCATCTCCCCTCTACCAAACATGTCATTCCACAAAACCCTTGTTGCCTTGCAATGCAAAAGGAGATGATCTGCCAACTCACCCCCCTCCTCTACACATGCAACATTAATTTGCTATAATAACCTTTTGTTTCCTCAAGTTGTCGATTGTGTGAATCTTTCCCAATGATGTTGTCCACACGAAGAATGTAGTTTTGAGGGGTGCCTTATATAAAGCCTTTTTCAAGAAAACTGAGAGTTGGGCTCTTGAGTAAGAACCTTTGAACCTAAAATACACCTTTCTTGACGGGTGACCACCACAACCCATCTTCTTGTTGATTGTTTGGTTTTACAGAGTACAAAGGCTGTAAAAATCAACAAAACTGCTCATCTCCTAATCTTGTACTATCATACTAAAACTGATATTCCAATAGGTTTGCCCACCTGATAACCCCGTGACATTTGCCACCAAAATGTCTTTGGCACTAGCAATTTGGAATAGTGAAAGAAATAAATCTTGTAGAGCATTATCATCACACCAGATATTTTTCCAGAATTTAGTCTGCTCTCCCCCTATCTTCTTCTAATGTGTTTCCACAACTCCACTCCATAGGCTCCTCTAACTTCTTTAGTACTCCATCCACCTGTAGGCTTCCATATTTGCGCTCAATCACCACCTTCCATGGGGCTTCTGGTTCCTTATTATATCTCCACAACCATTTTCTGAATAGCGCCCGATTATAAGTTCTCACATTTCAACTTATCAAAAAAAAATAAGTTCTCACATTTCTAATACCCAAACCACCATTGGAGATAGGACAACATACCGTTTCACTTGACTAAATGGAATTTGAACTCCTCCCTAAGTCGCCCCACAAGAAATCATATTAGAGTTTCTTAATTCAGCATGCCACACTTGCAGGTGTAGAGAAAAGTGATAAAAAGTAAGTTGGTAGATTAGAAAGTGTACTCTTTATGGAAGTAATCCTACCACCTTTCGACAAGTACATTTACTTCCATCCCACTAGTTTTTTCTTTACTTTCTCGATCACTATCTCTCATAAAGATGTCGCCCTTGCAGCTACCCCTAATGGAAGTCCCAGGTACGTCAAAGGAATGAAGGCTATCTTACACCCTACCGTACTGGCCAGCTATCATATTTACGAACATCTCTAATTGGAACTATCTCTGATTTGTGAAGTTCACTTTCAACTTGGATACCGCTTCAAAATAAAAAAGCAAGGCCTTCAAAACTCAAACCTGGTTTTGAATTGGCTCACAAAAAAGAAGAGTGTCGTATGCAAATAACAAATGAGATATATTAATGATTCCTTTATCCAGGGTTCCAATTGAAAATCCATCCACAGAGCCATTATTAGCCAAGGCTGATGTCATCTTGCCTAGCCCCTCCATTACAATGACAAACAGTAAAGGGAACAATAGGTCACCTTGTCTCAGGCCTCATGAGCTATGGAAGAAACCAGTTGGGATACAATGCATTCTTATTGATTGTTAGCATTGTAGTAGGAGCAAACTAAGCAAAATTAATATTTAATAGGCCCAATCTAAATATTGGCGACAAGGGGTTCCTTTTTCTTTTTGTTAATGATAAATTGCAATGTAGGCCTTTCAATTTAGATCTGATGCCTCAGGTTTTCTTTGGGGCGTGCGTTTGTGTAAGGTGTTCATGTGCTTGTATGCACATTTGTATTTGTGTATAAAGTTGTTTTGGTATAAGAAAACTTACTGTGACTTTCTTTTTAAGAAGCATAATAAGGAATTACCCACGGTTGATTATAATCTTTCAATTAATCAACAGTTGGTTGATGAGATGCTTTCCTTTCATTCCATACTTGTCTGACTTCCTATCGCCTCAGTAATTTGTTCATCTTTAATGGGAAATCTGTCCTATCAGTTCACTATGATTTAACTACACATTCTAGATGTTGCTACTTGTTATCAGCACATCAATGGTTAATTGGTTATATATATGAACACTACATCAGATCCTTTGTTGAGAAACTTAAAGTAGCTTTCTTACTTTTGCAAGGTATATGCATTCTGAATATTATAAACTGTTATTTAATGAATGAGCCCCTATGCTACTTGTGTTTGGTTTGTCCAAAATATGAGCTTGTGTTATGTAATTGGTTTGGCATTTGTTACAGTGAGCTTGTTTGGGCTCAGTATGAGTCATTTAAAATTGGGATCCGACAATTTAACATCCCCCTGCCTTTGATAAGATTTTATTTTATGGTAAATGGTAACCCGGCAGGATATTTTCTAATTAACCTTAACCATCTCCAGATTGGTTCACTAGTATATATGTTTGCTTATTATTCAGCGCAAGCCTATTCTGACATCTGATCTTCTATTGCCTCTGTATACCAGGGTATGGAAACACGTTGTCAAGAAAGGGGATACAGTCATTGATGCCACTTGTGGCAATGGCTATGATACTTTAGCATTGCTCAAAATGGTGTCTGATGAATTAGGTAGGGGATGTGTTTATGCCATGGATATTCAGAAGGATGCTTTAGTAAACACTAATTCTTTGTTGGAAGAGTCCGTCAATGCAAATGAGGTGCCCCAATTTTGCACTTTCAGTTACCTTTTATTTGATTCTTCAAGGAATGCAAAAGATTAAAATTTTGTAATTCAAGAAATGTCACCCTACTGATTTTGCACAATTAAGCGAAACTATTTTGCAATAATCCAGTTTCAGTTTTGACATATACCAGTGCTTGAACCAAATTGCCGTGGCTGTCCTAATCTTTTGTTTTTTGTATAAGTTATTGTGGCTCTCTAATCTTAAAAGCCAGAATACAGAGTTGGAAAGTTTTAGTCCTTCTCACTTGAGTCTTGCCTAAGCAAGTAATTATGGACTACCATTATCGTATTTAACAAATTTGATATATAAAGTGATAGTACTATAAATTTATTACTTATACTGAAAAGGAAAGAAAATAAACCCCAACGGGTTGGCGGTCTTGGTCTTGGGGTATCACTCCCTTCAAGGTCCAAGGTTCAACACTTCATGGGTTCAACACCGCAAGGTCTTGGTCTTGGGCCACACTCCCTAGTGAAAAGTTAGCGATTTAACCAGTTCCGTGTAGAAAAACTTTCGAGGGTGCAGTGTACGGGATCGGGGTTTACTCTGTAAGTGTGGGTCCAAAGGGCCCTACCTTGGAGAGGTTCCCCGACATCAAAAAAAAAAAAAGTAAGGAAAATACTTTAGCCACAAAGGAATTACACAAAAGTAAGCCCACAAGCTGATGTAGCTTGATGTGGTATGTCATGCTGTAAAATTACTTTTATTATAAAGTAGATTTAATGGATTTCATGAAACAACATCAGTTTGTGGGTTTATTTTGTATAATCTCTTTGTATTTGTAGTAGTTCGCAAAAGGAATGCCAAATAAACAGTAATCTCTGTTAGGGTTGGAGTCCAGGGACTGACTTTGGTGCTTTTTGAAATGCTGGTACAGACAGCCTGCTATAGAGTTACTAATTTGTTTTGATGAGAGGATTCTCTTTTCTTGGCATTAAAGTTAGGTTCCTAGATCTGATTTCTAACTTGTTCAACCCTTGGTTTGCATCCAGGTGGAATACATGGTATCAATCGCTAGATACAAATATATATTTATATATATATATAATATAATAGTTATATTCATACCTATAAAAAAATAGTTATATTCATGTCACGACCCAAATAAAGCTTGACAACTAGGTTTATACTCCAAAAGAACCATTGAAGTTACAATTGGACTCCAATGGAATCATTATGGATCCCCCAAACTTCTCCCTCCTAGGCAATGTGTGATCCCATTCACCACGCTCCATTATTCAATTCAAGGTATTATAATTAGGCTTCTTTTAAAATTTGTGATAGCCAATTGATTGGAAGTAAACTCACAGAATTACTTGCAGTTCCATTGGTTAAAATTGTATGTCTTTGATTACCAATGGTCTTAAGCAACTGTTCGCTCACTCCTATAATTCTTTTACTTGAATTTAAGTAAACATGAAACTAAGGTCCCAACCCTAAAAATAAATGGGGAAAAAAAAAATTAAATACAGCCCACCCACACTTGTTAGTGTACAGGTTGGTCTTTATCTGCCATTTAACTGGTAAGTGCAGAGTCTACTTGAAAATGAAGAAAGAAATAGCCTTTGTATGTTAGCATTTTCAATATTTAGCAGAGACTGAGTCCTTTTATTGATTGTCTAGAAAAGTTGAAGAAAAATCTATCTTATTATATAATGATAAAATGGAAAAAAGAAAATTGAAGCTGTATTCTTGCTAATATAGATACAAATATGATTCCAAATGCTCCTTAGACTCTTTTTTAACTTCTGTACCTCTAGTGAACTTTTATCTGTCTAATATGTAACTATAGACACCAAAGATAACACATAAGTACTATTGGTCCTATCATTACTGCTGAAATGTTCCTATTTTTTTCACTACATCAAATGTAATTGCATAATGTCTTTTGGAATTGGGAACATGGTGTAGGGTTTTAAAGCCGTTTTCTTAAGATTAGAAAAGTCGATGCATTTGCTTATGAGTTGCAAATGTATGCAGAGACTGGACAAAGTTGTTCCAGAGAAGGCCTCTGTGAGGTATTCCCTACAACTTGATACTTGTTATGATTGGTCCGTGTTTTGAAGCAGAGGATCTATATGTAACAGCAATGCTATTTGAATTGACGAAATGTGTATTTACTTATAGGTATTTCTCAACCTATAAAACTCAAGATACTCCAACTTTAAGCAATTGTATTTGTCAAAACTTGAGCAGAATAATTTAGCTGCGGTTTCTCACTCTAGGTCCTCTCACTATGCCTCATTAACCTTTAGAGATTGCTTCTTGATATTGAATAGTCAAAGAACTAGAACTAAGGGTCCTGGAATTCTGAAAGACAAATTTTCAGGCAGGCTTGTCTCTTTGCTGGGAAATACACATTAGTATGGCCTATCATAAGAAAAGGTTGGGAGGTATTCCAGCGACACACTAAACTTCATTTGGGGGCCAATACGAGAATTAGATTCTGAAAGGATGTTTGGTGTGGTGAAAAGGCACTATGAGATCTATTTCCTTCATTCTTTCATATTGCAAGTGCCAAAGATGCTATGGTGGCGGAGGTCATGGGGTATGTGGGTGGGCGGATCAATTGGAACATTAATTTCAATTGGGTGGCTTAGGATTGGGAAGTGAGTTGCTTTGTGGATTTCTATGGTCTTATCTATTCCATAAGACCGAACATCCAGCATGAAGATGGCTTGTGGTGGACACATGCAGGGAGAGCGAGTATTACTATCTGTTCCTTCTATAAGGCCCTCACAAAAGAATTCAATACATAGTTCCTATGGAGAAAGATTTGGCAGCATAAGGCACTCCTAAAAGTGGCTTGCTTTGTGTGGACAGCTTCTTTAGGCAAGATTCTCACCGCAGACAATTTGAGGAGGAGAGTTATCATAGCAGATTGGTGTTGTATGTGTTGTCGAGTGGGTGAAACAATGAATCATTTACTTCTACATTGTGAGACAGCCATGGTACTTTGGGATGAGGTATTTAGTAGATTAAATCTAGTTGGGTTATGCCAGAGACCGTGGTGGAAACATTGGCGTGTTGGACTTTGATTCGAGGCATGCGACAAATCAAACATGTTTGGAAGATAATCCCTATCTATATTATATGGTACTTGTGGCAAGAGCAAAATGCATGGACATTTGAGGATAATGAGAGATCATTCGAGGAGCTCAAAATTTTATTCTTTAAAACTTTGTATTCTTGGACCATTGTCGTGGACTTTAATGACATGAACCTTCATGATTTTTTTGTTTCCAATGTTCCTACTTGATAGGACATGAGGATGTTGTAATTGACTTTTATGCCCATTCTTTGATTAATAATACATTTTACTTATCAAAGAAAAAAAATTTGAGTTACCCCTAAGACCATTCCAACAAGTGAAAAGTTCCACCACCCTCCTTCTAAGCATCACCCGTGTCAGTCCAATCCTATTAAAGACCTTATACCATAACACCCTTGCCATCTCAAAATGAAGTAGCAAAGGATCCACTGATTCGCCACATTTTTTACATGTAGCACTAATTCATACATTAATTTATGCTTCCTAAGATTTTACAAGGTCAGAATCTTCCCTAGAGAAGCTGTCCAACCAAAGAAAGCAACCTTAGAAGGCACCTTACTCCTCCAAGTACACTTCCAAGGAAAAGAATGTACCACATCAGACTAGTCAGCAGCTTGCACATAGAGCAGCTGAAAACTTCTTGTTTCCGTGTGAATCCAGACCATCTTCTCCATCTCAGCCCGGCCAATAGTTTTATCATACAGCAAACTGAACAGATCAGAAATTGCTTACATTTTCCAATCATTTGTTGCTCTAGAAAAATGTACATTCCATTGAGGGGTAACCACTCGATCAATCCAAAACATCTACCACTAAATCACTATGATTCTGAGTGATACAAAAAGCACTAAGGGCCCTATGACCACACCATGAATTATGTCATAAACTATTCATAGAGCCATCCCCAACTACAAGATAAACATGTTTGGTGAAATCATCCCAACCAATCCTAATATTTTTTCACACCCACACACCATGTGTTCCTTTAACCTCATTAGAACACCAATCCCCCCCGCCCAAAAAAAAAAGCACTCCCATATTTAGAATCAATAACAGCCCTCCAAAAGAACTCAGCTAATGATACCTGCATAACCACTTCCTAAAAGGGCTTTATTTACGGTCCTCAACTTCATAACTCCCAACCCTCCACATGATAGTGGGGTACATATCTTTTCCCAACTAACATAATAAAACTTGGCTTCCTCCCCGATACCTCTCCACAAGAATTCTCAAAGAATCTTTTCAATCCGATTACCATGGCAACTAGTATAGGAAATAGTGAGAGAAAATATTACGGAGATTAGAAAGAGTGCTCTTGATTAAAGTGATTCTTCTATTTCGACAGGTACAACCTCTTCCATCCCACCAAACTTCTCTCAACCTTCTCTATCACCCGATTTTAAATAGCTCACCTTAAAAACAGCTCCCAAAGGGAGACCAAGATCTCTTAATGGCAATGACGAAACTTGGCAACCTAGAATGTTTGCCAAACTACTAATATTGCACACAGGGCCCCCCGGAACCATTTCGGATTTTTCGAGGTTCACCTTTTGGCTAGACACAACCCCAAAACAAAGCAAGTGTGCTCTCAATGTTTGCGCCTGACTTGGATTGACATCACAAAAAAGTAATGTATCATATGCAAACAAAATGTGAGAAATATTAATCAATCCATTATAAGACTCACCCACCTAGAAACTTGCCAAGAAACCACCATGAATTATAGCCCTCAGTATTCAACTGAGTGCATCCTTAACTATGACAAAAAGGAAGGGAGACCACATATCCCCTTGTCTCAAATCGTGAGAACTATTAAAGACACCCATAGGAGAGTTATGTACTAACACTCATAATTGTGCGGTCAAAATGCGATGCGTAATCCGCTTACACCATCTCCTCCCAAAACCACATCTCCCTAGTCGGTAAAAAAGAAAATCCCAACTAACATGATCAAAAGCCTTCTCCATATCAAGCTTACATAAAATATCTGGCACTCTTGATTTAATTCTACATTCCAAACATTCATTGGCCATTAATAGTGAATCCAGAACTTGACTCCTTTTAACGAAAGCATTATGAGATTTTGAAATAATCATCCCCATAACCGTGCTCAAATGGATGGGAAGAACTTTGTAAATAATTTTGTAAGCCATGAATAACCTTCACATTAGAAGTGCAATGAAGGTCGCATTTAGACTCTTTTCAAACTCCCAAAAGAATGCAATTCCTGAAACACCTTCATAATGTCTTCCCATACAATGTCCCAACAAACCTGAAAAACTGTCATGGTAAAGCCGTTCAAACCAGGAGCTTTATCCTTAAAATTTCATTCTCCTCAAAGGGTCGTTCAAGCCATGTTGCACTCATAGTCAATGGTATAAAAAGCTAAACCATCAAGATCTGGCCTCCAAGCATACTGCTTCATAAGGAGTTTCTAATAAAAGAAATTATATATAATTTGAAGAAAGCACTAATTATAGAAGAGTTTGACAACACAATTTACTAGAAAGAAGAAATATAGAAAACATCTAACAGCCATTTATTGTACTTCTTATTGTAGATGTATTAAGATATGATAATCAATTGAAGTCTTCAATATCATGGATTCATATTGAGCCAGGCCATATCTTAGTTAATATTTCTGCATTTCATTAAGCCAATGGCTTTGCTCGAATGCCACCTTCTGTGCCCATAAATATGAGTGGGAGGATGTGCTTGTGGTTGTGGACTCCAGACCCTATGAATGTAATGATAAATTTTTTTTACATGTAAATAGGCATAGTCAAATACACAAAAGGTATACAAGAGAAAATATCTAGATACAAGCTAAAAACAAAACAAAAAAAAACAAAACAAAACTAATGCAAAGCATTACAAGAATTCCCATCCGTTACAAGGTTTTGCACCCAAAAACTGAAAGAGCTAAAGAAAAAATCCCTAAATTCCCCCAAGGTATGTTCACGGTCCATTTCTTTCTAACCATAAACACCAAAACAAACACAAGGACCACCGTCCAAAAGTCTGCACTGCCTCCACCACCCAATCATTCTAGCTTGCCAAAAGAACCACCACTCACAATGGCATAAACCAGACAATGTCAACCCCTTCCAAATATCTCATTCCCGAAAGCTGTCCCCACCTCATAATGTAGAAAAATATGATTAACAGATTCACCATCTTTTTTGCACATGAAACACCAATCAATAACAAATAATCATCTTTTCCTCAAATTATCTGTGGTTAAAATTTTCTCAAGAGATACCAACCAACAGTCAAATGCTACTTTGCTATGGGCTTTTGATTTCCAGATACATTTTTCCAGGGAAAAGCAGCGTCTCCATGGTAGTTTAACACTTTGTAGTAGGATCTCACAGAAAATCTGGAGTTAAAATCATGTACCCACAGCAGCCTGTCCTCCCTGTTATGATCTATCTTCATATATATCTGTAATTCTCTATTAAACTCTACATTCCAATGCAGCAGATTATTTGAAATCTGAAATGAATCTGCCACAGCAGCCCCTTTGTTTCTGGCTATCCTAAAGAGATTAGGATAGATAGATCCAGACCCTGTGAATGTATCTGTTAATTTTTAATCAGACATATTTATGCATTTCATTAAGGAAAACAAGAAAAGCGCTTTCAGAAAAGGCAGAATTTTTGATGACCCGGGTGCTTTTAGGCTTGTTGCTTTCAACTTAGGTTTCCTTCCTGGTGGTGACAAGGCAATAATCACAAAGCCAGAGACGACTTTACTTGCACTGGAAGCTGCAAAACAAACTGTAATGCCAGGAGGGCTTATAAGCTTAGTAGTTTATGTGGGGCATCCTGGCGGATGGTAATACTTCTGCTCTGCTCAATTCCTATTATTAACAGATGTACCGCTGCTTATATAGCTAGTTTACCATTAATGATCCATGTTTTGTCTTACCATTCAATCTGGTTAAGCCTTTAACACATTAAAGACTTGATTAGTGCCGTATTTGTTGTCATTTGGTAGAGCGAACAGATGAAATGAGGCTATTATGGCATGAATGGATTAACTAACTCACTCAAACCAAGATTGAAAGACTTGGACTGTTATTCCAGTGGATTATTTAATGGTTGCACCTATCAGGAAAATATATTTTAACCTATTGAAGTTAATGGTTACAATGGTGAAATAACAATTTGTTGAATTGCATGGGGGACATGATTGGATCTTTTTTCAGTAATTGATTTTATGCTTTCTTTCTGTGTAATTAGTAATTATCCAACTTACTCTGCGCATGATTTTAAAAACAGTTGAGGCAGTTTAAGTTCAAGTTCATAGTGGTTGTTTAGTAAGACATTGCTGTTTGAATGAGTAATATGTTAATTTCATAGGTCATTTTAAGTTTTCTACTTCAGTTGGAAAACTGTGATTAGTCAGTGGAGATTAAACGTAATTTAGTACAGATTTTACTGGATTTTTGCAAACTCTTTGGCATTACTAAGTTATAACCTGAGAGTTGAATAAGATTATTATTTTGGAGGTAGTGTTTTTTGTGGTCTACAAGGGTGTGAGTCCATAGTTTGTAATTTATATAGAGAAAGATGAATACTTTTTTGTTTGTTATATATATACAACACACACGCTTGCATATATATATATATATATATATATTTACTGTATTACCTAGTCATTTCATATCGTATACAATTACCTATGGCAAACTAAGAAACTTTTGTATTCAGAAGGAAAGCTGGGTTTGATATTATTTTAGACAACATTTTTTGTATATTTATAATTTATGAATTGTGATAAAATTAAGAGAACTTTCCATTTCGGATTTACATAAATATGCGAGCACACATATAGGAAGACAGATGCATCTGTGTCTATGTATTTGTTTGCCCTCCCCACAAAAAAATTATTTTTTCGGTAGCTGTTTTTAAGGCTTTGGTCCCTTTGGATCTGTTGTAGATACATGTTTTTATAACCATTGACAGATATATCTTTTGTTCGTTTTTCTGATATACAGGCAGGAATGGGAGACAATTCAAGCATTTGCTTCTGGATTGCCAGTGGATGAATGGGTTTGCTGCAAGTTCCAGATATTGAACAAACCATGGGCTCCCATACCCGTTTTCTTATTCAAAAGATGATTCCCAGTTGCAAGACTTTTTGTACTATTTTTTATTCAAATTTTGAATTTCAAATTTCATAATTTCTAACATATCAATAACTTACATGTGGAGAAATAAGTTTTTTGTAAGTTTTCCTCAAGTACATATAGCATTTTCCTTTTTTATTATCCTTTTTTCCGACAAAACCATCTTTACATGTAGATAAAGCATTCGTATAGTAGATTGCTTAAATCACAGGGCCTGTCTGCAGCCATTCGTTGCTATATAGTTATGAGGTTCGTATTTACACATTACGTCTGGCCTAAGTTGTGTAGGGTAAAAGAAAGGAGACGGGCAGGCATATTGCATATAGATAAACAGATCTTTATGGCTCTGTTTCTTGGAAAATCATTAGAAAGAAAGTCGAGCATTAGAGGTTTGATAAATGTATGTATATTAACTTTTAAGTAAATTTATAAATTGATGTAATTTTTTATACAACTTGTGTTAGTAATGTGAAATAATATTTTCGATTCACAAAAGTTGGTTTTTTTTAAAAAAATATATATATATATAAAATTACATTTCTCATTTATGCGAAATTTATTGTTGGTGTTGCATTAATTTTTGAGGAGAATATGTAGCCAAACTGTCACGGCGTGCAGTGCATGACAACGGAAAATACGTAAACTGTCAAAATAGGTAACGTAGACGATCGCGATGGGACTCGAACCCACAATCTCCCGCTCCGGAGGCGAGCGCCTTATCCATTAGGCCACGCGATCCTATGTTCACGTATTTTGTGCAGTATGTACTTTATTCTATTCAGAGAATATTTTTCCAATAGAAATATTGTCCTTTGCTTTATTTTAATTGGCACTTTCATTTATTTTTTAGAAAGTTAATTATTAATAGTTTATGTTTTATAAAAAAGAATAAGTGAAAATCATTTCACTTTCTCTTTCGAAAAACGTGTCCTGTTGGGATTCTCTAAGATGAACAAAACAATGCGTCAATCTACGTGCATGAATCCACCGGACAACTGCAAAAGAATAGAGGTCAACCCACAGTGGAGAATGCAAATAAAAATACTAATGTATTATGTATATCATTTCACACGTATGTCATTACCGCAAAAAAAAATAAAAAAAAAACTAAAATGTAGGTTAATATTATTGACTTCTAGTTTCTTCTGTTGTACAAATGATTATCAATACACCCTTTTATAAGTATAATAGGATAATGAATATAAGACATATACATGAATTAATAAGATATATTCATGAAATTAAAATTTTCACGATCTAATAAATGAATGAGCTAGGATTTTAAGAGGTGGAATCTAAATGGTCATCCACTAAGTTCATGTATACATTTATAATACTTCTTCCTTAAATGATCACACACAACGAACGTGCCTTATTAAAATCTTATTAAAAAAAAATCAATGAAAAAAAATTAACGATAAAAGAAAAAGAGTATAATATTCTTATATTTTTAAAATATTAAAGAATTTTCTTGTCAAAATTTTGCAAATGAAAACTAAGTGGAAAAAAAACTTAATGAAAGAAAAAAAGTACAATTCATATGATTATTTTCTCGATCAAAAGCTTCTATTATTTATGACGAAATATTTTTTAGTTAATGTATTCTAATGTTATGTACCAACTTCTTAAATATTGTAATTGATAATATTTTATTAAATAGATGAGCCAAATTATCACATTATAGTATTTATTTGACATCAATATTATCACCTTTTAAGAACTCACCTGTATAAAAGTACTTTGACGAAATAAGCTTAGTTATATCACATGTTCAGTTCATATCAATTTTCACTCAATGTCAAGTTTTAACTTAGTCAGCAGATGTCACACTATTTGCCAAGTCATGTCATGCACATTCATGTTCATGTCACATTGCATTCATGTCATTTTACTTCCATGCATGCATATATATATTGCTAGTTAAGTTGATAGTTGACTTGGTGAAATTTATAATCAAATCTCACTCGGTAGTTTCAACTATCATTCATCCTGAAATGGTAGACTATGTGCTAGGCTTTAGAGAGCCAATTGAGGATAAACTGGATGAGCTCAATTAGACCCCAATGCAACAACAAGGAGATTCTTAATTCAATCCTCCAGTTTATAAATAAGATTATGGCTATCTTAGCCAAGTTGCGTGAGCAGTTCAACGAGTTAGCTTAGTAGTTAAGCTTCTATGTGTTGTACTTGTAAAGCGTTGACTCTAGTATTTATTTATGTTATATTCATGATGGACATTCACTCAACAACAACAACAAAGGGGAGATGAATTAACCAACTTAGGAATAACCATTCCCTTAACTCTACTCGTTACCAATGCAAGAATTGGTCCCTCGCTCCAACTAATGATATGACTTGAGAATACCGTGTAAGGGAGACAAGTTTTACAACATTAAAGTTATTATTTTGTTATGAAGTTATGAAGCATGTTATGTTTTGAGATATAGTTTTTGGTACAATGTTAATCATTCAAAGAAAAAAAGTATCTGATATATATATTGCATACTGTTAGATGCATGCTAGGTACATTGCATGTTTAACTATCATGAATAGGGTATAACCTTATATTGCATATCTTGACACTTCAAAGTCAATTCTATGTCAAGTGCAATCTAGGGGCGTCATAACGTCGAGTATAGGTTTCGGAGTGATTTGTAATTTCATCAATCTCTCGTAAAATATGAGACCTCAGGTAGAGGTCTCGAAGCACAAATCAACATGCCCATTATGAACTCATTGAACAAAGTTTATCTCACATTAGTTTTAGTTTAGGTTAGTTCATGTCACGTTATTTTTCAAGTCATGTCATATTTATTCATATTCATATTCACATTAGCATTCATATTTTTATTGTCATGCATGAATATGTACATTACTAGTTAAAGTTATTTGTTCACTTGTTGAGATCAGTAATCAAATTTTAATTGGTTGTCCTAACTTCCATTTCCTCCATAATGGTAGATTATGTGTCAAGATTAGGAGTGCAACCGATTGTTGATTGGAGGAAGTCGATTAGGCGTCAATGCAACAATGCGGAGCTTATAGCCTTAATGCTCCATCTTATTGATAGTATGTTGGCTAAATGCTTATTTAGCCGAGTTGCACAAGCTAATGGAAGGACTAACCTTGTATATATTAGCAATCTTTACATGTACTTATGGAGCTATATCTCCAGTGCTCGCGATGTTATATATCTTTAGACATACACTCTAATTTTCGAATGTCTGTTATATAGATTTTATGAAATATGTTTATGTTTTCTAGATATAGTACTTTTGGTACATAGTATTGCTCAAAAAAAATTATTTGCTGTAAATATTACATATTGTTAAATACATGTTAGGTATATTGTATCTTTATTTGTCAAGAACGGCCTTGTGTTGCATGTCTAGATACCCAAACAGAATCTAAAGATATTACAATAGATGTTGTGCTCAAATTATCAATCTCATAGTCAACGAGGGTCTGAAGGAAAGTGATGACTCAATTATCAAGGGCTATAATATTGTGAAGTACATGAAATCTTCCCCCCAAAGGTTTGACAAGTTTAAGTTGTGTGTCGAGCAAATAAAAATCACTTGTGATAGTATGTAGAATTTGGACGTCTTCACTAAATGGAACTCAACCTACATGATATTGGATGTATCATAAAGGTATTAGAGAACCTTCAAGAGGATAGAGGTTGAAGATGGAGGTCTGTATGATACTTTGACAAAGAACAAATCAAAGAGGAAGGACGCGGACATGTACTTTGAAGAGCTCCTAGGATTTTATGATCAATTATTACGGAAATTTGAATGTAGTGTCAACTTGGCTCGAAATTGAGCCAGAGTCGTAGATCGGAGCTGGCTAATCTAACTCAATCAAAGTCGGGCCCACCACTAAGTAAGAGTTGAGAGCTTGTATCAAACACAATTTGCAATAGACTTTACTCCCTAGACTTATGGACTTAAACCCCAATGTCAAACCACATTGTCTCGTTTGTTTTTGCATAAGAGATAAAGACGGATTGAGGTTTAAAATTAAAAATTGTTAGAATATATTTGTTAATATTATTTTTATTTTAAAATTTGAAAAAAATTGAATTATTTATATTATTTTATGTAAAAATTTTAAAAAATTATAATTATTAAATGAGATGAGTTGAGAAATTTTCTAAAACCAAATTAGGATCTTTACTTATTTATTTATTTTTTTTGTCAATTATTTTACTTTAGTAAGTCATAAACCCAAAATCTCCACTATCATAGCAAAAAGTGAGAAATGATATTTGCAATCATGAAATAAGAAAATGTTGCATAATCATTTAAAAAAAATGATAAAATATGGAGCCTGCATAAAACTAACTAACTTTTTAATAATTGATTTATTTATTTTTTTTAAAAATGATCTTACAATATTTATGTATTCTACTACCATTGCTTGTAACATTATATTAGCAAAACATTGGAGTCATGGACGTCCGATCAACTGTTTGGCCACAAAATTAAAAAAGCATCATTATATAGCAAATAATGTTCAGACAAATCACATTCTTTAACAAATTCCTTTTTCTTTTAATCTTTTTATAAAGGTATTCACATTTTTGGTCAATAAATTTTTTGTAATATTAAATAGAAAAATAATAATAATCCATAAAAAAATATTATTTAGATTATTCAACAACAATGTCAACATCTCAACTTATTTGATGAGGGGCAATCTATCAAAAAATAAAATAAAAATTGATGAGGGGCAAGAACCGACCTAATTTTAATAAAAGGGCCGGATGAAACCGACCTCGAGACTATCTTCAACAACATTCTTTCGTTTAAGCAATTTTTATTTTTTATTTTTTATTTTTCAAAAAAAAAACTTCTCTATATTATATTCTTAAGACCTTATCAGTGCTAATCCATTAATATCAACTTTGATTATATATTCAAACCTGAATAAAACCTAATTCCCACTTCTCTATCTTAGATTTTAAGACCTTATCAGTGCTAATTCATTAATATCAACTTTGATTATATATTTTGACCTGAATAAAACCTAATTCCCTTTTTTGGGTGTATTTTTTGAATGCTATTTAAATACATTTAAATTTTAATTTGATGAAGCTTTTTACATATTTAAAATTTAACATTATTAAAATTTCAATCCTGAAATCCAAATAAAAAACCAAAAAACAAGACTAGAAAAGAAAATGAACCAAAAACAAAATAGAGAAGGTACCAGAGAAAGTAAGAGAGTTTAGAAAAAAAGAAAAAAAAAAGAAAGAAACGTAGAGAGAGAATTATTTATATAATGATAAAACTACATTATCATATCACTCTATTGACATGAAAGTGTATTTACAATTTTATAGTTTTATCCTTTTTTATTATATTCTCCAAATATTAAATATGTCTCTTTATTTTTATTATTAAGATGAATTAGAAAGAAGTTGTTGGAATATGATTTATTATTGAACATGTGATTCTGATTATCCGATTAAAATAAAAAAGAGCTGTTTTATTGGACTTTTTAAAAAGTTAAATTTTGAAAAATATATACCCAATTAGCTCATCTGTATCCGTTTTTAAGAAGAAAAAGACACCATTTGTCCACAGCCGACCTTTATATTACATAATCTTCCACACAATCTCAACAATTAAGGAGCAAGACCGACCATGTTTTTTTTTTCTTTTTCTTTTTCTTCTTCTGTTTTTTTTAATGTTTGGTTTCTTAATAGATAAGATAACTATTAGGAAGAATTCTTTATATGAAAAATTAATAATAAATTAATTGGGTCAAGCCCATGTCTTTATCTTAATTCAATGGCAAAATGATCCCATACTTTCTTGCTTCTTTTTGAAGGTAAATATAATTATGATTTTCTCTTGATTCTTGGCCATCTAAGCATGTCAAGGAAAATGTGAGATGTGAGTTGGGTACAAGGTACGTGACCCAATAACCCAATATATTCATTGTTGAATTGACACTCAAAAATTAAAAAAGCAAAAGAAATAAAAATAAAATCAAACTTGAAAAAATCAGAAGTGTAAGAACTACTTGATGGGGGCATCTGCCTAATTTTTAATTTTTTTTTATTTTTTATGCAAGTTAAATTTATTAAATAAAACTAATAGATTATAAAATATAAGTTTAAGTAGGGTGGGGATTTTCTTACAATCTTTTTAAAAATTAACACACAATACAACACTAAAAAAAAGCCAAATGATTGGCTTTCAGAAAGAGAGACAAATCGAAATCAAATGAATAGATTCCACCCAATTCCCTAAAAAGGGAGAGACCGTTTAAAAACGGTTTTAGACTATGATTAAAATTTGCAGCGCTAAGGTATGTGTTGCACTGTATTAATTTAGGCTGACTAATAGGAACTTCTACGCCAACTTTTATCTGACTGTTAGGGGCATCTGCATGATTGATATGGTTCATTTATTGCAAAATGTAAGATATTTTATTTTGTGTTTTTAAAAAATGATTATATTAACATATCAAATTATTACATATTTTGTATTCAATGAATATTCTTCATTTTTATCTGAAATATAAAAAATCTATTTGAAAGATCATATCTGTTATTATTATATGCTAAAAATATTAATATTATATCATTTATCTTTAGTAAAAGAGTGGGAGATTATTAATTTATTCTATACCTCATAACATTTTCATGCCTAAGGTATCGATCGTCCAATTCATAAATATTTAGCAGTTTATGAATCCATGATTTACCCAACTACGGATAGATTTAGATCGACACCAAAAAAAATCCATTCCTTGTCGTAATCATATGGAAAAGCAATAATATCCATTTATTTACCTACCTAATAATTGACCTTTTCATATATATATATATATTTTTTTGAAGAAGAAACATATAATTAATATTACTCAATTTCTAGGTTACCATATTACTTAATTTCTAGGTTACCATAACTCATATCCTTGAATTAAGGATGCAAGAGAGATAGATATGAAGGTAATGGACTAGTCAAAAATCAAAGATTCAAAACTTTGTTTTTTGGTCCTGAATCTGCCATGCATGTGTGGTTTCTATATTAAAAAAAAAAAAATGGAACTTCAATGCAAATACTTTTTTAATCCTAGAAAACCTTTATTTCTATCAGTTATCTAGGGTTATGAAAAAAATTTAAAACCAAAAATATAAAAATCAATTTTTTTTTTTTTTAATCTCAACAACTAATTTCCATATCTATCTACCATTATAAAAGGAAATTTCTACAGATGATATCTTCATCTTATCCCATTATGTTGAGGTAATATTGTTGATCAATTTGTAGGTTTTTTTTAAAAAAAATATAAAAAAGTAAAAAATAATCTAAAGATGATGAGAGTACACATTTTACATAGTGAGATGAGGGTAGGATATGAGTATAGTTTGTAATATTACTTTATAAAAAATGTACTGTAAAATAGAAAAATTCTATACACTACATCACTATCTTATTTTTATTTTATTATTCGAGATGACATATTTATAACCATTAAATAATCTTTTATTCAATAATTCTTTATCATTTAATAATAATAAATATATACCTATATTACATAGGAAAATAAAAATATGATGACAGTCTAATATATAGTATTATTCTGTACAAAAACTTTTATCTAAATAATTTTCTATATTTTGTACACATTTTCAAAGAGAAAATTTTAAATTTCGATTTTATTTTTCTTTCATAATTAGATCCTATTTAAAATAAAATATTTTTTTCTCAAGAATTCTAATTTGTTTTTTTTTTTTTTTAAAGGGTGGGCTCATGGGAAGACAAGTGAATGCAGGCTCATGCTAAACTTCCTTCCTCTCTCCTAATAAAATAAATAGGAAAGGAATTAAATTTTTGACATGTAATAAAAAAAGAACTCTAGTCAACGAGTATTTCCCATGGCATTTCAGTAGAAAGATCACCTACGAAGGCAAAGTAGGAACCCTGTCTGTCTCCCGTTTGTTTGACTCTCAGCTACAGAATATCGTGCGAGGCTTCTCAGTTGTCGTTTTATTGCCTTCGAAGGACCGTTTTGTGAGTATATTAAAGAAGAAAAACGTTCAAAAGAAAAGTTTTCAGGTTAGATATGGAAAGTGAGGGAAAGTTTAAAGATATGGGTTCTTTGAGCTTTGACGGAGACTCTCGTTCATGTACAGTAATGGCCTGTTCACTCAAACCCTCTTGAACTATAAGAAGAACTGGGAACTAGATAAAAAGCATTGCTATTTTAACAGGTATTTAGATTCTTATTATTTTCTTTTAATTTCAATCTAAATAAGTTTGTAAATATGATTTATGTTTAAAGGATTTTGATCTGCGACTGATTTCTTTCTTACCATGTTAGGCTCCATGTGATATTTATGCCTGTTAGAGGTGCTTTTGTTTGATGGTTTGCTGAGATGCATTTGGTCGTTGTTGATAATGTGATTTTGGGAATAAGAGGAAATGCGAAAATAATTTGATCAAATAACACAAGCGAAATTTGGTAATTTTTATTTCTTGAAATCCAATTTCTTGCGAATGGGTCTTCAAAACTTGTTTTTATCCCAAGGAGAATTTGGGACGAGCTCTTTCTACTTTTGTAAGTTATCATAAAAGTTAGATTTCCCATCTCTCTACTGATGAAGCCCATCCAAAGGTAATTACATAAGCTCCTAATTGTTTGAATCGCTTCAGTTCTACACAGCTAAAATTTAGTTATATCATTTTCTGGCTGCTGTAGCATTTCATTTCTCTGGTCAAGTTCCATTGCACTAGCCAATTCACTGGCTTTGGCATGTCATGCGTCAAATATTGGTAAAGTCAAGACCCAGAGAAAAACAAGAAATAAGATGATCTATAGGTGTGGCACAAAAGCAGAAATAGACGAACTTTGGGCTAACAGATTCAGTATGCATTTTTGTATTAAATCCTTTGAAGTGATTGGTCCGTGCTGGGTTTCAGCAAGGAAAATTACTAAGATCAGGCCCGTGTAAAAGTTAAGTTACATTAAATTAATTGTGCCACTTCTTCAAAAAGAGAGTTATAGTAGAAGAACCACATCATCTGAAGACCTTTGTTCCTCAATAATATGTTCCGTCAAAAGAGAGAAAAGAACAGGGACTGGAAAAGGTAAACAATTACATTGACAATACCATCATTTAGTCTTGCATTGGTGAACTTATTCAATGATCAGATACAAGCACTGCCTCAAAATGCTTTATTCTAAGAATCTAATACAATTATCATTAATCGACCTTGCTGTTGCATTAATTTTTATGCTTTTCTTGTGGGAGATAATGAAACATCTGAAAATGGTTTTGATATCTGATAGCGAACATTCCCGAAAATCAGAAAGTGAAAAGAGAGTGAGTTAGACATATAGAGAAGAAACGTTGACAGAAAAAAATTAAATTGGACAAAAAGGAAGTGACTCACTATCTATTTTTTCAATAACCTTAGAGTGATCAATCGAATATTGGTTAATTTGTAATCCATAGAAAATTATCGATCCACTTGTTTTTTTGCCTTTTTACTTTTTTTCAGTTTTTAGAATTTTGCCTTATGTTAAGTTGTTTTCTTTGATAGACTGTTTTGTATTGTTTTCAGAAGGCAAAATAAACTCCTTTATCTTCTATGTCTGTAAATCACAAGCGAATACACATAATATTAACCTCACAATCTTCTTTCTCGGTGCAACTAAAAAATATTCTCAAAAATGACCCTATAATTTTTGTAGTTGGTGAAATAACTTTTAAAAAAAAATCTGTTAGCAGATTATCTATAACTTAAAAATGTCTCAAAGCTCTAGCACCCACTGAGAATAGAGTGGCTACACACCACTGATTGTATCTGGACTAATTTCCCTTGGTAGGTTCCTTTTGCTTTTTATTGGCTCTTCATTTTTTGAAATTGATCAGACCAAAGAGGAAAATAAAAGCACTAATTGCTCGGCCTGAAATGTCTAACAAAAGTTATTAATTTACGTGAACTTGGATAAATGTGACCATTAGAGGAAGTTGTTTTATCCTTTTCAAGAAGGTTAAATGTCCCCTGCTAATATTATTTTTTCGATATAAATGGCTGTATGGAGTTGTACCTTCATTTCTGATTTTTATTGAATTTAGCCTTTCTTCATAGTTTTCATTGAATTTAACTTTTCTTTGTAGCTTTCATTCTAGCATTTCTCTTAGGCTTGGCATAGATTTACCTTCAGGTTCTTATAAATTTTTGTACTTTTGACTTGCTAATCAAATTTTGTTCCTGCATTTTCTTGTGTGCAGTGTACTATGTCTTGAAGATTCCCAAATTATTGCAGAAGATATAGGTTGCTTTCACCTATTTTAAGATTGCTGAAACCTTCTTGGTATCTCTATCAGGCTCTAATTTTACAGCAAGTCTGTGATTTGGTACGTTTTAGATGCATTGTTTGTACATACATGTACTGTGTTGTTCACTTGGCAAATCACAGATAAGTTTTTGTTAAATGGAGTGAAAAACAGACAATGGTTTGATGGAACAATAAAGTATACAGAAGCAGTTTCCTTACTATTACATGGATCCTCGAAACGAGGAATACCAGCCTGCCTCTGGGTCATTTACGCAGGACCCTCTGAATGGGATGCATGCTAATATTAGACCTCCTGACCTTAATTTATCCAAATTTAAACCAGTTAATTACTCCATACAGACAGGTGAGGAGTTTGCTCTTGAATTCATGCTTGATCGGGTGAATCCAAGGAAGCCTTTGCTTCCAAATAATGATCCCAATTATGCAACTGGTTATACAGAAATAAAAGGCATTTTAGGCATCAGTCATACAGGCTCTGAAAGTGGATCAGATATTTCAATGCTGAACACAGTCGAAAAAGGGCCAAAAGAAAAAGAGCTAGTGAGAAATAACTCTTCTTTACATGAAGATAGAAGTAACTATGGTTCACTTCAATCAGTGCCACGAACTTTGTCAGGTTATAACAGTAGTAGAAGGGGTGTTCATGGCTATACCTCTTCTGGAGCCTCCAATAACTCATTGATAAAAATGAAGGTTCTCTGCAGCTTTGGTGGAAAAATCCTACCTCGGCCAGGTGATGGAAAGCTGAGGTATGTTGGAGGTGAAACACGCATTATCTCCATAAGGAAGGAAATTTCTTGGCAAGAGCTGATGCAGAAAACGTTATTGATTTATAACCAAGTTCATGTTATTAAGTATCAGCTTCCTGGAGAGGATCTTGATGCCTTGGTTTCTGTTTCGTGTGATGAGGATCTGCAGAATATGATGGAGGAGTGTAAGGAACTAGAGGATGGGGAAGGGTCACAGAAGCTTAGGATGTTTCTGTTCTCCATGAGTGATTTGGATGGTGTTCAGTTGGGTCTGGGCAATGTGGATGGCGATTCTGAGGTTCAATATGTGGTTGCTGTCAATGGCATGGACATTGGAACAAGAAAAAACTCAACCCTGCATGGTCTGGTGAGCTCTTCAGCAAATACTTTAGATGTGTTTGATGGAAATGATGTTGAGAGGGAAAGTAGGCCTGTTGTAGACTCAATAGGGGTCATCACTCTCCCGTTGACTGGCACAATTGTCTCATCATCGACTGTTCAGTCCTCACAAGCAATTCTACCAAGTTCCTCAGATGTTTATGAACCCCATCAACAGTTTTACCAAGGGCAGATGGCGTATTATGGAGAGTCTCAGCACTATCCTTTGCACCATGACCGGGCTTCTCATCACTCCCCTTTTGGGGGAATTACCACATCAGTGCCTCCTCATGGGCTTATGAATCAACAGGGAGGCTTGACTGAAGGGCAGCCATTTACTGGCTCACAGGTACAGAATTTGGAGATATCTGGAAAGCCGCTGAGACCAAAATGTGATGGGTCCATTCAGCAAAAGAGTGCCACCACAAAGGTCTTCTCCTCAGAGAAAGATTACAATGTTCATTTACCGTCACATGATTTTAACTTGAGAGATAATCTTCCTGTTGAAGAAGTAGGGGTCTTGGTTACTGCTCCTGAAGGAGATATACCTTTATTGGCTTCAGGAACTGAGGTGCAGCACAAGGAAGCTGAAGAAACCTCTTCATCTGTTGATGCTGGAAATCCTATCCAAGTTGCTAAATCTAGCAATGATGATCATTATTCCATGTCTGGTATTGCATTTGCTCCTGGTTATGCCGAGTCTGAGCCCAGTGCAATTGATTTGAGTTACCTTGAAACACACGTGCATCCTCAGAGATTCTACTATTCGGAAAGAATTCCCAGAGAGCAGGCAGAATTGCTGAATCGATTGTCAAAGTCAGATGATTCACATGGTTCTCAGTTTCTCATACCTCACTCACGTTCTGATATCACTGAGCAGGATTCAATTACAGAATGTATTGACAAATTGCATGACGGTGATCTGCCTCCCCAGACTGAACGGTCCACCTCAACAGCAAAGCCATTGTTTACAGATACTCGTACCATTGATGATGGACTTGCTTCACTTCAAAAGTACAAAGAGTTCACTGATGCAATTTCTCAGATGAACTCAGAGCTTTCACAGGATGAAGATTGTGATTTGAACCACAAATTTGTAAACCACGTGAATAATGAAGATGTTGTAAATGAGAATACTGTTCTCAAGTCTGACCATGCAACAAACTGCAGTAAGAATCAGGATGAGGAACCCCTGGCTGAGGAAGCAGGAGAAGCTGGATCAGAACTTCCTGCTTTGAGTCAGGTAGCTCCCTTTAAGCACCATAAGCATATAACATCTGATCTACCGGAAGACACAAAGGGACATGCACAACCTTTCTATTGGATGGGAAGCACAAATGAAAATGTTTCTCAAGACATTCCCTCAAGTGGTCAATCCAGACCTGTACAGGGAGACATCCTTATTGATATTGAGGATAGATTCTCTCGTGATTTTCTTTCTGATATGTTCTCAAGAGCAGTACTTTCTGAAGACTCCTCAGGCGTTGGTCCAATGCACAAAGATGGAACTGGCTTGAGCATAAACTTGGAGAATCATGAACCTAAGCATTGGTCATATTTCCAGAAACTGGCACAAGAAGGGCTTGTTCAAAAAGACGTATCTCTTATTGACCAGGATCATTTTGGTTTTTCACCTGCGATCAGAAAAGTTGAAGAAGGAGATCATGTGTCACATCCTCTTAAGCCTTCAACAATAGATGGAGTTCCTCACAGCCATGTGGATCCCCATCTCAATTTTGATGAAGATAATCAGGAAGTACCTGGAATGCTTGGAGACAGTGAAGTTCTGCATTCAAATTATGGTCATTCCCAAGTGAAGAGCATTGAAAGTTTGCAGTTTGATAGGATGATGGAAAATCTAAGAATACCAGAGTCGGAGTATGAGGTATTCTCTTGAATGGTTGTAGGTTTTCTTTTGAATGGTTATTTGATTTGAGAAAAACTTCTAAAAGAATTTTCTTTATAACTTCTATCGCTTTGATGTAGGAGGGGAAGCTTGAATCCAGAAATGTTGGTCTACCTACGCTAAATCCTTCCCTGGGAGATTTTGATATCAGTACTTTGCAGGTATCCACATGCATCTTATTACAAGTACGGAGGTCCTGCAATGCCTTCATGATATAAACGGCTCAATTGATATCATAGTCATTCCTTGATTCTGTTATAAATGGAGCTTCTGTTGTAATTCCAGTATTGTTAACCATGGAAAATTTAAACAGCAATCTCTCCATGTCAACTCAAATGCCTTTATTTTCTTTTTAAGAACATTTTAAAAGAAAGTCCATTTTCCAAGAGTAGAAACATGTATGTTGACATTTTCCTGAGATACCTTCATCCTTTCAAAAAACCAATCAAACAGAATTTTCATAAAAATCTTGCCCACATCTAATATAGTGAAGGGCATCTTAGGAAGTTAATTAACTTTCTACTTTAGTGATAGTGCCATATAGAACCAAGACACTTATATTGGGACAGGGGAAGTAGATTTGTACCCCTTATTTATTTGTTTATATCTTCATGGCAAATGAATGCAATGAAACAAAAGCGAGTACATCAGTTTGGTGCCTGGAATTCAAAAAATTTGATGAAGAGTAAGTCTGAGATGTCTACAGAAAGCTTGTAGTGCTTAATACAGTTTAGGGTTTCTAGTGAGACATGGACTATTGCTCCATCTGCCTTATTTCTCTCTCTCTCTCTCTCTCTCTCTTTTTTTTTTTCAATTAGTGAACTTATTTGCTTGTAATTTGGTGTTCTCTCATCATGGCATGTCAGGCGAGTCTATCCATTGAAGTTATATGTTTATTTTACTTGTGTAGGGATGAATAGAATTCAATAGCAGTACTTCATAGCTGAATAATTTGTGATTTGGCACCGTGTCCCTCCTTTTTGGCACCAAATTGTATTTTGTTTGTTATACTTTATACTGGGAATTTATATTTTTTGTGCAAACTAAAAGAACATTTCATAAATTTGAAAAACAAATCTTTGGAATAAACATTTCTGGACATCAATGCTGACACCTCTCTTCCTTTTGGTATAAAAGATAAGAAGCCATTGATGGGTTAATTATGGATTTTTGTGTGTTGAATTCTCCATTATTTGTAAACCAACCCTTTCTAGATCAAATAACTGTCAGCATAAAAATCAATAATAGCATGTGCAACTTGAAATGATATTTTTCTTATAATATATGTTCAACATACATTCCATGAATCTTTTGAATTTGAAGTTCATTAAACAAAGATTGTCCCATCAGAAGCTAGTATTAGAAATGGTGTCAAAGAAAGTTTTAGGGTCAAATTTGTCTAGATATTAAAAGAGAGAGAGAGAGAAAAAGGAACTATTTGTTTGAGACAGAAAGGGAGATAATACATCTTACTTTGTGAGTTTCACCTTGCATGGGTAGTGTTGGAGAATTGAGAAAGTATAAATGTACTGCTTGTTGTGGAGGAATCAGCTCCCAAACTGCTTAGATACTTGTTTATTGGTGTATGCAAGACCCAATTTTGAAGATCCTTTGCAGTATATACTTCTAAATCGTAGTAACAATCTCCTTATCAAAAAAAAAAAAGTCGTGGTAACAATCTATTTTTGGTGGTATTCCTTTCTCCAGTCTCATATTTGATTGACAAAATACATAGTTTGTGGTAGAAACTTAAATGACTAAATGAGCCATCGAGAACGAGCTGTAAGTTAAGGATTCAGTGGAGGAGTCTAAATCATTGACAAAGCTACTTTTTTTCTATTATTTTGCTTCATCTGGATATGGTTCTGAATCTGAGCTACAACATTTTTTAGACAAAATTAAGACTTGTCTTCAAGGGCATGTTTGGATAATGAGATGAGATGTGAATAGTAGTAAAATAGTTTGAGTTAAGATGTTTTATTGGGTTTTGGGAAAGGAGAAAGAAAAAGTTGAATAAAAATATTAAAAAATTATAAGTTTTTAATCTTATCTTGTGTTTAAATTTGAAAAAGTTGTATTGTTTTTTGTGTTTTGTTTGGAAGTATGGAAAAGTTGTAATTATTAGGTAATGATTAGATGAAAAAGTTGAAGATTTGAAATTGGTAAGTGTTTTGTGTTTGAGTGATGTTTTTGAAGGACTGTATGAGAAATTTTGAGATGAGATGTTCTCACTTCCCAAACATGGCCTTAGTCTTTTTAATAGGAAAATGGCTCTCTGAAAGTAATATATAGCACTGAAACTATTGATATGTTTGTTGTTAATTGATTATACTTTAATACATTTGCCTCCTCAATCATTTAGGGATTTTTTTTTTTTAAAATCTTGGACATATACATGGAACTTATTGCAGTTTTGTTAGTCTGAGATAGTTTGTGTCCTGTCCTGCAATGGTTTGATTCTTTCTTCTGAATATGCATTCTAGATTATAATGAATGAAGATCTTGAAGAGCTGAAGGAACTGGGTTCTGGTACCTTTGGGACTGTGTATCATGGAAAATGGAGAGGAACGGATGTTGCCATTAAGAGAATAAAGAAGAGCTGCTTCATGGGTCGATCATCAGAGCAAGAGAGATTGGTAACTTGCCCTCAACACGCTGAATGAATCCCGGTTCATATTATCTTATTGATGCGTTAGCCATTTATTGTCTCTCTATATTATTACCAACCCTTCATAAAAGCAAAACATGGGAGTAAGATAAGCACTCCTTCATGCATACATTCTTTTAAGATGTCTTATTCTTGCTGCTGTTCTCAGACTTTAGAGTTCTGGGGGGAAGCTGAAATTCTCTCCAAGCTTCACCATCCAAATGTGGTGGCATTTTATGGTGTGGTGCAAGATGGGCCAGGGGGAACATTAGCAACTGTGGCAGAGTACATGGTGGATGGTTCTCTTAGACATGTTTTAGTTCGCAAGGATAGGTAATGCATACACTCATGTGGTTCTTGAGTTGAGTTTGGTACTTTCTGAGGCATGTCACTATTGCGAACTGTGTATTAAAATTATTTCGATGTCATTGTAGCTAAACTGGATAAACAGAATTGAATGTTAAATCCTTATGGTCATTACTCTAAAAGATTCGAGTTATTTTTAATTAAAAATCCAAGCATTATTTGACTATGCTGTTCTAGAATTGAAGCAGTTACTTTTTTAATAATCCTGCGTCCTTTGTAACATCATCTTACTTTGCAGGTATCTTGATCGCCGCAAGAGACTGATAATTGCCATGGATGCAGCATTTGGAATGGAATATTTACACTCAAAGAATATTGTGCATTTTGATTTGAAATGTGACAACTTGCTTGTGAACTTGAAAGATCCTTTACGACCAATTTGCAAGGTTGGTATTCTGGCTTTGTGCATTTGGGGGAAAAGTTCTTCCCATTATTGATTATTTTGTGTTTACTGCGAATTTTTCTATGAAATATATTCTTTCCCAGGTTGGTGATTTTGGCCTGTCAAAAATCAAGAGAAATACCCTGGTTTCGGGTGGTGTACGTGGAACCCTACCATGGATGGCCCCAGAGCTGTTGAATGGCAGCAGCAATAAGGTCTCTGAAAAGGTAGGCAGCAGCAATAAGCAGCATAACTCGGTGTATTACCTTTTTCCCTAATCATTAACTCTTACACTTTTTCCCTCTGCAATGTGCATTAATTTTGTTGCCACAGGTTGATGTGTTTTCCTTTGGTATTGTCTTATGGGAGATTCTCACTGGGGAGGAGCCATATGCAAACATGCATTATGGTGAAATCATAGGTACATTATTCAACTTCTCTGTTCTGTACCTTCTTCATGGTTCTGCCTGTACGTGTTTGGCCATGTTACCTTGAATACTGAAAGGGTAATGATAAATTGTCACTAAATCAAACTGACCTGTTTGAGTTGTCATTAATTAAATTAACAAGCTGGCACGTACATGAGTAATTGTCATTGGACTTTGAGCCTGCTTGGTAACGATTGATAAATTACTTTGATTCTTAAATGAGGGAAGAGATTTATGAAGACCGTTAAAAGTTAACTATTTCTAAGGATCATTTTTCTATTGAGCAATTAGCGTTCACCAATAATATGATGTCAATAATTACATTGGAAATATTGGAAGAATGGTTGAAAATTGTGCTTCAAAAATGAGCAGAGGTCTGCCTCAGTGGATGGGACCACTGTGTGTACCCTAACGGGTAAATCATTTGGGGTACTTGTTGAGGTTGGGCTTGCTCATTAACTGCTCTTTGAGCTTATGGAGTGCCACTAGATGTTTTAAATTCTGTTCCAGTAATCATTCTGGTTTAAGCACTGGAACGGAAAATTTTAGTATTGTGCCTGTTCTTGCGTACCATTTCGGGATTAGCCTTATATATATATATATATATATTTAAACATATAAACTGATAATTAATCAAATAAATACTTGTATATGTAAGTGTGTATCATGTATGTATTTGTGTGTGTGTATGGAAGCATTTGAGATTTATAAAATGAATATACGTTGAAAACATAAAAAAAGGTAGAGGTAATGGTGTTCAAATTACATGAATGCCTTGAAATTCACAAAGATACCATCCAAATTCAAGAAAATTTCAGACTGGAATGTTGTATATCATTTCGGGATTAGCCATATATAAATATATATTTAAAGATATAAACTGATATTTAATCAAATAAATATTTGTATATGTAAGTGTGTATCATATATGTATTTGTGTGTGTGTATGGAAGCATTTGAGATTTATAAAATGAATATATGTTCAAAACATAAAAAAAGGTAGAGGTAATGGTGTTAAAATTACATGAATGCCATTTAGATTTGAAATTCACAAAGATACCATCCAAATTCAAGAAAATTTCGGACTGGAATGTTGTTTGAAATTGGCCAGAATGGGCCAGAATTTGGAACGAAATAGAATAAGGATGTATAGTATACCGGGGACCACTGGAACTGAAAATTCCAGCCATTCCAGCAACAGAACGAAATTCATAACTATGGTGCGACCAGCTCAGCTCAAGCTAGTACAGGCTTGAGTCATACTTCAGCAGCATTGCCTTTTTGAATGGGCTATGCTCAACCGTCAGATATATGGTTCTGCTAGGTCCTTTTGTATCCATAATCCTTATTCTATTGATTGTTCCATCAACCAAGTGTACAAGTGCAATGGGTGTAGAATATCTACAGCCACTTTGGCTTGGCATCATATGAGCTATATGGTGTGGAAATCTCCAATATTTACTGGCAGCCAGCTGTGTGTCTAAACTGTGGCATTGCTGAAGGTGTAGTTCATTTGTTATTGTGATAAGCAGAATGGGCACCTGCACTGGTACCCTGTCACGTTGAACAATGGGAGTAATCTTATATACAGCTTATAGATATTGTGTATTTTTTTTTTTTTGATAAGTTGTAGATGTTGTCTCATTACAAGTGAAGATTGATATACTTTCATCTGGGGCCATGTCAAAATGGTTGTACAAAGGGTTACCTCATCATTGTTTGGTGACCCTAAATTGTTTGGTGACCCTGGGCTTACCTCATCATTCTATGAAGATTTTGTTGATTTGGAATATAGAACAGGACTGGGTTAAAACATAGGGTATGGCATTGAGAACAATGGGTTTTAAGATACAGATTACTACAAAAGCAATGTGGCCTTATTGCTTGCAGATAACTTTGACCTCTTGGAACTTATTAAATTTATCATGCTTGATAACTTTGACCTCTGTTTTTTTCTCCTTGCTCCTAAAAGGTATTCCATTCCAAATGCTAAAAGCTTAATTAATTTTGATAACTTCTCTATGCACGCAGGAGGTATCGTGAACAACACATTGAGGCCAATCATCCCAAGTCATTGTGACCATGAATGGAGAAGACTGATGGAGCAGTGTTGGGCGCCTAATCCAGCAATCAGGCCATCCTTCACAGAAATTGCGAGTTGTTTACGTGTCATGTCTGCCGCAGCTAGCCAAACCAAAGCACATGGTCATAAGCCATCTAAATAATATATTGTTTAATTTTATTTATTGTCCCATTGGCATTGTGTACTATATTAGTTTCAGCCTTGAAGGATTAAGTAGCACCCCCATAATTTTTCCCCTCAAAATGGAATAGCCTCTTATATCTCAAGTAAATCTCTCTCAACATTTTCTTTTTTCCTCACATTAGTTCAATGGATTTGAGTTATTTCATGATAGAAACACAAATGTTATTAAGATAAGATTATGTCTGATCGGATGCTAATCTATATCCCTACTAATTTTATTAAAATATTATTTTATTAATATTATTATTATTATTATACATATTATAATTGTTCCTTGACCTCGGCTTCTTGTTTTTCCAAATCTTTATGCCATAGATTTCCAAATTGATATGCCCTTATTCGCCTAAGAAATAATAGTTAATACCTCGGAACTAATTGACATGCCAGGCTCGAAAGGGAAATGATAAACCCACAACTTACGTAATATATTACACAATATGTGTTGTAAAGTAGAGATATTTTTGTAAAGTGATATTAATTTTATAAGGCAGATTATAGAAATATTCTTACTTTATAACTTGTGTTGTGTAAGTATTGTGAAATGTGTTGTGAGTGTATCACTTCCATTCTCTAAAACAACAAAGACAGCTTTGCAGGAAGAAAGAATTACTTCCTCGAATAATCCGACGATGACACCAAACTGTCAGGCTCCATGTCTTGTAAGGTAAGCTTTCAAAATAGCGACACCCAACTCAAAGCCAAAGCCTGGACAAACTAATGTATCCATTCTATTAGAGTACCATAACAAAAAATATTCGAACAATAATCGTTTGTAATGTTAACCTCACCTTTTTTATGTACTGGAGCCTGTCTTTGCGGTCTCATTTATAAGCCAAAACCTGGACAACGGCCTGATGCTATTGCTATATTTTCTTGTATCTGAAGATTGAACAAAACTTTTCACATAGGATTTAATATTTATCCTCATGAATTGCACAGCAAAATCCAAGCCATAATTTGAATAGAATGAAAAAAATGGAGTTCGCGGGACAACATTTTCTCTTAGAAAAGTGCTATTCGTAATCCTTTAGTAATTATTCTATGATGAATAGCATTTTTCTTTCTTTTAACATCCTAAGACAACAAGAATTTCAAATATCGATGGGAAAATTGAGAACTAGATTGATAGCAAGATACTCCACTTACTGTTTTCTAATTGATCTTGCCATTGGCCTAGCCAATACAATACTAGCTAGGAGGACAATGCCACGCTGATGCCAGCATTATGGGCTTCCCTTTCCATCCAAGGAGAAGGCAACCCTTTTCAGTAGCAAGGGTGTAGCCATCACAACCATACACTGATAACATCATTTTAGCTTGACTCGTGCACGTCGATCCTATGACTTTAAACCCCGCTCGGCCTAATTGTCGTCGCCATTGATCTACTCTCTCGTGCCTTTCGATCCTATCTGAGCCTTCCAATGCAACAATGTTGCGGATTTCCTCTGCAAAATGAAGCATCTCTATCTTCATCCTCTGTGCACTATGGCGTGGGAGGGTGGCCTCGAGGGAATCGAAAATGGCAGAATAATAATGCAAAGATTCAAGGAATCTCCCAAGAAAGAAGGGACCATTGTGGTTTGCATCTTGCTCCACAACTGTAAGTGCAGCTGGGGCTAACTTCTTGATTGCTTGAAGTATGGCTTTTAGGGACCCTCTGCTCTCTTTGGCATACTCATGCAAGTGCATGATGCAATTCACAAAAAGTGCTTCCCCTTCTCTCAAGTTAAGGTTCTCTCTGGTTAAAAGTGAGGGTGTAACTGGATCTGTTTTCATGGTGATTTCTAGTGTAATGCCTACTGAGCTAGCATCCTCCATAAGGGCTCTTATGCTGGCCTCAATCCCTAGTTGATTTTGATCACTGTTTAATCCTGTGATTCTGAGCTTTGGGGGGCCCTCAGGTCTTGATGAAAGGGACCTTATCAAAGAAGGCCATTGAAGGGTAGTCTCCATCCCTAGATCAATGATGTGCAAGGAATCCTTCCCTTGTGCTGCTTGACATATTGCTTCATTTGCAGCCACGAAACCAAAAGCAAGATAAGGAGTAGCTTGATGAAGGAGTTGAAAAGCTTCTGCTTTCTCTTCCCTTGTGATCAAGGACTTACTCATAGCACCATTTGTGAATGTTCCATTTGCGTTGGCATTGTGAAGATTTGATAGCCTAGACTTCAATCCAGTTGCAACGCAGTAGGAGACTCGTTGCAGTGAAGTGCCTAAAGGATTGGCAGAAGCCCAAACTTGGCTGAGTATTGTCTCTGCAAGTTGGGTGTCCCTGCATCCCACAGCCTCAGCACAAGACAACAACATGTGCACCAAGTGCAGCCCTTGGTCCACTCCATGGCTATCCTCCACACCCAGCATTATTTCATCGGGAACAACTCCCAAGTTCTCAAATGAGTCGCTCCTTTCCAATTCATCTCCTATCATCATTGAAACATCACCATAAACAACATCCGCCCCCGGAAATGTTTCAATCTCATAATGAAAGTGATCGAAATTTCGATGCTCATCCAGCAAGTTGTTACAATCTTTGTCACAATGATCCATGTTAATGAAGCTATCGACAAAGTCATCTACCTCTGAAGCAGCCAAGCATGGTGAAGGAGTAGCATCAGAATGAGAACACAATATATCGAACTCGTCATTCATGAGTTTCTCCTCCCACTCCCACGCTCCTTGTTGTTGCTCAACTCTCTCCGGACAAAACCTTCGAATGGCAAGATCAAGGTTCAAACTATCATCGAAGGGGAAAGAGAGCCAACCATTCATGTCTGCCATTGCTATCTGAAGAAGTTGTGGGGAAGCTGGCAGGAACAACTGGCTTTGAGAATGAAGAGACTAAAGCTCCTTGGTCTCATGTGGTGAATATGGTGCATCCTTTATTTACGATGTTGAATAGGAATATTCTCCTGCAGATGAGGTGCCACTAAAATAAATTAAAACTGTCTTTATAAAAACAACGGTTAATTCTTATTGACAGACATAAATTCCATAAAATAAATAAATAAGTTTTCTAAGAGGAAATGTGTTACCTTTGTACTGGATAAAAGTTACCATATTTGATGGGAATCATGTCCTTGGGACATCTATGACAAAAAACAAAGAGGTTGCCTTCTTTTCCTTCTTCTCTTCTTTTGTCGGCAAAACAAAGAGGTTGCTAAAACTTAACAGAAACTTGCAGCTTTGAAATTACAACACTTCAAAGTTGATTATCAAAGATGTGTTATAAATTTCATACATAGCTCAATTTCGGTGCATTTATACTGCACAAAATATCCTCAATTTTCCATGAACTAATTTTGATCATATTTAATTGGCAATGGTGCTCCAAAACTAATTGCAGAGGGGGGACCGGTGGTTGTAATGTTTGGTAGGGCATATTGACATTGATAACCATGGAAAGATACCAACTAGTGTTGAACTTATGTGCTAGAAGATGCAGCATCAATCAACAGATCTATATATTCCCACAGTTTTTAGTGTATCTGATAACGTCTTTAAGCTCTATGAATCGGTTGAACCTCCCAGGATCTTCTCATTTCTATTCACATGAGCCACACTTCTTGATGATCATCTCCCACAAATGTCATCTACCTCTTCTTTTGGGTGACCATGGGACTTAATGGTATTTTATATGTAAGTGTCTAAAACCCTTCCTAGGGTTTCCTATTGCCCAATTACCTAACTCTTTATTAGTGGCAAATGGGTAATTTACAGCGTTTACTCTAAATTAATAACCATCATTTTGTAAGAATTTCCTATACATTAATAAATATTGATCTTGAGTATCTATTAAATCAAGTAAACTTCTGTGATGTAAGTCTATACATGCACAAATATTTATGTTTGAAATTTAGGGTATGTAAATCTATAAATATCTGACAGTACTTTAGTATCTAAATCTATAAATACCTACGTACCCTCTGTTAGAGTAACTGAATATTGGCAACAGGATTGGCTCAATAGTTTGAAGGGTCTAAGGCAAAAAATTAGTTGGAGGCCTTTTTATTTTAAGAAATGAAATAAAATAAAATAATTTTAATTTAACTTTTACATTATACTTTTATGTAAAAATAATTCCAATCATTTTGCAAAGTTTATTGATTAAGATGTTAGATTACATTTTCAACTAATAATCAACTTAATTTTTATTAAAAAAATTTCAATTTAGAGAATATTTTATCGAATCTAATTAGTTTTACAAGACGTGGTTTAGACTCTTAGATATTGTTTAGGAACACAAATGTTCTCAAGTATTTTTAGACACTTCCAAATTCAACTTTTTTCTCTTTTATCAAAAAATAAAAAAATATCTTAATTCAAATTATTTTACTACTATTTATATATATTCTAAGATATTCTATCTAAACAAGTCCTAGAAGCAATTATAATTGTTATTATAAATAAAGTTGTGTAAATAACGTACATATTATAAAAAAAAGTGGGTCATTGCCTCTTCAAAGGATCATACAAAAATATTTTAAGAATACTCGAAAATTAAATTTTTTTATTTTTAATTTTCACATTATATATTAAACTAATAATGTCAAAAGAGAAGTGTATTCTTAGAATGAAAGTATTTGAAATAATTATTAAGTGTGATACTTTTTAGAATTAATAATAACATAATATCTATTTAATATTTTTGATTTTTTTTTATTGAGTTAATTATTTTTTTAATTGAATATTTATTTTCTTTTTAAAAAAATTCTATTTAAATTTTTTTTTGAATAGATCTTCTTCTTTAGAGATCTTAGACAATTATTTAATTTGCCTAATGAAAGAGTTGGGCCTACTGGCAAATTCCCCCCGCCTCTCCTTTAGTTTGGAAATTAAAAAAAAAAAAATTAGCTGAAGTACTGTTTAATCTTCTTTTTATGACGTCAACTAAGACCCATTGTTGTTTCCCTCAATGGGTATCTCTTTTATAGCAACTTGACCATACAATTGCATTAAAAACCACCATTTCTATTAGCCATTTTCTTGAAATGAGAACCTAAAGCCACGCAATATTGAACTGGGCAAACTTCCTGTCCATTTTCTTTTATTTTCTTTGGTTTTTGTTGGAACTATATGATCTGTTTTAGGTATTGGTTGTGTCCGGAAACCCCTCCCTATTACATGTTTATGTCAATGAAATCTCATCTTGAAAAAATAATAATAATATTCCTCTCACAAAATTAGCCACATATATATATATTTTAATAATTTATTCCCTTAATATAGAGGGGTATGTATTAGCCCTTTGTATTGGTGCTTCATGACAAAAATATTGAAAGTTTAATATGAAATGAGATGAAGGTGAGTGAAAGGAACATGTTGGAAGTGGTTTTAAAAAGCGTTAGAAGTTGTTGTTAAGTTTACTATTCTATGCGGAAAGATTGAGGACTTTTGGTGCAAAATTGCCGGCCTTAAAGACAAAACGCTCCGGTTGGTTACCTCAACCTGCATGTTTCCACAACTTCTTTATTGTTTTCATGTGTTTGTCAAAACTCTTTCTCCCTTTGGTCGGCCAACAAGTAATGAGACATTGTAGGTGGCCAAGACAATGCACTAAGAAAGAGAGACAGTAAAAATAAAAATAAAAAGAAAAAGAAAAAGAAAAAAAAAGAATTAAACTTGATTATGATTTAAGTTCCTTCCACTTGACTCTAATCATCATGTCTTATGATTTAATTAAACATATATTAGCTTTTTAATAGTAGTTCCTTCTCACGTTCACCAAATTTATAGACTTACTGAGTTATATATGTATTTCACTATTAAGATCCCTTAAAGCTCTTATCTGAGAGTTTCAAGTTGGAGAAATATATACATATGAATTGAACACAACAATAATGAAAATCCAGATCTCTTCAAATTTTTATTTAAAAAGTCTCATGTAAGAGAGATCTACATACCAAGTGGATCCTACAACATACCCATTTTATGCATCTCTCTCTCTCTCTCTCTCTTTCACTCAACCACTCAAATTCGAAATCCTAGGACATCCGTCTTCAATGATCTTGCTCCCCTATTAAAGAGCAAAACGGTCCAAGAAAGTGATGCCAAAGACTAACACTTTATGGGCTTCATTTTCAAGTAACTGTGTATGAAATGTATCTAACCACTCCTTACACCCAAGTTTTCAGGCACTGCATAAAGTAAAACTTCCATCGATTATACAGCTATAATGGAGCTTGGGCACTTTCCATGAATGTGGTCCTGACTATGAGTTCTTCACACGCACCACTTTGAGAACAGGAAACACAATATATATGCACAGTTTTTGGGTTCTGAATTCGTGAAGTAAGGGAATTCCCACATAAGAGAAGTATTTGGGCTAAGGGACTTGGAAGGGATATTCAGGCCCAAAAGATTTGGCCCAAGAATGGAGAGCAGACTAAGCCCAATAGTCCAAGTTTGGGATGCTTATGACCCAGGAGTATATGGCGCCTATTAGATAATATGATAGCGCCTCTAACATATTAGAAAATTTATCTCAGCTAATTATTTAGAGATTATCCAAGATAATGCATTGGAGCAGATAGTTATCAATATCTTCATGCTTATATAAATAATACCTAAAGATGACATATTATTAATTAATTTACGTGCATATATTGAGACTTCTCTCTAACTTAGGTATCAGAGTTCTCCCAGATATTCTGTGTCGCTCTCTCACTTGTTGCAGGTCATCCGTGAAGTTGATAATGTAAAATGCGTTCTTTACAAGACTGTTAGGTAAACCTAAAAACAAATCATAATTAATAAAGGAAAATATTTTACAAAACAGATAAATTGAAGAGACATTAAAGAGATGAAGAATATACATAGATTATAGGCACGACTTATATAAATATATATATATATATTAAATCCATCCGATGCACAAAATGTTGCATATCTCTATGAACATTCCATCTCTTAAATATAATGTTGCATATCTCTGTTAATGTTTCATCTCTTAAAGTGGATTTTTTCATCTAGATTGCACAAATAATTTCCTTTTGATATTTAAGAATTAAGAGTAATAATAGAATGGAATAGACCTTATGGTCCCAAATAAATGAACTTAACGACAAAAATAATATCCCACAAATCCCCTAACCAAAGTTTTATTTGAAGAAAAGTAATAAAAAAAAAGATTTATTTATTTTCAATTTGGGTATATCTTGAGTAAGATTCTATCAAATGCAACAACTAATAGCGCAAAAAAAATAAAAAATAAAAAAAATGAAGCAACTAATAAGTGCTAAGACAAAACTTAAAGAAACAATAAACTTCTAACGTCAACATTGCATTTACTAAATACTAAGCAAGAAGATTAAAAATAAATAAATTCATGCTTCATTACAATCACTTAATAACGTAGGTAAAATGAAAACCTAAGGGTTAAAGGTTGAGAAAATTGATTAACTCATCCCTCTTTTACAATTTTTTTACAACTCTATATTGAATTAATGATAATTTGATAAAATTAAAATTAATTTTCAATAAAATGATATGATCGTATTATAATATCTGTGAATTACGTTGTAAGAGAATTATAAGTATATCATTATCCAAAAACTAAAATCATTCCCACCACAACGGTCTTCTTAGTCAACTTAAAAGAATGACTTAAATCGAAGATAGATCGTCTTGATCAATGACCCATTTTGCCAATGTGAGTTTTTGTGTTTTTCACATGAAAAAAGTTAATTGTACTTAAGAAAAATTTACAAAAATTAATTATTCACGTATTAGTTATTGATATGTTAAAAATTAAAAATTCTAATTTCAAAATTATAAAAATGATTTTTGTAGGTAAAAATGTTTAGTATAGTTATAAATGCATATAACACTACTTTTTTCACATTTTGTTTTGTTTTATTTTGTATTTCTTTATCTATTTAGTAATTAGCTTTGGGTCTAATTTAATGGGTAAATAGGTTCGCAAAAAACCTAGACTCTTGAGAGCCCACAGGATTGGGTTTTTACAACCCAACTACTGACTAAAAAACCTAGAAAGGTTTGGGTTTCAAGCCTAGAAAGAAAGTCTCTAAAAGCAACTCACATGATGCCTCATCTTGTGCTTATTATCGTGGAAACTATTATTATTGGATTTGCATAATTGCTTGTGTTGTTACACTTTCAACTTATTTCATATTTTATTATGTTTTAAGTTTTTTTTTTCTTTTTTGTTTCCTTTCCATTCTAAGTGTTGTGCTTAAGAATTCTAGTTAAAATTGTAATGCTTATCCTTGTAGTGGGATTTTAGAAAATAATTTTAAAAAACAAGACAAAAATTATCGAATCTTTTAAATTTTTTTCTATTTCCTTCCCAAGATATAAAAAATTCTATGTTTAATAATTCTAACATACTTTATAAATTAAAATATATTTACAGCGACAATTACTAAATTAAATTAAAAGTCGTTTTACAAAATTTACATTCATACATTAAATAAAACTGTCTACACTTCCATCACTCTTTCCTTAAGCCATGTCTGTTCCTGATGCTTCATAAAATATCCTTTCATTTCATAAACATCATAAAGAAAATATATTTTTTTATCATTTTTATTTCACATTATTTAAAAAACTCATAAGAGTATGAACATAATACTTACTTGAACTTCATATTATTCTCACTTCATATAGTCCATTCATATGTGTGTCAGATAACAACTTACACGCATACATAACCTTAATATCATTTCCTCTTCAAGTTCATAAGTTAATAAACTTAGAAAATATGTAAACTATTATTCACTTAGACTTCCTTCACTTAGACATATTCTACTATCCAATTTCATCATCTATGCTTTCATTTATCATGTTTTTTAAAACTCTTGAACCATAGCTTGGGACCCACTTAAGGTCACCCTTCTAACACATTATTCTACTTCAAGTGCTTATCCTTTAAAGGGAACCTCCATAATTCACTTCAAATTTAAGACATACTATCATGTTCATCTACTCTTCCTATCAAACCATCCATTCCGATACAAAACTTAAACCAACCAAGTTATGCATCTCAACCCTAGTCAATACACACATCCCTTCTTTCGATCCTATAAGACGACCAACACTTCATAATAATCTCAACTAAGCATAATACACAACTTTAAACCAACCTTGATGCATAAAAATTGCATACTCATGCTTAAAATAGATTATTCATTACATATGATAAATTTATCTGGTATATATATCTAACCAAATTATACATATACCTTACACCTTTTATCACTTAAGGTCAACATATAATCCATTAACCATTCACTTTTGTAAACAGGTTTCACACACCAACATTAGTGTCCAACTCAAACCCAATGAACATAACACTTTATACAATCCGTCCAATAACATAGCTTATCCTGGTACTTTACATTACATACACAACATACAACCACATTGCCATCTACACAACATCTCCTCACTTCAAGCAATTCACAATCACTTCCAACTGCACAGTAATCCATAATTAAGCTCATCACTTCACATGGCATCTTGCCACTTCATAACATACTGTCATTCACATTCTTCACATAACACAATTCCACATTTAATCATTGTCACTTCATAACATCACGCCATATCACCACTACATCATAATGCACAACTCCGCCAATTCACCCTACTTGCAGTTACAACACAATTACACTAACACTCATCACTCATCACTTCAATTGTCCAGTCACATCATAAATTACTCTGTTAATTCATAAGTGTAATTTTATATGAATTTTATTATCTTTTACTTATTAAAATTTGTAATTTTCTTTATTTATTTTTTTTTCTTTTGATTTTCTTTATTTCTTTATTTTTTTAAATTTTTTTTATTACGTATTTTATTTCTCTATTTCTTCAATTACTAAAGCTGCAGATTCCATTTGATAGGTGCAGCAACTCAAGCTTGAAGCAAGGGGGCCACTCATTTCAATTGAATTTTAATTCACTTCAATACACTTGGGGGGTTGGGCCTGCACGTGCAATTCACTCTGTTATTGTCGAACTTTTAAAAGCCGCACGTTTTGTTGCTTAATTGGGACCTGCATGCTTGTGAGTTTTATTGGGACACGACATATAATATATATATATTTCATTAGCGCCGGGGCTTATATACAGATATATATGTATGTATGTATATATATATATATATGTATGTATATATTGGAGATTTGGAGAGCGCACGGGAGAAGGAGAAGAAAAAGGAGCAGCGGTGCATCAACGCCAACGATTTTTTTTTTTCGGTTCTTTCAAATAATTTTTTTGTTTTAAGTATCTTTCCATCAGATTTTTATTAGTTTCCTCGTAAATTAATTTCTTTTTCTAGAGTTATAATGTAGTCTAATTTGATTATGTGAATTTTTTGTACTTAGATTAAATTAATATTTGGATCGTATTATTGAGTATTTCATTCTAGACTTAATGCTTGTAAATGCTTGATTACCATTTATATAAGTTGGGATTCAGTTTGAGACTGAAAAGTGATATCTGTTTCAGCCTTTATTTAAAATACCATAGGATATTGTAGGATAGAGATACCTATGAGACTATGTAATCTTTATAAGGTTTCTCTATTCTTAATGAATTTTGAAAGGTTCAGAATTGTCACAAAGATGTAGAGAATTTACCTATTAAAATATTTCATTAATACTTGAGAAAGAATAGCAAATAAATTAGAGAGACAAGATTATCAACAATAGGAACAAAATTTTTTAATTCAATTAGGAAAATTGTATAGGATTAGATATGATAAATCGAAAACCTTAGATTCTTATTTTCTTGATAAAAACTTGTTTCTTTAATTTTGTTAATTTACTGCTCCAGTTTAGTAATTAATTCTTTTTATTTGAGTTGTTAGATAGATCTTAATTGAATATATTTTGGTACTTATTAGTAATTTTTCAATCTTCATGAGACGATACTTTTACTTATGCAATTTATTACCTGTTATAATTCATGTACTTGTGAAATTGACGAACAAGTTTTTGGCGCCGTTGTCGAAAATTTAGATAAAATTATTAACAATATCGATACCACTTCAATTTTGATCTAGTTTGATTTGTTTTGTCTTTTATTTTCAAATTTGCTTTGTGTATGAGGCGAAACAAGAGATTGGAGCTATTACTTTTTTATCTTGAAATCGAGAAAACAACAAAGAGATTAAGGAAGAAGAAGCGAGAAGCTAAAAAACATTTAGTTATTATGGCAGAAAATGAAAATCCTAGATAGGATACACGGACATTGAGGGAGTTTGCACTACCACAGGTCATATGGATTCATTCAGTTATCCGGAAACCTATTATTGAGGCCAACAACTTTGAGATTAAACTAGCTATCCTATAAATGATCCAGATATCGATTCAGTTTCATGGACTGTCGAGTGATGACCCTAATGCCCATATTGCAAATTTCATGAAAATTTGCGACACTTTCAAGCACAATGGCATTACTGATGATACTATTCGCCTTCAATTATTTCCGTTCTCTTTTCGAAATCGAGCCAAGAATTGGTTAAATTCATTACCTGTAGACTCAATTAGTACTTGGGAAGATTTAGCTCAGAAGTTTTTTTCTAAATTTTTTCCACCTGCCAAGACAGCAAAGATGCGCAATGAGATTTCAAATTGCTCAAATTGGGAGCGAATCACTTTATGAAGTTTGGGAGTGATACAAAGATCTACTTAGATGTTGCCCCCATTATGAATTATCGAAGTGGATGCAAGTTCAAAACTTCTATAATGGACTTGCTTCTGCTACAAGAACTCTGATAGATGCAGCTTTAGAAGGAGCATTTATGGGTAAAATACAAAATGATGCATATGAGCTATTGGAGGAGATGGCTATGAACAACTATCAATGGTCGAGAAAAAGGGTTTTACCAAAGAAAGAAGTCAGAGTATATGAGATTGAAGCTATTGCTATCTTAACAGCACAAGTCCACAATCTTACTGAACAACTGAAGGCACATCAATTGTCAGCAAATGCCATTCACTTGAGACAACCATTGTGTGATTTTGTCAGGGTAACCATGCGAGTAAAGAATGTCACGTGAGAAATCCGTTTTCTCAGGCCCAAGCGGAGCAAGCAAGTTTTGTTGTGAATTACAACAGGCATAACAATCCATATAGTGCGACATACAATCTCGAACGGAGGAATCACTCCAATTTTTTATAAAAATAATCAGAATGTATTTAATCTCCCACCCAGTCCGTCATCTAGTGAACCATCGAAATAGAAGTTGGCACTTGAAGAAGCAATGGCACAATTGGCTAATAACACCAACCGATTCATGACAGAGACTAAGATAAACTTTCAGAATCAAGCAGCTTCGATTCGAGATTTAAAGTCCAAGTAGGTCAATTGGCCAATATACTCATTGAGAGACAACGAGGTAATTTGCCTAGTACAACCAAAGTGAATCCAAAGGAGCAGTACAAGGCAATCACTTTGAGAAAAATGAAAGAGTTGGAACAAGAAGTCAGAAGAAGAGGATCAAGAGATGCAACATACCAGACCACCAAGCATTGAAGAGATCTCTAAAAGTCAACCAATTACACCGCAAGATTCAACTCCAAAAGTTCCATTCCCTCAATGACTCAAAAAAAAAGTTTGATAAGCAATTTTCTAAATTTCGTGAAGTGTTTAAAAAATTGCATATTAACATTCTTTTTACAGATGCCCTTGAATAAATGCCTAGTTATGTGAAATTTATGAAGGACATCTTGTCAAATAAGAGGAAATTGGAAGAATATGAAACAGTGACTCTTACTAAAGAGTGCAGTGCAATTTTACAAAAGAAACTGCCTCCTAAACTTAAAGATCCAGGGAGCTTCAATATCTCATGTTCAATTAGAAATTCAGTGTTTGAAAGAGCTTTATGTGACTTAGGTGCAAGTATTAATCTCATGCCTTTGTTTATTTTCAGGAAGTTTGGACTAGGTGAGGCGAGATCTACTACGGTTTCATTGCAATTAACGAATCATTCAATTAAGTACCCAAGATGAGTTATTGAAGATGTGTTAGTCAAGGTGGACAAGTTTATTTTTCTAGCTGACTTCATTGTTCTTGACATGGAGGAAAATAGAGAAATCCTCATCATTCTTGGCAGACCATTCTTAGCTACTGGCCGAGCACTTATTGATGTTCAAATGGGACAATTACGGTTAAAAGTGCAAGAGGAGAAAGTCACATTTAATGTTTTCAGTGCCATCAAGTATCCAGATACAAGTGAAAGTTGTTTCAGCATCCAAGCGGCGGGTGAAAAATGTTTGTTGCAACTTAACCAGATGGATGAATTTCGCAATGAATCTTATGAAAATGAAAAAATCTATAAGGAACGGACCAAGGCTTGGCACGATAAGCATATCTCAAGGAATAAGTTCCTACCCGAACAACAAGTTTTGCTTTACAATTCATGGCTTCGCCTTTTTCTAGGAAAGCAGCTCAGGTCGCGATGGTCAAGCTTATTCATGGTCGTTAAAGTTTTTTCCTATGGAGTAGTTAAAATCACTCATGATGATAAGGGAACCTTCAAAGTAAATAGACAATGCTTGAAGCCTTATTTAAATGGTGAAATTGATAGCCAGAAGATCACAATTTTTCTGGATTTGGCTTAGAAGATGAGCAACAATCAAGCTACTAACTATAAATAAAGCACTTTTGGAAGGCAACCTAAGTTTTTTTTTTCTTTATCTTATTGTTTTACTTTCATTTTATAGAAATAAAGAAATCGAAGAAATCTCCAATGGATACACGGCTGCACCTCAAGTAAAAATATTCAGTTAAAAATCAGGAGAGCATCTCTTATCCTCTCTCATTCTTTTCTTTAATTTTCTTCCTTTTTTTTTCCATTGAAGACAATGTAATATTTTAGTTTGGGGATGGAAATTTATTCATTATATATATAAAAAAACAAATTATTGTTTTTCATTGTGTTTGGTTTTGGGAAAAAAATTGTCTATGATAAGAATATGATTGAAATTGATTATAATTTTTAAGAGACATTCACATTGCTTAAGTCTAACTGTTAATTATTTACTTGATCTTATTTAATTTGATATGATCATTAATCATTGTGCATACCTAGAGAATTTTATGTGAATTTTATAAATTTGGATGGGTTTTACTTACTCTAGAACTTGTTTTATTACTCTCGAAGCAAAATTTTATACAGAATATTATTTGAGAAGTGATATAGGCATTCTTTGAATCGATTGAGCCTTTCAAGTTTACTTATTTATTATCTCTATCCCTAGTCACCCATTTGAGATATTCCTAAACATGGTAGAAGAAAAGAAAATGATATACAAGTATAAAAAACGTGTACAAAGTTTCATTTACTCCAATGTTTTGAGTTACTTAGTAACTAGGGATATTCATTACCAATGTTTACTCTTACGACAAACCGTAACTTAAAATATAAGTATGCAAAAGCACTTTAAGTGTGTGACTTGTTGAGTAACTAAGTGCATCCATCACAAAAACATGCATTTACTTCAAAAGATAAGTGACAACTTAAAGTTTAAAATAAAAAAGACTTTAAAAGAACGATGAAGAGAGGTATTTTAAGATAAAGTAATACTACATACAGTCGTGGAGTTACAAACGGTGTGCAGTCGCTTTATAAAAAAGTTAATTTTTTTCATGTAGGTCCCATATATATTCACTTTTTTTAAAACGACTGCACACTGCTTGCAACTCCATGACTGCATCTATCATTTCTCTTTAAGATATTCAAAGAACTGAGAAGAGTGCATATTTGAGAAGTGAGAGTGTTTTACTTGCTTAAATGTTATTTTCTTTGAAGCCTTCACTATAGCCATACACTACAAGCCTAATAAAGACTTATTGATCATTGGTAATATTTTGTTCTACATTAATAGAGAGTGATTTGAAAAGCAAGCATAAGGAGTTTTTAGAGATCTATTATGTATTTACTTGTTTGCATAAAACTATCCGCGGAGCTAGTGATGAAGTGAGAATAATAGGTATGCGTGAATGTAGAGAGAGATCATGCGGTGGAGTTGATTTTTTAATTAACTTTTGGACTTGATTGATTTAGAATGACTCTTTTGAATTATAAACTTTATGCAATCTTTAAGGCAAGAGATTTTATGAGTCAAACCAATGCTTGTTTTAATTATTTTTTTTTCTCTTTTTCTTTATTTGAGGACTAGCAAAGTTTAAGTTTGGAAGAATTTGATAAGTATAAATTTTATATGAATTTTATTACTTTTTACTTATTCAAATTGTTAATTTTTCTTATTTATTTTATTTTATTTTTATTTTTATTTATTTTAATTTTAATTTATTTCTTTTAATTTTCTGTATTATGTATTTTATTTCTCTATTTCTTCAATTACTAAAGCTGCACGTTTCATTTGATAGGCAACTCAAGCTTGAAACAAGTAGGGGTGGGCAGCGGGTACCCGCACTCGCTGTCCCGTCCACATTCCGTCCCGCACCGCCATGCGGGGACGGAGTCACTTGTTTGGCAGGCGGGGGCGGGGTCCCCCCTCTCGCTTTCTACACATAAGGCGGGGTGGGGGCGGGGGCGGGGGGAATTTAGATTAATAAATTAGTAATAAATCATATATTATATATATATATATAATTATATATATTAATAAATCATCAATGTTATGTAAAATAATTTTGTTAGTTTAGAATTTAGATTTTAAAAAAGTTAGAAGTTAGAAGTAGTATCTATAAATTATAATGTTAATAATTAATATCACAATTTATAATTTTGTATGATTAATTTGTATTATTGTAAATTTGTAATAACTTAGTCTTTACTTTAAGTGATTTTAGACTTTAGTAATAGAATATCGAATATTTTTTAATATATATAATTGTGTGTTTAAATCAGGTTTGACGATATTTTAAGTAAAAAAAAAGTTTAAAATTTTGATCTGGATTGGAAATGGTCTAAAATTACAAAATGGGCCAAGGCCCTATAAGAGTGGGGGCGGGAGGCGAAAATAGGGATACCCCACCTCTGCCTAGACGGGTATCACCCCTAAAAGCAAGGGCCCCACTCATTTCAATTGAGTTTTAATTCAGTTCTAATCACTTGGGGCCTGGGATCCGCACATGCAATTCACTCTTTTATTGTTGAACTTTTAAAAGCCGCATGTTTTGTTGCTTAATTGGGACCCGCATGCTTGTGAGTTTTATTGGCACACGGCATATATCTTTATATATATAAAGTGGCTATCTAACGGAAAATCTTGTTTTAACGGAAAATTTTATTTTTCTGTTAAAGTTAACACTTTCCATCCATTTTTGTTACAATAAATACTGTATTTAATGAGAAATATTATTTTAAATATAATCCATTAATTTCATTAATCACCGAAATAATGTTTTTGACATTAAATTTAATTACATCATTCTTTAAACTTTTCATTCGACCAGTTATTCAACAGTTAGGAATCTGTTTCGACCACAACATTAGTATGATGTAGTGATTTAAGGTCTCTTAATTGTCAATAAATAAGCAAATAATTTTGTCAAACAGGATAAAAGCTTTATTATCGAAATATCTAACAATATGAAAAGTCGCACGCTCATACATTTTTTTACAATATTTTGTGAAAACGAATAGTATACTAAATTCAAAATTATGAATAAATATTAAATATCACACTTACATATCTTTATAAATATAAAGTAGTTATCTAACGAAAAATCTTGTTTTGACGAAAATTTTTTTTTCTGCTAAAATTAACACTTTCCATCTATTTTTGTTACAATAAATATTGCATTTAATGAAAAATATTATTTTAAATACAATCTATTAATTTCATTAATCACCGAAATAATGTTTTTGACATTAAATTTAATTATACCACTTCAATTTTCTATAACGATAAACTTTTCATTTAAAACTTTTTTTTATGTAAAATAAATATAGAATAATAATAATAATATAGAATATATAACAATATATATAAATAAACTATTCATAACAATATAACAATGCAATCCTCACTTAGAGATGTTAATTTATACGTTAGAGAGTTTAATTTTATTCATGAAAATTTATTCCTATTATATGATTAATAATTTCACTCTTTAAAAATTATTTTATAATTTTAAAATGAATGTATTATTTATTTATTTTTTGAGATGATAAATATACAGTATATACAATTAACTATAATTATATTAAATTGGTAATAATAGACAATAAATATAATTAATATATTATATATGTTTGATATTTAACTAAAATATATATGATCTAATAAATTTACATATTTAAGATTAAAATTTTATGTTATAAATTATAATATAACATTCTTTTATATAAATTATAAACTACATAATTTATTTTTTTTAAAAAAATTATATTATTTCTTAAAAATAATCACATAACTAAAAAAATTGTGGATGATTCAAGTTTATGTAGATTTAGAAAAACTCAAAGACTAAACATATAGGTATTTTAATATCCTCTCTTTGAGGCTGTGCAAAATGACGCAAATATTAGATCATCGTCTTAAAATTATAAAAATATAATATTTTGAACGAATCTTTTATTAAAGTTTCAATCAAAATTATTTCAAATAAATTTGATAAAATTATAGGTTATGTTTATTTATGAGACTATCTTATTGTTTTTATTAATATTTTTTTTTTATAATATATGAAAACGTGTAACTATTTATCATCCATTTAATTATGAAAAATCTTTTAATTTTTGTTAGAAATTAAACTAGATAAATGTGCTTTGCGCATTATTTTTATCTAGTATATATATATATATATATATATATATATGTGTGTGTGTATATATATATTTGTATTGGAGATTTGGAGAGCGCACGGGAGAAGGAGAAGAAAAAAGAGCGTCGGTGCATCAACGCGAACGGATTTTTTTTTTTCAATTCTTTCAAATAGTTTTTCTTAAGTCTTGATGTTAAATTTCTTTATTAAATTTTTATATAGTTTTTTCATTAATTAATTTCTTTTTTTAGAATTAAGTTTATAACTTTTTCGTAGTTGAATGAAATTAATATTTGTATCATATTATTGAGTATTTCATTCTAAACTTAATGCTTATGAATGCTTGATCACCATTTCATGATTTAGGATTCAGTTTGAGACTGAAAAGTGATAATTATTTCAACCTATGTTTGAAATACCATAAAATAGAGATATTTATGAACCTGTGTAATCTTTATAGGATTTTTTTGTTCTTAATTAATTTTGACAGGTTCAAAATTGTTATAGAAATGTAGGAATCTACCTGTTAAGATATTTCGTTAATACTTGAAAAAAATTAACGAATAAATTAGAGAGATCTGATTATCAACAATAGGAATATAGATTTTTAATTCAATTAGAAAAATTGCATAGGATTAGTTATGGTGAATCGAAAACTCTATATTCTTATTTTTTTGATAAAAACTTGCTTATTTAATTTTGTTGGTATATTGTTTCAGTTTAATAGTTTATTCTTTTTATTCAAGTTATTAGATAGATCTTAATTGAATATATTTTGATACTTATTAGTAACTTTTCAATCCTTGTGAGACGATACTCTTACTCATCCACTTTATTACCTGTTACGATTCGTGCACTTGCAAAATCGATGAACATTAACAAATCACTCCACAACTACGCAACCATTCCAATACTTCATAACACACCGCCACATCACAACTACACCACAACCATTATCCACATTACAGAACACTTCACAACTACATCATACAGCTCACAACAACAACACAATCCGAAATGCCAATCAAGAATCACAATAAAATAAACTATTGAGAGAAAAGGGATAAAAATTATACCATACGTCGAGGTTGAAACGTTGCGTTGTTTGTTGTTTGGCAAGGTCTTGGGCGTCAAAAGACGCTAGCTTAGGTGGTGATTGTCCCTTAGTGGTCACTATTGTGACCTAGGACAGGGCTGTCAGCAGTGGCAGATGCAAGTTGGGGCAGGGGGCCATGCCCCCCTCCCCATGGCCCCACCCCTACTTTTAAAAAAAATGAAAAAATATATATATATTTTTTTTTTAAAGAAAAGAAAATATGTTTATTTTTTTATAATTTTATTGGATAATATTAATTTTATTTTGTGTTGGCCCCCTCTCTAAAAATTATCTTGATCTCCCTCTACAAATTAATTTAATTTAAAAATAAAATAAATCTCATATAAAATAAAATAATATAATAACATGATGACATGTTTTTATTATAGATAAAAATAAAAATAAAAAAGAAGTTGAATGATTGCTAATGTATTTTTAATATATTTTTATTATGATGACATATTCTTATCATATTACATATTTTTTTAATACATAAGTTGTATTAAACATATTTTATTTTTATTATAGATCTTACTATCAAATTAATTTATACCGTATAAACAATTATATACAAATAGAATAAAAAACATTTTATATATATTATTTTAGCCTTGCTTGACCCCTCCTAACCTAAATTTCTAGTTCCATCACTAGCTGTCGGATGGGGATGGAGCTACGTTTCTCACACAAAGGTTTTGGGACATGGTGATGGAGCTCTGGGTGAAGTGAGGTGACTGACGCATTGGTGGTCATGGGTGGTGTGACAAGGCTGTGGCTAGGAGATTGGCGATGATGGTAGGGGCTGGGAGGAGGCATTGGGCTCATGGAAGAAGGGGAAAAGGGAGATCTGGGAACGGAGAATTGAGGGTGGTGTTCGTGGGTGGCCATGGACGCGATTGGTGGCTGCTTAGGATGGTCAGCTAGGCCATGGTGGGGAGAAATAGAGGAGAAGAAGAGAGGTGTGGGGGAGGCTAGGTGTGTCATTGGGTGTGGGGTGGTCGAGGTGACAGCTTGGCTCATGGTAGTGGCTGGTGGTGTCACTGGGAAGGGACACGACAATGCTAGGGAAGAGAAACAAAGAGGGATTGGAGAGAGAGAGAGAGAGAGAGAGAGAGAGGCTTTGAATTGGGCATGGAGGAGAATGGGGAGCTCCGACAAAGGATTAATAGCCTTAGCGAGGTGTGAGGGCGTATAATGGTGACCCGATTATTACCCCCAAAGAAATCACTCTTCTGTTTCTATGCTTAAATCCCGTATGTAGAACAATTCACAACATGTTTGAAAAAGGAGAAGACCCAAAGATTGGGACCATTCTCTACAAAACTTTTCCCTTATCACAAAAACTCAGCCAACTTAGGCATTCTGGAAGTCACAAAAATTGCTCAATGAGGGAAAAGAATTTACACCCAGGGAAAGGGCCACGTCTCACATGGCATTCTCCATAGGAATTCTCTATGCAAGAGAATTTATCCCTACGACTTCTCTATTCTAGCAGAACGCAAAAATAGCAGGACCTCTCGCGTCTGCAACTGTAACCATGAGCACAGGGACGTTTCTTTATTAGGGTGCATCGCATGGTGATGGGGTCAGATCTATACTCTAGTAATAAGAGGAATGGGATAGCTAGTAAGGGTTCTGTTCTCAGGTTCATTCAATGGTTCTCTCTGTGCAAACTCCTCATGGGTAAGCAAACTCTTCTATCTCTCATTTCTACACAGTTTGGTGAGAGCTATACTAGTGTTTGTTTGCTGATTGTTGAGTGCTAAGAGCCTCTTTCAAGGATTGGTAACCAATTGGATGAATGGGTGAATAATGCACCCCAACTATTTGATGTTGTGCCACATAGGGGTATTTTTGGACCCTTTGACAGAGGGAGAGCTTGCGAGTTGTTGAACCCAATGGTTTTGATTTCTACCGAAGCTAAGGAACCACAAATAGGCCCCATGCTTCTAGCAATTTGTAATGCTACCAATGTAGGTCATGAGGCAGCAAAAAGAGTAGATTCCAATTCTATTATTATTTTCAAGGTCCATGAGGAACAAATATTGTGGTTTTTTTTTATGGAAGAAAACCGTTTAATGGGAAATTTAATTGTCAAATATATATTTCATTGGCCACCACTTTGAAGAACAATGAGAAAGCGGCACAACAGAGATTGGTGGAGTAGTAGGTTGATGTATTTATTCAAAACAATGTTGACAATTCAGGCATGAGGTTCGACCACAACGCAAGAATTGGATTGGCTTTTGTTACACTTCAAGCTGTTGGTCAACAAGCATTCTTAATTTTCCATCATCCAAGTGTTGATATGTTTCTTCATGAATCAAAACTTGATATAAACTTTATTATGCATGCAAGACCTTCAATTATGGTTTAATTAGTTTGACGGATGAACCATGTAGTTCAACCCATCTTACTGCGATAAGCATTGCCAGAAAGGCTGGTCGCATCCTTTCCTATGATCCAACCTAGAGACCACCATTATGGCCATCAATAGTGGTTGCTAAGAAGGGCATAATGAGTATTTGGGTGCAGGCAGATAGTATTAAGATAGGTGAGGCAATATGCATAACATCAATGGCAAAATTGAGTCCAAAAACTACAGAGGAAGAGTAAGTCTTAGTCTCTTATGGAAATGTAGCAGAATATCAAGTGCTAGACAAAGGGCAAGGCATCAATTCTACCAAACTGGCATGTAATGAGTACCAAGTTAGTAAAACTTCAAAATCAGAGACGAATATTGAGGAAAAACTGTCAGCACCTCAAGCAAATTCTAAGTTTCAGAAAATTCGTGGCCTTCCAAATTGTTGTGGTGCAATTGGCCTCAATTCCATCATGATGACTCTCTCTACAATGGACTCGATTGATGAAATCTGGCTTGATCATGAAAAACTGCAGCATGATCTTGCAAGCAATTGTGGTATATCCATGTGAGTTACTAGTTTGGTCATTTGATGGGACGCACATGTTGAGGGGCTTGGTACTGGATAAAAGGTGAGGCAACATCTTGAAGATGGATGGGCACAAGTAATGGTGGACCTTGGATTTCAATTCAATTAAGTTGTTTAACGGAAAGGGATCTTTAGGACAAGGTTCTTTAAAGGGGAAAAATTATTATGAACCCAAAGTAAGTGGGTCAATGTGACGACCCGAGATTTTCATTTTCTATCATTTTGATTAAGGAATTTATTTAATTTAAATAGTGTTAATATTGAGTAGTGAATGTGAAGACTTGGGCTTAAGATTTAAGCCTTGAAAGCTTAAAGTAAGTTATTGGGCCAAGAAAGGGATAACAAGCCCACAAGCCCTTGAGATTAGCCCATGATTCATCAAACCCACACATGAGACACTTGTCATCTCTAGAGAAACCTTAGTAAGTCAACCAATACTAGTAGGTGGAAGTGAAAAATTGCTAGTAGTTGGGAGTTGACAAGTGGGTTGTTGGTAGGATAGATTGTGAAATCTCATGATTATGGGTGTAAATGGTCCGGTCCGGGAAATTTGTGGACCGATTTCATTCGGTCCAAGAATTCTCTCACCTTGGAACGGACCGAACAGGAGTTCGGTCCATACCGGTCCGGTCCAATTCGGTCCAGGGGCGGTCCGGTCCGGTCCAGGGGTGCCCCATATGATTTAATGGGTTAAATTTAATATAAAATTCTACAATGATCAAATATTTTTTTGGTCCAAATTTAACTACTATAAATTATAATATGTTAATATTATAAAAGTATATATTATATATTAATATGTTAGTATATATTATATATTAAGTATGTTAGTAAATTATAACTAATAGTCTAATAACACTTTCACATTAGTACATGTTAATAAACTATAACTAATAAGTAATAACACTATTACAATTTACATTAGTATATTATATATTTATATGTTAGTAAATAGTGATAAATTAGTAATAATATATTAAATAATAATAATATACTTATTATTTATATGTTAATATATAAGAGTATATATTATATATTAATATGTTAATTAATATTAAATATTAAGTATGTTAGTAAACTATAACTAATAATCTAATAGTCTAATAATACTATTACATTAGTATATGTTAATAAACTATAACTAATAAGTAATAATACTATTATAATTTATATTAGTAATTATATATTTATATGTTAGTAAATAGTGATAAATTAGTAATAATATATCAAATAATAATAATACACTTATTATTTATATGTTAATATTATAAGAGTATATATTATATATTAATATATATATTAATATTAATATTAAAATTTATATATTATTATTTATATATACATATATTTAAAAATTAAAATTTTAAAAAAAAAAAATTCTAGGGGTTCGGTCCGGTACGGTCCGGTCCAGGGGGATGAACTCCTTGGACCGGGACCGAACCGGAATTTTCCGGTCCATATATTTTTTGGACCGGACCGGACCGGACTCCAACCGGTCCGGTCCGGTCCGCTGGTTCGGTTCGGTCTTTTTACAGCCCTACTCATGATGAGATTTTTTCATAATTGGGATATCTTGGAAAAAATAAAGATATTGTCTATTTTTGTCTTTCTAGTATATATCATATCTAGATAGGTGACACTTGTCGATGAAATAGGAAGTGGAACAAAAGAGAATGAGGGATTCGGTGGAGGCTTATAGCCGAAACCCTTGGGGCCTTTTATAAGCAATCTTCACAATCCAAGCCAATGATCAAAAAGAAGATCATGTAAGAATGAGTGACAAGATGATTGATAAGTGAGGAGTGGTATCATGAGAAAGAGGAAAGGAAAAGGAAGAGAAAACCAAGAGGGGATCCGGGTAGGGCATTGCTGTGAGCCTTGCTTGGGGTTCTCTAAGGGTTTGACAAAAGTTAGGTGATGAGACATGAGAGACATGTGTAAGAGGATGAAGTACAAGGTGTAAGATGTGTAAGAAGGTATGGTGATGTGAGGAGATGATTGATGGTTGCTTAAAGAAGGAGGAAACTATGGGAGAAGAAGATGAGGTTTCTGTTGAAACAAAGGGAGTGGCATGGCCGAACCATGCCTGCTCATTTTCCCAAAAGTATGGCCTTAGGATTTGTGGAGTGACATGGGAGTTGATAGGTGAGTGTCTAAGAGAATTGAAATGACAAGAGAGGGAGACAAATAGGAAAGCATGGAGCTGAATGCTTTAGGCTTTGTTATTCTCTAGAGATTTCACACCAAAGTAAGAAGATCTTCTAAAGGAATAGCCATGATGTGATGCTAGATCCTAGGAATATCTTTGGGATGGGATGGGACCTTGCCATTCTAGTCCATCTGTAATAGCCCAAATTTTCTAAGGTAAATTATTTTATAGAAATTATTTTAAGGAGATTTATTTAATGCATTCATTTATTAGGAAATTAGAATGGGAGATTTAGTTGAGGAAATGTGAGATTTTACTTAGTATTGAGAATTATGCACTTTCGGATCAATCTGTCGAGTTTTAGAAAAATGATCATAAGTCAGCCATATGATGTCTAAATGAGATGATTCCAATTGGTATAGAACCCTAAGAGATAGATCTAAAACTTTTGCGTTTTAAGTTTCCTGAGATTCGGAAGGAATAAATAACTTATTTGGAGATCAAATAGGCAGCTTTGGAATGGACTTAAATGGGACCCGAGTTGGGTAATTGAACTAGATTGGGGCATGTAACCAAATAGGCAACTGGTTTTAGGATTCTCTGGGATTAGGACATGTTTAGGGATAGTTAGGAATGAATGGAAAGTTGATTTGGAAGTCAATTGAATGGTTAGTGTGATGGGAACTCAAGGGAGCCAAAATCTGGTTGATTGGTGACTAATTGGATCAAACTTGGCTCTACCTTAACTAAACCATGAAGTGACCTTCTAGGACTTGTTGAGGGAAGACCTAAGGGAGTTGGGAAGGAACCAAATGGAGGAGAAAACCTGATGATGGGCGTGTGACACAAGGGGAGAGCTGGAGATGAGAGATGCATGCATAGTTAGGTGAAGTGCCACCTCACCTCTTATCCCTTTAGCTTGCTTCTCAGCCATGGATCAAAATGGGCAGCCAAACCACCTCAATTGTGAGCCCTTGGATGACTAATCCAGCTGCAAAGCCTAGGATTTGGGAGGCTTAATCCTCATCATTAGATTTTGCCTAGATAGACACCTCATCACATGCAAATCTGCCAACTAGAGCACCTTGGGTGCAATTCCTTTTCTCTCCCTCATGTTGGTCGACCACCACCATATATATAGGACCTTGTGAGCTTCCTAAGCTCCTTTAGAAGGAGAGAGCACTTGCCTTGTGAAGCCAAATCAGAAAACCCTCCCCAAACCCTCAAAGTGATCACTTGTGAGTGAAGTGAGTGTGTGTGGGAGCAAACTTGGAGAAAGTGGGTTGGATTAATTCCCTAAAGCTTGGAAGAACTTGTAAGTCCATATTCTAGCTTAAATTAAGCATGGAACTGGTTTATTGGCATGATTGAGTTATATTTCCTAGTAGTAAACACATGAGAACATGTTTAAGTGTAAATTGAACACATGAGTAGGATTAATTGTATTTGTCTTGTTTTTATGTTCAATAAAATTGTGGAAACTTAGATTTAGGTTTTTAAGAAGATAAATAGAGTGTATGGAAAAGATTAGTGTGTTTTGAGTGGAAAAACCCTTAGACCCGTAAGTTCGCTCGACCCTCGCTCGACATGTGAGTCGAGCGAAGGCAAAATCTGAACCCTCGCTAGAGTTTCGCTCGACACTCGCTCGAGCGAGTCCCAACCCGAGACTTCGCTCGATTCTCGCTCGACACCCGCTCGAGCGAGATACCCTGTTCTGCCTAGACTTAGGGTTTCCTTGGAATAGAAGTGGTGTTTCAAATGGGAAGGGTTATGAGTGAGATGACTCATGTGTATAAGAGAAGAAAATAAAGAAAGAAAATAATATATAAAAGATGAGTTAGTCACGTCATGACGGGGACGGCGATACGTAACGCCCGTATGACTGACGTGCCGGCAGGGACGGCGATACGTAACGCCTGTCGTGATATGAAATTGTGATCTCCACGGGGACGGCGAGACGTAACGCCCGCAGTACTATGTGTATATATTTCGTGTCATAACGGGGACGGCGAGACGTAACGCCCGGATGATTGACACCAGACTCATCATAACGGGGACGGCGATACGTAACGCCCGGATGATTGATAAGTGTATGTGATGGGGACGGCGATACGTAACGCCCATCAGTGATATGAAAGAATAAGAATTTTAAAGGGGAAAATAATGTAATTTAATATAAGACAATGGGTGAGTTGAGAATGTGTCAGTTAGACAATGGTCCTGTGAGGGGTATGTTAGGGTGAATTTCCCTTGTCAGTTGTGGTAGTAACTTTGTGAGTGGTTTCCCTGTGAGAGGTATATTAGGGTGAATTTCCCTTGTCAGTTGTGGTAATAACTTTGTGGGTGTTTTCCCTGTTTCCTTTAAGCTGTTTATGTACTTACTGAGATTTCATTCGAAATCTCACTCTTTTGTGGCTCCATATATTTTGTGCATATTATTTCATACAGGTTTCGATGACCAGCAGGGGGACAGCCCCGACGATACAGGAGACTTCGGGGAGTCCTGAGGGACTTTCCGATTACAGTCCCTTTTTGGATATTTCTTTTGTTTCCTTCGGACCTCCTATCAGACCCACCGGAGCTGGGAGTCTTGACGCATCCACTTTTGTCGAGGAGAGGAGACGTACTGGATGCTGCTTAACCTTAGGAGTAGACGGCTCGTTGTCCATGTGTGGAGTTTGTGTGACTCCACAGGGACAACAGCTCCAGCGAGACTTTAGTATTAGCTTAGATAGGTTTCGCTATGGGAGAGAATATCCCGAGGTTAAGAGGGAGAAAGAGTGAGGTGAAGGAAAGTTTCTTTTGAGATAAATGTAATATATTTTGCTACAGTTGGGTTGTGTATATGTATAAAGTACAATGTTTAAGTTTAATGAATGTTGTATATATAATTTCCGTGTGATCTTTAGAAAGTTTTTATTGAAAAACCTAATCCGCTGCGAATTTAGTAATTTATGCTTTTATCCTTATTAAGTACGAGGGTGAGTAGCCAAGTGTTGCTCATCCAGACACCTTAATTTACGTTAAATCCCAGACGTAAGTTGGGGGCGTCACACCATCTCTTATGAGGAATTTGGCAACCCTTAAGAAAACACAAACCGGTTGCTCACTTCCACACACTTCCATCATTTGTTTTGTTTTTTCTAGGAAAAAGGGGCATGGCTGAATGGCCTTGTGTATACTCATTCCCTCACTTGTTTATTTTACATTCTCACAAACTCTCTTACTCTCTCTACCTCTCGGCCAACTCTCTCTTTCTCTCTATTTTCTTTTGCTTCACTTCCTTCTATCTTCTAGACATCAAACTAACCTAAGTGTTAGAACTAATATTCTTTAAGAGGAGTTGCACTTGAAGAGGTGAGTTATCTTTTTAAACCAAGACCAAGCATAGAAACCTAGAGAAGAGCACACACCACATCCATGTTCTTGCGTAGAGATTTCTTTTAAAAATGTTATAGTCTTAGATTAATCTAATGAAATGTTTAATATGATTTTAGATTTCATCTAAGCTAGCTAGGGATATTGTAAGTATATTCTTATCTTACCCTTAGCAATTTTAGTATACTTTTGAATGAATTTGGTTGTATTGTGTGAATATTTGCTTGTGTATGCTAAAATGAAACTCTTTAGTGGAGAAAAATGTCATGCTTAGTTAGGTAGAAATTCATGCTTAAGTTTATGATTTCTTTAAGCAAGAATCTAAAATGATGTGTGGTTTTGGTTAACTTATTCAACATGAGGTGGAATGAAAAAAATGCATGCATGATCTCAGGTCAACTAGTATGATATTGAATGATGATATTGGTGTTGTTTATTTGGTGGCAAAATCTATGTCTAAGTCTAAGTATCTTAATAGATTAACGATTTTATCATGTTGTGGATTTGAATATTTGATATAAAAGAAGAATGTGGTATTGCCAACATGATGAGTGATGATGTTACATATGCTTGCTAAAAAAAAATTTGATTTGGAGTTGAAAAAGGTTGGATTGTGCATATATGTATTTTGGACTCAAGGGTTTTGGGTTGAGCTATCTTTTCAACTATTGTTTATGTTATGATTAAATTTTGATCATTTGGAGAAATTAGAAGTATAAGAACTAAAGGAATATACTAGCATGATTGTGGTTTTCACCTAAGTACTTACGTGAGCTATCTTTATGAATAGAGAAGTGATTAAAATGATAATCTAGAGGACTTAGGATTTCGGCTAAGACATGTTTTTGGTGTTAGAAATATATAATTATTTTATTGAAACTAAATTGGAGTGTTTAGAGAAGAATAGGAGAAGAAAAGGCTAGGAAACACTAAGGGAGGGTCTCGACCCAACCCTAGTAGGAAGGGGCCGAGCACCCCTAGGTGTGTGTGAGGCCCAATAAGTATTTTTGGATAGGAAAGAAGTGAAATTATGTGGTGCTTATATTGTGAAAGAGCTTGACGTAAAATACAAGTATGTTCGTCTCACTTTTCACATGTTCAGTGATATGAGTCTCGTGTCTCATGTATGAAGCATAAAAAATCATGTTTTAAGTCAAACATGTTTTTAAAGAAAAGAATTAAAATTTTATAAAAACCCCAAAGGCTGGGACGAGTTAGTGCTCCAGTGGAATTCCCTGTTCATTCAAGAGTGATTAAAGTCGAGTGAAAATCCCTAGGTCAACAAAGAACTGTCGGCAGACCATGTATGGCTCCAAAAGGTGTCCGGAGCATGGTCGCACCTAAAGCTAGTGGGTGCATACATGACGGTGTTGGATTTTGCCTTACCGCTACAATAAAGTTTGTAGTCGCTCGATGAGTGATCAATCGCCGAGTGATAAAGAGCGCAAAAGGGCGCGAAACATAGCTACTTAGGTTTGATACGGCCGCCGGGTGCTATAGTAATTAGCAAGAACACACGGTGCATAGGGAAACCGTGAGGTGTCCAATAAGATGTCATGACTAAAAGATGGGCTTTCGCGCCATATATGATATGATATGATAAGTGGCACCTAAGATAAGAAAAGACGAAAAGCATTTTCTTGAAAAGATGAGTTTTTGAAAAGAAGTTCAAACGTCTTGTTTTATAAAATTACAAGCGACACATGAAAGAATAAAGAAAACAAATTGAAAAATAAATGGCATGAGCATGAGCATGTGCATAAAGTAAAGTCATGAGTCTCATAATGCATAATGTATAGATGATTGGTTGTTATTCATTTAGCTGTATGCTTGAAATGCTTTTGTTGAGATATAAATGTTACTAAGATTTCTCCCAAAATCTCACCTTCCTCTTTATCTTTTTACTATCGTCCCCTTTCGAGATGGTAGAAATAGTTGCAGGTGATGACGACCCTATCGAGTACGATTCTAAGGATGACGTCTCGGATCCCCAAGGGCTCGACTAAGCCAGCTACTTCTGAGCCTGTGACTCTCGGCTTACTAGGCCGATGAGCGGCGGAGTCACTACCCTTAGCGACGTATGTTTTGGCAGACCTACGCCCGACAGGGTGTTGTTTGGTCCTTGGCATAGATGATTTCTTTCATGTGGGATGCCTTTAGGAGTCATTCTTCGATATGAGTTGTGAGGTAGGACCGACCTTGGATCTGGACCGTCTTCGTTATGGTCCAAATTTCAATGAGATAAAAAAGGAGCCATAGGATTAGGAAGAGAGGGCAAGGGAAATCTTCTATGCAACTTTTGTATTTGCTTATTATATTTTGGGTTTCCGTTGTTTTGGAAGAAGAAACAGTTAAGGATGATCTTTATGTTTATATAAATAGTGATGCAATATTTTGAGATATTATTTTGTTAAGCCATGTGATGTACGCTTAGAAATGTTTGACATTTTTTCACTGTGAAAACCTTTATTCTTTGCTTTAAAAAAAAAGCGTACACGATAAGACGAGGGGTGAACTTCCTTGTGATGCTCATCTCCGACGTCTTGATTTGCGTATGATCCCAAGCGTAAGTGGGGGCCCCGACAACGGTGGTATCAAAGCAGTTAAGTCTCTGGATAAAAACCACAAGTCTTAGGAGAAAGAATCACATAGTATAGGTTATGATCTCTTAGCTGTAGGCTTGAATTCTTAGAACGGTTGGTTGGAGATAATATCCGTCTAAAGTTATGATGTTGGAAGTTATAAATAGCGAAGCACAAGAGTTAGGGTAACTCGTGGGGATTCATGTGCTTTTTAGGAAATCATGGCAGGAGGAAAGCGCCGTGCTCTTACCTCAAGACCTGAAGCGCCACCAGAAGGAATTCCAAATGCTCCATTAGATGGTGGACAGGCGATAGCAGAGGCTCTCCGCCAGATGACATAATTTGTAAAAAACCAGATGGAACAAAACCGATGTCATCCAAATACTGGAGGAGGAACGCCAGGATGTCCCTATGAGAAATTCTTGGTTTATCGGTACTCGAGCTTTATAGGGACCGAATGAGCTATGAAAACGGACCATTGGATCATGGACTTGGAGCGTACTTTTGAAATTAGCGGGTGCACGGAGAAGTAGAAACTACAGTACATCAGTCACTTAATAGCAAGGGGAAGCCGGTTTATGGTAGGATACAAAGAGGAAGCTACTAAAACAAGAGCTTGGAGAGAACGTAATCCCTACTTGGAAACGGTTTAAAACAGAGTTTGATGACCGCTTCTTTCCTGAGTCAGTCAAACAGAAGAAAGTTATGGAGTTAGCCACATTGACACAAGGAAGTATAACAGTGGACCAGTATGCTGCAAGATTCATGGAACTGATGCGATTCGCTCATCAACTGGTGGTAACAAAGAAAATGAGAGCGAAGAAATTCCAAGATGGCTTGCAACCAAGAATTCGCAACCAAGTGGCCTGTCTGAGAATTGAAAACTTCCAAGAGCTAGTAAATGTGGTGGCTATTGCTGAAACGGAGCAGAGGAGCCTGATTAGTCAAGCTTAGATGCATAAGAAGAGGATTTTTCCCCACTCTTCTGGAAGGGATGCGAGAAAGAGAATGAATGTTTTTCCTGCAGATAAAGGAAAGGGCAAAGTGAGCGGGCCTAAAGTGCCGACATCATCGCCACCATGCAGAACTTGTGGACGACCGCACAAAGGCGAATGCCGAATGGCATTAGAAGCTTGTTTTCAGTGTGGTCAAGTGGGCCACATGATGCGTGACTGCCCTCAGATGACTTCTAGCAAAGTCACAGCGCCTGGAGGAAAGGCGAATACCCCCACAAAGGCAAAAGTGTATACCATTACCTCTGGAGAAGTAGACGTGGAGGATGAGGAGGCCATCAATGTTGGTATCATTACTAGTAATAATCTGACCTTACCACTCATTTAAAGTAAAAGATGATTTTTCATGAGGTAACAATAGGAAAATTTTATAGGTTAAATTATTTTGATGCGTAATGTGGTATATGCTTTATTTGACTCCGTCGCGACGAGATCCTTCATTTCCTATGATTGCGTTTGGAGGTGTAAATTAGATGTAGAACCTCTAGCTCAGAAGGTGTTGGTGTCACTCCCTGATGGAAAAGTGATTGGATGTCAACGGATAGTGAGGAACTACCCGTTAAAAATTGCTGGCGTAAGGTTAAATGCCAACTTGTTAGCTTTTCACTTGTTGGGGTTTGACGTAATATTAGGTATGGATTGGTTGTCCGAGCATTACGCCAAAATCGATTGTCGAAAGAAGGAAATCACTTTTGAACTACCTGAAGAAGAGAAGCTGCGTTATGAATGGAAAATAGTTAGTTCTGTATCCTCTATCGTGATGGCAAAGAGAATAACAAAAAATCTACAGGGGAAACAAAAGTGTTTCTGTTAATATCCTTGAACGCATTGGAATATGCCAAGAGTATTGGAGACATCCCGATAGTGAAAGATTTTCCTCAGGTATTCTCTGATGATATGCCTAGATTGCCCACGGATCGTAAAATTGAGTTTGCCATAGAATTGGAACCTACCATGGCTCCAGTTCACAAAGCCCCCTACTGAAGGACGCCAACAGAGCTGAAAGAATTAAAGACGTAGATCGAAGAACTCTTGGAAAAGGGGTTTATACGGCCTAGTTCATTGCCGTGGGGAGCCCCAGTCCTGTTCGTGAAAAAAAAGGACGGGACGATGCGAATGTGCATCGATTACATAGAACTTCCTAAGGTCACCATCAAGAACAAATAACCATTGTCACGGATAAACGACTTGTTGGATCAACTGCAAGGAGCAACAGTATTCTCCAAGATTGATCTCAGATCTGGATATCATCAGCTAAAAATCAAGGAGCAGGATGTGCCCAAACAGTTTTTCGAACCTGTTATGGACATTTCGAGTTTCTGGTTATGCCCTTCGGATTAACAAATGCCCCGGCAGCATTTATGGACCTGATGAATAGAATTTTTTGACAGTATCTAGATAGTTTCGTCGTGGTCTTCATCGACGATATTTTAATATACTCCCGAAACAACGAAGAGCATGAAGATCATTTAAAGATTGTACGGAGTACTTTACAAGAGCACCAATTATATGCCAAACTTAGCAAATACGAATTTTGGTTAAGAGAGGTCAAATTCTTGGGCCATGTAATTTCAAGCAAAGGAGTAGCCGTAGATCCAGTTAAGATTGAGGCGGTGACGGAGTGACAAAGACCGACGAGTGCTCATGAGATACATAGTTTTCTTGGATTGGCAGGATACTACAGAAGGTTTGTAGAAGGATTTTCTAAGCTATCTGGCCCTCTAACAGCCTTGACTAAGAAAAATGCCAAGTATGTCTGGAGTGAGCAGTGTGAGCAAAGTTTCTAAAAACTCACGGAGAGGTTAACTTCGGCACCAGTATTAGCATTGCCAGAACCCCACAAGCCTTATGTAGTATATAGTGATGCCTCGAAAATGGGTTTAGGATGCGTTTTGATGCAGGAAGGACAGGTAGTTGCATACGCATCCCGACAACTTAAAGACCATGAGCGAAATTACCCCACTCATGATCTAGAATTAGCAGCAGTAGTATTTGCATTGAAGATCTGGAGACACTACTTGTATGGGGAAGAATGCAAAATATATACGGATCACAAGACATCTGTTCAGTCAGAAGAATCTAAATATGAGACAGAAAAGGTGGATCGAGACCATAGTTGATTTCCAGTGTGAGATCAAGTATCACCCAGAAAGACTAACGTTGTGGTAGACGCTTTAAGTCGAAAGACTCGAGCGGAAGAACCACCCATACTGACAGCTATACGAGACATGCTAGTTAAGAACCTGCTTGGAGATGCGACTTTGGCAACAACACAAGAAATTGCCTCGCTGACTGAATATGAAATTCGAGAAGAACAACGAAAGGATGCTAAGTTGGAAAAGATCTGACAGAAATTGATGGAAGGGCAAGGATCGCCCCACTTTATGATTTTGGATGATGGAACACTGTATTTTGGAAAAAGGACAATAATACCAGACAATCCAAAATTGAAGGAAAGACTTATGAGGGAAGCGCACTGCACCCTTTATACAACTTATCCTAGAAGCACCAAAATGTATCAAGACCTGAAAGGAAGATTCTGGTGGGAAGGTATCAAGAAGGACATGGCTATGTTTGTAGCTAAATGTTCAGTATACCAATTGGTTAAGGCAGAGCATCAACGCCCAGTAGGAGTGTTGCAACCTTTGCCCGTCCCAAAATGGAAATGGGAAGACGTGTCTATGGATTTCATAGTAGGATTTTCGAGGACATCAGCAGGAAAGAATACAATCTGGGTAATAGTAGATAGACTGACCAAAAGTGCATATTTCTTGCCCATAGCCAACACGGATTCGATGGAAAAGCTGGCAAGGATTTATGTAAAGGAAATAGTTCGTATGCATGGTGTACCCAAGACAATTGTTTCAGATCGAGACCCTAGATTCAATATGATTGACAAGTGAGGAGTGGTATCATGAGAAAGAGGAAAGGAAAAGGAAGAGAAAACCAAGAGGGGATTCGGGTAGGGCATTGTCGTGAGCCTTGCTTGGGGTTCTCTAAGGGTTTGACAAAAGCTAGGTGATGAGACATGAGGGACATGTGTAAGAGGATGAAGTACAAGGTATAAGATGTGTAAGAAGGTATGGTGATGTGAGGAGATGATTGATGGTTGCTTGAAGAAGGAGGAAACTGTGGGATAAGAAGATGAGGTTTTGGTTGAAACCAAGGAAGTGGCATGGCCAAACCATGCATGCTCATTTTCCCAAAAGTATGGCCTTAGGATCTTATGGAATGATATGGGAGTTGATAGGTGAGTGTGTAAGAGAGTTGAAATGACAAGAGAGGGAGACAAAAGGAATGAGAGTTTCGGTTGAGACAAATAGGAAAGTATGGAGCCGAATGCCTTAGGCTTTGTTGTTCTCTCGAGATTTCACACCAAAGTGAGAAGATCTTCTAAAGGAATGGCCATGACGTGATGCTAGATCCTAGGAATATCTTTGAGATGGGATGGAACCTTGCCATTCTAGTCCATCTCCCACGAGGAATTCGGCAACCCTTAGGAAAACACAAACCGATTGCCCACTTCCACACACTTCCATCATTTGTTTTCTTTTTCCAAGTAACCACCCTTGTCCAATCATGTGTCTTTCAACCATAGGCATGGTGGAATGTCCTAAAGCCCTAGGAAAAAGGGGCATGGCTAAATGGCCTTGTGTATACTCATTCCCTCACTTGTTTGTTTCACATTCTCACAAACTCTCTCACTCTCTCTACCTCTTGGCCAGCTCTCTCTTTCTCTCTATCTTCTTTTACTTCACTTCCTTCTATCCTCTAGACATCAAACTAACCTAAGTGTAGAGTAGCTAGAACCAATATTCTTGAAGAGGAGTTGCACTTGAAGAGGTGAGTTATCTTTTTAAACCAAGATCAAGCATAGAAACTTAGAGAAGAGCACACACCACATCCATGTTCTTGTGTAGAGATTTCTTTTAAAAATGTTATGATCTTAGATTAATCTAATGAAATGTTTAATATGATTTCAGATTTCATATAAGCTAGCTAGGGATATTGTAAGTATATTCTTATCTTACCCTTTGCAATTTTAGTATACTTTTGAATGAATTTGGTTGTATTGTGTGAATATTTGCTTGTGTATGCTAAAATGAAACTCTTTAGTGGAGAAAAATGCCATGCTTATTTAGGTAGAAATTCATGCTTAAGTTTATGATTTCTTTAATTAAGAATCTAAAATGATGTGTGATTTTGGTTAACTTATTCAACATGAGGTGGAATGAAGGAAATGCATGCATGATCTCAGGTCAACTAGTATGATATTGAATGATATTGGTGTTGTTTATTTGGTGGCAAAATCTATGTCTAAGTCTAAGTATCTTACTAGATTAAAGATTTTATCATGTTGTGGATTTAAATATTTGATATAAAAGAAGAATGTGGTATGGCCAACATGATGAGTGATGATGTTACATATGCTTGTTAAAAAAAATTTTTGATTTGGAGTTGAAAAAGGTTGGATTGTGCATATATGTATTTTGAACTCAAGGATTTTGGGTTGAGCTATCTTTTCAACTATTGTTTATGTTATGATTAAATTTTGATCATTTGGAGAAATTAGAAGTATAAGAACTAAAGGAATATACTAGCATGATTGTGGTTTTCACCTAAGTAATTACGTGAGCTATCTTGATGAATAGAGAAGTGATTAAAATGATAATCTAGAGGACTTAGGGTTTCGGCCAAGACATGTATTAAGTGTTAGAAATATATAATTATTTTATTGAAACTAAATTGGAGTGTTTAGAGAAGAATAGGAGAAGAAAATGTTAGGAAACACTAAAGGAGGGTCTCGGCCCAACCATAATGGGAAGGGGCCGAGCACCTCTAAGTGTGTGTGAGGCCTAATAAGTGTTTTTGGATAGAAAAGAAGTGAAATTATGTGGTGCTTAAATTGTGAAAGAGCTTGACGTAAAATACACGTATGTTCATCTCACTTTTCACATGTTCAGTGATATGAGTCTCATGTCTCATGCATGAAGCACAAAATCATGTTTTAAGTCAAGCATGTTTTTAAAGAAAAAAATTGAAGTTTTATAAGAACCCTAAAGGTTGGGATGGGGTAGTGCCCCAATAGAACTCCTTATTCACTCGGGAGTGATTAAAATCGAGTGAAAGCCCCTAGGCCGACAAAGAACAGTTGGCAGACCATATATGGCTCCAAAAGGTGTCCGGAGCATGGTCGCACCTAAAGCTAGTGGGTGCATACAGGACGGTGTTGGCTTTTGCCTTACCGCTACAGAAAAGTTTGTAGTCACTCGGTGAGTGATCAATCACCAAGTTATGAAGAGTACGAAAGGGCGTGAAACCGAGTTACTTAAGTTTGATATGGTCGCCGGGTGCTACGATAACTAGCAGAAATACACGTTGTATAGGGGAACCGTTGGGTGTCCAACAAGATGTCATGACGAAAAGATGGGCTTTCGAGCTATATATGATATGATATAATAAGTGGTGCCTAAGATAAGAAAAGACGAAAAATATTTTCTTGAAAAGATGAGTTTTTGAAAAGAAGTTCAAACGTCTTGTTTTATGAGATTACAAGCGACACATGAAAGAATAAAGAAAACAAATTGAAAAAGAAATGACATGAGCATGAGCATGTGCATAAAGTAAAGTCATAAGTCCCATAATGCATAATGTATAGATGATTGGTTGTTATTCATTTAGCTATATGCTTGTAATGCTTTTGTTGAGATATAAATGTACTTACTAAGATTTCTTCCGAATTCTCACCCCCCTCTTTATCTCTTTACTATTGTCCCCTTTCGGGATAGTAGAAGTAGTTGCAGGTGATGACGACCCCATCAAGTACAATTCTAGGGATAACGTCTTAGATCCCCAAAGGCCCGACTGAGCCTACTACTTTTGAGCTGGTGACTCTCGGCTTACTAAGCCGATGGGCCGTGGAGTCACTACTCTTAGCGACGTATGTTTTGGTTGACCTACGTCTGACAGGGTATTGTTTGGTCCTTGGCATAGATGATTCTTTTCATGTGGGACGCCTTTATGAGTCATCCTTCGGAATGAGTTGTGAGGTAAGACCGACCTTGGATCTGGACCGTCTTCGTTATAGTCCAAATTTCAAGGAGATAAAGAAAGAGCCATTGGATTAGAGAGGTCAAGGGAAATCTTCTATGCAACTTTTGTATTTGCTTATTATATTTTGGGCTTCCGTTGTTTTGGAAGAAGAAACAGTTAAGGATGATCTTTATGTTTATATAAACAGTGATGCAATATTTTGGGATATTATTTTGTTAAGCCAGTGATGTACGCTGAGAAATGTTTGACATTTTTTCACTGCAAAAACCTTTATTCTTTGCTATAAAAAAATGTACACAATAAGACGAGGGGTAAACTATCCTACTATGCTCATCCCTGACATCTTGGTTTGCGTACGATCCCAAGCGAAAGCGGGGGTGCCAACGGTCAGGCTCGATGGGCCTTATACATGTTAGCGTCCTTTTGTTTTTGTTTGAGTTGTTTAAGTTGTTAGTGGCCCTTGGGCCTAGTTAATCTTAGTTAAAGTTGGCCCATGGCCTTAGTTAGTGGCTACCGAATTAGTGAGTATCTTCTAGTGTATGTAGAAGTAAAAAGGGGTTTGGGGTTGATCATCAAAAATCTAGAATTTATCTTGTAACCTGGAACTTGTTTGGGAGGAAAAGGAATCCTCGCAATCTCGTCAGCATGACTCACACGCATTTATCCATTCCATTCTCGTTTATATTTCCTTGCCTCCATCTCTATTTGCTATCCCATTTATTTTATGCAATCCTCTACCAACACTGAATACATTCATCCATTTCTATCATGTCCATTAATTATAGACCTTCACTCATTAGCTGAATATTCTCTCTATTTCATTCATTGATTTTTTGGGTTCATAACAGATTTGGGGGAATGGGTGCGACAACTAGGAAGGGAGGAGAGAGAGGGAAGAGGAAAAGTGGGGAGGGAAAGCTAAGATTTTTGGAATTTAATCTCAACCTTTCATCTAGGGGTCTCTAGATTGATATAATGGTGAAAATAAAACAATGAGATAAACTAACTAAATAATAGGAATTAAAATAGAAATGCAATAGGATTAATTCAAAAATCAGACTTTGATTCTAAAATATAATCTTTCTCATAATATTTTAATAATATTTTATTTAATATTCAACTTTCATCTAAAAATGTCTCAGCTCATATCACTATCCAAACTAGCTCTAAAAAGATTAAAAGAAAAGAAAATATATGCTATCAAATTCAAAAATCAAACTCAGGCGACACAACATCATTTCCCCTAGAAAAAGCACTAAGAACTGTTTTAAATGATATTTTTAAAAAGTAATGTTAGGCACAAGTTCTAAATAAACAAGTTTCGTGCAAACACTTTATAGAAAAATGAGTCACACTAATAAAAGAATAGTTTATTTTACACATTATGGTCCCAAATAAGTGAAATTACTTACAAAAATAATATCCCACAAATCCCCTAACCAAACCAATGATGGCTTAGCATCTTAGGCACTGGCCAAAACAGACTTAGGTGGTCTACAATTTCTCACGGTTAGGCTTTAAGTTTATGCCCTCAATTTGGTTTTGGGCTTTTTTAGACTGGGTTTGTTGATCTAAAATAAATATATAAATATATATATACTTTTTTCTCTTTCTCAGTCCAAGAAAAAAGAGTAATACTACATATAATCATAGTATATAAATATCACACAATCATTTCGAAAAAGAATGAAAATCACTATTAAGAAATTAGTTTTTTTTTTCGTATAAGTCCTATACTTATTCATTTTTTAAAAAATGTTGCACAGTACTTACGAATTCCATGACTGCAAATATCATTTTTTAGAAAATAATTCACTTAGAAATAAATTCTAATTATGACGTCCAATTTTAATATTAGTCTCTTTTAGCCCAATTTTACTTTTAAACCAATAAGGGAAAAAAAAGATTGATTTAATTTTCTAAATCCATAGTCCAATTGTTATAAAATACAACAAAAATTGTTGAAATCCAATTTTTTTTTTTTTTTTGAAGAAAGGTAATAAAGAAAAAAGATTTATTTTCAATTTGGGTATTTCATGAGTAAGATCTATCGAATGCAGCAACAAGAAAGTGCTAAAACTAAAATTAAAGAAACAATAAACTTCTAACATCAACATTGCATCTACTAATTATTAAGCAAATAGATTAAAAGAAAACAATTCACAATCACTTCTACTATTAATAAATGTAAGTAAAATTAATTTAAAGGCTAAATGTGAGTGTGGTGGCCCTGCTAGGCCTCACAAACAAATGGAGCATTTCAGCCAATTTCTTATGGAGTGTGAATTACGGGACCTTGAATACTTGGGCTCTAAATTCACTTGGTGCAACAAGACGGAGGGCTGTGACTTTACTAAAGAAAGACTGGACAAAGATCTAGTTAATAAGGAGTGGCATTAGGTGTTTGAATCCAACCAGGTATATGTGCTTCCAGTCCAATCCTCATATTGTAATCCTCTTCTTATCACATGCTTGCATCATGACTCACAACCTCTCCCTAAACAAAGAATCTTTAGGTATGAGACTGCTTGGGATAAGAAGGAAGAATGTGAGAATATAGTTCGAGATGCATGGAACCATGGTCTTCAGGTGGGCACTAGAGTTGACTACCAAGGCAAGTTTGGAAAGATGTAGGTACAAGTTTAAGATATGGAGTAGGGCTGCATACAGAAACCAAAAAGCAGTTATTAATTAGAAGAGAGAAGATTTCAAGTCCCCACCAAAAGCACACATTGGGCACTCTAATAAGCAGATCATTATGTTGCAAAGAGATGTGGATGATTTCCTTGGGGAGGAACACCTAATGAGGTGCCAAAGAGCTAACAAATATGGTTGCAAGAGGGGGATAGAAACACTAAGTTTTTTCACAGTGTGTCACCTAGAGAAAACAAGTAAATTCCACAAATAGCATTCTAAGTGAGGATGGTGTGTTAACCACCAAGCAAGTGGCTATTGGGAAGGTCTTTTAGTCTTACTGTAAGCAATTATTCTCTACCTCCCATCCTTTGGGAATCCTAGAGTTGCTCTCTAACGTCATGCCTACTGTCACCTTAGAGATGAATCAATCCTTAAAAAAAAATGATTCAAGAGAAGAGGTATAAAGAAATATTTTTTAGATAATTCATTGAGATCACCTGGCCCTTAAGGTTTCCCAATTGTGTGTTACCACAAACACTAGCCTATTGTAGAAGATGATGTAGTTAATACAGTTACTGAGATGCTTAACTCAAGGAAGGGCATTTAGGAAACCAACCATATCTTCATCACCCTCATTCCCAAAAAGAGCTTTTCTAAAGCTATGATAGACTATAGGTCCATCAACCTACGCAATGTCTTCTATAAGATCATTGCTAAGGTCTTAGCTAATTATCTAAAAGGCATTATTTCCAACTTGATCTACGCTACCTAGAGTGCCTTTGTTCCAGGTAGAATGCTCTCAGACAATGTTGTAGTAGCTTATGAATTATTGCACTCAATGCAGAACATGATGAATGGGAGGAAGGATGGTCTTATGGCACTTCAACTCGACATGAGTACGACCATTGATTGAGTGGAATGAGACTTCTTGAAGGCAATGATGCATAGAATGGGGTTTTACTGCAATTGGATTGAGGTGGTGATGCAATGTGTTAGTAGTGTTAGTTATTCCTTGTTGGTGAATGGCATCCATCAAGAAAGCTTCAAACCAGCTTAGGAGCATTAGACAGGAAGACCCTCTCTTCCCCTATCTATTTTTTTTTTTCTAAAATTATTAGTGTTTCTTTGAACTAGGCTAAGCAACAAGAGCTAATCACTAGAATTTCAATTGCTAGGGGTGCTCTCAAGATCAATCACTTGTTCTTTATTGATGACAACCTTATTTTCTACAAGGCAACTCCTCTTGAATGGAGTAGGCTACACCATCTTCTCTATTCTTATGAGTCTACATCTGGAAAAAGGCTCAATTTAGAGAAAACATCCATATTTTTTAACAATAACACAAAACTAGAAATTCATCATGTCAACCTTAACATTGCAGACATTAAAGCTTCAGGCTCTTTCGATAAATATCTAGGTCTCCCCTCCTATGTTGGAGGGCTTAAGGCAAGAGCTTTCAATCTATATTGGATATAATCAAAGCCAAAATCTCTAGTTGGAAGATTAATCTTCTATCCTAGACAGGGAATGAGGTTCTACTCAAATCAGTCCTACAGTCCATCTCAACTTACTCCATGGATATCTTCAAGATTCCTAAGTCTATGCTTAAAGGCCTAAACATATTGCTACAATCCCTTTGGTGGGGATAGGAGGACCACAAATCTAGAGTACATTGGTTGAATTGGGAGACTCTTGGTAAAGCTAAGAGTGCAAGAGGCCTAGATTTTAGGGATTTTGAGGACTTTAACCTTGCCCTACTCCCCAAGCAAGAATGGAGGATTGTCCAAAACCAAGCCCCATTAGCAGCTTAAGTCTTGCAGGCCAAGTACAACCCCAAATCTAACTTCTTTTCTACCAAGATAAGGAGCACACTCTCTCTAGTGGAATCTCTGTTTACTCAATTATATATTCTCAAAACAAGAAGCAAACGTAATCTATCAACTCCTTATTAGCCCCTATAGAAATTCCAACTTGCTAACTTGGAGGTGCTTAGCTAATGAAAAGTTCTCAGTCAGAAGTGCCTCCTACCTACAAAGGTCCATCAGCGTCAACAAATTAGGCCAAACCTTGAAGACACACTCTGAGCAAGACTTTTGGCTTAAATTATGGAAACTGAGGATGCCTAATGCAATTAAATCCTTTATCTGGAGAGCAGTTAAGGAATCTCTTTCCACAAAGCTCGACCTTCACAGAAGGAAGGTCGTGGAGTCCCCATTATGTCATATCTGCTTGATACATCCTAAGTCTGATGCTCATGCTCTTTGGACCTATAAAGCAGCTCAAGATGGTTAAAGGAAGATACAAAAGACTAAAGTTAAAGAAGGTCATTCAAAGAAATCTTGGAGGCCCTCATGACCCATTTGGCTACTGAGGACCTCTTAGAAATAGATGTCACCTTTAGATAGATATCAAAGGAACTCTTGGGTTTCTAATTCAATTTTTGCCTCACCATGGCAAGTTTCTCAACATGCTAATACACAGGTCAATGACTTTCAAGCTTTTTGTATGAAGGACCATGACAATTCAAGGATGCCTACTCTTCCTCCAGTCTAGTGGTCTCCTACCTTACTAGTTTCTGCAAAGTCAACTGGGATGCAATTGTTGACTGTCGGCATCCCAGCTTGCGCTTGGGTTCTCACGCAAACTGTGACGTCGGGGATGAGCATCATAGGGAAGTTCACCCCTCGTCTTATCATATACAGGATTTTTTTTTTTTATAACTATCGCAGCAGATAAAGGTCAAACATTTTCTATGCACGTATCACATGGCTTAGTACAATAACAACCCAAAATATTACATTTCCATTAATATTAACATAAGGATCCTTCACAAGTGTTCATTCTTCCAAAACAACGGAAGATCAAAATATGCAAATAAATACAAAAGCTGCATAGAGGATCCCCAACCACTTTCTCCTAAACCACTGGTTCCTTTTTAATCCCCTTGAAGTTTGGGCCGTAACATAGGCGGTCCAACTCCAAGGCCGATCTTACCTCACAACTCATCCCGGAGGATGACTCGTAGAGGCGACCCATGTGGAGGGAATTATCGACGCCAAGAACTACACAACACCCGGTAGGGCGTATGTTACCCAAAACATATGCAGCTAGAGGTACTGACTCCGCCGCCTAGCGGCTCAGGTAGTCGATAGTCACTAGTTCGGAGGTATCGGTCTTAGTTGGGCCCTTGGGGGTCCGAGGTACTGTCTCTAGGGTCATACTCTTCAGGGTTGTCATCACCTGCAATTACTTCTATCATCCCAAAAAGATGATAGTGGAGAGAATAACAGGGGTGAGATTTCGGGAGAAATCTCAGTAAGCACATTTATATCATAACGAAAGCAATTTAAGCATACAGATAAATGAATAACAAATAATCAGCCATACTTTATGCATTATGAGACTCATGACTTCATGATATGCACGTGCTCATGCTCATGCCATGCCTTGAAATTCCTCTTTCTCTTTTCATATTCTATTCATATGCTTATTCGAAATCTCAGAAAGCAAAACACTTGAGTTTTCTTTAAAATTTCCTCTTTTCGCAAATACTTATCATTTTTCTTATCTCAGGCGCCACTACTTATCATATCATATATGGCCCAAAAGCCCATCTTTTATCATGACCTCTGTTGGACACCTTACGGCTCTCCTACGCACCGTGTGTTCCTGCTAATTACCGTAGCACCCGGCGACCGTATCAAACTTAAGTAGCTACGTTTCGTGCCCTTTCGCGCTCTTCATCACTCAGCGATTGATTACTCACCAAGCGACTACAAACTTTTCTGTATCGGTGAGGCCGAAGCCAACACCATCCTGTACACACCCACTAGCTTTAGGCGCGACCACACTTCAGACATCCCTTTGGAGCCATACATGGTCTGCCGACAGTTCTTTGTCGACCCAGGGGCTTTCACTCAACTTTAATCACTCTTGAGTGAACAGGAAGTTCCACTGGGATACTACCCCGTCCCAGTTTTTGGGGTTCTTATAAAACTTTAATTAATTTCTTTTCTTTTAAAAACATGTCGAAAACATAATTTCCGTGCTATATGCATGAGGCGTGAGACTCATGTTATGGAACATATACAGTAAGTAACGAACATGATGCTTACCCTACGTTAAGCCCATTTAAAATTTTTGCACCCCGTAATCCTACTCCTTTTCTTCCCAAAATACTATAATAGACATCCAATACACTTCGAGGTGCTCGGCCTCTCCCCACTAGGGTTGGGCCGAGACCCTCCTTTACACTTTCCTAGCTTTTTGTCTTCTAATTTTCTCCAAGCACTCTAATTCAACTTCAACCATTTAAAAGTATTATCCTAACTTTAAAAACAAGGCTTGGCCGAAAACTCTAGGTCTCTTAATGTGTTATTTTATTCACTTTTTCTTCCAAGATGATCCACTCAATAATTTTAGTGAAAACCATCAATCATGCTAATGTGACCATTTTATTCATGTGCATCTAATGTTTCCAAAAATTTAAACATATTACCATAACATAGTATAATAATTAAATCAATGATTTCCACCAACGAAGTCCTTAAATCCAAAATATATGCATGCATAACCCAATATTTTTATCTCCAAATCAAAATCTAGCAAATATATTTTCACCTTTACTCAACTTGTTGATCATACCATATTCTCCTTACATATCAAATATTCAAACTCTCCACATGAAATAATCTTTAATCTTAACAAGGTATTCATACTTAGACATGGATTTTTACCACTAAATAGATAACACTAAAGGCATCATCCAACAATATGCTAGTAAACATACAATCATACATGCATTTCCCTTTATTCCACTTCATGTTAGATAACTAACTAAATCACTTATCATTTCAACTTCTCAACTTAAGAAAAATACCATACTTAGACATGAATTCTTACTAAACTAAACATGGCAAGTTTTCCCTCTCAAGGTTTCATTTTCTACATGCATACAAAAGTTTCAAACAAAACAACTAAATTCATTCAAAGGTATACTAAGATTGTTAAAGGTAGGATAAGAATGCACTTACCTCTTCAAAAACAATTCCTCCTTAAAATGTTTGTTCTAGTTCTCTTCTTCTAGGAATATAGTGAGGTTTAGAAGTTAGAAGGAAGTAGAACAAATGAGAGTTGAGGGAGAAATGGGGTTTGGTCTAGAGGTAGAGAGAAAGGAACTTGTGTGTGTGTTTGTGAGTTAGCTAAGTGAGGGGTGGTCTCCTCAAGGGTTTCGGCCATACACCTCTCTCTAGGGGTCAAAGACACTTCACCATACCTTAATTTGAAAGACACAAGACTAGGCATGGGTAGTTGCATGGGAAAAGAAAACAAGTGATGGGAAATGGGGGAAGTGAGGAACCGGATCCCTTTGCCTCCCCAAGTGTCCATCGAAACCTCCTCTCCTCTCCTCCCCTCCCTTGCCTCATTCTCTTGTCATTTCAACCCTATGACACACTCAACCAACCACTCTCAAGTCAATCCACAAGATTCCATGGCCATACCTTTTGGAACAAGAGCTTGCATGATCTGGCCATGCCTTGGTTCCACATGGCATCCGAAACTCTCCCCCCCTCCATTCCTAGTTTGCTTCCATTTCAAGCAATCTCCACTCATTTCCTTACACCACCATACCTTTTACACACCTTACATCATGTACTTTATCCCTTACACAAGTCTAAGGTACTCTTTTCACTAGATTTGCAAGCAATCCTAGGAAACTCCCAAGTGATGCACACAGCAACCTACCCGAATCCACCTTGCCTTTCTTCTTTCTTTTTCTTTTTCCTTTTCCTCATGACACCTCTCCTCACTTGTCTATCACCTTTTCACTTCCCTCTTACATGATCCTATGGAGATCATTTGCCTAGATTGGAGAGAATGGCCTAGGAAAAACCCCTAGAGGGTTTCGGCAACTAGCCTAATCCGAAAGCCCTCTCCATTCCTTCTCTTCCACTTTCCACTCCAATGCACAAGTGTCACTCCACTAAGCATGATGTGTACTAGGTATAATAGAATAGGTCATACCTTAGTACTTTCCAAAAATATTCCAATGATGAAAAAATTCTTTCACAAGATTTTACACTCAATCTCACCATTCACCCATTAGTCAACCCTCACCTAATGGTAATTTCTCATTCTCACCTACTAGTTGTAGTTGACTCACTAGGGTTTTCCTATGGGTGACAAGTGTCCCATGGGTAGGCTTGGTGGGTCATGGGTCATTCTCATGGGCTTATGGGTTTGCCATTCCTTCCTAGGCCCAATAGCTCATTTTAAGTTTCAAGGCCCTAATCTTAAGCCCATGCCATTTTTCTCACCTTATAATATAATTAGTCTAATTACTCAATTAACCACTCAATCAAAATAAATATTCAATTAAATAATACGAAAAGAAAGTCTCGGGTCGTCACATCGACAAACACAACCGTAAGGTGGGGATTGGGGTGGTGGTGAGGAACTAGGAAGCAAGATTCATAGCTTCCCTCTGCTCCTCTAAGTCACTATACCCTAACTCTTTCCTGGGTGAAGCAATGGCTGCCTTAAAAGCTACCACCTTTTGTGCTAAGTTGGGCCTTCAACACATCATCCTTAAGGGTGACTTCCTCATAAATGTGAACTCCATCAAGGTGGAGGAGAATTGGAACTCGGCTGGTATCCTTGTTAGAGACATAAAACTCCTTTCTATATTCTAAAACTGATTTGATAGGCATGTACCTAGAAGTGTCAATGTAGTGGCTTACTGTTTAGCCAAGCATGCTTTAGAACTCACTACTGAGTGCCTTCTTGTAGAGAATTATCATCATTGTATTCATCATTTACTCTAATGAAAGAGGTGTCCCCATTTCATTAAAAAAAATGATTAAGTTGGGTTTCGTTGTCAAAGTGCATTGAGTTCACCTCAATTCGGTCTACTTGTAAGCTAATCTAACATCCAATCACCCAAGTCTTAAAGTACTAAACCTATATCAACTAAAAACTTCTTTATATGTGAGGCCCACAACCTTTTTTAACTTCCCATAAATATATTTAAACTCATCTTAACATTCAAACACATTTAAACTCATCTTAGATGGGATCTACAAAATTAATTCTACCATCTCAACTCACTACTATTCATAAAGAATTTAACTCAATCTAACTCATCTCAGCTCAACATTCAAGCGCAGCCTAACTCTATATTGAATTAATGATAATTTAATAAAATTAAAATTAATTATCAATAAAATGATATGATTGTATTATAAATAGGGGTCTAATGGGTCTTGTTTGGTCTGATTTTAGACAAAATTTGAGACCGAATTGATATGTACCAATTTTACATTTTCAAGAACCAATTCAGTATCAGTTACCCCCTAACTATTACTTCCATTTTTACCAGTTCTAGATCGGCTCAATCTGATTTTAATATATTGTATTATATATTAATATGATATCTACAATATAGTACATTATAGTATATAATACTATAGTAATAATATATTGTAGTATAGTATATTATAATATATGTTATAATTATATTATAGACTATAGTAATATATTATAATATATAATATAATGATAGATTATAGTATATTATAATATATAGTGATATAGTATTAACTATTAATACAATTGACTATAGTAATATAAGAATTTCAAAATTTAGTATTATATCAATCAATAATTTATCATATGATAAAAAAGTATTTTATATATAATTATAGATTATATATAAAAGTGATAAATATATATATATATATATAAATATATAATATAAAAAAATCAAAATATATATGAACCAGTCTAATCCGGTCTAGTCCGATTTTAGAAAAAGAAAAATCAGAATTGGACTGATTTTGATCGATTTTAAGAAAAATAAAATTGATACCAAACCCAATTAAACTCAATACCAGACCAAACCCATCGATTTGGTCCTCGGTCTAGTTTACCCGATTTTTCACCCTTAATTATAATTGTGAATTGAGTTTTTGAGAATTATAAGTGTATTGTTGACCCAAAGACTAAAATCATTCCCACTACAACAGTCCTCTTCGTCAACTTAAAAGAATTACTTGATGAAATCAAATGTTATCGTCCTTATCAATAACCAATTTTGCTGATGGGAGTTTTTGTGTTCTTTTCATAAGAAATGTTAATTATACTTAAAAAAAACCTGTAAAAATTAATTATTTATGTGTCAGATATTGATATGTTGAAAATTAAAAAAATTTAAATTCTAAAATAAAACTGATAAAATAAATTTTGTATGTAAAAATATAAGTAAAAAAAAGTTATAAATGCATATAACACTACTCTTTTCATATTTTGTTTTGTTTTTTTTTTGAATTTTTTTATCTATTTAATCATTAGCTTTGGGTCTAATTTAATGGGTAAATAGGTTTGCACAAAGCATCAGATTTTTGAAAGCCCCAAAAATTGGGTTTTTACAAGCTATTGGCAAAAAATCTAGAAAAATCGGGTTTCAAGCCTAGAAAAAGGCTCCCTAAGTGTCGATGCCCCCGTCCACGCTTGGGATCGGACGCAAACCGAGACGTTGGAGATAAACAATACAAGAAAGTTCACTCATCGTTCTTATTTACGTTCGAGTATGCATTTAAAACTAAACGCAGTGAATAGAAAATTTCGCAGCAGAAAAGGTCAAGCCACTCTATAATTAGGCAAGAACTTACAATTTTGCCTTACGTCACATGGTATAAAAATTTAGGATCCCAAAATAAACTTCATCATACTAAATATCATCAAGTGTAACAGTCTCCACAAAATATATATATACTCTCCCAAAATATCAAGAACCTCTAAGATCTAAATAAAACGTAAGTAAACGTCCTCATCCAAACGCTGACCCCGCGACCACGTCAATAGGTGGGAGAGATCACCAAACCATTAGTGGTATAGAAAGTCTCTCCGAGTCTCATAGTCATCGATGTCATCTTTTCCTGCAACAACTTCTATCATCCTCACAAGGAACGATAGTGGAAATATAAACGGGCGAGATTTCGATAAATCTCAGTAAGTACACAACTATCTCAACAAAATCATTTCAAGCATACATATCAATGAATAATAAACAAAACATGTGTTATGCATATGCGATTAATGACTTAGAAAATGCATATACTCATGAAGACTTTCATAAAAACTTGACTTTTTTTCAATCTTGGATCATATACTTGCTTTTCATTAAAATGGTTCATCATATACGAAATTCTTTTGACTCATGCTTTAAAAACCATTTTTCGTAAAAATTTTTCGTTTCTTTCATCATTTCTTATCTTAGGCGCCACTTATCATATTCATATCATTCTTTGACCTCGATGGCAGTTACGTATCGCCTTCACCGTCGTCACGTCAGTCATACGGGAGTTATGTATCGCCTTCTTCGTCATGTAGTGAAAGTTCTTATCAGTGATACAGGAGTTATGTATCACCTTTCCCGTCACTGTTTATTTTGGACACCTCACGATTTCCTTATGCACCTTGTGTTTCTACTAGTTACCGTAGCACCCAATAACCATATCAAACCTAAGTGGCTACGTTTCGCGCTCTTTTGCGCTCTTCATCACTCGGCGATTGATCACTCACCGAGCGACTACAATTTTTTTTTTCATATATCGGTAAGGCAAAAGCCAATACCGCTTTTTGGGCACCCACTAGCTTTAGGTGCGACCACGCTCTAGACACCTTTTGGGGCCATACATGGTCCGCCGACTGTTTTTCGTCTACCCAGGGACTTTCACCCAACTTTAATCACTCCTAAGTGAACAGGGAGTTTCACTGGGGCACTACCCCATCCCAGCCTTTGGGGTTCTTATAAAAACTTTAATTCTTTTCTTTTCCTTTGAAAACATGTTTGACTCCAAAAACATGATTTTCGTGCTTCATGCATGTGACATGCAAACCTTTAATGCTAATCATGCAAAAATCCGATATGAACCCGAGTGCACACTTAGCCATCTTCTTTCATAAGTCAAACATCACATCATTCAACTTACCATTCATATATAAACACATAATTGGGCCTAATGAGTTGAGGGGGTGGTGCTCAGCCTCCACCCTTATAGTTGGGTCGAGACCCTCTTTGGTTACTACCCAGGGTTTCTCCCTTCTATTTCCTTCCACATATTCACTAAACCTTAGTAAAATTAACCAAACCATTTTAGCCTCACTTAGAGAGGTTGACCGAACCCTATTGTCGTTAGGATTAGTATTTTCATCACTTTTCCTTCCACCAAAATAGCACACTAAATCATACATGTGAAACCGAAACATCATGCTACGAAATCCTCCAAATTTTCATGCTTCTAACTCTTTCCAAGTATTCAAGGCTCAATCATTATATGTAATAATAGTTAATCAATTAAAAAATTAACCCTAAAACCTTTAAAACCGAAACCCTTATATGCAACAATCCAACATTTTTCAACTCCAAACTTTATCTTAACATGCATGCATTTCGTCACCATTTATTGTACTAATCATGCTCTCTTTTTCCTTTATAACAAAGTAACTAAATCCACCAATAAAAAAAATGTAAATCTCAAGCCTAGGATAATATACATTGCTAAGCATGGATTTATAACTAAACATACAAGGCATTTCCTTAAGCAAATCTAACTTAGTATCACCAATCATTCAACACACTCCAACTTAGTCATGCAGGCATTTGATCACTATATTATATTAACATGCTTCTTTTTCCTTTGCATCAATTTAGCTAAAACCATCAACATAATATAGATTCAAGTCTACAATAACATATGGACTAAGTATAGATTTTTAACTAAATAAACAAAACATTTCTTTCAAGATAGCCTAGCCTAGCATCTCCAAGCACTTAACAACCTTAATCTTAGTCATGCATGCATTTCTACCATCATCATATATCATATCATCATGCTTCATTTCTTTTACAACAACTTAGCTAGATCCACTAATATATTCAAATTTCAAACCTAAAGAATCATATGGATCAAGCATGAGTTTTCTACTATAGCAACAAACCATTTCCTTTAGAAAAACCTAATCTAGTATTTCCATACATCCAACAACCAATACAAACACATTAATTCAATATATATACAAGAAATGGTAAGATCAAGATAAAAGTGCACTTACAATACTCCAAGTAGCAAAGATTTGCTCTGAAAATCTATAAAAATAATCCATTAAAATAGTTTATAAGCATATAGTTCAAACAAAAATATTAAGGATATAAGCCTTGGTGTGTGCATGTGATTTAACCTAGCTTTCTATTCTTGAAATAGTGTAGGCTTTTGCATTACCTCTTCAAGTAGTCTTCCACTCAAGAATGCTTGCTTGATTCAACTGAATTTAGGGTATTTTAGTGCTTAGAAGATAGAAGAATAAGAAGCAAAGTGAGAGCGAGATTGGAGAACTTATTGTCGTGTGTAGGGTGGAGGTGTATGGGTGAACAAGTAAAACAAATAAGTGGGAAAGAACAAGGGCATAAGGCCATTCGGCCAAGTGAGACTCTAGGCTCTTAGGCCACTCATTCCCTACTTTTTAGGGTTGACATTTGATAGGTTTGAAAGACACTTGAGTGACTTCTATCACTAGATCACATCATGCCTAAATCTAGATCACTTTTAGGTTGAAAACTCTTCCTTTTTCTTCCTATGGCCGGCACATGCATGGGCTTCAAGCCCTCCCTTTCTTTTCACACACTCACCAATCATCTCACAAGTCATTCTTTAAGATTTTAGAATCAAAACTTAGGGGAATGGGCAAGCCATACTCGGCTACACCCTTTCTTGGTTTCATCCGAAACCATTTCAATTTCTTCCATGGTTTCCTTTCTTCTCTCATGAGTCCCATCAATCACCACTCAACCTTACACTCTTACACACAAGTATAAGCCACTTCTACACAATCTCATATGTCCTTTCACCTAGATTTGTCAAAATTCTAGGAAGACAAAAAACAAGGCCTATGGTTTTGCTCACCCAAATCCTCTTGTTTTCTTTTCATCTTCTTTTCCTCTCTCCAATGATACCACATCCTTCCATCACTTGTCAATCACTTTGTCACTCCTACTTACAAGATCTATCAATGGTCATTCATCTAGATTTAGATGAGATTGCATGGGAAAACCCAATGAAGGATTCGGCTAAGTGCTTCCACCGAAACCTCTCTTTGTTACCATTTCTATTTCCATCATATCTTACAAGTGTCACTCACCTAGATATGGTATGCTCCTAGGGAGACTAAATTGGAAGACTTATTCATCTCCAAAAATAGTCACCTCCTTGTCACCATCACATCCTTACAAGTCCTCTAAGGATTTTCTTACACCAAATATATTTTTGTCACATCACAAGTGAGGCTTGCATAGGGAGACTCAAAGTGAAAAAAGGTTGGCTTCCCTTCTCCATTTCACATGTAGACTCCTTGTTTTCCAACCAAGGTTTCTCTTCCCAATGACACAACCACTCCACTTGTCACTTGTCACACATATCTTCTAAGTGATCTCCCTACACAAATCATCTACTCTTACAAGATCTAGTACAAGTCAACCTCCTAGATTTGATATCCACCTAGGGAAACTCAATTGGAAGACTCCTCCTTACCTTACACGCCTACCTAGTTGGCCAATGATGAGAAAATCACATCTTGGATTTTCACACTTCTTCCTCCTATAAACAACTAGTCAAACCCTCCAACTACTAGTATTTTTTTTCCTCACACCTACTAGTCTTTGGAGACTTACTAAACCTTTCCTAGGGTGACATGTGTTTCCATCCATGGGTTTGGTTGACTCATGGATCATTCTCATGGGCTTTGATACACTAATTTGGGCCAATATCCTAAGTCATGCTTCCAAGACTCAAATTTAAGCCCAACTTCAAATGCTTAAATAAATAAAATACCTCCATCGCCCTTATAATAATTAATTAATTTAAATAAAATAAAGTACAAAATTATGGGTCGTCACACTAAGCACCTCACATGATGCCTCATCTTGTGCATTTTATCGTGGAAACTATTACAACAATGCTACATATAATCTTGAAGTGCATAAATTCCGCACAATCACTTTGAAAAAGAGTGGGTCCAATATTAAAAAGTTATTTTTTCCATGTGGAATTCGCATTTACTCACTTGTTTCAAAGTGATTGCGTGATGTTTGTGCATTCACGACTACAAATATTTCAAACTTTTATTAGATTTGCACAGTTTCTTATGTTGTTACCCTTTCACTCTATTTCATTTTTTTATTATGTTTAATATATTTTTTCTTGTGTCTCTATTCTTTTCTTTTTAAGTGTTGTGCTTGAGAATCTCATTTAAAATTATAAAGCTCATTCTTGTGATGAGACTTTAGAAAATGATTTTAAAAGATGAGAAGGAAATTATTGAACCTTTTAAAACTTTTTCTCTTTACTTTCTAGAATAGAAAAGATTATATGTTTTATAATTAAAACATACTTTATAAATTAAACTAAAAGTTCTTTAACAAAACTTACGTTCATACATTTCATAAAATTGTCTAGGCTTTTCACTCTTCTCTTGGGTCATGTCTGTTCTGACACTTCTTACTCATTTTGTTTCTAGGAAGGGGAGAGACATACTTAAAGACAAAATAAGTCAAATCCTCAATAAGTATTACTTCATACTATAAAAATATACTAACATAAATATTTATTTATGCATTCATCATTCCTCTAATATTGTACATAAAATATGCATTTCATTTGAAAACATTACGAGGTGAAGTTTTTTTAAAAATGATTCATTTCATAAAACATTTCCTACACCTTGTACATTTATTCATAACAAAACTAAATCATAATTCATTTACTCTTTCACTTTTCCTCTAGCTGGTACACAATATTACGCCCCTTGTATTAAGGTTAACGATCTTTTGGACTAGGATTTTGCATGTAGCCACAAGTTGGGAATCCGTTTTAGTCAGGGAGTAGCACTGAGTGCATTACTAGTATTATCTGGCTTTGCAATCTATCATGTCCATTTGGTACTATCATTCACTCATTCAATCATGGTCATTTACGTATTTTTATATATTAATACATTCATTTATTTCCTTTCCTTTTTTCCCTTTCATTTATTCCTTTCAGTCATTTCTTTTTCATTCCTTTCAGTCAACGGTCTATTTCATTTCATAAACATAATTTAAAAGTATAGGCTTAAACATCATCACAAACATCATTGCATGAAATTCTTTAAACCTTTCATGGCATCATTTAAAACTCATTTCATGGCCACATTTAAATTTTAGTTCATATGGTCATTTTTTTTAAAATGAACAACTTTATTCACCAGACTTTACAACAAGGTTGCAATACATGAAGGAACATCCTCCTTATCAGCAATAAAATCGTCAGTGTTGAGACTATATTTGGCAAGATAATGTGCCAAATGATTGAATTTCCTAGGAATATAAAAAACTGAAAATGATTCAAAATGTTGCAAAATTTGTTTAGTATCTTTCAGAATCAAACTAGATTGGCCCCAATTCACTTTCTTGCTTTTAGATCATTCCCAACATTTCGAGCATCACCCTCGAGAATAATATTCTTGAGATCAATATTTTGTACCAAGATTGCAGCTTGTAAAGCACCATAAGCCTCGGCCAAGTAGGGACCAGGATAAAGGGGTTTGCACATGCGCATTGAAGCCATCACATTACCTTAGAGTCTCGAATAATAGTGCCAACACCAACCTTGCATTTATGCTTATTTATATCAGAGTCCTAATTAACTTTGTAGCAATGCAGAGGAGGGGGAGTCCACTGATGCACCATAATAGCAACATTCACAACAGATTGAGCAGAAACCAACATATAATACATCTATAAATCTTCCAGCTTGTGATGCAATTTCTGTAGAAGTACTCGAGGGCTAATGAAGACTTGCTTGAACACCAGTTCATTTCTTCTTCTCCCAAGTCTCCAAGATACCACAACAAATTCCACTAGAGATTCTTCATTTAAAACCTCCAGCATATTCAGTACAAATTCTTTGAAAGTGATCAGCTACATACAATGCTTTTAAAGCTGGATCAAGTAGGAACTCCACACATCTCGTATTGTTTCACATTCCTAGAGTACATGCTCTTCTCTTCATACTGTAAACACAAGGGATACCACGGGTCAGTCACAATCTTTCTCCTAAATAAATTTCCTTCAGTAGGGAGACCATCTTGACATGCTTTCCATAAGAATAACTTTTCAGGACTTGGAACTTTTAGCCTCCATGGTTTATTCCACTTATCATTCAAAACATGTTGAGTAGGAGATTAGCCCTTAGTTTTGTTTTTAAGATTGAGTTGTAAATGGTAAGCACTTTTTACAAAGAAGATCCCATTTTTAGTGCATCTCCATTGGATTCTATCAACACCATAGCAGTTGCTGATTGGTATCTGTGAAATTGCAACAGCTTCAACTGAACTGAAATTTTGATTAATAAGAGCCATGTTCCATAGAAATAAGATAGATCAATACAACAACTTTTTCATCAAGAGATATCAACTGAATTGGACTTTGGACCCGATAAGAACTTGGAGAGGGTAACCACTTGTGTGACGTCCCCAATTTACGTCTGGGATTTAACGTAAACCGGAGTGTCAGGATAAGTAACACTTGGCTACTCACCCCCATACTTATCAAAATTTAATGCAAATCGTAGTAGAAAAGTTCTGAATAAATTTCTAGTGATCACATGGTAGCATAAAAATCACAATTATTCATATCATTCATTCTTAAAATAACATCATCTCTTTACATGCATAACTCAGTTAGTTTTTTCAATCAATATACAAATTTATCAAAATTTTGATTTAAGGCCGCCTAGGCTCTTTCTTTCCCTTTCCATGATGATGCTGGTTCCTATTATTACCAACTGATCAAACACTTTTACAGAGAGAGAGTACTTCGGAGACCCCTCAGGGTTTCTCCGGGTCTCTTAAGCAACTAGGACCTAACCCATGACTGTTATCCAACCCTACGGCAAAATCAATTTACAAAATAAAAGAAATATACAAGAATGAGATTTTTAGGGAAATCTCAGTAAGTACACACGTAACTTAATAAAAGCACAGACATTATAAAATAATCATATACAGGCCAGACAATCAGAGTGTGCATTTAATACATGCTTCATGTGACTCATGCATGACTTAAAATTATCTCTTATGTGGACTTATACTGAAAAACTTATTTAATGCATAGACTTTTCATTCTTATCTTAAAATTCTTATTCTTATAAATTTTTACTTATATCCACTATTATTATCCGTAGTTGGGTCATGCCACTATTATTACCCGTGGTCGGGCCATGCCACTATTATTACCCGTGGTTGGGTTATGTCATATCCTTTCTTATTTCTTTAATGCTTGACATGACTTATGACGATACTTACTTGATGACTTGTAATATAGACTTTTCTTAAAACAGACATCATGAGTTATGATGACATATGTATGTGACAAAATGCAATATGCACATAACTTAGGCTTATGACATACATGTTTCATGTCTTCATAATTCATATGGCATATAAAAAATATCTCAAGAACATACATCACTTATACATGCACTTACGTCACATAAATTTGTAACGTCAAAATTTAACGAATAATGCTTACTATGGTAAACTCGGTTTTGCCACTTCAATCCTAATTTCATCCTTTGTTGAGTTCTTATCTTTTAAAACTCAAAACATAAAAGTTGTATATATTTATATTATCTTTCCATATCCTCTTAAATTATTCAAATCCAATATCAAACAAATAAGTTATGTCTGATTTACCAAAATATGTCAAATCTGCCAATAATAATCCTATTAAAGCTGAATTATTCTATGGTTTCTTTCTTATTATTTTCTCAAATCAAGACCTCATATTTTCACATAATCATCTTAATATATTATCATAGAATATATTTCTAAGGTCTCATAATTTTTCTAGTATTTTTCCATAGCAAAAACCACTCCAAAAATATAATATGTTTCAACTTATCACACAAACAATGATTAAACTCAAATAAATATCAAACATAATCCAATCACCAAACCACTTATTCTATGCCAAGATTAAGTTAATATATACACTTACAAATTTCTCTTAAGTTTGGCTAGATGATAAGATTGAGTTTTAGGCAATCCTCCCTCTAAGGCCTCTAGATTGCCTTCTCTTTGGTGTTCTAGTGGTGTAAGTGTGGTTAGGTAAATTTTTCTTGTTCTTCTTCCACTATAGTCGAGTGTTCCGTCTAAAGAGAAGAGAAAAGAGTCTTATACACACACACACACACACACACACATATATATATATAAGCATAAGAGGCTTTGCTCAAGCCCAAAAAAAGAGGTGACCGATTACTACTCCAAAGACCATGTACACTTGTCCATCTTTACTTAGCCCCCATCATTACCTCTAAGCCTTAGGCTAAATGATAATATCTCCATCCAATTGTCTGATTTAAGTCATCTAGAAGATTAAAAATTACCAATGTCTCAAGTAAAACCAACTCATGTGAGGTAGAGACAAAATAGCATAATAATATCTTTCAATAAAGTGTATCCAACCACTTTACCTCTCCAAGGGGTCAGCCACGTTCCAGCCCAAATAAGTTCTTGATACAATTTGATTTTTTGAAAACTAAAAACATGAAAGTTTTAGATCATCCTATTAGTGATCTATAGGATTTTGAATCACTGCATTAAAAGATCAGATGAGAGATATATGATTAATTTACTGAACCATGTCAAAACTCACCCGAGAACATCCAATCCGAGTTCTTCATTTATTTCCTTTATTTTCTTACCCACCAAGACTTCTAGATCAATTATTATCAACTTGCCACATGTTCCAACACATGTCAAAACCTCAGAAAAATTGATAGTCAATCACAATTTTCATCACATAGCCGAACATAAGACAATGCATCTAAGTCAGTTACCAGTTGACTCCCATTCCCGTCTGTCTATTTCACACTAGATTTAGTCCTTAATCTATTCCTTATCTTCAAAATCTCAAAACATGAAAGTTCTGTATCTGACTCTTAAGGTTCTATAAGAATTAAAATCACTTAATTCTAACCTCATATAAAAGAGTTAAGCTTATTACACCAAAACCTGACGGATCAGCCCGAGAACTTGTTTTGGCACACCAAGTGTTTGATATTTTGTTCTATCACTTGTCTTTGAATTTCTTCCTCAAATTTTGAAAATTTATCTCTTTTTAGGTCCAAATTGAAATTTCTCTAGTTGATACCTTGCTAAAATTTCCAAAGGTCAATTCAAAATTTTTTTCCTAATGCATCTAAGCCTCAAATCCTATTTTCATGGAAAAAATATCCTTCCAATAAATCTCTTTAAAATATTCTCAAGTAAATGCTTTATCTTAAAAATATTGGGCTATTACAACTTGTCAAACCAAATTCTTGTGTTGCATCCATTCTCAATCCTCCAAAATAGACCCTTCATTAAAAGTGGTTTTCATATGGTCATTTAAATATGTTTTCATTGCATCATTTAAAACATCACATCATTTTAAAGTATCAATCATAGGCCTTAACATTTCATTTCATGAAAACAAAAATAATAGATAATACATACAACATCCATTCATATTCATACAACTATTAATTTGAGTGCATAAATAGGGGATGCCAAATAAGGCATTTATTTATGTATACCTTTAAACATCTATACATAGCATACTTTCATAAAACATCATTTCATTTCGTCAGCATCATACAGAAAAACATTTCTTTTCCTTTCCATTTCATGTCATCTAAAAAACTCATATGAGTATGAACATAATATTTATGTGGACTCCATACTTTTCTTATTTCATGCAATCCATTCATGTACATGTCAGATGGCAATCTACATGCATACAAATATCATTTCCTATTCATGTGCATAAGTAATTAAACTTAAAAAATACGTAAACTACTCTTCACAAAGACTTCCTTTATTTGGACATACTCTATTATCTAATTCCATCCTTTATAATTTCCTTTATCACGTTTCTCAAAACTCTCATACGCATAGCTTGGAACCCACTTGAGGTCACCTTCTAGCACATTGTTCTACTTCAAATATTTATCATATGGATTCGAAACTTATCTCATCTCATCATTACATTTTTTTCAAATTCACACACAAAATGTAATAAACAATTCAATTTTTTCAAATTTCAAAATAACAACAATATTAAAAAGTATTATCTTAATAATATTTATTCCATTTTTAAAATCCATCTCAACTCATCTCATCTTAACTCACTATCCAAACCATACCTTAAAGTGAATCTCATGATTCAATTTAAAGTTAAGACACACTATCACCTTCATCACACTTTTTTCCTACCAAACTATCTATTCCGATGCATAACTTGAACCAACCAAGTTATGCATCTCAACCCTAGTCAATACACATATCCCTTCCTTCATTCATACACAACAACAAACACTTCATCGTAATCCCAAATAAGCATAATACCCAATTTTAAATCAATCTCGAGGCTTAAACACCAAGTACTCATGTTTAAGACAAATTATCTATTACATATGGTAAATTTGTCCGGCACATGTGTCCAACCAAATTACATAAATTACCTAAAATCAACATATAATCCATTGAATGTACACTTGTGTAAACAAGCTTCATACATGGACATTGACTTCCAATTCAAACCCAACCAATATGACACTTCATACAACCAGCCCAACCACATAGCTTATCTTGGTACTTCACACGACATACACAACATACAACCACATCACCGTCTACACAACATTATATCACTTCACGCAATTCACAACCACTTCCGACTACACAATAATCCATAATTAAGCCCATCATCTTGCTACTTCTAACTGTACTATCACCCCATTCTTCACATAACCCAACACCACTTCATAACATTCCGCCATACCACCACTACATTACAACTGCACAACTCCACCACTTCTCACTACAGCCACAACAAAATTACATAATAACACGTCATTTCAGCTGCTCAGTCACATCACAACCTATTCCACAACATAATTCACAAATCACTCTATAACTACACGCAACCATCCCAACACTTCATAATACACCACCATATCACAATTACCACAACCACAATCCACATTATAGAACACTTGACAACTACATCATACAATTCACAACACCACACAATTCGCAATAACAACACAGTCCACTACACCGATCATGCTTCATAATAAAATAAACTGTCGTGGGAAAAGGGATAGAAATTATACAATGCATCGGGGTTGAAACGTCGCATCACTTGTTGTCTAGCAAGGTCTTAGAATATTGGTATTGGTCTCATCAAAATTTATCATTCAAAGTTGATGAAAAGTACAAGTTTGCACACACATCAAAAATTTTTTGTCATAATTTATCAAAAATGAGAAAAAGAAAGTGTGGAGAATAGCATGAAACACTTTTTGCTTAACTTTTGAATAATAACTCATCAAATTTCATCAGTTTTTTATGTGTGAGCAAATTTGTACTTTTCATCAACTTTTAATGATAAATTTTGATGAGACAAATGCCAATGCTCTTAAGGCATCAAAAGTCACTGGTTTGGGTAGTGATTGTCCCTTGGTGGTCACTACCATGACCTAGGACATGGCTGTTTGGAAGGGGGTGGAGCTAGGTTTCTCGCATGAGGGTAGTGGGACATGTGGTGGACCTCGAGGTGACGTGAGATTACTAAGTCTATGGAGGTCGTGGTTGGTGCAACAAGCCTATGGCTAGGAGACTAATGGTGGTGGCAGAGGTTGAGGGAGGTATTGAGCTCACTGCAAAAAGGGGAAAATGAGATTTGGGAAAGGAGAACTGAGAATAGTGGTCGTGGGTGGCCATGGCTGCAGCTAGAGGATGTCAGGTGGTGACTCAGGATGATATAGCTAAGGCGATGATGGAGAGAAATAGAGGAGAAGAAGAGAAGTGCAAGGGATGCTTGGTGTGTGTTAGTGGGCGTGCGGGGGTCGAGGCGATAACTTGGCTCACAATGTTGGCTGGTGGTGTTGCTAGAGAAGGGCACAACAATGCTAGGGAAGAGAAATAGGGAGGGGCAGTGAGAGAGAGAGTGGAGATTCGGGTTGGGCATGGAGGAGCAGGGGGAGCTCCAACAGAGGAGTTGGTAGCCTTGGCGAAGCGTGGTGGTGGGGCATGACGCCTTTAGCAGCGACAGATCTAGGAAATTGAGAGGGAAAGGAGGGGATCTCGTGGGTTGATTCGAGGAGTAAGAAATAGAGAGGGATTTTTGGGAGGAGGAGATAGGGTCATCACCATGGTAGTGTGGACTGTGGCAGAGTTGGAAGGCCAAAGGAAAATAGAGGGATTTGGGGGAAGGGGTGCGATGGCTAAGAAGAGATGAGAAAAAGGGAAGAGGGAAAGTGGGGAGGGAAGGTAGGATTTTTGGGATTTAATCTCAACCCTTCATCTATGAGTTCTCATATTGATCTAACAGTGAAAATAAATCATTAAGATAAACTAACTAAATAACAAGAATTAAAATAGAAATACAATGAGATTAATTTAAAATTCAAACTTTGATTCTAAAATATAATCTTTCATCATATTTAATAATATTTTTTCACCTTCAACTTTCATCTAAAATTATCTCATCTCATCTCAATATCTAAATTAGTTTTAAAAAAATAAAGAAAATAAAATAAATGCATTGTCAAATTCATAAAACAAAATCAAGCGAGATAACATCATTTTCCTTAAAAGAATGCATTCATGATTGTTTTAAGACATATTTTTAAGGAGTAATGTTTGATACAAACTCTAAATAGACAAGTCCCAGGCATGCACTTTGTAGAAAAATGAGTGACAATAATAAAAAAGTAGTTTATTTTACACATATTTAAGGTAGATAATAATTTGTACATGTTTCAAATAGACAAAATTCAAGCAAGCCCTTGTCAAAAAGTAGACCACATCTTAAAAAGTATAAAAAAAAATCATTCTTTATTAGTTGGACCCACTTTTTATAAATGACTTAAATGATGTTTGCCTATTTGGAGTTTATACTAGCATTACTCTTTAAGATATGGTTTATTGTTTTACAAAGGCTTGTCTATTTGATACTTATATAAACCATTTTTCATTTTAAGAGGTAAACTAGTATTTAATTTTTTGAGTCCTTCTATAGCCACCGTTTTAGGTAGGGGTGGGCAGCGGGGTATCCATACCCTGCCTACTTGCCTCGTTTGCCCCACCTCCGCTTGGGCGGGACGGTGGATCCATCCCACACAACAAGGGATGGGGCAACCCGCCCCATTTGCAGGTCTCCAGCAGAGGCAGGGAGTGAACAGGAGTAACCCCCGTCTTGCTAGGTATTTGAGGACTGAGATTCTTATTTATATGTTATATATAAAACAAAAGGAAACCTAGGAAAAATAGAAATCCTCTCTCATTTTCCTTGTTCTGCTATTGGGAATGTAAATAAGAAATGAGAGTGACAATGTAGCAAGGAAGAAGATGATAAGTAAAATGACATAACAGTCCTCGATTCCTCACAATTCTTGCCATTAAACACAGCATTTTAAGAAAATAAATAAAACTACGTCGTTTGTCAACATATTCAATTAAACGACACAATAGTAATCAAACTAAAATGTTAAAGCAACACTATGCGAAATGACGTCATAGTAACTCCCCTAGAGCACACTGTTTTGTCAAGCCTTCAAAGTTTCCTCATTCCTTCTTCGACTGCATTTGCCTTAGCCCCCTTTGATTGTATTCTCTCTCCTTTAGATCCAAATTCAACACCTTTCCTTCTTCTTGCTTTTGATCACTTCACTGAGAACCCTAACAATTTCCTCCCTCATAAGACATTGCCCAGTCCCGCAGCCACCACCATCAACAGCCATCGCGTCTTCATCTCCATCAATAGTGATCGCATCGCAGCGTCACCCTCTCTTTTTGTGTCTTTGTTAGCAACTGTGTTGGATTGAGTTTTTGGTAAGGATTTTTTGTAAGGATCTTGAATGGATTTGACGATTTGTAGAATGGTCGGGTTATGGGTATAGGGTTTTGTAGCACACTGTGAAGGGATTCAAAAAGGTTCGGGGGGGAGGAGGGCAAACGAATGGCTCTCCCACCTCTGCACCCCGTCAACGGAGCGGGATACCCCGCCTCCGCACACAGGGGGCGGACGCTAGAGAGAAAAATAGCACCCCTCCATCATGTGGAGTGACGGGAGGGATAGGGGTGCCCCTGCTCCGCTTGATGTGGATAGCACCCCTAATTTTAGGCTCCTTGTTAGTTTTCCTTCTAGAGTATTTTATCTTTTTTTATTTTTTTTCTCATGTATTTGTTAATACCTTTAAATACTTTTTTACAAAATTCGCATAATTAACAATAATTCCTTAATCATTAAATTAAAAAAAAATCATCGAGCCCCATCATTGAGAGAATCTAGCAAGACACATAAGCATTTCTCTCACTTTTTTAAAGTAATGCTATACACCACATCACTATCTCAATTTAATCTCATTATCAATATGTGTCATATTTATCATTATTTTAAAATTAAGAATCAATCAATAAAAGATTATTTAATGATGATAAATATGAAACATCTTTTATAGTGAGATAAAAATGAAATGTTGTATAGAGTTTTTTTTTTCTAACACTATTAGTGAGCTGATGTGGAGGGTGTATCCATTTAGGGATGAAGAGCTTTATTAGAAGAAAATTTATAGTCCTATTTAATTTTATCTCATATTATTTTATAATATTATTATAATTTTTTAAATTATTATATTAAATAAATTATTTAAATTTTAAAATAATAAAAATATTAAAAATAAAATTTTGTTTCATTTTTATTAAAACTTATTTTATTTTATCTTAATATTTAAACGAAATTTATATTAATTTATTATTTCCTAAACAATTTTGATTTTAGCATTAAATGACTCGTCTAATAAATAAATAAATGATTTCAGGCGTGAAGCTGAAGGCAACAGCAGTTCTGATGATTACACTCGCAGATTGGTTGGTCACATGCGTTTTTATGGCGACTCACGTGACCTCACAATTCCTTTCTCTTCACAGTTTTATTCCACGTGTCCCGCTTCCTCCAGACAGGCATCCTCAACGAGTCTCCCAGAGGGCCAGAACAACCCCCACCAACTTATCCCGAAAATACCCCCCCACCCACATGCGCTGTCGTTTTTTTCTAACACGTCATTGTCGTTTACGTGAGCTTCTCTCTCTTCTACACCTTCTAATTGTCAGAACTCGTAATGGTCGACACGTGTCATGGTACCGACGCTGCCCCATAACTCTCTCTCTCTCTCTTCCTTCGAAGCACCATTTTCAAACTCTCTGTCCCTCCCTTTTAACTTCTCACTTTCTCTCTCTGGAAAGCTCTCCCCAGTCCTCGTACTTCTGCTCTGTACCTCTTAGGGTTTACGAAATGGAACAACTCAGGTGAGGACTCAACTGAGATTCCGAAGGTAACTCTTGTTTCTTCTCTTTTCCTTTTTATCTTCTCCTTCTTATTTTCTTTTTTGGGTTTGTTAAATTTTCTTTTTTAGTATCGGAGTTCTGTTGGTTGGTTGGTCGCGGAGAAAAAGCAAAGGGGATTTCTCTTGATAAGTAAAAGGAAAAAGTAAAGAAAATTAAATTTTTGAATTTTATGTTTTCATTTCGTTTTGCTTCATTTTAAAGTGATTGGCTCTTCTTAAGATCTGAGGAGAGACGGTTAAATTTTATTTTCGTGTGATTGTTTTGGTGCTGTTTGTACTTATTCCTGTTTTCTCATAATTTCTGAAAGCTCTGGACATATTTAGGCGCTCTTCAGTTTTACTTCTATTTTACCTTTAGTGATTATAATCATGAGAACATGTTAAAGGGAGGGGAGGTTTTTTTTTTTTTTTTTTTTTTTTGTCTGTGTTTCTACGTTTAATTTTATTATTATTTTCCATAGGACTCTTTATCAAGTCTGTACTTTATACTCTTCCCCGGCTATAAGTTTGTGATTGTACGCCCATGCATGTTTAACTAAGCCTTGATCTTGGTGAATCTTATCCGTACTGGATGGGCTGGTCTCACCATTTTGTGAGTGTGCGCGGGACCTGGTTTGACTGAAGATAAAATTTATGATCTATTGACTTGGCTTTGTGCAACTGTTATTCCTGGATGGTTGATCTACATGGGTAAAATAGAGGATCTGGAGCCGAGTCTGGGATTACCACTTTAGTGTTGTGTGCATATTCATAGTTTAGGCAACCAAATGAACACCTGAATTTTTCTTCTTTTCTTTCTCCATTTTATTGCATCTTCAGGAAGGATCATGGATTTCCTCATTCCCATGTGCAAGCACTTTCATGAAAACTGAATTCAGAGAACCATGAAGAGATACCCACAGAATATGGATAAATTGGTGGCTTAGTTCACCCCTTTTTTTGGGTATGAATACGTTTAAACTATTGCCAATCATATTGAGTCATTGTCTCCTTGTTTATTAGGTAGAGGGAGGGTAGTTGCTTGATTTCAGGGGAGTTCTCTGCTGGTTGTATACTATGCTCAAGTCAAGAAAATATTGATATTTTTAAAATGATTTTAAAACATCAGGTAGTGTTTAAGACCCAAGAAAAAAGGAAAAAAAAAGCACATACCTGAGAGATGGCACTTGTAATCAACAAGAACCACTTGGTAATAGGAGATGGATGCCGCATAGGTAAATTAACAAGATAACGTAATGAAAGGAAGGAGAATAGAAGAACGAAGTGCATAACATAAATGAAGGCCCCTTAGGGAAATTTCACTTTCCTCAGTTTGTGAGAAAAATATGCACCATGGGAAATGAAGAATAATGCAAAACCTAAAAATATTGAGATTTCCTATTTACTTGAAGAGTTGACCAAGACTGAATACTCACACTTGAAAGATAATATAGAGATGAATGCTATGCTGTATATCTGCACATTCCTACATGGAAAGAGTTGCACTCAACATAGCATGGCTAGGCTGCTTGGCTGGACCCCCCAAGTTTTTAAATGACTAGAAAAACCTCTCTTCTTCCAGGGGTTTTGATGCTGGGAAGATTATATGTTGTTAGGACTTACGATAAGCAGTACCATCTATTCAAATCCTGAATGTGGTGATATGTGTTTGTTACTTGTTAGTGGGGATTCAAGTGGACTTGGTCCTCATAATCCTAAACGTGCTCCCCGTTTTTAGAATTTATAAAGCAAATCAATTTCATTTATGCATGATGTATGTAGTTTTATGTTTTCAGTAGAGAGATATCGTGTCATTTCTTTGACTTGACCATGAGCAAGTAAGTTGGTTCCCTATAGTGTTATCCATTGACACTTGTAACTAGACAATTCTAAATATAACTCCTTTATGTTGGAAAGGTTGTCTCTACTTGGGGACACGCTAGTCATATCTGTCAGTTAGCTCAAAAAGACAAGTCATGCTAAGGATCCTAGTAATGATCGATATCTCTAATATTGAATGTGATAACGTGGTGCTTTATGTGTAAGAGGGATGGGGAAAAAGTGGATCACTTGTTACCACATTCTGAAGTAGCTAGTGCCCTGTGGCAAATTGTTTTAAACTGTTTCAAGTTGATTTGGAATTGGATCATGGATCAAAAGATGGTGGATCTTTTTCTATGTTGGAATGTTTAGTTTGGCAGCTTACACAGTGGAATTTGTGGAAGATGATTCTGATTTGACTTTTTTTTGGGGGGGGTATTTGGAGGGAGAGGAATGATACATGTTTCAAGGATTGTGAGAAGAAATCAAGTAGCTAAAGGATTTCTTCTTTAGATTGGGTGAAAGCAAGCTTTATTTATTCTAGATATTAGCTTTTTGGATTTTGACCTTTTTACTATCTACTGAGTGCTGAGGTGCTGTGTACTCCGTGTGTACTGGGGCAGTGCCTTTTTTTAAATTATGCGGTTTAGGTTGGTGTAGTAGAATATCAAATTTGGAGCTGTACTATATGCGCATGCAACCCATTCAATATCTAATTTGGTGCCACGATTACATCCCTTAAATTTGGTTTTACTGCTGTTTCCTTCCGGTGGGGGGTGGGGCATGGATGGTGGCTTCTTTTTCTTTTTTGGGTTGTTTATGGGGGTTGGACGAAGGTCTAGTTGGCATTGTAGAGATCAAACTTGGAACATAGTACATGTGCGTGCAACCCATTTGTAATCTAATTTGGGTAATACAATGTCTTATAAAGGTTTGTTCTATACTGCTGTTTTCTACCTTATTCTTCTGGCGAGGGGTGGGGGTAGACAGTTCTTTATTTTTTTGGGGGTTGTTTATAGGGATCTCACTTTTTTCTATTCCCATGCATATCAGAAGTTAGAAATATGTCATTTATTTAGTTAAAGTAATTGGGTTCATTGCATTATAAAGTTACTTCTGTTCATATTTGTTCCTTGTAGGAAGAGTCAATACATAACTTTTCAGTGGCTGAAATTAACATTAGGGATACTTCTCGCTAAATAAAAAGAACCACCACCAACTTAATGACAGAAGTTTCGATTGCTGAAAATCTCTGCCAATCTCTTCCTTGATTGCCTTCTTCCATGTAGTTCATTTGGAAACTGGAGTTGAATAAAATAGTCAGGTTTCAATGGATTGTAGATCATGGTTTAGTTATGGAATGCTAATGTGACAGCCTCAGTTCATATCTTTATGTATTATAGACAACTTCATCACATTCCTAACTGTAGATCCCTGCAAGAAGGCAAAAAAGAAGTTGGAATTTGAATTGTCAAAATCAGGGTATAACATGTAATGAGATGAATGAGTTGGCTGCAAAAGATACCCGAGTCCGAAATCTCTCCCACCCACCCCCCGTCGCCTGCCCCTCTTCCCCCTCCCCTCCCCTCCCCCAATCTGAATTACATGCCGATGAGGATTCCCAAAGTGAAGCAAGATTGTATTCGGCAGTCTTATGTGTGACCATGCTGTTATATTTTTCATCTTTTCATCTCACACATTCATTTACCATTTGTTTTGGATGACATGCATCGGAGCAGATAAGGTCAAAATTACAAGTGGTGAAACATACAGCAGTAGTTGTCTATGGATCAATCAGAACAGACACAAAAGCAGCAGCAGCAGCAACACCAGCAGGCAGTGGTGGGAGTTGCAGCAGGTGCCAACCAGATGGCCTATGCTACTTCCTATCAAACAGCTCCTATGGTGGCTTCTGGAACTCCTACAGGAGCAGTGCATTCTCCGACCCAGCCCCCCACCACATTTGCTAATCCCTCACACCAGCTTGCCTACCAGCAGGCCCAACACTTCCACAACCAGCAGCAGCAGCAACAGCAACAGCAACTTCAGATGTTCTGGGCAAACCAAATGCAAGAAATTGAGCAAACGAGTGACTTCAAGAATCACAGCCTTCCTCTTGCTCGGATTAAGAAAATAATGAAAGCTGATGAGGATGTCCGGATGATTTCGGCAGAGGCTCCTGTCATATTTGCAAAGGCATGTGAAATGTTCATCTTGGAGCTGACTTTGCGCTCTTGGATCCACACAGAAGAGAACAAAAGAAGGACATTACAAAAGAATGATATTGCAGCTGCCATTTCGAGGACTGATGTCTTTGATTTCTTGGTTGATATCATTCCAAGAGATGAATTGAAAGAGGAGGGACTTGGGGTGACAAAGGCTACAATTCCAGTAGTGGGTTCACCGGCTGATATCCCATACTACTATGTCCCATCACAGCATCCTGTTGGACCTACAGGAATGATCATGGGAAAGCCAGTCGACCAAGCAATGTATGCTACGCAGCAGCCTCGAGCACCTATGGCTTTCATGCCATGGCCACAGGGTCAAACTCAACAGCAGCATCAGCCATCACAGCAGCAGCAAACAGACTCTTGAATCTTGGTCACTGTGCTCGAGGTAATGTAACAGATGTTTTCAGGCAACCTTTTGACTGTTAGAGATGAATTGCTGGTAGTGTCTTTTAGCAAGTAGCGTGTTCTTTTTTTTTTTAGTTTTTTCCCCAAGTTGGTAGCTTTAATGCTCTGAGTGGATGATGAGCTTGTGATTTGGTTCTACATTTGGGTTTTGTAGTCGCCTCTTATTTAAAAGTTTTTCTCAATATGCATCCTTGGATGTTTTGATAAGTACGGGTGAATGGTGATTGGTTGGCTTGAGGAGGAGAGGATACAGAAAGCTTAAATAGTTTTCAAAAATGACCAAAAATCTCTACTCATGATACGACAAACGTGCTGCTGAGTGCCAGTGTCCAAGATTATTTGATTTTAGATCAAATCTGCAGAGCATGCTTGGTTTTGATGTTGGTTTTATTGTTGTTTGCCATCTCGTTCTGCTGAATATTATGGTGGATCTTCTTATTTTAAAGCTAGGGTAATAATACTCTTATACCACTTTTATTACTGTTTTATTACTTAGTTTTTTTTAAGTCTAGATTAAAAATCTTAACAAATGAGTTTCTTGCATAATTTAAAAGAAAATTATGTTATTTTAAATAAAATAAATTTAATTTTGTAACAATCGACTCAAAAGTGTAAAAGATTATTAATTCTTATGAAATCAAATTTATTTTTAATTAAATTATATGATTATATTAGCTGTTTAAATTTATTTTCTTCTAAATCATACAAAATATCATGTTCTGAAATTTTTATTCCAGATTCAGAAAGTTAAAAAGAGTCGAGTAAAACATAGCTGTAATGGTATCATTTTCTGGCGGCTCAACAGCAAGTAGGTCTCTAACAGGTTATTTCCCTCTCACAACTAGAATTTTCCCAACACCAACTAATATTCAATTCCCATCGTAGTCATTTCACATTACAGAATCCTGAAGAATAAATATTCATCTTCAAGAAGATGAAAAGCATCGAGTAAAAGTTGTATTTTTTTATTCCAAGTGCACTAATCTTGCAACAAAATTCAATGGTACGGTGAAATCAAACAACTAGAACCCAAGTTTTCAAGATTTACGAAAGCGCTCCTTTTGATCGTTTCCGAACTTTTTTCTAACACCCTATTCTTTGTAAGTTCGTCGTCTTCTTCTTGAGTTTCTCATTCTACTTATGTCAATCTTCGTCGACGCCCTCGAAGGCCCATGCGTTCTCCCGATGGATCTGCTCCTCTTCTTGCGGCGTGAAATCATTCTCTATATCGAAGAACTGGCGCACGTACTCGGCGCTTCTGTTCTGGATCCTATTCACCACGCTCTGGGTCAGTAAATCCATCATTTCCTTTATTTCCAGAAAATTTACCGCAAGAATCAACTCCTTGAGCATTTCGTGGCTCAGCTCGTTCAGGAACTGCGCCTCGAAACCCTCCCTCTCTTCCCTTACCATCCTCTCTGCATCCTTGTCACCGAATGCTACCGCGGACTTGGTGCCAAGCTCGAGGGCGCGAGTGCAGTATTCAATGATCTTTGAGAGCTCCAAATTCTTGACATTCGGTAGGGGAATGGAGGGTTTTTCAAAGGCGCGGCCTTGGTCTTCGTAGAAGGACTTGAGGATCAAGAACTCCATCGCCACGGGCTTGTCCACGTAGAAGACATCGCCGTCCGACGTTCTAAGCTCAATCTTCTCCGTGCTTGCTTCCGATACGGCTTCAACCTCAGTATTTACTCCGTCGTCTGCCATTGTTATCGTTGCTATTGCGTCCACAGAGAGAGAGCGAGCGAGCGAAAGACAAGGCACTTAAGGGGAAGGGGAGTTGCATGGGTATTTAGAGTGTAGATTTTGTATGATCTGTCTCTTAATTCCCAGGATTTCATCCGCGTGGATTTTGGTCTAGTCATCTGTTGCTTAATTTTTATTTTATTTTGTAATTACCAAGTTATAAATATATTTAGTGCATATTTAAAATTGTGGTAAAAAAGTATAATTTATAGCTTAAAGCTTATAACTTATCATCTAAATAATAAATTCTATGTTTTAAACGTTATTTACTGTTTACTAAATATATATATATATATATATATATATATATAAAGCATTTTTAAAATTAATTGCAGCAATTGTTTGAAAATATACAATCATTTACCAGCAAGAGTATTTTTTTTTATAAAAGTTTTAATTTGACATTTAAAAAAAAAAAAAGTAGACTCAATTTTTTTAGATGATTAAATATTTTTTTTATAAATTTATCAAATATGTCATTTTCCTTAATAGAGCTTTTAAATAATTAAAAATATTTTTTAAGTTTGGAAACACAATTCTAAACATAGCATTAGACTCAGTCTAGTATTTGAATATAGATTTAATTTCATTTCATCTCATCTCATCTTATATATTGTTATAATTTTTTTAAATTTTATATAAAATATTATAAATAATTTAATTTTTTAAATATCAAAATAATAATAATAATACTAAAATAATATTTTAACTATTTTGTTCAACTTTTTATTTTTATTTTAAATTTTTTTATTTCATTTCACTATCCAAACGAATCCTAATTTAAGCTCTAGGCTAGGTTTTTGGATGACAAATTTTTCTCAATATTGTCTAGTAGGCATGTTCATTCGAGCTGGGTCTGGTTTAAAATTTTATTTATTTATTAATATTTTTTATTTTTTTTTAAATATTTAAGGAAATTTTGAATCCGAGTTTCGGATTCAAGAATCTAGAATCCGGATGAATACCCCTATTCTCTACTACTATTTATTATTTATTATTATTTTTTCACTTATCTTTTATTATTATTCATTACTTTTTATTATTACTTAATATTTTATTATTATTTTTTACTTTTTACTATTATTCACAACACTTTTCAACATCTAAATGTAACATTAATCCCATGTTTTAGTACAATTGTACTTTAGTCCAAAAAAGTATAATTGTACTTTTTTTTAATATTTTTTAAAATATTTTTTTAATAAAAATACAACACTTAACTAATAGTCATTTTTTAAAAATAAATTATCCAAACTGTAACTTTAAAAGGATTATTTACTATATTCTTTTGCATAGTTTAATTCACTATATTTTTATGACGTGACTCGTGAGAAATTTTTTTTTTTTTTTTATGAACTCTATTACTTAAAGCAAGCGTTTAATACAAATTGTCAAATACTGATACATCAACAGTTTGTTCAGTTGGTATTTAAAAAGAGAGGAATCCTTCCTAATAAACATGATGGAACTTTTATAAGGGATTTATATAGATAAGTTTTATATATATAAATAACATGTATTGGTTTAGGTAAAAACTTTTAGCTTAGACTTTGAGCTACAATAACTACAAAAGAATTTCTAAAGTTGAATTCATTTGTTTGAAAATGAAAAAAAAAACACAATTAATATACGAATTTTACAATATTTTTATTAAAATGTTAATTTATTTTGGAAATATTATAATTTTATTTAATTTTGAAAAATAATAGTATTTTAATTAAAAGCTGTATAAAATCTGTACATGCTACTTTTGTTACCTTTATTCGACAGCATAGAGCTTTTGCAGATCAACCTTTTTATTAAATAAGGAAAAAAATTTAGAGCACCAGTGATCCAGATTGAGTGCATGCAAAACCAACTGCTCATGTATCAATCTCTTACCATTCATGAAAAGATGAAAAATGTTAGTTAGCCCTTGACTGCTAATGCATTTTAATTTTTTTTTATTATGTTTAAAGAAGTTACAATCAGTAGTAAAGCTGTGTATTTTATTTTCCAATATTTAAAAATTAATTTTTAAATAAAATGATTTTGCAGTCAATCCAGTTGTAAGAACGAACTCGGCTGTGTAGCATTGCCCTAAAGAGAGAGAGAGATACAAAGCCAAGATTATTTTTTAATATGGAATGGTCGTTGCCCAAAAGGTCATGAGTTTAGGCTCATCCTCTTTCTTACTCTCTCCATCCTATGCGTGTTCTTTGATAGTAACTTAGGAGCACCGTAGTAGTGCTTCAGGTTGTTGTTATAGGAACTAGGAAGGGGCATTTCTTCTAAAAAACTCTCTTGGAATTTGTTGCTCTTTTATTAGGTATGCTAATTGGCTAACATTGTTATTGTTGTATATTGATATAGAAATAAGAGTATATCTGCATATTTTAGTATGACTTTATTTATGATATCACCGAAGCTCGTGCGGCTTTCTTTGACTTGAGAAATAAACCTTGTTAGAACACTGATATTGAACGAATCAAATGTCACAAACTGCTCAAAGAATGCCTCATTGGGAGAGTTGGAGATGGGAACCAGATTAACATTTGGGAAGATAGGTGGGTTCCAGACTCAACTTCATTGATACCACTCAGACAGAACCAGTATACTCCAAAGGGAAAAGAAGGTGAGGGAACTGATCCACCCTGTGCTGAGAATATGGAATGAAGAGGTTCTGTCCAATTTGCTCTTGGCCAATAATGTCACTAGAATTCAAGCCATTCTTATCAGCACGATAGGAAGAGAAGATATGCAGATCTGGGGCAACACCAAGAATGGAATCCATTCAGTTAAAAGTGTCTATCTACTTTAACAGGACATTACCAATCAAAGAGAGGGTGAAACCTCGAGAGGTAGGGAAAGAGAAGAATCTTGGAAAGCTATATGGAAAATGAAGGCCCCAAATTCTGTTAAAATGTTCATTTGGAAGCGTGCAAAAATGCTCTCCCTACCATGAAGAACCTATCCAAAAGGAAAGTGACACCTGTGGACACCTGCCCCATATGCACCATCCACTCAGAAACAGTTTCTCATGCACTATGGGATTGTGAGTCAGCAAGATATGTGTGGTGCAAAGCAAGTAAAAGGCTCCAAAAAATGGCAACGCATAGTCACGATTTTCTTGAACTCTGGGAGGCTCTGCTTAAGGTCTTTCAAGAAGATGAGATTGTAGAATTTGCAATGACAATAAGGCTAATTTGGTTCAGCAGAAATAACTTTGTTCATGGCAAAGGTTTTTCCCATCCAGATTTAGTTAACCTGAGGGTTGCAGAGGAGATTCAACTCTCTAGACAGTGCCAGGATCAAAAGCAGCCACCAAAGCCAGCTACCCGAGAACCACCATGCAGATGGATGAAACCCCCTTATGGGGTCTTACAAGTTGAACTAGGATGTGGCAATCAAGAAAGAAACAGGTCAAGTTGGATTAGGTGCTCTTATAGGGGACTTTCAGGGTCAAGTGGTGGGCACCATACAAGCAAAAAGAAAGCTTCATGCTGACTCCTTCATAGTTGAGGCTTATGCTCTAATGATTTCTTCCATTTTTTTCGTGACATTAGAATACATGATATGATCCTGGAGGGCGACTCACTGCAGGTAGTCAATATTCTCAGCAAAGGCACAACTGATTGGAGCCAAGGAGGTGCACTAATTTCAGACACGAAGAAGCTGCTTAACTGCTTACACTCCTAGTCAATTGTACATGTTAGAAGGGAAGGAAATCAAGCCGCTCATATGCTAGCTAGAAAAGCTCTATCCTTAGAGGAAGATTTATATGTCTTAGAGGATTATCCAGAGTTTTTATATTCCACTATCACTAGTGAAATGTTGTAAGTCTGTTATTTGAGCATTAAACAAGTCAGTTTAAAAGAAAAAAAAAATCAAATCAAATGTCAGTGAAATCTCAAATATAACTAAATTTTGTATAAGACCTACATTAAACTAGCTATAGACCTTTAGCTTAGACTTTGAGCTACAACAACTTTAAAGAATTTTGTAAAGTTTGAAAGTCACTAGTCACCCATCAAACCTATATTTTATTCACAAATAATCCAAAATTCTTGTTTATTATTCTTGAATATGGCTATTTGCCATTATTATAGTACTTGTGATGTCTGGTGATTATTGATATCCTTATCAAAATCTATTGTTTTCAAAAACTTGTGAATATGTTGCCTTCATAAAATTCTTGAAAAAGGACAATTCAAGAAAAGATGGTCTGTGGTTTCTAATTCTAACTGGCAACATATTTAGAAAGGTGAGTGTGGATGTCTCGTGTAAATATGTTGTCTTCATCACACTCAACACATTATTGTTCATATGAAAGTGAGTGTGAATGCTCTTAATTATTTTTGTATTTTTTAACATGGCATGGTCGTTGCCCAAAAGATCATGAGGAGTTTAGACGACTCCTCCTTACACTCCATCTTATACTTGTTCTTTGATAGTAAGTAATTAGGAGCGCGTGGTGCGTCAGGTGGTTGTTATAGGAACTAGGAAGGGGCATTTCTTCTAAAAACCTTTATCGGCAAAAACACAATTTGTTGGTCTTTTATTAGGTATGCCAATTGGTTTAGATTGTTATTGTTGTAATTGGTATAGAAATAAGAGTATATCTGCATATTTTAGTATGACCTTATAATTTATCGTATCACCGGAGCTCGTGCGGCTTTTTTAACTTGAAAAAGAAGTCTTGTTAAAAATAACTGTATTGGACTAATCAAATATCAGTAAAATTCAAAATAAAGCTAAGTTTTATATAAATAACTTGCATTGGACTAGCTAAAAATTAATTTTAAATTAGAACTATAATAACTTTAAAGGAATTTCTAAAGTTAAAAAGTCACTATTCACCTATCAAACTTATATTTTATTTACAAATGATCCAGAGTTTTAGTTATTAATATAACTTTTATCTTAGACTTGGAGCTACAATAACTCGAATTTCTAAAGTTGAAAATAAAGCATGACCCTTTCATTTGTTTGAAATTAAAAAATACACAATTAATATACGACTTTTACAATATTCTTATTAAAATATTAATTTATTTTGGAATTAATATAATTTTATTTAATTTTGAAATTAAGAAAATAATAGTATTTTAATTAAAAGCTGTATAAAAACTGTACTTGCTATTTTTGACCTTTATTCGACACTTGGTAGTTGGTAGTTGGTATAGAACTTTTGCAGATCAGCCTTCTTACTAAATAAGGACAAAAATAGAGCACCAGTGATCAGATTGGGTGCAAAACCAACCGCACATGTATCAATCTCTTACCATTTATGAGAGGGAGATGCTGGGATACCAACTCCTTATAAAAATGGTCAAAGTTGTCGGCAGGTATCGATGCAATACTGCCTATACTATTGGGATCAAAGATCTCATTTCTGCGATGGTGATCTCTTGTAACTTTTGGTGTGCCCAAATTTGAAATGGGTCCATTTTGAATTTAAGGCTGCGTGGAGCACACCGGAAGTTGCCGTGGGTCGCTGTTGCAGGGGTGGGGTCGCCCATCCCAATGATATGGGCGGTGTAGCCCACAGTAGCCGACGGCGGTTCTATTTGGGCTGAGGCCGAATGCCTCTCTATCCCTCACATAAAATCATCTTCATTTTTTTATTGTATTTTTTATTGTGTTTTCTTCATTTTATTTTTTTATTATATGTTTTATTATGTTTTTTAAATTTTAAATTTTTTATTATATTTTTTATAATTTTTTATTATATTTTTTATTGTGTTTTCTTCATTTTATTATTGGGGCTATTTTTAATAAGGGATCGATCCCAGATTTTCTCTTCATAAAAAGATGAAAAGTCATTACAAAAAAAAAAATATTTGTGACAAATTATTTGTTGTTATAATAATTATTTCTAATCAAAATAGATTTATTTTAACGAAAAATAATTGATTACAAATAAATAATTTTTTTTTTTACAGTGAATGATGTTAGTTAGCCCTTGACTGCTAATGCATCTTAATTTTTTTTTTTTTTTGTAAATGTTTAAAGAAGTTATCACTAGTAAAATTGCATATCTTTTTCCAATATTTAAAAATTATTTTTCTTTAAAAAATATGATTTAGCAGTCAGTCCAACAGTAAGAACGAACTGGGGCCGTGTAGCATTGCCCTAAAAAGATGGAGATACAAAGACAATATTATTTTTTAAAACGGCACGGTCGTTGCCCAAAAGGTCGTGAGTTTAGGCTCATCCTCCTTACTCTCTCCATCCTCTGCATGTTCTTTGATACTAAGTTAGGAGCACCTTAGTGCAATCGGGTTGTTGTAATAGGAACAAGGAAGGGGCATTTTCTGAAAAAATCTCTCGGGAAAAACACATTTTCTGTTTATGGACCAATACAACACTATATTATGGACCTAATAAGCAGATTTTATCTCCTTTTTTCTTTTCTTTTTACTCCTTTTCTTCAATAATCCTTTATCTGCTAGAGTGTTCAAAGGCTACTATTCAGTCACCGGCTGATATCCCATACTACTATGTCCCATCACATCATTCTGTTGGACCTACTGTCCTACAGGAATGATCATGGGAAAGCCAGTCGACCATATGCAACGCAGCAGCCTCGAGCACCTATGGCTTTCGTGCCATGGCCACAGAGTCAAACTCAACAAACGTGCCGCTGAGTGCCAGTGTCCAAGATTATTTGATTTTAGATCAAATCTGCAGAGCATGCTTGGTTTTGATGTTGGTTTTATTGTTGTTTGCCATCTCGTTCTGCTGAATATTATGGTGGATCTTCTTATTTTAAAGCTAGGGTAATGATACTCTTATACCACTTTTATTACTTTTTTATTACTTAGTTTTTTTTTTTAAATCTAGATTAAAAATCTTAAAAAAATTAGTTTCTTGCATAATTTAAAATAAAATTATGTTATTTAAAATAAAATAAATTTAATTTTATAACAATTTACTCAAAAGGGTAAAAGAATATCATCTGTATTTCATTCAGCGGAACATAGTCAATCATTACAAATTTTCTCAGAGATTAACATACTGGATATAGAGACAGGACCTCTTCAATCCAACATTGCATCTCTTGTAATGATAAAGCCAATTTTGCTAACTTATGTGCTATTTCATTGCCTTTCTCTTCTTACAAATCTAATCTGACTATCACATATATCCTTCAAATTTGCTTTAATATCCTCAACAATCTGTCCGCATATGGCCCAACATTATCCTTCATTTAATAACTTTCGCATCTTCGATGCCAAATGGCTCTAAAGATGACTGCTGCCTCTTCTAATTCCTCTTGTTCCAATCTGTCCATCATAGCTAGTTTGCCATAGTGTTAAAAAATCTGCTATCATAATCGACCATTTGTGAAATTTGCTTCCCTTTGCGCCTGACCATATATTATTGACAGCATTGCACTGCCATAAAGCATGAATAATGGTTTCTTTTGCTTGATTGCATAACGGGCATGCTTTTGAATATCCTATCTTCCTCTCATGAAGCCGAGCCATTGTTGGAAGTGAGTTAGACCCAGCTCTCCATAAGAAGTGCTTTGTGGCTTCGGTAACTTTCAGATTCCCAATGGACTTCCAAACCTCCCCCGGCTGTTCACCTGTTGAAGCCACCCCTTCATTTCTTTTTCTTCTATTTCTAGCTACATAGTAGGCACTTTTAACATTATAAATCCCGTTGTTGGTAAATTTCTAGAACATCCTGTCCTCACCATTTCTTTTACCGATTGGGGTTCTGTATATCATCTCAGCCTCTTCTCTACTAAATATCTCTTGTATCAAGTTTACATTCCAGATTTTCAGGTCTGGTATAATCAATGAACTCATAGGTGCATTTAACCCAATTTTTGAATCTTTTATAGCTTGATAGCAGTGAGCTATTGAGTCGGGCAACCATTCTGTCCCCATATTTTCATCGTCTGACCAGTGCCTATTCTCCACCTCAGGCCCTCTCTTAATAATTCTTTTGCTTCACATAAACTTCTCCATATTAAAGAAGGAGAGCTACCTACTTTAGCTTCCATAACTCCATGCACTTGTTTTAAAATACTTGCTGCGATATACTTTAGCCACCAGAGAGGTTGGATTTTGACGAAGGTTCCAGCACTGTTTTGCTAGTAATGATTAAGTTAAAATCTTCCAAATTCCTAAAACCTAGTCCCCCTTCATACTTAGCCTTCCCCATATTTTCCCAGCTCTTCCAACGAACCCCTCTTTGATCACCTTTCTTGCCCCACCAGAATTTTTCTAACATGGCTGTGATCTCATTACCCTTAAAGCTATATGCTGGCGGCTCAACAGCAAGTAGGTCTCTAACATCACATAATCCTAAAGAATAAATATTCATCTTCAAGAAGATGAAAAGCAACGAGTAAAAGTTGTATTTTTTATTCAAAAGTGCATTAATCTTGCAACAAAATTCAATGGTACGGTGAAATCAAACAACTAGAACCCAAGTTTTCAAGATTTACGAAAGCGCTCCTTTTGATCGTTTCCGAACTTTTTTCTAAAACCCTATTCTTCGTAAGTTCGTCGTCTTCTTCTTGAGTTTCTCATTCTACTTATGGATCAATAGTCATCGACGCCCTCGAAGGCCCATGCGTTCTCCTGATGGATCTGCTCCTCTTCTTGCGGCGTGAAATCATTCTCTATGTCGAAGAACTGGCGCACGTACGCCACGCTTCTGTTCTGGATCCTATCCGCCGCGCTCTGGGTCAGAAAATTTATCATTCCCTTTATTTCCAGAAAATTCACCGCAAGAATCAACTCCTTGAGCATTTTGTCGCTCAGATCGTTCACGAACTGCGCCTCGAAACCCTTCCTCTCTTCCCTTACCATCCTCTGTGCGTCCTTGTCACCGAAAGCTGCCGCGGACTTGGTGCGAAACTCGAGAGCGCGAGTGCAGTATTCAATGATCTTTGAGAGCTCCAAATTCTTGACATTCGGTAGGGGAATGGTGGGGTTTTCAATGGCGCGGTCCTCTTCTTCGTAGAAGGACTTGAGGATCAAGAACTCCATCGCCACGGGCTTATCCACGTAGAAGACATCGCCGTCCGATGTTCTCAGCTCAATCTTCTTCGTGCTTACTTCCGATACGGCTTCAACCTTAGTATTTACTCCGTCTTCCACCATTGTAACCGTTGCAATTGCGTTGAGAGCGAGAAAGCGATTGAAAGAAAACTTGTGGGGGATATAGGAAGGGAGATGCATGGGTATTTATATTTTGTATGACCTGTCACTTAATTCCCAGGATTTCATCCGCGTGGATTTAGGATTTGGTCTAGTCATCTGTTGCTTACTTTTTATTTTATTTTGTAATTATCAAGCTATAAATATATTCAGATTTTTAAAATTTTTTATTTATAAATAATTTTATTTTAATTAATTTTATTTTAAAATATAGATCTCTCTATTTGTTTATTATTTGGACTCAGGAGCAAAACCACCATTTGGTTTGAGGGACTTTAATCCTCCCAAAATTTTTAAAATTTGATAAAAATCAAAATTTGAAATGTATTTTTATGAAATAGATTATATAAAAATTTAATTTTTATCTCTTCCTAAATTTTATTTTGTAAATTGACCTTCTAAACTAGATTTTTTTAATTTTGCTTTTGCTTGAATTGTAAATAAGTTTAATTTTTTAGATTATACGTAACTTTACCCTTGGATATATAATTTATTTTATGAACATTGTGTTTTTACTATTTATATAAACAATGAAAATATTATTTATGTGAGTGGCGTTTGTATAAGTTAGATTTGTACTCAGATTTTTTTTATTTTTATATATCTCATCTCATCTTATTTATTATTACAATTTTTTTTTAATTTTATACAAAATATAATAATTAATTTAATTTTTTTTAATTTTAAAATAATAATATTATTATTATTAAAATTATATTTTATAAATATTTTATTTAATATTTTTCCTATTTAAAATTTTTTTTATTTTATCTTACTATCCAAACAGATAGGTTTAAGCATTGTTTGATCTCATGATTTAGTACAATTGTACTTTGGAAAAAAAATAAATAGAATTGTACTTATTTTTTCTTTTAAATATATATTTTTTAAAATACATACTTAAGTAGTAGTCATTTTTTAATACTAAAAAATTAAAAATAGTTATCCAAACCGTAACTTTAAAAGGATAAAATTATGAGATCAAATATTATTTTTCATAGTTTAATTCACTATATTTTTATGACGCGACAAGTGAGATTATTTTTTTTCCTCACCAAAATGAACTCTGTTGCTTAAAGCAAGCGTTTAATACAAAAAGACTGCCCTGTTAGTAGGGACGGCTCAATATATTTTATGAATTTAGGTGATGGTTAAATATATTATATTTTAATTTAAAAATATAATAATATTATTTAAATATTAAATAATAAAATATTACTTAAAATTTTTTATATGCAAATATGATATACTTTTTTATAAATTAAATACTTACTTTTATTTTAAGTAATATATATATTTCTTTTAGTACTTAATTTTGAAAATAAATACAGCCATCAACATCAAAATACACATCATTTTATTACATTTATTTTATTTTTATTATTGTTTAAAAATTTTGTACATTTTAAATAAAATCTTTTTAAATAAAAATTTTATATTTATTATTTTTAATCAAATTCTTCATCATTTAGACAAAATTTGGAAGCCTATTTGAAATTGAGGGCCTTAGGCGGTAGCCTAATTGGCTACCCCTTTGAGCCGGCCCTGCCTGCTACATTTAACAGTCTTGTGTGTACTTGTCATTCATAATGGCTATGAAACTCAAATAAACATGAAGGAATTTTTATAAGGGATTTTTCCAAACTTATTATTAGAATGTGTCCATTGTACAGTAAAATGGGTATATCGATTTTTGGATTTATGCATCTTGACTACTCTTCATTCTTCAAAATCTCATAACAAGAACCTGGTGTCTCTGGCCTTTATGTTTCCCAGTTGTTCACTTTTTGGGGATGGATGATGCTTTTGATGGAATTTGAGGAGTCACCTTCTATGATGATTTTTTTATTTGCTGTGAATACGCTTCCTGGTTGGGATCAATACTCCATATGAATATGGTTATCACAAATTGAATAGAACCATTGTGGGATTTGCAAACTGCAGATGATGTGCTACCTTCCTTCCTACTAAAACATCAAATGTAATAAAAAAAATAGTATGTAAATGTCGTGTTTCGCAGCTTGGACTACTCGACGATAGTCCAAACAATCTAGACTTGTAAAAGAGTTGAAGAAGATGGAGGGTCGTGCTGTGCGACTGCTCTAATGATAAAGTCAAGTGAGTTGGACAACATACGAATGCTCAACAGTTCGAGATATGATAGTTTAACCTTAATAATGAGGAATGTTCATCTATTTATAGGTGCGAAACTGTACTCTATTTGTTCCCGGAGGATGGTAGTCCTTTTGATTATCATTCGTTATATCGTGTCAGGACAAGTAGTCTCGCTTTGGGCAAGGCCAGTGGGAGAGTTGTCCCCTACAAGCTGTGTTAGTTCCTGCTTTCTATCATTGCATGCCTGGGGTTCCTGACTCGCATTTAATGCGTTGAGGAGCGCGACACGTTTCAGCCTTGCCCACATTTAATGTCATGTGTCTGGGATTCCTAACTCTCATTTAACACAACATGATACTTGCCTGTGGTGCATTTAATATGGTGAGGGGCACGGTACATTCCTACCCAACTCAGCACGCTTAGCATTTAATGCTGTGGAGGGAGAGCAATACATTCTTGCTCGACTCGGCACGTCCCTACAGTACCGTGTCAGATGTCATTTCCTCTTGACGGCCCAGTCCTTATAGTGGGGCTACCGGGCCAAGTATTCATTACCTAGTTGGTTCAGCTTCTCACAAATGGGGCCTACCCAAGTCCCACTATGGGCCCGAGCCTTGTCTGCTCAGGTGGGCCTCCCCTCACATAGTATCTTCTAATTCAAGTGGGATCTATTTGGGATTAGTCTTTGCGGATTTGCAAGTCCAGGATTTGCAATGCTCTTTGTAAATATCAATAGACTTTTTGACAAACTGCTGTATTGTTGGACTGTTTTTATTGTAATTGACTTGGTTCCTAATGAACTAGATATTGTCCATTGACAAATGTTGCAAATATTTGGAATTGGTGGGATTCAATGATCGAGGAGATGAGATGTCCAGAGGCCAAGGAGATTGCCTCCATTAAATTTTTGAAAAATGGACAATTTAAGAAAAAGATCTGTGGTTTCTAATTCTAACTGGCAGATAGGAAAAAATTTCTGATCTTCAGTGAGTGAAATACAGTTACTAAGTGAAGACTTCAGTAGGCAAAATGTCATTCAGGAATAACTTTAGACGATCTTGTAGTTTTAAGGACCAGAGTTTTTTCCAAATAGGGGAAGAGTGATCTGCATTATGATCATTTGGTTGAAGTTTGATTGCAGCATAAGATTACTTGACACAGAATTTACCGAGGAGTGGTGCTTTCATCTTTGGGTGTCTTATTGGTTTTGGTATTGATATTGTGCGAGATCTTACTACAACACTTCGTAAGCGCGACCCCTTTATTTGTTTGAAAATTATAAATATTAATATACGGCATTTACAATATTTTTATTAAAATATTAATTTATTTTGTAATTATTATAATTTTATTTAATTCTGAATTTAAGAAAAATAATAGAATTTTAATTAAAAGTTGTATAAAAACAGTACATGCTACTTCTGTTAACTTTATTCGACACCTTTTATTAAATAAGAAAAAAAAATGTGTACAAAAAGCGTACATGCTACTTTTGTCACCTTTATTCGACAGTATAGAGCTTTTGCAGATCAACATTTTTATTAAATAAGGAAAAAAATAGAGCACCAGTGATCCAGATTGGGTGCAAAACCAACCGCTCATGAATCAATCTCTTACCATTCATGGAAAGATGAAAAATGTTAGTTAGCCCTTGATTGCTAATGCATTTTAATGTATTTAATTATTTATTTATTTATTTTGTAAATGTTTAAAGAAGTTATCACTAGTAAAATTGTCTATTTTTTTCCAATATTTAAAATTTTAAAAAAAAATTGATTTTGCAGTCAGCCCAACAGGAAGAACGAACGGGGGTTGTGTAGCATTGTCCTCAAAAGAAAGACTAAGATTATTTTTTAGTATGGCACGGTCGTTGCCCAAAAGGTCATAGAGTTTAGGCTCATCCTCCTTACTCTCTCCATCCCATGCATATTCTTATATACTAAGTTAGGAGCACCTTAGTGCAATCAGGTTGTTGTTATAGGAACAAGGAAGGGGCATTTCTGAACAAATCTCTCGGGAAAAACACAATTTGTTGGTCTTTTAACAGGGTATGCTAACTGGCTTACAGCCTTACATTGTTATTGTTGTAATATTGGTATAAAGTTTGCAAATACGTTTTTTTCAGTAAATACGTTTTACTCTCTCCAATATAATCAGTTAACGAGTCTAGTCGATGTAGTTATGCTTCTATATTTTCTCTCATTTTCAAATAAAATATAAGAATCATTTGATTATAGAATTATACAATATGCAAGTGGATAAAACTAATAATTAAAAAGACATACATTATGAAAACAAAAAGTCCCCTAATTTTAAATACTAATTGGTAACAAGATTACATACATTTTTTATCCGGTAATTTAACTTAATGATATACAGTTATTGATCATTAAGTAATTATGCAAAAAGCTCAGTTGGGACCAATTCAACACTATATTATGGACCTAATTAGCATATTCTATCTCCTTTTTTCTTTTCTTTTTACTCCTTTTCTTCAATAATCCTTTATCTGCTAGAGTGTTCAATTTCTGTTTCTTACGTTCTTTTGCTTTCTCCTCAAAGCCATCATCCATCATCTTCATCGCTGCCACACGTCTGGCGTTAAAAACCTGCAATGAAGAGAGTGGAATATGATGTCTGCTTGTTTGAATTTTGATAAGCACTTCTTCAGATTGTAAAGCTTCTTATTGCCAATGAGACTTCTTGTCGTAAGAAAAAAATGATTCAAATCTAAATGTCACTTGTCAATTAGATCCTGAGTCTTGTAAAAGCCAACATCGATCCGAGAAATCTTACCTTTGTAATGTCAGAAAGCACCTCATTCTCTTTACACTCGAACTTTTCCAACTGTTTTCCGAGACTAGCTTCTATTTCATGAATGAGATCAACATCATTCTGAAATCCCAAACATCATAGGTAAGCCAAAGAATTAAAAAATAAAAATAAAAATAAATGTTAGAAGAAGTATCGATCTTGTATAACTAAAAGATTCTTCATTGGCTAACATGTAGTATGCAATTAACCAACCACGGAACACTATTTCTACAATAAACATTGCAGAGAGAGAGAATTCACTCGGCAACATTCTTTCATTTTAAATGGACCTTTTAAATTGTTCATCCCCAATTCTCAAGAGAAAAAAAGTCGACAAAAATATCTCAAAAGAACATTCAATACGAAAAGTGATTTAATTGCAGCAACCAAACAATTGGTATTATGGGATCACATTATGGTACACCCACTACATCATTTAAAGAAGAAAAATGATTGGTATCAGCCCCTGTTTGGGGTCAGCCAGTTACACAACATTAATGGTGCTTGTGAAATGACAAAAATGCCCCCCCAAAAACACCAAACTGATGAATGCCCCCCAAAATGCAAAATGCAAAATGCCCCCAATAGCAAAACCCATGCATGTGAAAACGCCCATTTTGGATATAAAAAAAAAAAAAGTGTGCATTGTGTGCCATGAACAGTGGCAGACCCCTAGCAAAACTCTTTAAAGAAACTGACTCAGTCAAATACAATTTTGGGTGGAAGGAAAAGAAAATCTCCTAAATCCTGTGTAAAAACATGTATATAGACGTTTGCATACATCCAAGTGCATGTATTTCCTCACGGTAGCTAGATGCTAATTTAATTCTGGTCATTTTTTATTTAACCTTACGAATTGAGGTTGTTAGATCAACAATTGTCCAAATACAACCTTAAATTGATAGGATGAAATGAATTTAATCATTTAATTACTAATTCAATACTCTTCTTGTGGACTGGGTTCTTGATAAGTAGGACCAACACAAGGTTCAAACTCAAACGGCTGCTTTAATACCACGTTCTAAAAACTTAACCTAATAGGAAGATGTGTATTTAATAATTTAACTAATGTTTCCACAGAGGTAAACATTAGTTAAAGATGGGCTATAGTACTATAAACTACTAGTCCACTAGGTTTTATTGCCCTTATCCCCAAAGAAGCCATGGTCCTCAACATCAAAGATTTCAGGCCTATAAGCTGTGTGCCAAATTATTGCTAAAGCTCTTGCTAATAGATTAAAGCCAGTGCTCGCAAAGGTGATCTCCCACCCTCAGAATGCTTCCATTGGGGCAGAGCAAATCATCGATTCAGTTCTAATTGACAACGAGCGTTTGGATGGCAGATTAATCAGGGGAGCCAGATCTTCTATGTCCATGTGAATTCGGACTTGTTGCCATGTAACCTGAGAGGATATGTGCTTCAGGGAAAAGTGGTGCAGTTGGATAATTCAATGCATCTCCACGGTGTGCTTTTCAATTTGGTGAATGGATCTACCAAAGTATTTTTTTTATAGCTCTCATGGAGTACAACAAGAGCATCATCTGCCTCCCCTGTTGTTATTGTTTCAGAGGCCCTGGGTGATCATAGGACTAGTGTGGACTCACAAAGACAGAATTGCTTGCCTCACATTTTTTTTTTTTTATTTCCAGACGATACGCTGTATACACTATTCTTTTGTGAGGCAAACCAAGAGCATTTATGGTCTTTGTGCTGCCTGTTCTTGTGTTTTGAAGTAGCCTCCAGGTTAAAAGACAATTTGGCTACTACTGAGCTACTACAGGTTGGAAGGTGGATGATGTTGACGATCTGGTCGCATCATGGGGTGTCAGGTGTCTTCACTGCCCATGATGTATTTGGGTGGTGCCCTATTTAAGCCAAGAATAATTTGGGAGCACATTACGAGGAAAATGGGATGTAGCTTGGCTGGTTAGATTAGATTGTATTTGCCTAAAGGAGACAGGGTAACCTTGATCAAGAGTACCCTTTCAAACGTACCCACCTACTTCATCTCAATTTCCCCTTCCAGTATGCGTTGCAAACCACATTGAGAACAAAGGGATTTCTTATGAGATGTTTAGGCAGTGGAGAAGAAACTCCACTAAGTGAGCAAGCCCAGGCTTGTTTCCCCAATTTTGACGGCAGTCTAAGTATTAAGAGGCTAATTCCATTTAATCAAGCTCTATTTGAGGTGCATGTTCCCTGATTTTCAAATAAATCCTCTTAATGGGGAGTGAAATTTATCTGTGCCGCACAGATTAAAAAGTGGACCACTTTACCTCTTTTTATGACTGAGACTGCATCCAGATTGAGATGGGGTGAGGATGACAAGACGTGCAACAGTTTATCCAAGAAAGGGGTGTATCCTATGTACCAGGGCTAAACCCTTACAGTCTCCAATAGATGTGTTGATTCATTATTAAGAAAAACAACAAAAAGGGCGATGAGTTTGGCTTCGGCATTCCTTGGGGGCATTAATGTCTGTGTCTATATGTGTGGTGCAAGTGGCATATCTGGTAATACAGACAAGAAAACGTTCTAAATGTAAAATTACACGTAGGAGACTAGCAATTCATCAACGGAAATCATTGATCTTGCTGTTTCAAGATACCATATCAATGTTCACTGCTTACCTGGGTAACAAAGCTCACAGCCAGCCCTCCTCTGCCTGCTCTTGCAGTACGCCCCACACGATGAATATAATCTCTCGCATACCTGTAGCAGTTGGCGGTTAGGTACATCATGCAGATGTCTCATAAGGAAACTGACCATGACTAAAATTGGTCAAGAGATGTAACCTTGGAATATCATAATTGATAACAAGATCAACAGTGGGAATATCCAAACCACGACTGGCAACATCAGTCGCAAGCAATACAGGGGCTTGTCCAGATTTGAATCGATGTAGGGCAGCAAGCCTTAAAGACTGTGATTTAAAAGAATACAATGCTGCGGCTTCCTGATCAAGCTCTTCCAGTAATAAATTCAAAAGATGACAACTTCTGCATAGATAATGTTAGGATGAACCGTAAATTACATATTATAGATTTTTCATTAAATTAGATTTTAGAGATGAGACATCAATATTTTCGAATAATATTCTTTGCCAAAATAAATGACTACTTTTCTGGCATTACATAGTCAAAGAGCATCTCCAAAAGAGTAGATAAAAGACCAAAATATTTAGATTTTAGCTATTAATACTCCAAAATGCCAATCCAAAAGACTTCAAATTCTGTAAACCAACATAATGCTCGTGTGCTCTTTTGCTTTTTTAATAAAGAGAAATCCCAGAAACCCTGCAAAGGCAACATGTCTTTTACTAGGTTGAACCCAGACCCATGTAGCGCGTCCCCATCAAGCAGAACAGATCAATCATCGACTTTTTCACAGATAGGATATGACCTATCAAAGTTGCATACCATCAAGAACAATACCACTTAAATCAACCCCTAGGTGGTTTACAGTGACTCTTGAAACTAAATGCTGTAACTGAATTCTTAAGTAGAAAAAAGAAACAGATGACAGCCAAAACCAAGATTTTAAGAATATGACATGCCTCGTGAAATTCAATCTTGAGAGTGAGGAAAATGGATATACTAAATAAACTTTTATTATGAACCCCTTTGATAAGGGAGGCTGTTTTGGATCCCAAAACAAATGCATACTATCCGTAGCTTTGAACAACGTTGCACCATGAAAACAGATTGAGGAAACAAGCATCATACCCAGAAGTCAGCAGATCTGGTATGGTTCTTAGAAATATCCAGGTTAAGAAAGTATGAAATCAAGAGCACACTAGAACAAGGAAGAGAAGAAACATATTTAGTTGTATCTAAAATTGCAAATGTCACAAAAGCTAAAATTGTTAAGACATTGTTTGCGACTCGCCAATCATAAGTTGTAATGTATCAGCAGCAGACCTCGAAATTTGAAACAATGTTTAAGCAATCAACTTGGCCTGACAGGAAGTTCAAGCAACAGTTGACTGAGCAACATTTCTCCACCACACAAACAGGGAAGGAGTTCTTGTTTGCAGAAATAACGTAGCTACATAACTTTTTTGTAATATTTCAGCAACAGACCTCTAATTTTGGCAGTTGACACAATGTTTTAGCAAACAAACTTGACCTGACTGGAAGTTCAAGCAATAATGGACTGGTCAACAACTATCTATCTAATAAACAAGCATGGAGTTGCTGTTTGCAGAAACAATGTAGCTATTAGCGGACAAGGTGAGCTGAAGAAGAAAAATAGGATGACTAGAAACCCACAGGTATGTGCCACCCAATTATATTGAAGATATCAAGGTGCAACGGGTAATTAATACCTCCAACAAAAACAGATGCAGGTTAGGAGATCATATTGCAAGCTATTTAAATTGAAATGTCACACGAATATTTTGCAAAATATTTTTTTTGATAAGTAAAAATATTATAAATATCAATAAGAGTAACCGAGTATACTGGATGTATACAAGAAAAACATATCACATATTAGAGAGCTCCTAATAATCCCAAAACGCCTGTGAAAAACTACCTAAAATACATCAAGCCCGAGACTAAAACTCCCCAACCTAAAATACACCTCCCCAACCCCAACCCACTATTTCCCATAGACTAACTCCACTTGAAACACCCTCTATGAGAACACTTTCATAATGCCCTCCCTTTAGTCTTCCCCCGACTTAAGCTACCACCCAAAGCGTCGTAATTGATTCCCCAAGAAAGATGCTCCAACTCCCTACTTTTCTTAAACTTTGATTTAGAGTCACGCGAGTGACTCGCCTCAATCATAGCGAGTAGTGCTTTAAATTGGTCTTTACATCCTCCATGTGAGATTCCCACAACATGCTGAATCTCATTAACTTTTGGGTAAACCCAATCCGATGATGATCCAACTATATTGTTTAAGGGAGGAAGAGGTACAAGGGGGACAACATCTTCTCCCGAAACATTGGGTTCTAAGCCTTCATCCTCGCAAGGCACCAACAACAAACCCTTAATCAAATCCCGAACCTTCTCAACAACTCCAATGGTACTCTCTATTGAAGATTCTCGGTTGGCAGCAAGTCCATTCACCTCTGGCAACCCTATACGAGCAACTTCAACAAACGTTATAGCTCTTTCAGACCTCGGCATTACACCATTATCTTTCAACTCTGACGTAGAAGCCATGGCTAGTTTTTTCGGGTCTGAACAAGGGTGTAACACCAACCATCGATCTTTCCTAAATCACTTTGTGGCGAAGGGAATTCCATTATGGATGTCTCAACACCAATACCTGACATTGAACACACTTCAAATTACCCGCTTTTCCTCTTAACCCGCCACACTTTCATGGATCTGGTTATTGGGATAGGGCCAAATCCAATTTTCCATTTTCCTTTATCTAAGCTTAAAGGATTCGGGCCTATCTTAGACTTGTTTCTTACAACCATGTTACCTGCAACTAAAAGCAAATATATCTTCATAGATAAGGGAGCGATCGTTGCCTTCACCTATAAAAGCTGGTTTTCCATCTCCTTTAATGTTTTATGCATCCCAACAAGCTGGTTCTGAGCTTGTGTGATCTACATACCACTTACACAATTCCCCCCACACTTAGCCACCGAAGCTTGACCCAACTTCAAAACAACCGCATATGATTGTATCGCCACCTTGGTTGTACTTGGGTCTTTTTGTTTCAACTCCAAGTGGATGTGCTCATGATCAAATGTCCTCTTTTGCCTTTCTTTTCTTGACCCAAAGGTAAAAAACATATCCGAAGCTATGCGTAACTCAACAACAATTTTCTCACAACCCTGACCTTTATGCCCTTCTGGAATGACTACGACATTCCGTTGGCCTCCTCCACCATGTTCAGTGACAGTTAGATACCTATCATGAGTATTGGAGCATCGTTGAGTCACAAATGCTCAATCCCATTCACGCAAGTGTTTTGAAAATTCCAAATTTTTTCCCTCCTTTAGAATTGCTTCTACCGTAGCCACCAACCATCCTATACCACTATGACCCATAGCTAGAGACCTCCAAACCCTTATGCTCCTCTCCACAATTTTTAACAAGGACCTCCATGCTAATGGTAAACACTAAAAAGCCTTAGATTCCACCCAAAAACAAACCAAATCCCCCATATTAGTAGCAAAGCTTCCTATCAGATCTTCCCAATCTTCATTCTTGATAAATGGTTATGCAGATAGCAAGCAGAAAAAAATGCTTTGTTGCATTAAAGAAAATGGCTGAAAAAAACAACGGGAGAGACTGCCACAGTACTTTCTTTTTTTATAAGTAAAAGTTTTATTAATCAAAAGAAGGCAAAAGCCAATTACAAAAGAAACAAAACGCCCATCAAGATAGCGCATTGGTTACAAGGAAATTATAAAAGTCCATGCCATGAAAGTCCAAAGCAATGGTCCATGTATACAAAGTTCTAAAAAATAAAACTATCAGCTCCTCTTAAGATCTCTCATTGTCTTCAAACGTACGCTCATTGCGCTCCTGCCAAAGACTCCATAAAATGCAAATGGGAATCATCTTCCACACAGTTTTGATCTGTCTCCCGCCTCACACGGCAGGCCAACTTGCAACAGCTGCCCCCACCATCTCTGGCATGACCCAAGCTATGTTCAATCTATTAAAAATCTCATTCCAGAGTGCCCTAGCAATCTCATAGTGTAATAGAAGATGGTTAACTGACTCGCCCCTGTTACGGCACATGCAGCACCAATCTGCTAGGATAACCCTTCTTTTTCTCAGATTATCTATTGTGAGAATATTCCCTAGCAAAGCTATCCACACGAAGAAGACTGCTGTCGGGGGTGCTTTGTGATGCCATATGCTTGTGAGAATCTCGGGTCCTTGAGTGAGAACCTTATAGAAAAAACGAACAGTGAAAGTTCCTTACTATAGGGGTCCATCTCAGGCCGTCTTCATTTTGCAAGTTTGGTCGTTGAGAGTAAATAAGGCTATAGAATTCCACAAAAGAACTATGTTCCTAATCCTCTACCGCCCGGTTAAAATATATATTCCAAACCAAAATCCCCCCGGTTGACCCCACGACCTCCGCCACAGTGATATCTTTGGCGCTTGCAATCTGATACAAAGTAGGGAACACAACATCCAGGGCCTTGTCTCCACACCAAACATCCTTCCAGAATCTGATTCTTGAACCGATGCCCAAACAAACCCTAGTGTGCCACTAAAAAGCCCTCCATCCACTTCTGATGTTTTTCCACAGCCCCACACCGCTAGCTCCCCTAACTTCATTGGTGCATCAACCCCCCCATGCACCCCCATACTTGTGATCGATCACCACTCTCCAAAGGCCCTCTGGTTCCTGATGGTACCTCCACAACCACTTAGCAAGTAAAGCCTGATTGAACATTCTCAAGTTTCGAAAGCCTAGACCGCCACTTGCTAAGGGACGACAAACCATCTCCCACTTTACCAAATGGAATTTGAATTCCTCCCCCAAGCCATCCACAAGAAGTCTCTTTGCAGCTTCTCAAGACGACCCACCATATTAGCCAGAATAGGAAAACATGATAAAAAATAAATGAGTAAATTAGAAAGAGTACTCTTTATCAAGGAAACACGTCCCCCTTTAGACAAGTACATCCTGATAGCTTCTTCTCCACTCTTTCGATCACTGTGTCTCAAACCCGGGCCGCCCTTGAAACTGTACCCAACGGGAGTCCCCAATATGTCATAGGGTGCGAAGAAAGCTTGCATCCAAGTGTACCCGCCAACTCTTGCAAATTGTAAACGTCTCCAATCGACAACATTTTAGATTTTTTGTAGTTCACTTTCAAACCCGACACCTCTTCAAAACAGAGGAATAAAGCCTTCAAAACTCGAACCTGGTCTTGCTCGGCCTCATAGAGTACAAGCGTGTCATCTACAAAAAGCAAATGAGATATAGAAACCCCGCGATGGTGTTCCAATGGGGAATCCACTTACCAAACCATTATCCACCAATGCTGAAAGCATTCTGCTGAGTGTTTCCATGATAAAAACAAACAACAAAGAGGATAATGAATCGCCTTGTCTCAATCCATGGGAACTCGGAAAAAAGCCTTTGGGACAACCATTAATAAAGACAGAGAATCTAGCAGTTGAGATGCACCACTTGATCCAAGTCATCCATCTTTCCCCAAAGTCACACCTACCCAAAGGATACAAAAGAAAATTCCAGTTGACATGATCATAAGCTTTTTCCATATCTAATTTACATAGGATCCCTATGTTGCCTGATTTCAGCTTGCTATCGATACATTCATTGGCTATAAGAACAGCATCAAGAATTTGCTTGCCTTTGACAAAAACATTCTGAGGTTTGGAAATAAGCTTCACTCAGTCACTAAGCTAATAGGCCGGAAGTCCTTGATCTCAATAGCCCCACATTTTTGGGAATTAAGGCCAGAAAGGTGGCACTGAGACTTTTATCAAATTTTCCAACTGTAAACAACTCCTGAAACACCTTCATAAGGTCTTCTTAAATCACCTTCCAACATTCCTGGAAAAAACCCAAAGAGAAGCCATCCGGCCCGAGAGCTTTGTCTTTAACCATATTCTGAATTACATTGAACACCTTATCTTCCTCGAAAACCCGCTCAAGCCGGGCTACATCCTCAGAGTCAATCGTATCAAAGGCTAAACCATCAAGGTTGGATCTCCATCCCTCTTGTTCCGTAAGGAGGGTCTCATTGAAGTTAACAATGTGGTTGTGAATAACCCCTTCTTTACAATCAATCCCGTCGATCCTTAAAACCTCAATGTTGTTGTTTCTATGGTGGGAGTTGACAACCCTATAAAAGAACTTCGTGTTGCGGTCTCCTTCCCGAAGCCACAAGGCTCTTGATTTTTGAAGCCAGGAGACTTCTTCCAAGAAAATCAACTTTGCAAGATCCGTTATCCGCGAAGTCTTCTGCACTTGTTCTTCTTGAGTGAGTGGTCGTTCCAATTGAACCCTATCAAAATCTTGAATGTCCCTCATTAAGGCATTCTTATAGTCCCCAAGATTGCCGAAGGATTGAGTGTTCCAAGTCTTCATATCCCTATTTAAGGCTTTCAATTTGTTAGCGAAAATGAAGCTCGAGGAGCCAACAAACTGATAAGATCTCCACCATTGTTTAACCATATCCTTAAAGCCTTCAGTCTTTAACCACATATTCTCGAATTTGAAGTAATGATGCCCATTCCAAAGGTCACCACAGTCAAACAAAATAGGCCAGTGATCCAAGGATAGGCGATCCAGACGCTCTTGCCAGATATCTAGATAATGGCTTTCCATCTCTGGAGAAATAAGAAAACGGTCCAACCTAACCCAGGTCTGATTATTGGACCATGTAGATGGACCCCTAGCGAGTAGAAGATCCACCAGATTTAAATCAAAGATACATTATGAGAACATTAGGCTAGCTTGCCTCACTCTTCTATTATTGGATCTTTCACTCGTGAATCTAACCACATTGAAATCACCCCCAATGCACCATAGAACATTCCACCAACTGTGAAGCCTTGCTAATTCATCCCATAATAAATCGTCTGTTTGCATCGAGATTAGGCCCGTACACACCTACAAAAGCCCACGAGAAATTATCAGACACACATCTTAACATACAAGCAATCGTGTACCTACCGATGTAATGCTCCACTTTTTCCACCACCCTTCGGTCTCACAACACAATGACTCCTCCCGACGCCCCTAGCACAGCCATGTACACCCAATCCACTTAAGTGCCACTCCACAAGCTTTGCACCAATCTCCTATTAAGAAACTTCAATTTTGTCTCCTGGAGAAATACTATATCCGCTTTCCACTCACAAAGAAAATGTTATATCTGAAAACGCTTGTTTATTTTGTTAAGTCCACGGACGTTCCACACCACAATCTTTAGTCGCATTGAGGAAAGGTCAGCCCCTTTCCTTTTGCCCTACCCTTACTGGGAAGACCATCCGAATTCAAAGACCAAGTAAGTCGATTTAGTTCCCTGTTTTGCTTGGAAGTCCTTTAGCAATTTTGGTTATATCCCGAGTCCATGGCTATTAGCAAAACCATAAATTGCTCTTCATAACCTGCACATCTGATCCCCACCAATTGATGAATCCCTTTAGCCACTTGTAACACCCAATCCGATTGGTCTGGATAAAAAAAATTAAGTGGATTTGGATTTTGAAACTCCTCATCCACCAAAAAATCCTCCAAACCTTGAAGTGTATCCGAAAGAAGTAAATCATCCCTCACCGAATGCATTAAGTCATCTGAGTCAACATCTTCATCCTCTATCAGTTCGAAATCAACCTCAGGGTGAAAGGAGTGATATGCCGATGAGTCAAGCACACCACCCCTTTGTCGGCGATATTTGTTCCCCCTTGATTGTGCTTCTAGGTTCTCCGACGATTTTTGCATCAATAACAGCCTACCGAACTCAACTAACGCCTTATGAGATCTGTCCGTCGCCGGAACATCGTCGCCTCTCGTCATCGGCACCGTTGGCGCCGTCTGAAGCCCTACCACCGACGACACCCTAGACGGCAAGGATTCCGGCACAAAGCCGAGAGACTGGAACGATTCAACGTTGGCTGGAAAATCAGGTCGCAAAGTGGGCTGCTGGGTATTGCTCGACCCAACAACAAGTCCTTTTCCATTGGGCTTCGGAGGAGAATGGGCCTAAAGCCCGGCCCCAACTGAAAGCCCCCACTTTGAGTTAGAGGCTACGTTGAGGTTTCAGCCCCATCTCAGTTTGATGGGCCTGGAAAGAGCCTGACAGGCTTTGCTGGAGGTCCCTGGGCTCGAGCCCTAAAATCTGAAGCCTGGCGCCTTGTGACCCTAGCTTTCCCTTTCTTTGATTGGGTCATGGGCTTGGGCTTGAGCCCACCTGTCATGAGCTGCCCGGATCCATCAAGTGAAATGCCATAATTGCCCCCCCAGCTCATCCCTTACCTTAATTTGCCCGACAATTCGTACTATAGTGTGCATGTCCTTCTGCAACACGCGAATTTGCCCGTGCGTCTTTATCAACAGCCTGCGAAGCACCCAGGCTTCAGACTTGACCACCTTAATGCTCAAGGTGTCCTGGAGCTTCGAAGACTGCCTTTCACGCTAATAGTGTCTAATGGTTGAAACCTCTAGGGAGAGGACCTCCTTGTATGACCATGACAATTCTCCTTTCTCCCATCTACCACCTTTCGGCTTGAGCTCTTCATGTACTTCTCTCTTTTTATTTAGCCAAGCCAGCAATCATTCCTTAATTTTTCGTCATCCCCAGCCTCCTTTCCCTTCCGAAAAATAGAGGACATTCCTCCAACCCCCTTGGTTATAATCACTAACCTCAACAAAATGCCCCCTAGCATTGGAGCTTCCATGGACTATGAAACTACAAACCCTTCTCTAGTGACCGAGTGGACCTCCTTATTCTTCCCCCCTTTCGCGCATTCGTCAAGCACTTTCAAAAGCCATAACACAACGGCATTTCCAAACAGAGTCTTGCACTCTACCTTCCATCTCTTCTCAGTAATACTACATCGACCCCCTTCATTAGAGATAATGAAACGTTTAGACTCAATCACCACCTCCAAGTAATTTCCCATTAGGGCCTCCCACTAAGTATAACTTAGATCACATAATGGAAAACAATACTCTAGGATGGATGAAACAGAGAAAGACTCGAAAAGAACCCCGAAAAACAAAGGAAATGAGAGTGTACGAGAGAGAAATATAGGAGAGAGAAAATAACTTTAACTCGATGAATGAACTTTCAAGATTGTATGAAACTACAAACAGTGGAAGACTCGTCGGAATCCAACGAATTTCTTTGTCGACGGCACAACCCGTGGCACCGGAGTAGTGCCAGTAGACTCGTTGGAGCAAGTGGCTCTCTCTACGTCGACGAAAGGGACCAGACAATGAGAGAGCCTCAAAAGACCAGGTCGCTGGAGACAATGCAAAATATCCATAGCAATATACATACTTGACCAAAGTTTCAGGGTATGGGAGGAACTTTTTTTCCAATTCTTATTTTCTTCCGTGTTCCTTTCATTCTTCCTTCTTAACTTTTATTCCCAATGGGGAAGCTAGGTAAGGAGACCCTATCTATGACATTACAAAGACCAAAATTCTTCAAAATAGAAGTGTTCATGTTTAACTGGTTCTCCAACCAAAAAAGGGCAGGGGCTGAATTTAAGGGGATTGCACAGAAAGCACAAACATAAACTTCAGTGATATACTCATTGTTGTTTAATTTTCTTCTAGAAACGGTCTTCATTGCATTATAAAGACTACAGATGCAAGTCACCGGACTAGACTACATATCTAGAAGATATAAAGGTCAACAACTCCATGAGAGTATAGCTTCAGTTTTGGAAATGATTTGTGCTTTATTGCATCTAGAAGGAATGCCGGACAGCATGTCCAGGAAATGTAAAAGCTGATGCCTCCCATTATTTTTTTTTTTTTTTACGAGTACCTCCCAAAGAATTGGCTTCAAATACTAACTCACCACTTGCAAACTTAAAGTGGTAGTTCAAAATGACTTCAAAGAACAGCTAATATCAAATCATACCTGCCATACTAACAAACTAAAATTTGCATGAGAAAGCCTGTACTTCTACAAAACCACATCGTGTAGAGGCCAAATATATAATGTTAGGTCAACTCACTTAATCAGTACAATCAGCAGTGGTGTCAATAAAAAGGATTGACAACTTCAAAGCCTGATGTTCTAAATACAAAAGAGCAAACAAATCAGCAACAGCATTCCTGTCCTAGTTCTAACCGCATAAAAAACATTTTGAATTTGCAGGGTCACTAGTTCCTCGTCACAAAGAAGAAAAAAAAATCCTCCAAATAATAGCTAATAATGTCATATTCCACATGCCGGGACCACTATATGTGATATTACATATGAAATATAACATTCTGCAATACAAATATCAGCAAAACAGTCTCCGAAATTCAGAATTGATTGATATGGGATATAATACCTGCAGGTGGAGACAAATATGATGGCTGACCGTATACCCATATCTTCCAGTTTCGACAGAATGTGCATCAGATAAACGTCCTTCACATTTTTTGGAACAAAAACATACTGTTGTTTAAGAGTGTCAACTGTCTTAAAGCCTTCATATGCCTCGTAGAAGTATGGCTTATTTGCAGAAAGCTCAAGTAGTGTTTCCAGGTTGCTTGTCATTGTAGCAGAGAACAATAAAGTCTGGCGATTTTTTGGCAAACACTGAAAGACAACCCTCAACTCCTCTTCAAAGCCAACATCCAAAACTCTATCTGCTTCATCCAAAACTAGGAACTGAAATAAATTGCAAACCACATATATAAAAAGTACGAATAATGTAGAAAGGAACACTTAATGCTTGATCCTAAGCGCGCATTAAAACCCATACAGAAATCAGAGCATCTAAACCTAGAGGGAAAGAATAAATGAAGCCATTCATAGTTTCTAATGAAAGCTTGCATAAACAAATATTTTTCTTGATAAGCCCAGCTATTGACCAGAATCATAACACAGGCTTTTGCACCATGAGAAATCAGATTAATCAGAACCAATTAGCTTAGCTGACCACTGATTAGTTGCAATATGATCCATGAATCGACCCAAATTTACTTGGGATTAAGGCAGGCTGAAGTTGAGCCTAGTAGAGAGAATAATTAAATATAATTATGAAAAACAAAAGAGAGAACTGATTACCCTGATCTTGGAGAACACAGGAGGAATGTCAGGATTCTCTTCCAGCAACACTTTGATCCTCCCTGGAGTTGCAATCACCACATGCGGCCTCGCCATCAAACTTTGTGCCTGATTCAACATGTCCATTCCTCCAACCACCACTACACAACGCAAATGCAAGCATGACCCAAGCGCCCTAAACTGCTCGGCCAATTGGTATGCAAGCTCCCTAGTCGGCGTCACCACCAGTGCAAAGACCCCAAAGGGGTTCTTGGCAAGGCCTTGAAGGATAGGTAAAGCAAAAGCAGCAGTCTTGCCACTCCCAGTTTGAGCAAGGCCAAGCACATCGCGACCTTCAAAGATTTTCGGTATACAGTGGGATTGCACCGGGGTGGGCTTTTGCATTCCTAACTCTTTGCAGGTCTGCACTGCCCACTCAGCAAGGCCAAGATCAGTAAATGTGGCGGTGCTGGCAGTATCATGGTCAAGGTCAGATGATTTCTCCATATGGGAGGTATTCACCTCATGGATTTGGGTGGCGGTGGTGGTTTTGGGGGTCAGTTTGGAGCGTTTGGAGGGTTTGGAGAAGAGGGGGAAGTCTCCATCAACTAGAACATCTTGATCCATATTCATCTGATAAAAAAAAACAAATAGTGGAAATAAATGGGTGAGTCCATCGACAATAAGCAGCGAACCTATTCTAGCGTGTAAACATGAGTCAATTCCGAAATGCAGAAACAGATAGTTCTAAAAAAATGGTATTGGTACTTTTAGATGCGTTTTATTACAATATAATAATATATACGAAAGACCTTAGGCATAAAAGTAACTGGAACAACGGAAACAGAAACTGGTGCCATGTTTACCCCCGTGGCAGGGCTATGCATATCTGCAGTTAGCCAACCAGAGCATAAATGACTTTGTTACCAAAGTGACTGCACTCAAAACAGAGGTCATGTTTATCCGTGACAGGGTTATGCATATCTATGGATAGCATCAAGAAACACATCAGAGCAACATTTATTCATAATCTCGACACATCGAAACACCAACTCACATCTTACAACCATTCCCTCCCCCGACCATGACGTTTCCATCAAGGAACATTCCAAACATCAACCAAGCCATGAAATTGCTCAACCACAATTCCAGCACCCAACATAGACAACCCAAACTTCCAGGAGGCACCAAAACATGAGTCACAAAAATCAAAAGGTGATTATGAGGCTGGAGCTCGAGGGTACCTTACGCAATCTTGGAGCAGTGGTCGGTCGGATTCAGAGCGAGGCGACGCTACCTAGAGATGAGGCTGTGCGGCTAGCTCTGGTGGCCTCCACTGGTCCCACGGGTTATCCTACAACAAAGAGAGAGCAAAGTGAGAGACAGAGAGAGAGAGACAGAAGGGTGGAGTGAGTAAACGGGGGGGGTGAGAGAGAGACTGAGACGGAACGACGGAACAAAGGGGACGAGGTCGAAGAGACTGAGATATGGCTGCGTGGCGGGCGGATGATGGATCGGTGGCGAGAGAAAGAACATACGGGAGTGAAAGAGGGAGACGTAGAGCTGGGTCGAGTAAAGTTAAACGAGGTTCGGAACTTCGTATACAGAAACGCTTGAAAAAACATTCTTTTTGGATTGCTAAAATTAAATTTTCAAAAATATAAATTTATATATACATATTAAAAATTTTAATTATATTTAATCAAAAATAATAAAAAAAAATAGTGAGAAAAAAAATAAAAATATTTTTTATCTTCGAAAATAAATAATAAAACTAAATGGAAGCTAGATCACGGCATGGAGAGGAGTTTTTCGGTATGGGTTTTTCCTGCAGTGTTCGGTGGGTATTTATAGGCTGAAAAACTCGAGTTTTTGGGTGGCAAAAATCACGTGAAACACCATAGAACAAAGCCAAGACAAACCTCAAGATTTTATGGAAGATAATCTCCAATTTTTAGATGAAAAACAGAGATAAGAACAAAGACTCATCACTGGAAAGAAAGAGGCGATTCAAGCATGTGACTTACGGATCTACAACAAAAACAGATGGGAAATATTTCTCAATGTATTGAGCATCAAACGGAGTAATGCGTGGATGAAAAATCGAAGGAAAAAGCTGCGATTTAGGAAAAAGTTGCGATTTAGGAGCTGGAATATCATTAGTCTGAAGTCGCCGAACAGGGGAAGGAAAAGAAAAGAAATATGGAGAAAAGAAGAAAGAAGAGCCAAGTGTCACGGACTTAGAAATTCTTCTCGCGTCCCGTGCGGCCTTAGGAGGTTTTGTCCCGGACAAAGCTCCCAAGTAAGCCTTCTAAGCGACTCAAGACAAGAGAGAACAACTCTAGAGAGAGAGAGAGAGTAGAGAGAGAAGCTCTAGAGAACTTGTTACTCTTATTGCTTGGTGATTTACACAAATGAGAGCCCCTCTATTTATAGGGAACTCTTGGTACAAAGAATGGCTCGGATTGTGACAAGTGTCACAATCTTAACGGTATGGAACATTCTAGACTACTTCTAGAAGTATAGCTAGGATTGTGACAAGTGTCACAATCTTAAGGGCAAAGAACCATTCTAGGGTTTCCTATACACTTTACAACAATCTACTACATTCTAGAAGGTAGTAGAATTCTCTAGAAAAATCCAGGTGGTGACATTCTCCCCCACCTAGCTTCGCGACGTCCTCGGCGCGATATCTTAAGGAACCTTCGGATTTGGTCTTCAAACTGCCACAGTGATTCCTTAGGTTCCCATGTCGTCTCATTTGCGGGCAATCCTTTCCACTTGATCAGATATTCTTGGCGTGGCTTGTGACCCCTTTGTCTAACTTCCCGATCCGCCAAGATTTCTTCCACTTCTTTATCGAAAGTGGCGGTTATGCCCAATGGAGTCCGATGATCCACCTTTCTCCTAGGTGGTAGTTGCTTAAGCAACTCTGGTGGCCTGACATCCTCGTAGGCCTTGGGGACCTCTTGGGTCTCCTTAGGTGGAGGGGAGTGGATCTTCACTTCACCTTCCTTCATAGTAGCCAAGTAAGATTCCTCATCTTTCTTGACTTGCATAGCCGATAGGAGTTGGGTGGTGTTCGGCTTAGACATGGTGGGTATCATGCAAGGCCCATCCTCCAAGATGCACACCGAGTTGTAGTGAGGAAGAGACACTACATTAAACTGTCTCAGGAACTCCATTCCCAACACGACGTTGAAGTCGTCCATGGGGGCGACGGAGAAGTCCACCTTCCCCTTCCATGTGCCAAGTTGTAGCTCTATGCCATGAGCTACACCATCAAGCGGTTTGGCTTCAGAATTCACCGTCTTCAGCCATCCTTGACCCTTCTTGAGAGGGATGCCTAGCCGTGTGGCTTCTTCCTTCTTGATGAAGTTGTGAGAAGCTCCTGAGTCGACCAGGGCATGGGTCTCCTTCCCATTGACGAACACCTCTACAAACATTAAGGATCTATCCTTAGTGGTTGGCTTGGTGTTTGCCTTCAGTGAGTTGAGAAGTTGCAAGCACCCCATGTGCGACTTCTCTTCAACTTCCTTTTCCTTGAGAATGGCGTTGAGAGCCTTCCTCTTGGGACAGTCTCTAGCCCAGTGTGGCCCATCGCAAAGGAAGCAAGCATCCTTTGGCTTCTTGTCTCTGGAATGATGCTCTTTCCTACCTTCCCTCGATGTCGAAGGCCTGTCTCCACGCTCTTTGTGCTGTGGGGACTTGTACTCCTTTGCTCCCCCACCTTTGTCGTGATTATCCTCCGAAAACTTGGGTTTTGAAGAGTTATCACTCTTGTGATACTCAAACTCTTCCAAGGTTTCTGCTACGGTTAAGGCGGTGGAGATGTCGGTGATCCCACGTCGCTTGAGCTCTTGAGCCACCCATGACTTGAGGCCATCGGTGAAGTTGAAGAGAAGATCTTCCTCACTCATGTTTGTGATTTGAAGCATGAGAGCAGAGAACTCCTCAACATAGTCGCGGATTGAAGAAGTGTGCTTCAACTCCTTCATTTTCTTCCGCGCATAGAGGGCTACGTTCTCAGGGTAGAACTGCCTCTTGAGTTCACGCTTGAACTCCTCCCATGAGTTGATGGTGCACGTACCCTTCTCTATCTCACTGTGCTTACGACGCCACCAAGTACCAGCAAGGTTAGTAAGATAGAGGGAAGCAGTACGTACCTTGACATGCTCGTCTAGCATGTTCAACGCTTCAAAGTAGCGTTCCATGTGCCACAGGTAGTTGTCGAGTTCTTTGGCATCCCGCTTGCCATCGAACTCCTTCGGTTTGGGTGTATCCACCCATGGGGTAGCCACCATTCCTCCTCCGATGGTGCCCCCATTGGCCACAGCTCGCTTGCACATGGCCCAGTCCGCCCTGGTCTCCTCCAGACCGACGCGGTGTTCCTCCATTTGCTCCTGGAGTTGTGCTAGTTGCCCCAAGACCCGGTCTTGGAAGGCAACGTTCTCAACACGCTGGGCTTCGAGGGTGGGGTTGATGGTGCTCAGAATGGACTCCTTGAGCGATTCGGATTGGCCCTCCAATCCTAGCTCCTCCACACTTTGCTCCATGATGTCAAGACGGTCCTTGACATCCGCCACTGCCACCTCCACCCTGGTCACGGTGTTGTCAAGGGTGCTCACCTCCCTGTGAGACTGATCCCATTGTTCCATCTTGGCCAGTATCTTGGCCATGGTCTTCTCGATGCTATCGAGGCGAGACTCCATGGACGAGGTCGACTCCTTCGACTTCTTGCTCTTGCGTGGTTCCTGGTTCTCCATGGTGACCACACTTGGTTCCGCCATCTCAAGCTCGAGGCTCTGATACCAACTGTCACGGACTTAGAAATTCTTCTCGCGTCCCGTGCGGCCTTAGGAGGTTTTGTCCCGGACAAAGCTCCCAAGTAAGCCTTCTAAGCGACTCAAGACAAGAGAGAACAACTCTAGAGAGAGAGAGAGAGTAGAGAGAGAAGCTCTAGAGAACTTGTTACTCTTATTGCTTGGTGATTTACACAAATGAGAGCCCCTCTATTTATAGGGAACTCTTGGTACAAAGAATGGCTCGGATTGTGACAAGTGTCACAATCTTAACGGTATGGAACATTCTAGACTACTTCTAGAAGTATAGCTAGGATTGTGACAAGTGTCACAATCTTAAGGGCAAAGAACCATTCTAGGGTTTCCTATACACTTTACAACAATCTACTACATTCTAGAAGGTAGTAGAATTCTCTAGAAAAATCCAGGTGGTGACACAAGGAAGAAGCTGACGCGTGAAAGGCCAGGAAATACATTAAGTCTAAAAAGAAAACGGTGTCGTTACGTTACTAAGGGTTGACGCCTTGAATAAATTAAAATGGCCTTGTTTCACTATGTTGCCAACTCAAACGGCAACGTTTGAGATCAAAAAGGGGCGCTTAAAAGAATTAAAAGGGCTGGGCCCCTAAATATAATCATATATATCTTTATACTTAAAAAGCGTCTATCTCAATTTAAACAGTAATGAACAGTGTTAATTTTGTTTAACATCTATAATCCAAAATTACTCCTGAACTAACACACGACCACGAGACCCACGAAACCCAAAACCCACGATGCCCGGCCATAGCCAGAACCCAAATTACCCACTTCTCAGAATCTCCATTTCATGCCCGGCCAAACTCAGAACCCACGGCCACGAAAATTTCATGCCCGATGAAAATTTCAGCCATGAGACCCACAAAGCTAACACACGGCCACGAGACCCATGAAACCAGAACCCAGCTAGATTTACCCCTAAGCTAACACACAGCCAAAACACCTGCACAGATGATCACAGACCCACGTGACCCATGAGACCCACGCGACCCATGAGACCCACGAAACCCACAAACCTACAAGGTTGCGCAGCTCAATTTCATCCCCAAAATCATCCCCGAAATCCACAGACCCACACACGGCCAGTGTTGAGGACGTGTCTCGCCGGCCTCCTGCTCCCGTTACCTGCAAGAAGAATTAAGGGAAGATGGTGGCTTTCCACCCGGGAGGATGGTGGCGTATCTGCATGATATATCTTTCCGAGTTTGTTGATATTCCGTATCTACTTGAAATCTCGATAAAGGTGGCGACGGGTTTGATATATATTCTGGATTCTACAGAATTGGGCCCTTGGTATGATTTTCCTTCCTGGTGGGCTCCCTTGGCTGTTGGGCCTTTGGGCCAAATCTGATCCCACAATTACCCCGCAAATTTTCTTCCCCTTGAGGCGTAGGAAATTTAATTTTTTTTTTTTTTTTGTTCTGACCTTTACTGTCGCGTGCTTGTGCTTATTACTGTGTGCGTCTTCTGCTTGTTTGAAGGTGGCGTGGCCATTTGATTCTACCCCCCTTTACTTTGTTTGAAGGTGGCGTGGTCATTTGACTCTGCGCCATTTTGCTTCGTCTGAAGGCGGCGTGGTCATTTAACTCTGCGCCCCTTTGCTGTATTTGAACGTGGCATGGTCATTTGACTCTGCGCCCCTATGCTTCGTCTAAAGGTGGCGTGGTCATTAGACTCTGCGCCCCTTTGATTTGTCTGAAGGTGGCGTGGTCATTAGACTCTGCGCCCCTTTGGTGTGGTTGAAGGTGGCGTGGTCGTTTGACTCTGCGCCCCTTTGCTTTGTCTAAAGGTGGCGTGGTCGTTTGACTCTGTGTCCCTTTGCTTCGTCTGAAGGTGGCGTGGTCATTAGACTCTGCGCCCCTTTGCTTTGTCTGAAGGTGGCGTGGTCGTTTGACTCTGCGCCCCTTTGCTGCGGTTGAAGGTGGCGTAGTCGTTTGACTCTGCGCCCCTTTGCATGCTTGAAGGTGGCGTGGTCAATATTTCCTTTTGGCTATTTCCTTATATTTGCCTGCAAGGTCCTTCAACTCGTCGTGCAAGTTCTATTTTTCCATGCGCTCAAGCTCGACCCCCGCGTTACTATCCGCCTCTTGCTCTCCTTGGCCGTCGACTGGCGGTACGGTCAAGGAGAGCAAACAGTGTTAATTTAAACAGTAATGAACAGTGTTAATTTGTTGGGCCTTTGGACCAAATCTGATCCCACAGCCAGGCTTCACCATCGGCAGCTCCCCTGTGATTCGGCAGCTCCCCGTGCATTTGGAAGAATCAACCTGGGTCTTGTTAGAAGAATCAACATGATTCGGCAGCTCCCCGTGCGTTTACAGTGTTGTGGTAGCTGCGAAACGCAGCGTTTCAGCTATTTGGATGTGGTTCCGTGCGTATCGTTTTACGTTTATGTGGTAGCTGCAAAACGCAGCGTTTTAGCTAAGTGGATACGGTGCGTTTTATTTTCTTCATGATTTGTGCTTTTGTACGTTGGTTTATGCCTTCTTACGTAATAAAATCTACTTCAGATTGCGCACAATACTCTTCTCGTCCCTTACGAAATATCACTCTGTTTTTGGATCCGTTTAGTTCATTTCGTTATAATAATTTTGATTTTTCTTACTTCGGTTTCGTTCGTCTGGTTGTATCTACTGTTTTATGGTGTGACGTTATCGGATGAAAAGATGTTTTGGGTTCTTGATAAGGGCGATGGAAGACACTCTTTTTCCTTTCTGATTATCCGTTCCAGTGTGAGACGAAGAAGAACAAAAAAAAACCTTCTGTTGCCGTAGTTGATTTTATTTCTCCTGGTATGTTTGCGTGATCATCACCCTCATTATTTTTTCCCAATTATTTTCCCAGCTTTCTTTTCATTATTTTTATTTGTATTTATGCATTTATTAATTTTTTTTGTGATAAATAGAGAGCTCGCTGGTTTGTTGCATTTCATTTCTCCTGGTATGTTTGCGTGGTGGTCACTCTCATTATTTTTTCCCAATTATTTTCCTTGCTTCTTTTCATTATTTTTATTTGTATTTGTGAATGTATTAATTTTTTTTGTGATAAATAGAGAGCTCGCTGGTTTGTTCTCTTGATGTTCATTCTCATTTTTTTTCTTTTCTAGCTTAGTCTTATTCTTTTTTATTTGTGTACTTGTTAATCTTTTTGTGATAAATGGAGCTAATCAATAAAAAGTAATTAGAGTCATTATTTTTATTTCTGCATTTATTAACTTTCTACTAATAAATATTTTTATTTGTATTTGTGCATTTATTAATTTTTTTTGTGATAAATAGACTTCGCTGGTTTGTTCTCTTGATGTTCATTCTCATTTTTTCTCTTTTCTAGCTCAATCTTATTCTTTTTTATTTGTGTACTTGTTAATCTTTTTGTGATAAATGGAGCTAATCAATAAAAAGTAATTAGAGTCATTATTTTTATTTCTGCATTTATTAAATTTCTACTAATAAATGGAGCTATAAAAAGTTGATTTACTATAGAGACAAGGAGACGGGAAAAATTATTTGCGTGATCGACACTCTCATTATTTTTTTCCAATTATTTTCCCAGCTTATATTCATTATTTTTATTTCTATTTGTACATTTATTAATTTTTTTTGTGATAAATAGAGCTCGCTGGTTTGTTCTCTTCATGTTTTACTATAAAGATAAGGAGACGGAAAAAACTATTTAGTGATTGTCACTCATTATTTTTTCCCAATTATTTTCCCAGCTTCTTTTCATTATTTTTATTTGTATTTGTACATTTCTTAATTTTTTTGTGATAAATAGAGCTCCCTGGTTTGTTCTCTTGATGTTTTACTATAGAGATAAGGAGACGGGAAAAATTATTTGTGTGATCGTCACTCTCATTATTTTTTTCCAATTATTTTTCCAGCTTCTTTTCATTATTTTTATTTCTATTTGTACATTTATTAATTTTTTTTGTCATAAATAGAGCTCGCTGGTTTGTTCTCTTGATGTTCATTCTCATTTTTTCTAATTCTGTTATAATTTATCTCTTGATTGAATGCATTATTTTTATCATTGTGTATCTTTTGTTAACTTCTTACTTTTTATTTTATTCAGATTGTTTCATGTCAATTGAATTGTTCAAACTAATTTTTTTTCCTTCATGCACTAATAGCTTTCAACATGCGGACTCTCCACACATCAATCAATGATATAACTCCAAGTACAAGGAATTGGAAAATCAAGATGATGGTGTCAGACAAGTCTCCTAAACGTACTGCACAACATTCGCCAATAAAGTATCAAAATCTAACATTGATAGATCCCGACGTAATACAACAAAATTATTATCATATTTAAAAAAATTAATTGAGTACACATCACTATTTATCCATACAATATTGTGTCAAACAAATCTTAACTATATTTTCAAATCAACTCCTAAAATTATATATATATATAATTTTTTTCAAATCAATTCAATAGACATACTTATTAATCTGTATGATATTGTGCAGGGCAATCGAGTGAAGGCGGTAATTTTTGAAAATGATATTGACATGCGTAGTGATACATAACACATCTTTCGGTCATACTACATCAGTAATGCCTACGTAAAGCTTTTGGATCTCAGATTTAATAAAAATAAGGCATATGGATATTAGTGGACCCTAAATTCAAGAACAATAATCGAAGACATTCCAGATAATGAGGAAGAATTACAACCCCCAGAATACAATATTATCCCATTCAGCAATTTGCATACCTTCATGAATACTGATTCTAGAACAGGTAAATGTCGTTTTAACATATTTAATTTCTTTTTTAATACTCTTATTTAGTTTTACACTAAAAAAATTAAATATAATTATACAGATATTCTGGCGATTGTAATACACATGAAGCCTCCTAGAGAGATTAATACAAAAGATGGGCAAACAATAATCCAAGAAATGTACATAATCGATGAAAGGTAGATAAAATTTCTCAACTACATTTGTGATATGAATAACTATAAAATAATTATTGTTACTGCTATTTTATTATATTCTAAATTTAACATTTTTCTTTAAATTTTACAGCCTAATGCCCATATGCCCGACTATGTGGGGTCGATTTGTAGAGGGTGAATGCCAAGCAATCTCAAATGTCATTGGAGCTAAACCATCTCTACTTGCAACACGTTTGAAAGTTGGTTCATACGATGGTAGATTTCTCAATTTAGAATATCACCATATATTTAATATTCAATATCAATCAATGACTATTTTTATTTGTTTACAACATAGGTCTCTCTCTTTCATCTCAACCAACAAGTATTTTTACTTTAAATCCTGTTATTCCTGGTGCAGCATCCTTGTGTCGATGGTAATCATTTCTTAACTTATTATTTAGACAATCTATATTTGTCATAAAATTTTCAAAATGTATATCCATTCACTATTTTTGAAAATATTAGTTCTTTTATATTTTTCTCTCAATGATTTTTGTTAATTTTTTTTAACTTTTTTGGTGATATTAAGGGCAATACTTAATGGTGAACTACTTGAAGATATTATTGAGAACATTCTAAATGCCGCATCAACAGTAGCATTAGCTACTAATGTCTAAAACATAATTAAGATTAATGATGTTTCTGGCTACCTCAAATCATTAGAACCAATTAAGGTAAATTTTTACAATCTTCTTTAACTTTTTTTCTTTTATATATTGTTTATAAATATTATTCCACATGTATTTTTAGAGTAAATACAACCTCTAACTAAGACTTCTTACTATTTATAGCCATATAAAAACATGTGTTTCTTCTAAATTTAATGCAGAAAGCAAGATTTTCGATTAAGGCAAATATCTTCATTGTTAATTTACGTCAAGACTTCTACTACATGTCCTGTACTAAATGTAACAAAGTAACAGGATATGAACAAAATGAACAATTCGAGTGTTATCATTGCAAGAATATGAGTATTGCACAACCACGGTATGTATGTTATATTAATATTTTTGATCATAATACCAAATATCATAAATTCAAATTACTATTTAATGATTTAAACTTATAAATATAGTTTATTTATACAGCTCTCGAACCTATGTTGAAGTTGATGATGGTAGTGGACGACTTCCAGCTGTCATGTTTGCTGAAATTGCAGAACAAGCTCTGGGTTGCGCAGCAATTGACTTCATGGAGCATGTAGGAGAGGTAACCAATTTGTTTATATTCATCATGATTCCTACTACTTTGAAATTTATTTACTTAAGAGTTATAAAGAATACACTAACTACTACTATCTAGCTAGAAGTTGTAGTATTCATAAATCTTATCGCATGATATTATATTTTTTTGGCTTCTTTAAGCACTCAAGTGTTTGCTACATGCTTTGAAATAGCTTTATTTTCTTTTTACTGTTGCACTTTATTAGGAAAAGAATTTGTTTGCTTACTTGATGAGAAAAGCATGAAATAGATTTAATTAATATTCAACAATTATAATAATTTTTTAGGCCTGGAAATTTATACAAAGTGGCTGGATTCATTTTGTCCTACTTTGGTGTTAGAACAAATAAAAAACAAACTCTTGTCATACCAATATAAATGCCTAATATTAACCACAATTACCCCGCAAATTTTCTTCGCCTTGAGCCGTAGGAAATTTAAAACTTTTTTTTTTTTTTACCTTTGCTGTTGCGTGCTTGTGCTTGTTTACTGTGCGCGTCTTCTGTCTGTTTTAAGGTGGCGTGGTCATTTGGCTCCGTGCCCCTTTAATTTGTGTGAAGGTGGCGTGGTCATTTGACTCTGCGCCCCTTTGCTTTGTCTGAAGGTGGCGTGGTCATTTGACTTTGCGCCCCTTTGCTGTATCTGAAGGTGGCGTGATCATTTGACTCTGCGCCCCTTTGCTTTGTCCGAAGGTGGCGTGGTCATTTGACTCTACGTCCCTTTGCTTTGTTTGAAAGGTGGCGTGGTCATTTAACTCTGCGCCCCTTTGCTTTGTCTGAAGGGTGGAAGGGTGGCGTGGTCATTTGACTCTGCGCCCCTTTGCTTTGTCTGAAGGTGGCGTGGTCATTTGACTCTGCGCCCCTTTTTTGTGTTCGAAGGTGGCGTGGTCATCTGACTCTGCGCCCCTTTGTTGTGTCTGAAGGTGGCGTGGTCATTTGACTCTGCGCCAATTTGCTTTGTCTGAAGGTGGCGTGGTCAATTGACTTTGCACCCCTTTGTTGCGTCTGAAGGTGGCGTGGTCATTTGCCTCTGCGCCCCTTTGCTTTGTCTGAAGGTGGCGTGGTCATTTGACTCTGCGCCCCTTTGCTGTGTTTGAAGGTGGCGTGGTCATTTGACTCTGCGCCCCTTTGCTTTGTCTGAAGGTGGCGTGGTCATTTGACTCTGCGCCCCTTTGCTGTGTCTGAAGGTGGCGTGGTCATTTGACTCTACGCCCCTTTGCTGTGTCTGAAGGTGGCGTGATCATTTGACTCTGCGCCCCTTTGCTGTGTTTGAAGGTGACGTGGTCATTTGACTCTGCGCCCATTTGCTTTGTCTAAAGGTAGCGTGGTCGTTTGACTCTGCGCCCCTTTGCTTTGTCTGAAGGTGGCGTGGTCGTTTGACTCTGCGCCCCTTTGCTTTGTCTGAAGGTGGCGTGGTCGTTTGACTCTGCCCCCCTTTGCTTTATGTGAAGGTGGTGTGGTCGTTTGACTCTGCGCCCCTTTGCTTTGTCTGAAGGTAGCGGGTCCTTTGACTCTGCGCCCCTTTGTTGTGTCTGAAGGTGGCGTGGTCATTTGATTCTGCGCCCCTTTGCTTTGTCTGAAGGTGGCGTGGTCATTTGACTCTGCGCCCCTTTACTTTGTTTGAAGGTGGCGTGGTCATTTGGCTCCGTACCCCTTTAATTTGTGTGAAAGTGGCGTGGTCATTTGACTCTGCACCCCTTTGCTTTGTCTGAAGGTGGCGTCGTCATTTGACTTTGCGCCCCTTTGCTGTATCTGAAGGTGGCGTGATCATTTGACTCTGCGCCCCTTTGCTTTGTCTGAAGGTGGCGTGGTCATTTGACTCTGCGTCCCTTTGCTTTGTTTGAAAGGTGGCGTGGTCATTTAACTCTACGCCCCTTTGCTTTGTCTGAAGGGTGGAAGGGTGGCGTGGTCATTTGACTCTTCGCCCCTTTGCTTTGTCTAAAGGTGGCGTGGTCATCTGACTCTGCGCCCCTTTGTTGTGTCTGAAGGTGGCGTGGTCATTTGACTCTGCGCCAATTTGCTTTGTCTAAAGGTAGCGTGGTCAATTGACTTTGCGCCCCTTTGTTGTGTCTGAAGGTGGCATGGTCATTTGACTCTGTGCCCCTTTGCTTTGTCTGAAGGTGGCGTGGTCATTTGACTCTGCGTCCCTTTGCTGTGTCTGAAGGTGGCGTGGTCATTTGACTCTGCGCCTCTTTGTTGTGTCTGAAGGTGGCGTGGTCATTTGACTCTGCGCCCCTTTGCTTTGTCTGAAGGTGGCGTGGTCGTTTGACTCTGCGCCCATTTGCTTTGTCTGAAGGTGGCGTGGTCATTTGACTCTGCGCCCCTTTGCTTACGCCCCCTTGCTTTGTCTGAAGGTGGCGTGGTGGTTTGACTCTGCGCCCTTTTGCTTTGTCTGAAGGTGGCATGGTCGTTTGACTCTGCGCCCCTTTGCTTTGTCTGAAGGTGGCGTGGTCGTTTGACTCTGCCCCCCTTTGCTTTGTGTGAAGGTGGCGTGGTCGTTTGACTCTGCGCCCCTTTGCTTTGTCTGAAGGTGGTTTGGTCCTTTGACTCTGCGCCCCTTTGTTGTGTCTGAAGGTGGCGTGGTCATTTGATTCTGCGCCCCTTTGCTTTGTCTGAAGGTGGCGTGGTCATTTGACTCTGCGCCCCTTTGCTTTGTTTGAAGGTGGACTCTGCGCCCCTTTGCTTTGTCTGAAGGTGGCGTGGTCCTTTGACTCTGCGCCCCTTTGTTGTGTCTAAAGGTGGCGTGGTCATTTGATTCTGCGCCCCTTTGCTTTGTCTGAAGGTGGCGTGGTCATTTGACTCTGCGCCCCTTTGCTTTGTGTAAAGGTGGCGTGGTCGTTTGACTCTGCGCCCCTTTGCTTTGTCTGAAGGTGGCGTGGTCGTTTGACTCTGCGCCCCTTTGCTTTGTCTGAAGGTGGCGTGGTCGTTTGACTATGCGCCCCTTTGCTTTGTCTGAAGGTGGCGTGGTCCTTTGACTCTGCGCCCCTTTGCTTTGTCTGAAGGTGGCGTGGTCCTTTGACTCTGCGCCCCTTTGCTTTGTCTGAAGGTGGCGTGGTCCTTTGACTCTGCGCTCCTTTGCTTTGTCTGAAGGTGGCGTGGTCATTTGACTCTGCGCCCCTTTGCTGTGTGTGAAGGTGGCGTGGTCATTTGACTCTACGCCCCTTTGTTGTGTCTGAAGGTGGCGTGGTCATTTGACTCTGCGCCCCTTTGCTGTGTTTGAAGGTGGCGTGGTCATTTGACTCTGCGCCCCTTTGCTTTGTCGCTGGCGTGGTCGTTTGACTCTGCGCCCATTTGCTGTGTGTGAAGGTGGCGTGGTCGTTGTTGTGTGTGAAGTTGGCGTGGTCATTTGACTCTGCGCCCCTTTGCTGTATTTGAAAGTGGCGTGATCATTTGACTCTGCGCCCCTTTGCTGTATTTGAAAGTGGCGTGATCATTTGACTCTGCACCCCTTTGCTTTGTGTGAAGGTGGCGTGGTCGTTTGACTCTGCGCCCCTTTGCTTTGTCTGAAGGTGGCGTGGTGCTTTGACTCTACGCCCCTTTGCTTTGTCTGAAGGTGGTGTGGTCCTTTGACTCTGCACCCCTTTGTTGTGTCTGAAGGTGGCGTGGTCATTTGATTCTGCGCCCCTTTGCTTTGTCTGAAGGTGGCGTGGTCATTTGACTCTGCGCCCCTTTGCTTTGTCTGAAGGTGGCGTGGTCATTTGACTCTGCGCCCCTTTGCTGTGTTTGAAGGTGGCGTGGTCATTTGACTCTACGCCCCTTTGTTGTGTCTGAAGGTGGCGTAGTCATTTGACTCTGCGCCCCTTTACTGTGTTTGAAGGTGGCGTGGTCATTTGACTCTGCGCCCCTTTGCTTTGTCGCTGGCGTGGTCGTTTAACTCTTCGCCCCTTTGCTGTGTGTGAAGGTGGCGTGGTCATTGTTGTGTGTGAAGGTGACGTGGTCATTTGACTCTGCGCCCCTTTGCTGTATTTGAAAGTGGCGTGATCATTTGACTCTGCGCCCCTTTGCTTTGTGTGAAGGTGGCGTGGTCGTTTGACTCTGCGCCCCTTTGCTTTGTGTGAAGGTGGCGTGGTCATTTGACTCTGCGTCCCTTTGCTTTGTCTGAAGGTGGCGTGGTCCTTTGACTCTACACCCCTTTGCTTTGTCTGAAGGTGGCGTGGTCATTTGAGTCTGCGCCCCTTTGCTTTGTCTGAAGGTGGCGTGGTCATTTGACTCTGCACCCCTTTGCTTTTTCTGAAGGTTGCGTGGTCATTTGACTCTGCGCCCCTTTGCTGTGTTTGAAGGTGGCGTGGTCATTTGACTCCACGCCCCTTTGTTGTGTCTGAAGGTGGCGTGGTCATTTGACTCTGCGCCCCTTTGCTTTGTCGCTGGCGTGGTCGTTTGACTCTGCGCCCCTTTGCTGTGTGTGAAGGTGGCGTGGTCGTTGTTGTGTGTGAAGGTGGCGTGGTCATTTGACTCTGCGCCCCTTTGCTTTATTTGAAAGTGGCATGATCATTTGACTCTGCGCCCCTTTGCTGTATTTGAAAGTGGCGTGATCATTTGACTCTGCGCCCCTTTGCTTTGTGTGAAGGTGGCGTGGTCGTTTGACTCTGCGCCCCTTTGCTTTGTATGAAGGTGGCGTGGTCCTTTGAATCTGCGGCCCTTTGCTTTGTCTGAAGGTGGCGTGGTCCTTTGACTCTGCGCCCCTTTGTTTTGTCTGAAGGTGGCGTGGTCATTTGACTCTGCGCCCCTTTGTTGTGTCTGAAGGTGGCGTGGTCATTTGATTCTGCGCCCCTTTGCTTTGTCTGAAGGTGGCGTGGTAATTTGACTCTGCGCCCATTTGCTTTGTCTGAAGGTGGCGTGGTCATTTGACTCTGCGCCCCTTTGCTGTGTTTGAAGGTGGCGTGGTCATTTTACTCTGCGCCCCTTTGTTGTGTCTGAAGGTGACGTGGTCATTTGACTCTGCGCCCCTTTGCTGTGTTTGAAGGTGACGTGGTCATTTGACTCTGCGCCCCTTTGCTTTGTCACTGGCGTGGTCGTTTGACTCTGCGCCCCTTTGCTGTGTGTGAAGGTGGCGTGGTCGTTGTTGTTGCTGAAGATGGCATGGTCATTTGACTCTGCGCCCCTTTGCTGTATTTGAAAGTGGCATGATCATTTGACTCTGCGCCCCTTTGCTTTGTGTGAAGGTGGCGTGGTCGTTTGACTCTGCGCCCCTTTGCTTTGTGTGAAGGTGGAGGTGGCGTGGTCGTTTGACTCTGCGCCCCTTTGCTTTGTCTGAAGGTGGCGTGGTCGTTTGACTCTGCGCCCCTTTGCTTTGTGTGAAGGTGGCGTGGTCATTTGACTCTGCGTCTCTTTGTTGTGTCTGAAGGTGGCGTGGTCATTTGACTCTGCGCCCCTTTGCTGTGTTGGAAGGTGGCGTGGTCATTTGACTCTGCGCCCCTTTGTTGTGTTCGAAGGTGGCATAATCATTTGACTCTGCGCCCCTTTGCCTTGTTTGAAGGTGGCGTGGTCATTTGACTCTGCGCCCCTTTACTTTGTCTGAAGGTGGCGTTGTCATTTGACTATGCGCCCCTTTATGTCCCTTGAAGGTGGGCTCCCATCGCTTTTGGGCCTTTTCCTTCCTGGTGGGCTCCTATCGCTATTGGGCCTTTGGGCCAAATCTGATCCCACAAAAACTATTATTACAATAACTGTTCTCCCATTTGATCAAAAGTATAATATCCCATCTTCATTAATATCACTGTTGAAACTCAAAAAATCTAAACATTAAAATACAAGCATTTTTAAGATCCTTCACATACTTGTCAAAGAAAATGAAAAAACAACCAATCTAGCATACATACAATATTTCACCAAAACTTCTTTAGGCCTACATCATTCATGAACCCACCCAATTATTGTTTTTGCCCAACATACATATAAATATATGTATGTTTGAATGTGTATCACCATGTATTTAGATATATGAAAAATATGTTATAATTTCAAATCTACCCATTTAGGTCCAGTTTACATGCATTTATCTTGAATCTCTTTAGCAACAATATTCATGAACGACACCTACTCTTGTATTTTCCCTAATATACACACATACATATAAATTATTGTAAGAACTATATATCACTCATGAAGTAAATAAAATTCTAAGCACTACTACTAGCTAATTAGATGATAAAATGCTCTTCTGATTTCATTATATTCAAAATTATTATTTTATCCAAGCACTACATATTCTACATTTATATTTGTCACTATACTTTATATGATATATATTAATATACTTCTAAATCTTTGATAATCATATTTTAACTCCCAATTTTTTCCATGCAGGAATATTTATCGTATGTCCAAAATATTGCAGCACTATGTTCAAACAAAAAATGGATAATACAATTGGGTACAGATGGAGATCAACTTCAAAAGCAACAACAGAAAAATTTCAATATTCTCTCCATAAATGCTATCAATGAAGATGACATTACCACCTCCAGATGCATAATTTTCAAAACTTTTTTATTGCCATTTCAATGGCAAAGAAAACAAAAATATCTTATTTTGTCTTAAGAAACAAACTGTAATATGGATTTCAAACACGATGTTTTATTTCTGAAATCTGTTTGGATCTAGGTTTGTTTAAACTTATTACTATCTGAATTATTAGATTACAACTTGAATGAAATATATTATTCTCATTCACTTTAAGTTTTTCTTTTTTTATTAGATATTTATATTTTTTAATTTAATTTATAGTGATACAAGACAACGTGCCTCGCACGTTGCGTTACCCCTAGTATATATATATATATATATATATATATATATATATATATATGCATAAGTATATGCCTAAAACCGAAAGCCACCTTAAACCAATTAATTGAAGCCCATACGCCACAATTAAACATATGCATCTATATAAAAGCCCAAACCGGCAAAACACTAAAATAAAATGTTTAAAACACATCAAATTAAAAATAAAATAAAATAAATTACAACACTTTAATTTTAATACCAACATAATAAAATAATGAAATTAAATTCAAACATTAAATTAAATGCATCATAATAATATAACAAGAAAATTAATTAACTTATAATTAAATCATAGAAATAATATCTTCAAATGAAAATGAAATATATTCAAATATTTAAATACAAACACAATAAGATAATATTAATATCCACTAACTCATAAAACCCAATATTGTAATTGAAATTAAAATATATTTAATATTTTAAATTTTAAATTACATAGAGAGTAAAATTACGAGTTCTTACATATTTTATTTATAATATTTTGAAATTCACTAGGTGCATTTTCTAATCTAAATACAACTCTATTCATAATATCCAATTGGGACGGGAATGCTGTTTTTTATTAATCTTTTTCAACATTTTGAATTTGTTAAAATCTACTTTTCATATCAAATTTAGATACATAAACACAAGATAACAAATCCTTTTTATTAGGAATCATATATCTAATCCATTATAATATTTTATTTAATGGTTTATAATTAATAACTAATTGAAAAACTCTTCTTTACAATTCTGTTTGCTTTCGTACATAAAATGCAGTACAACTCTACGGTGATTTGTTTTTTTCTTATTAATCTTTTTTCTAATAAATCATTAATCTCCTTTTTGCAAAATTTTAGTAATTCATTATTCATTTGGATTGGTCTTGCTTTAATTGGAATATTTTTCTCAAAAAAATATTTTTCTTATAGCAATTCAACTATATGTTATTTTCTTTTTCCATAAAGCATTTAGCAAGTTAAAACATATTTCTTTTTCAATAATATTTTTAAAATTATTAATTTTTTTATTTAATAATGGATCTTTTAATTGTTTTTCTATTCTTTTAAATTTTAATTCTTATTTTAAGAAATTTATTTAGTTTTCTTTTCTCTTGATTTTACTTTTTGTTAACAGGTTAATTTCTTTAGTTAATGATATTTTCTTTAATAGATTAATTTTTTTTGTAGATAGAAGGAAATAAAAATTTAAAACATATTTCTTGTCCAAAAATGTTTATTATAATTCCTTCCTCTGTTACAGAGAAATGATAAAGTAAGGTGAGAAATGAGTTTCCTAATATTACCTTAGTATTAATGTTCTTAACCAAAATAAATATTATCTTCAAACATATTCCCTCATTACATATGTGTGCGTTAGATAATTTATAATTTATAATTTATAATTTATAATTTATAATTTATAATTTATATTTAATTTTGTTCTATTAGTTTGTGAGAATGTTTTTTTTATCTTTTCAAAATATTTAGAAGATATTAATCCTTCTTGAATACGGTTTAAATCTACGCTAGTGCTAGTATAACAACTGTTGTAAAAGAAAGTTCATTATTGATAGAAATTGTTACTTTCATATACAATTTTTGAAAATTTATTTTACTAAGTATGTTAATAAAGTTTTATGTTTCATCTCTGGTAATCATCATTGAACATTCTCGTTGTTCTTTGTTAGGGGGATGATTATTATTATTATTGTTATTATTTTCTAATTTTAATAATATAATTTCTTGTATTAGTTGTTCGTTTGAAACTTCTAGTTTGATATTAGAAGTTTTTAATTTTTTAACTTCTTCTTTTATTTCATTAATCTCTTGTTGCAAATCTTGTAATGTAATATTTGTTTATCCATCTTGAATTTTTTACTATTTCAGAGAAATTATAAAATTTAAGTTCACCATCAAGATAGTCAGTAGAGACATTATTATTATTAGTAAAAACATCCTTTAACTTTGTTAAATAATTTCTTTTTTCTTGTAGGTCATTAATTTTATCTATTAATTCTAAAATAATATATTCATGTCTTGTAAGAATATTAATGGTTTTTTTTACAAATACAATTATTTTTATCTAAATAATTACACATATGGACTTCATCTTCCGATTCAGTGTTAGAAAATTATTCTGAAATACTTGACTCATTTAATTGATAAATTTCTTCAGAAAAACTTTCTTAATTAATAATTAAAAATATTTAATTCTTGTAATTATTAATTTATTTTATTTTATCATTCTACCTATTATATATTAATTAATAATCATAATCTCATTAAATTATGAATTAAAAAATTAATTAATAATTATATCTATTTAAATTAAATAATTAATTACTATAATTAAATTACATTTGGAAGCTAATTAATAAAGAAAGAAAGTAAAAAGCCAAATAAAGAATGAGCTAATTATTCTAGTAGGCTTTTAGAAGGAGCAAATTGAAGCCAATAATAAAGAAAGAAAGAGAAAAGAGACAAAAATTAATAAAATAAATATTTGACTTGTAAACAGTAGCAATTAAAAATGAAATAAAATTTAACATTAATGTAGCTAAATTCAAAGAAAATTAGACTATAGCCAATTTAATGTGGTCTTATAATAAGATTTAACGGCTAATATATTGAATTTAGCTTTTAACCAATTCAATAAGAATGTTCTAATTCATTTCATATTGTCATTGTAATTTCTTTAAATTGTTATATAAAATTTAATAAAAAGTTTAATTTTTACAATTTTAAAATAATAATAATAAAAAATAACATTCTAACAATCTTTTATTCAATTTTTAACGTTTTCTCAACTCACTTTCTAAGCCTCCCTAAATTGTTTTGAAAAGAGAAAATTAAATTGTTTGAGAGTTATGTATTATGTACTTTTTAAAATTTTTTTTAGAATAGTAATTTTAATTTTAAATAAGTTAAAAAGTACGTTTTAAGAAAAAACATCATTTTTAGACGTATTTTTTAAAATAATTTGGAATTGAATTTGAGTTTTAAAAAGACTATTAATGAGCAAAAATACTCATATGATTTTAAAATAATTACAACTTTTAAACTTTTCAGATATATGGTCATAATCTTTAAAAAATATATATTTTTACTTTATAAAGCATTTATTTATTTATTTATTTATTTATTTAAAGTCAGTTTAAATTTATATTTACCAAATAATAAATAATTTTTTAATAATAAAACTTATTACTTATAGCGGTTTAAATCTGTAAGTTATTTTTCAACCTCCATTAAGGGTGTAAAAAAAAAAACCAAAATATTGATTGAACTAGATCGAACTGAAGCATATTATTGGTTTTGATTCAGTTTGTAATCGATTCAATGTGATACTGATTTTCGTATTTTAAAAATTGATTTATACCCACCTAGTCTAGTATATATATATATATATATAAATTTTTAATTTTATATAATTTCTTATATCATATTATATGCTAAATTGCTAATTAATATAATATAAATTTTTTTTTTATTATTTAAGTCTATTAATCTTATAAAAATAATATATTATTTTATATAAATTAGACACTACTTATACTAGTATAATTAGAAAATGAAAGTGAAAAGAAGAAGAAAATGGGATTAGAGTAGTCCATTACTCCAAAACCCATAATTTCTTAGATTTTAAGATGATCATCATTTCCAACAACAATGCCACTTGTGCAAAGAATATTATTTGCACAATCTATCATACAATCTATAACGGTTGCCTTAAAGGATACTGGTAACATTTGATAAGCATGAGTTGAGACAATAATGATTATCCCTTTTAGTAGAAATCATAAAAAGAACTAACAATTCTGGATACATACAAAAGATGTAGAGTTCTCTGTAAAGACTGACTATGATTTGAAAAATCAAAGGAGGAAGTTGATTTATGGAGAATCTTCATATACAAATGATTTAACAAAAGGGGGTTGGACACAAATGTGGAACCTAAATGTAGAAGGGGTAGTTAAAATATTTCTCTGGAAGCTTGGTCAAGACATATTGCCTACTAGAGTTAACTTGGCCAAAAAAAAAATCGATCTGGACAAATATTGCCCAGTGTGTAGGAGGGAAGAGGAGTCAGCAATACATGTAGTTTGGAATTGTCGTGCAGCATCTGATATATGGTCTAAGCGTGGTAGTCTAGTGCAAAAATGGGCCTGCTATAAAAACAATTTTATAGATTTATGGAAAAAATTAAATGAGAAATTAGTAGCACAAGACATAGCTGTTGTGGCATATGGAATGAGACTACTATGGATGAGAAGAAATTCTCTTCAATTTGAAGCCACATTTGAGAGGCTAAGTAGTATGATGCAAAAGGCAAAACAGAGTTATAAGGAATTTAGAGCTGCACTAGAACAATAAAAGAAAGACAAGAGAACTATTGTGATTAGAATAGTAACTTCTTGGAAAAAACCAGTGGAATTTACATGTAGAGCAAATTGAGATGTGGCAATTGACAAGGTGAATAAAATGATGGGAATGAGAATCATAGTTAGAAACAGTAAGGGGATAGTATGGCAGCAATGTGTTTGACTACTAATTGCTTGACCCAACTGAGATAATAGAGGCATTGACTTTAAGGAAAGCTTGAGAATTTTGTGCTGACTTGGGACTAACACAGGTCATTTTTTAGGGTGAATTCACACAACTTATGAACATGTGATAGAAGATATTCGCACCATGTTGACTGAGAGAAGACAGTGAAATACAAGTTTTGTATACAAAGAAGCTAATAGCATAGCACACAAGCTAGCTAAATTAGCTCTTTTTCTAACTTTGGAAACTGTTTGGATTGAAGAAGTACCTGTGCAGTTAGAACATTTTGTAATGAATGAAAAGCATTGTAACGATGGTTGAGTTTATGTTATGAATGAAAGTTATGATTTGATTAAAAAAAAAAAAAAGTGGACTACACAGTGAGTGCATTGCCTAGCAAGTTTTGAACTTGCAATAATGGTATATTTGCCTTTAACTTTCATTTATGTAAGAAAGTAGGTCTAAACTTCCATTTTTTTGCGTTATAATAATAAAAAAATAAAACTTCTATTCTTTTGATAACTATTGAAAAGTAGATAGGATGATTTGGATTTTACAAGATTTTAGACTTGAAGTACTTGGGTTTAGACTTAAAAGAGATTGTATTTTCATAATCACTATCCTCTTCCTCCTCCATCTTCTCTTTCTTTTTCTTCTTCTTCTTCAAGAGTTAGATCTATAATATGGATCTTGATAAGGCAACCAATGGTGATGATTCACAGCAAGGCAAACAACTTCACTGTGGAGAAATTATCTCCACAATAGAGAAATTATCTCCGCTGCACACTGTTGTACAAGCTCTGCCATAACACCAAACAGCCTCTAAAAGGAATATTCTCTCATAACCAAAATGTACAGATAGACCAATTGTATTGAAACATGTCATAGGGAATATTGGATAATGTCATGGGATTTATTCTATAAATAGTTGCTTGTATCGTGCTGCATTATATTTAGTGAAAACCAAAATACAGAAAATCGTTTAGAGAGAGCTTTATTCACTTTGTTATTTTCTTAAACACTTTGTGGCCTCTGCTATCATATTCAATATGGTATCCAAAGCTCACTAAGGCTCACGCCTCGATCCTGCCTTCTCTTTTCTTCTAGATTCTGTGTTTTCATAGTATCCAACAACTCCATTCTAGGCACCAACACAAACACTAATACCAACACAAATACCACCACCAACACAAACTCCACTGTTGCCCACTTCATCTCCTTAACTCCACCATTGTCATCGTTGCAAACCATTCCATTAATATCAAACTTTCCATCAATAACTACCTTCTTTGAAAATCTTAGAATGTCCCATTTTTGAAGGGTTATCAACTCTCTTCTCAAGTTGATGGATTTTCACCTCCTTCACTTGAATGATTAATGACTTTGTGAACCCCGAAGACACTCGATGGGTGCTTCAAGATTAGTTAATCATCTTTGTCCATAACTCCTCTCTCTCGGACATAATCCTTGCACAGGTACTTTATTGTAGTACCTTGTTCAAGGTATGGTCGACATTACAAAACCTCTATGCGACTCAGTCATCTGCCCATGTTATTCAAACACATTTCCAACTTGCTACTCTAAAAAAGGGTTTGGAATCCATAACTGTTAAGGCAAAATCTCTCTCTATGACTCTTAAGTGCTACTGGACAATCCTTATCCTCATCCCAATTTACAGTGTATCTCCTTCCTGGTTAGGGTCTTACTATGAATCAATTATCACCTCCATCACTACTCATCCAGAGCCCATTTCTCCTCATCAAATCTCCAGTTATCTTCTAAACCACAAGTCACGTATAGCTCATTAGAATCCGTCCCTGTTATCTAATATTTCCATCTCTACAAATGCTGCCTCTTGTGCTCCAATAACGTCGAGGCAGTCTCAAAGAGGAAAAAATTATTCAAATAGAGGGGGCGTCGAGGTAGGGTACTAGGCCATGGGTCTCCCTCCTCTTCGGCCCACAATAACTGGCCTCTCTTGCCTAGGCCCGATTCCAGGCTTGTTTGCCAGATATGTAACAAAATAGGCCACACGGTTGTGACTTGCTATCAACGTTTGAACCATGCCCATCAGCCACACCCCCCCCCCTTCTTCTCTTTTTCATAACAAACTTTACACCTCTCCCCTCAAATGGGCCCCATCAAATTATTGGTTTTTTGACACTGTAGCTACCAACTACTTCACCTCGAATTTTGCAAATCTTAACATTGACTCTATGTCTTATCAAGATCCTAAACAAACTAGCATTGGAGATGACATGACTCTTCCCATCCAAAACACTAGTTCTGCTCATTTTACTAACTCTTGCATTTGCCTTTAATTACAAATAATTTACTTTCTATTTGTCAATTATGTGTTGATAATCCTATGTTCTTTGAGTTTCACTCTTCTTGTTTTCTTGTGAAGGATTATCAAACTAAGAAGGTGTTATTTCAAGGTCTCATTAAGGATGATCTTTATGTCTTACCGTTGACGTCCTTGTCTACCTCCATGCCCACTGACAAGTGCATTCTAAATATCCTAATATTTGATTAAATTGTAAAGAATAAGAATATAAATAATTAAATTTTACTTATTTTATTGAATTAAATTTCTATTTACATTAAGGCGTCTTTAAGCATTATTTATCTTCTTTTATTTTTATTTTTTATTTTCTTTATTTTATTTTTATTTTATTTTTATTCTGATTTATTTATTTATTTTTATTTCTTTCTTAATAGTTGAAGGAAGGAAAAATCACACATATGGCTTCACAAAGAAAGAGACTTCAAATTGCACTTCACTAAAAGGCCGCACTCATTTAAAGCCAGTTTTACTTCATGGTCCAACAATTAATTCAGCCACATGTTTTTGCTTTTGGGCCTCCATTCAACTATATTTCAAATAGGAATGTCAAATCGTGTTAACGGGTCGTGTTCATGTCGTGTCAAGACATGTATATTATATTATATAGGTCAACCCTAACCCGACCCGTTAAGCTTATCGTGTCAAAATCTCAAACCCTAACCCGACCCATTAACATAACGTGTCGTATCGTGTCAACCCGTTATGACCCATTAATAAATATTAGGAAATATATTAACACGACATAATATGATTCGTTTCAACCTATTTATGTAAATAAGTTGAATATGTCCAAAATTAACCCGTTTGACTTAATTAAATTTAACATAATTTTATATAAATATTAAAATCATAATATCTATAAAACTAATAACACTAATTATAAGTGTAAATTACAATCTAAACAATAAAATATCAAAATTAAAATTCTAACAAATTTACATTTAAGTATAAGAATATAATTGTAATTTTAACTTTTTTAGCGTGTCATAACGTGTCATAACGGGTTAAAACAGGTTGACCCGTTATCAACCCGTTAAGCAATCGTGTCATAACGGATCAACCCGTTTTGACCCGAAACCCGTTAAAACTAAACCCTAACCCGCTATTATCGTGTCGTATTCGTGTTGGGTTAACGGGTCGTGTAAGAAATTGCCACCCCTAATTTCAAACTAGGCCCAAACGTTGGAACCATCACATGGCAGCATTTTACTTTTAATAGGACACGGGTCTTCAACATAAAAGGAGAAGATATATCAAAACTGATAGAGAGCAACTACACTCAAGTGCATACATTCATATGAACAGTACCATATTACTGTTCATGCTACTGTTCATGTGAGTGTGTGCACTTGAGTGTGGTTGCTCTCTAGCATTACTTAAGATATATATATTTGAATTTTGAAAGGGCGCCGCATATATATAAGGGGGACGAAGGCTGGAACGAGGGCCGTGTACGAGTAGAGAACGAAAATTCACTTTATGGCCATCGTTTGTTTTATTTTTTATTTTTAAATTTTGTTATCCATAATATTTATGGATTATTAAATTTTTATGTAGGATTGAGAATGAACTTGTACACTAAATAATATTTTTAATTAATATATTTGATTTTAATTTATTAAAACTCTTTTGTTTAATGATTATCAAAATATTGTTAATATTTTCTTTTCTGAATAATCTTGAAATTTATTTCATTTTTTATTCAGTCATACTTTTTCTATTGAATGAATTTGTTCTTTGATTATATTTGGATTTATTGATTATTTATATTGATTTAATTCTCTATTACAATATCGCTCTCTGAGTATATTGGCGTTGTTGAATTTTCTCAATGTGGATATCAATGTGCGTGATTTAAAAACGATGAATGATTTTTTCGAAGAGTTACATTTGATTTAATTTTTTATTTATAATTATATATCTCCCGGTTGAGAATTACGGAATTGAATTATCAATTGAGTTATCAATGAATTAAGAATAATTAAAATATCGGATATGTGCAAGGGATTCTCGAAACACTACTGTTCGTCAACTTTGATTACTTTTTCTGTTAATTCTTTAATTTAATTTTAATTTGCATTCAAAATAAATTTTTATTTTTTTATTAATTATTTAATATTTTTTTTAGTTTCCTTACTATTTTACTATTCTTTTAATTTGTCTCTACGTGGAATCGATACCTCAAAGCTGCACTACAATTACCGCGTTATTCTTTGGGCATCATCACCCACCTCTCCTCAAGCCTACCTTGGTGAACGTACATCCACCTCACATTAGCATGCTCGACTCGGTCACCCATCATCCCGAACTACCTCTCTCACACTTAGGCATTTTTAACTTCCTATAATTCCCACATCTACATCTCATACTTGTTCATAAAGAAAAATTCATGCATTACCCCATCTCCCATTTTCATCTCGCTCCTCTAAGTCTTTTGAACATCTTTTTTAGACGTTTGAGACCTACACCTATACTCTCCTCAAACGGTTATTGCATTTATCTTTCAATAATGATGATTTTTCGAAATATATTTAGATATTTCCTATTTAATCTAAATCAAATGTTTCTATTATTGTTTTAGCCTTTTTATGATATGTTACTAACACTTATTCTTTAAATGTTATTTCCACTCAAATGGATTAAAGGGAAGGGAAGGGAAGGGGAAGGGGCGAATTTCGACCCATTCATCACATTTTTCTTTATAGCATCTCTCATCGCATCACGTATCCTTATTCTCACGCTCAAAATGGAATTGTTGAGCTTCGTCATCATCACATTGTAGAGATCAAGTTGTCTCTACTTGCCCATGCTTTCGTACCTCACAAACATTAGTCGGAAGCTTTCCAAACATCCATGTTTTTAATAAATAGCATCCCAACCCCAATTCTCTCAAACAAATAACTTTTTGAGGTTCTTTTTAACAAAACTCCAAACTATAAATTTTTAAAGATCATTGGTGTGGCTTGTTGGCCCAATCTTGGACCCTTTCATCGTTACAAAATGGATTTTTGTTCACAACTTTTCATCTTTATGGGCTATAACCTTGACCATAAAGGCTATTGTTGCCTTCACTTGCCCACGGGCCAGACTTATACCTCTTGAGATGTCCACTTTGATGAGTTCATGTTTCTCTTTTTTCAACAAGCCCAATTTGCCATTGCCAGCCCCTCCTCCCCTACCCAATCCACTTCCTTCTATTTTAATCATTTTATTCATGTTAGGCCCATGTCCAAGATGACCCAACTCTCTCTTATCTCATCTGTGTCAAGCCCTTCACCAAGGTCCGACCCAAACATACACTTAACCCCTCAAGTCTCTAACCCTTATCACAACTCTATTGAATTTTCCCCGATTCCAAATCCTAGCTCTGCACCATTACCTCCTTCTCCAACAATCGACCTTGTATCTTCCTCCAAACCTATACAAACATCAAAATCATACCTCCACCACACCATTCGATAATTACCAGAAACTAAATCCGATACACACTGCCCCATGTTCAAACATACGAGACAATTCTTTGACCCTCCAAACCCTCGGCCTCCCTTACCTCTGCCTTTCATCCCATACTTGAAAAACCTTCCAACTTTATTGGGGCCTCTCGTTTTCCCAAATGGCCCTCATCCATGGCCCTTGAGTTTGAAGCCTTCCTACATAACAAAATTTGGGATTTAGTCTTATTTTCTTCCACCTACAACTTACTCGGTTGCAAATGGATTATTAAATCAAAGTGTTGGGCAGAAGGCACCCTTAAGCACCGCAGGGCTTTTATCAATAGCCTAACCTTAATTATACGAAAACCTTCAGTCCAATTGTAATATGGATATGGATCTAAAGAGCTTGTATTTACATAATCATACTCCACCATTTTTTTACTACTCTCGTCCCCATCTTTAATTTCTTCATCTATTTACCATGGTCTATGTGCACAAAAGTTACATTCTCTTGAAAATCTTGGAAAACCTTTGGTTACAATCGTGGGTGCCTTCATCTTGAAGGCACACACCTATGACTATGGTTATGAGTGTCGAAAACATATGCATATCCAAAAGCACGACTTTAGATCTCATCCTCACAAATATCGTAGTAGTTAGTCGTGATTCTAAAGTATGAACCCAAAGTTGCGACCATAAGTCTTGTCGTCTTGAAGGCACAAACCCATGACCGTGATCATAGATAGGGGTGTCAAAACGTGTTAACGGGTCGTGTTCGTGTCGTGTCAGGACGTGTACATAATGCTTAAAGGGTCAACACGAACACGACCCGTTAAGGATTTCGTGTCAAAAACTTCAACCTTAACACGCCCGTTAAGATAACGGATTGACACAACACGACCCGTTAAGACCCGTTAAGACCTTTGCCACTATATGATATGCTATGACACGATACGATACAACACGATTTGACACGTTTCAACCAGCAAACCCGTTAGTGACACATTTGAGTTTAACCTAATTGATTTTATACAAATATTAAAATTTAAACAATAGTTATAAAACATAAAAAATTAATTATAAATTACAATCTTAAAATTATAATTTAATAAGTAGTACACTATAAAATATGATAAACACATAAATATAATCTACACATTATAAAATATTAAAATTATAATTCAAACATATTAAATAACAATAAATTAACTCATTAATGGTTTTTTAATAAGTACTTAAATGGGATAGCTAAGTGTCTAAAAGTATAAATCTAATTTTAAATTAGGATTTTTTAAAGTTTAGCTCAAGGGTATAAAAATAAATTTAAATTTCTTAACGTGTCTTAACTGTTCTTAACGAGTCATAACGGGTTTGACCCGTTATCAAATCGTGTCTTAACGGGTTGACACGATTTGACCCGAAATCCATTAAGGCTAAACACTAACCTGCTTTTATCGTGTCGTGTTCGTTTTGTGTTAACGTGTCGTGTCACATATTGCCACTCCTAATCATAGATGTTGAAGCACAAACCCATGGGTCCTGTTCTCTAAAAAACACGGACACCATTGACATGATCCTGGATTAAAGGCACATATTTGGCCTTAAAGGCACAAATAATGGTAAAATAATCGTAAATAGTTTGTGAATAAAATGAAATAATCTAAGAATATCTAAGAACAAATGTATTTTCAGACTCCTAGTCTCAAAGGCATATATTTAAAATCATTTTCGATGGCTAGGTTTGAGGCCCTTGGTTAGTAATTATATTCACAAACTCAAATATATTTTTATTATATTTTATTTTATTTTGTGATAGAGTGATTCGAATATTGTCTTAATGATCAGCCTACCTATTATAGAGAATGAAAATAAAGGTGGTGGATATCTTAAAATTTCTTTTGGTTTTGTAGATAAGATGAGATGAATTGAATTGAGATTAAAATTAAAAGTTAAATAAAATAATATTAAAATATATTTTTATTTTGAGCTTTGAAAAGGCTAAATTATTTATTCTATTTTATATGTGAATTTTAAAAAATTATAATAATTAGATGAGATAAATTGAGAAGAATTGTAAAAACAAATTAGCCACAGGCCCACAAGTTAAAAAAATATTATATAAAGTTTAAAGATAAATATTTTGATTCTATATAAATAAATTCATAAATGACATTACTAATGTAACATGTTAAATTATAAAATTATTTTAATTATAAAATTATTTTAATTATAAAATAAACATAATATATTATAAAAATTATAAAAATTTATTTATATATTTTTTTGCATATTATTTACTAAATTTAAGAAAAATGTTTAGGCCGCCAAGAGGTGGTTTGAAATATAATTTTGATTTAATTTTTTATTTAATAATTAAATATGCATTTCAAATATTTTTATAAAAATGTTTAAAAAAAAAAAATAAAAAAATAAACCAAAAAAATAAAAAATCTAAAAATGTAAACCAAATGACGGAGAATCTGAGACTACACCCTCGGTGGGTGTAGCACAATCCTTTTAGGAAAATGCTTTTGCCTCGCTCCATTGCCCCCACTCTATTGGCCTGCTCTATGTTTTTTTTTTTTTTTTCTTAATCAAAAAAATATTTTTTAATAATATTATGAATTTTTTTCTTTTTAAAAAATATTAAAACATATTAAAAAAATAATGTAAAAAAAAATACAAAAACTATAACTTAACATTAACCGGACAAGCTAGCGGGACATACTAATAGACCTCCTAGCATTGCCCAACATTTTAACGGGTAAGAGTATTAATATTGATTTTATCAAAGTTTTTATTTAAAATTTAATAAAAAATATAAATTTAATAAAAAGTTAATAAAAAAATCATATACATTGATAAGAATATTAAAATTAATTCTATCAATAGCCAAAAATTCAAATTTTGAATTATAATACTTTAATATCATTCTTCATATTTAAAAAATTATTATTTATAAGTCAAATTAATTATTTAATTTATTTTTTTCCCTATTTTTTTTATTAAATATGAACAAATTTTTTTAATGAATCTAATATAAGAATATTTTAAATGTTATTTTTTTTTATCAAATTTATTTTTTATTAAATTTTTTTTTTTTATGAAATGCTCTAATTAAAGGGACTATGCAAGATTTGTTTGCACCTGTTTTGCGTTTGATAATGAATAATTATTCTATTTTATTTGATATATTTTTTTTATAGTTTATGTATTTTATTAGTTTTAAAATTTTTTTTATATAATGATTAAGAAAGTAATTTTATTGTGTTGGATTTTTTTTATATTTTTTTAAAACATTTTAAAATAATTAAAAAAAAATATAGTTGGAGCGGCCAATATGGCTGCGGAGTTGTAGCAGCACTCATTTTGACAATTTGTGCCTGATACGACAGATTACACGAGCGTGTCAGACCTGACAACAAATAGAGAGAGAGAGAGAGTACAGAGAAATGGAGTCACCGTTCAACGCCGATTTACTGAAAGGGAAGGTGGCTTTATTAACCGGTGGTGGCTCCGGTATTGGGTTCGAGATTTCAACACAGTTTGGTAAACATGGAGCTTCAATCGCCATCATGGGTAGGCGAAAAAAAGTCCTCGACACTGCTGTCTCTGCTCTTCATTCTCTCGGAATTCCGGTAACACTTTTTGTTTTTAACTCTCTCTAGTGATTTCCCGCTTCTATTCTCCCACTCTCCCACTCCCACTCCCAGCATCCGCGTTCTTTTATTTTTATTTCTCTTCTTATTGCTTTTATGGCTCCTGAGAAAACCGATCTAATAATAAGAAAGAGAAGTTGTTGACTTTTACCCACTATTGCATACGAATTTAGGTTCCTTTTGATTCATTTTCTGCGTGATTCTCAATTATAGCTCTGTTTCTTCATGATGAAATACCTGGGGAAACGAAAGAGAAAATGAGTTTGTTCTTCTGAGGTTCTGGTTTCTGATACATTGGGGCCACATGTGGATTTTGGTTTTAGCTAGCTGCGTGCAGAATTGTAATTCTTCTATGAGGAAAGTGCCCATGCCCGATTGCACAGATCACGGTTGGTCTACGATGAAATTGCCAGAGCTGAATCGGGATCCTAAAATTGAATTCCGGCTTAATAGTACCGCCTACATCCGCCTCTATATTACGGATATGAATGCTTGGATCAGCAACTGTAGCAATTGCACACCCACGTGTCTTTTTTTTTCTTAATCAAACGCAGTTGCACACTGCATTTTGAGGTTTTGAATTTTGAAAGAAAGAGGAAGACTTGGGTCGGTGCATTTTGAACCCAAAAGACTGTGTATGTTCGAGATTGTGATAGGAAATATAACTTATAATTTTAATTTTAAGGATTATAACTTATAATTTAAATAACAAGCTTTATATTTCAAAAACTATTTATTGTTTGGTAAACATGTATTTAAAATAATTTTTAAGTTAGTTAAAATAATTTTTTCAAAATATACAATTATCTACAAGAGTTTTTTGATAAAAATTTTAATTTGTGCTTTTAAAAAAAACTGACTTTATGCTTTTTTAACCGATTAAAACATTTTTTATAAAGTTATAAAACATGTCATTTTTTCTTTAAAAGTAATTTTTAACTGCTTAAAAGTATTTTTTAAGCTTCAAAACGCAACCCAAATAGGCTCTATAAATTCACTAATTGCGTTACCTTGCTTTTTGTGTGACAGAGGGAAAAAGGCTCTTTTTGATGGCTTAATGTGTTGATACCCTATGGTTGGAAGGTGTTTAATCAATGTCCAAGACGTTGTGGATATAATTTTTGAGAAATATTTTAACTACAAAAAGATCCTACAAAATAAAATCTACAAACTGATATGATTTTATATGATAGATTAGATTGTAAAACTACTCTTATTGTAAAATAGATCTAACGTATCGTATGAAGTTACATCAGTTGGTAGGTTTACTTTGTTGGATCTCTTTGTGGCTGTAGTACTTCTCATAATTTCTTATTGGCAGTCATTTTATGTGATTAGTTTTTTTGAAATTTGTGATTGATTATACCCGAGTCTTAGAAAGTTTTGTGTTTCCTGGAGGCTGTTGGCTTTGAGGGGGATGTTCGCAAGCAGGAAGATGCAAAAAGAGTTGTGGACTCAACATTCAAACATTTTGGCAGGCTAGACATTCTCGTGAATGCTGCAGCTGGAAATTTTCTTGTGGCAGCAGAGGATTTGTCTCCTAATGGATTTCGAACAGGTTATCTGTTGCAGCTTGATATTTATAATAATAACGGTATATGGTTGGATCTTCTGTTTTTATGCTTGCTTAGAGGAATGGTCATCAAAATTCCTCCTATGAGAATTATGTGATATGGTTTAGAGCTAAGTTCACCTTATCTTACAAGTGCTTAAGACCTCATGGGATATATTTGGGAAGTCTGTTTTTTTTTTCCCCCGCTTTTTAGAGTATTTTGCACTCTCAGATTTTCTCAATGTGGCTTGAAATTGAGCCTTCTTTAGAACTTCAAAGATGTTAACTGAAATGTTATGAAAGAAGAAAATAAAAAATTAAAGGAAATCATATGAAAGCGGGATTTTGTGGATGTGTCCTAAATTCTAGCTATTTGCTGAAATCTTGAGAATAACCATACCATGATTTTGCTCCTTTAGACCAAGGAAACTTAACAAAGATAAAAAATATGTTGCATGGAAAAAATGTATTATGTTAATTAAATAAGTCAATTTCATTAGAGATATCATGATCTCGAGTCACAACATATAGGGGGCTTTTCTCTAATCATTTGGTAGTTGAAAAGCTCGAATTTGTTTCTTACATGGTAATTAATCATGCTTATCAATTTGTGCTCTTTTAGTGGCTTTGAACAAATGTGTGATTGGCTTTAACTGTTCCCCTACAGTTATGGATATTGATTCTGTTGGTACATTTACAATGTGCCATGAAGCATTTAATTATCTCAAGAAAGGTGGACCGGGAAGGAGCTCATCTGGTGGTGGAACAATTTTGAACATTAGTGCTACTTTGCATTACACAGCTTCTTGGTATCAAATCCATGTATCTGCAGCCAAGGTTCTTTGCATTGTTTTGTAGATGTTACGAATATCTGACTCGGTTATTAATTTCTTTGTAAGTAGTTTATTACAGGCCATACTTCTAGTTCGGTGTCTCCTTCACTAGGTATAGGATTTTTACTATGATAATATTTATG